>CM035408.1:226333292-226933292 GCA_020310875.1 Ceratopteris richardii
TCTCGCCACAGCAAATAATTGGAGGAGATGTGATGGTCTGGGTATAAAGATTTCGGAGTGATATTCCCAGAATCCTGTGATGAACATCTCCTCAAATGTCTGTTTAAAGCAAGCTGGGAGGTACTTGATTCTCGCGTGCCAAGCATATATTACTTCAATTGATGGGGTGGTACTCATATCGTACACTAGATCCTGGTTTCCTGTCACAAAGCCTGCTCCTGAGAAGTGGGGGTCCTTAATGTTCTTAAACGTCCTGAAAGTGATCAGCATTAATTCAAATATTTTCATACACATCTGGGCCATCACATCGGGATTATTGTGTAGCCTAATGCTCTAGTGACGGATTGTAGAAATCATGTAGTTCACCGTGGGGGGTCCTCGTGGAGGTGCTAGATAAACGTAATTCAACCATTTTGCGCAGGCTTTGATGTCTCTGACGGCAATAGTGAATTCAGGCCAAGTGCGTCGTCGAAGAACTGGAATGTAACAAGGATTATATTTAATAAACAACGGCATATTATTCCAGGTTCGGACCATTTCAGGATATGTTTCCAAAAGCCTGATTTTCCAGGTGGGTTGATGGATGGACCCACGCTTAGCACTTTCCGGTATATCATCTGGACCAAATTGTGTAGCAAATGTGGGAGGCTTGCCGCATCGTCGTTGAATCTCGGCGTTGTAATCGGCCAAAAGTATGCAGTATGGCACATATTGGTCATTATTGGTGCCGATCCATCTATGATGAGACATGCTTCTGAAATATTCTGACTTTATGAAAGTTTCTTCTAGGTTCGCTAGTGATTGGATCTGAATGGCCACCCGTTCTTCGTGTGTGTTCGCTGTCTTTTCCAGTGTCTGAAGCCACTCGGGTGCTTCCACTTCCAAGGTGTCTAGTCCCTCTGAGGTTCGTTGCCCTCCTGGCATCGGCATAGGAATATACGGTTCTTCGTACGAATCATCTACCTCAATAGGGACCAACTCTTCTGGCTCTGGGTCTACTACTGGAGAGGGCTGTCTCTCGTATGTCAGTAACCTCTTTTGTAATTCTGCCACCTGCTCAGTTAATGCCTTTACCTCGTCTGAGGTAGAGGCTGATGGGACACTCTTCGGTTGTTCTTCCTGTTCCTTAAGTCTGCTCAGTAGTGTGTCACGTTCTATTTCCAAGTCATCATGAGCTTCCAGAAGATCTGCATAGCTTTCCAAAATGGTTTTCATCGTCTCCGAGGGAACTGCTTTGAACTGCTCTGGATCTATCTCGTGGGGAGAGCCTTCCATTGCCGCTTCCAGATTCTCTTCATTTTGTTTCTGCAGTCTCTTGTTCCCTTCAAGTGCTGTGGCCATATGTTTCCTGAGTAGCACCAAGTTACGTTTGACTCGTAGGTTATCGGCCTGGTATACTTCGAGCAACGCTTCTAATTGTTTGACGCCTGATTCTTTCGATGGTTAGGGTGCCTCTAGTAGTGTTTGGTGAGCTTGCTCAAGCGTTGTATAGCGTTGATTTACATCTGCATTTTCCTCTTCAAGAATTTTAAATTGCCTTTGTAAGTTTTGGTGATTTGTTGTCAGTTGTTGATACCGGTCGTCAAGAGCTCTGTACTCATTCTGAAGCTGATATACACATTGATTTAATGCGAGAAATATACTATTTACATTAAATAATGCAGGGAGGGGTGAAGATGCAGGGGGAATGGGGGCGGAAAAGGGAGTTGTGAATGATGTGGATGAAAGTGGAGATGTGGGTGGAGGGGGTATGGGAGATGGAGGTGGCATGGGGGGAGGGAGCGGTGCAGTGGCAGGAGATGTTTCCATAGTGTCAAATGTTTGAGTGACCGTGTAGATGGGGATCGTGGGTGGGGTGGATGTGACGTTAGTGAAGAGAGTGGTGAGAGTGGGCATGGTGACTCCCCCGAATTGGATTCCCGGAGAGAGTGGAATTCCCATGACGATTGTGGTGGTAGTGGACGTGGTGGTGATAGTGTCATGTGGTGGAGTGAGTTGTGTAGTGAGAGGTGGGGAGGGTGGCAACAGTGGTGCTTCCTGATGTTCGTCTGCTTGCGTAGTAGCTCCTGATGCTGATACGTTGATATGAAGTTGTTTCCCGGACCTCATGGGACGGGCGGGAACTCTTTTCTCAAATCGGTGAATGTAGGCCATTGCCTCATGAATGGCCTTATCCAATCCTACTGCATCGGCGTGTAGGTTTATGGACTCGATGAACATGTCATCCACGCCTTCCTCCGCCAGCAATTGGTTCATGAGTTTCTTGCCTGCTTCAAGTGACATTTTATGCTGTTCTTGAACTAGCTGCATGGTTTGATATAGTCTTTTTATTTGTGCCGAATACGCAGGGGCACTTGCTAACTCTGAAAGTTCATCATACTCTTGTTCTTCGTAGGCTTCTTCCTCTTGTTCGGTCTCTTGTTCATCTACATCGACTTCTACCACTTGTGGTCGGGTGGGGGCAGACGTTGTTGTATGGGGTTGTGGTACCTGAGCTCGCTCTGTTTCCGTCTCGAGATTAGAGTCGTAGATTAGTCTAGCCACTTCTTCATCAGTGAGATCATTGAGAGTAAAGCCCTGTGGAAATTCCAAATCTGATGGGATGGGTGGAAACACCAGATTGGGTCCCTCTGTACTTGGTCTTGGTAGCCGAATGGTGAATGGTCTAATGCGTCGTGTCTGGGGAGGGGTAATCTCTGGTGTAGTGGTGGCTCCCCTTGGTTGAGCGCAGGGTAATTGGACTCCCCCTCTCATCTTCTTTGATGGAGGACCTGCAACTGATAGCCTTCTCTGGAATTCCTGGGCCCGGGACCATACGAGTGCCCGCTGAATAGGCACGTCATAGGCTAGACATCGATAGATTATCTTGGTCAGAGCACAACATCCGTGAAGTACATTTTTCTGCTTCTTGTTCCACCGTTGATGGGCTAGGTGAATCTGATCTATGATCCAATGTGGTACGTTAATAGGGAGGCTTTCTGTCTCTGCCAAATACAAGCTAAACCATATCTTCTTTGGGGGCATGGTGAATCTTTCCTGGGCGGGGAAAGCAAAATGCTGCATGACGGTCCGTAGGTGAAGAGCGATGGTCGGTGTCATCGCTACCATATCCTTCAGCTTATTGAGATCTTTATGTTTCATTCTGCCTGGAACCATTGTTTCCTTTTCAGTAGGAATGTGCATACCATACATGCCCAATGCTTCTCATACTAGATTGAGGGTCAGTTTGAATCTTTTAAGTTCGTGGCCCGGCAACAGTGAGGGTAACACAAATGTGCTGTCGCCTCCCTTGGCCCTGCTCGGAGTGATGGTACTGATAAGATAAGAACAACGCAAGAAATCCGGCTTTGGTAAGTGGGCCCTGAAATAACTGTCCAAGCCAGCTTTGGTCCATACTGAACGCATTACTTCGGCATTCTGATAGCTCTCAAACTCGCGCGTGAAAAAATGGTAGCGTCCCCATTTACCATTAAACTCCAATTCAGCTTCCCAAAAATAGGTTCCATCACCCAATGGTCCTGCAACATCACTGAACCAATGAGCGTGTTTGCCCACTTGAGAGGTGTGCCCCTGGGGAGGATCCTCAACTGGGAGTACATGCACAGCTTTTAGTTCTTGTGGCCTTTCGGTGAGATGTGGTTCGAGGAGGAGTGTTTCTATATCCACAATCTGTGTGCTGGATCTGGCGTGAGAACTGGAACCTCCGGCTTCCGCCATGGCACTGCTTGCTTGTTGGTTCTGGGAGAATATAGAACCATGTGTTAACATGTAATGGACAGAATAAACCCGTTGTTGTCCCCGTTACAACATTAACATGAGGTAGATGATGAGTCAGTGGTTAGTAAGTGCACAATGACAGTGTGTGTAGTTAATGCCTGGATAGTCCTAGGAGCTAGATGGAAAGATGCACTGTCTGACTAATGCAGTTAGTAAGTGGAGATGAATTCACAGATTGGGGTCGGGGGGTTTATCACAAGTCTTAGGTTGCCAAACACCATGGATGGCTTTTGGTCTTGGTTTTGTGGAGATTCGGGAGGGTTGCATGAGCAATTCTGTTGGGAGTAGTTGTGTCACTGGGACCCATCTACGAGTGAGTCTGTGCGTACTTCTAGGTGGCAGTGTGTTCGAGTGTATCAGACAAGAGTGGGTAGCGACTACTTGACCGAGTGAACCCTGTCGTGTAGGATGTGAATTGTGTGGGGTTAGTTGAGCCCGCAAGCAAGCCTTAGGCACCCAAATTTGTCTTGATTGTGGGTCAGCCTTCATCGACTTCTTGGGTACCCAAATAGATTTTATTTTCTCAACAGAGGTTTTAGGAGTCCTCTTATTAGCATCAAGTCGTTGATTACTAATAGGGAGTTGAGACCGTTGTTGCAGCTTAGTTACGGCCGGCAGCTCGTCTTTCCGCACCCACATTTGTTTCATCAGCTGAGTTGTTCTGCTTCGCGCGTTCTTTTGGTCTCTCGCCTGGAGAATCTTCAGTGATTGATCTGCCCTTAGTTGTTGCCTCCTTCTGGCCTTTGGAAAAGAAGGGAGTTCCATTGTGGTTCCGACTCCTTTTTTGAGATCTTCATTCTTCTGCATCACATAGCCTTGGACAAGAACAGCATGGTCAACTTCATGTGCACCCCTGGAGGGACCAGGAGTCTGTGCCTTTTCTAGTTCCTTGAGTGCTCCATTATTTAACTCCATTGTAATTCTAGTTTGATTCACCCACACCTGAAGAAGTCCACTTCTTAGGTTTAAGTTGACTGCTTGGTCATAAATCCAGTCTTGACTTAGGATAAGGGATTCAGTAAGGTCCTCATCTTGACATATTAGCACTTTAACTGTCATTGCCTCATCATGAATATAGAGGGGAAGTTCCACCTCGCCCATGCAAGGGGTTTCCACGCCTCCCAATCCTATGAGATATGCTTCCACAGGATTGACAGTTAATTGCAACTCTTGACAGTAAGACAATTTAACAGCACTAGTGGCTGCACCTGAGTCAATCAAGGCTCTTACAGTTCTTGCACTCTTTCCTTGTCCTATATCTAAGGTTATGAAAGGACGTCGATCACTTATCCTATGTGAGCTAACACTGGAAACTTCACACATAGCCACGTCATATCCTTGATCTGCATATGCATCTTGCCTAGGGTGCTCTCTACCTTGTCTTCTTAATTTCATTCTTCGTATGCGCTCTAGGGCTTCTGCTTGAGCTTCTTCTCGAATTCGCTTTTCTTCCTCTTTGCGTTTCTTAGCAGTATTGAGTCGACTTAGCATTTCCTCTGTGAGAGGTTCCTGATACAACTTGACTCTGCATCCGCTGATATAACTTGGGAGAACATCGCCTTCTAATGTGGCTAGTTGCACTACTCCACTTGTTGAGATTCTGTTAATGATCATGGGTCCGTAGCCTCTCTTCTCCAGTTTCCTCGCATGTTGCTTCAATGTGTAGACTAGAACTAAGTCGCCTGCCTTTAAACCCTTATCCTTCACATGGGCATCAAAGTATGCCTTCTGTCTCTTCTTAGCTGCATATATCCCTGCAGCTGCTTTCAGTCTTGTTTCTCCTAATCGTTCAAGGTCAAAAAGTCTAGAGGAGAGTTCATGACCCGTCCATTCGTGCTCTTGTGCTACTTTCAATGTAGGTATTAAGAAGTCCAAAGGTAGCACGGCGTTTTGGCCAAATACCATCTGAAAGGGGGTGGCTTGGAGTACCGTTTTGTAGGCGACTCGGTATGCCCAAACAGCGTGGTGTAGCTGTTTGTCCCAATCAGAGCGTTTATTGTTCACTAATTTTGTCAGTACATTGCATAAGATCTTGTTGGTGCTCTCAGCCTGGCCATTTGCTTGAGGGTGATAGGGGGCAGATTTCTTATGAACTACCAAGAATTCTTGGAGCAGATTTTCAATAACTTCATTCAAGAAGTGAGTGCCTCTATCACTAACTAGCTCTATAGGTAGCCCGTATCTTGTGAATACATTCTCAAACAAGAATTTAGCAGTTGTTTGAGCATCGTTCTTCGTTGTGGCTTTTACCTCTACCCACTTAGTTAGATAGTCTGTTGCAACAATGATGTATTCTGCATGAGAACTCTTAGCTGGGGGATTAATAGGACCTACGAAGTCTATTCCCCACTTAGAGAATGCACGTCCACCCATCATGGGTTTCAGTGGCATCTCGTCTTTACGTATAGGATACTGAGTTCTCTGGCAAACGTCACACCGTTTCACATAGGTATGTGCATCCATGTGAAGGGTCGGCCACCAGAAACCCGCAAATAGTATTGCCTTGATCACCCGATCTGGTCCAAAGTGTCCTCCTGCTACACCTTGGTGAGCAGTTTCCAAGATCTTGAGATATTCACTTTCATGGACACATAGCCTCAGGTAACCATCTTTACCACGCTTGTATAGATTATCACCAATGAGTGAGTAATCCTGGGCTTCTTGTTCTAAACTCCTTTTCCTAGCCAGAGTCATGTCTGGAGGGAATGTTTTCGTCCTCAGGAAGGATACTAGTGGTTCACTCCAATGTGGCACTATGGACACTTGATAAAGAGTGGCGTGTTCCACAGGTGGTTTAGTGCAACAGATTGAGCATTCCTTGCACAACTTTTGGACATCAGCTTCCATAGTTGGCCAATGCACTCCGAGTCTCCTTAGTGTCTATAGGGTTCGTTGTTTTGAGTAGTGTTGCTCTAATGCACCTACATGTGCTAATTGCAACCATTTAGTGTACTCATCCTCTTCCACACAACACGCCAAGATTCCTTGATCTGTGTGCTTGTACATACTTCCTGCCATGATGTGATATTTTTGGGCTTTTACTACCTCTCTATCCTGCGTGTTTATTACTGGATGGTTAGGTCCGTATGTCAATACTGGCACTAATGGCTTGGCTCACTGCGGTACCACTTCCAAGTTAAACAAGTAAGCATCAGGAAGGTCATCTGATACTCCTTGTGGGGCTTCTCCAGATGTGAGCCTAGAGAGATGATCTGCTCTCAAATGAGTCCTCCCTTTCCTTACCACAACCTCGAAATCATATTCCATTAGTAAGAGAAACCATCTTACTAATCTTCCTGTATTGCATGGCTTGTTCACGAGGTATAGCAATGCCTGATGATCAGTAAAAAATTTAAACTTATTTGCAAGCAAATAGTGTCTAAATTTCTTAACTGCATATATCATGCCTAAGCCTTCTCTCTCAGTAGTGGTGTAATTTAGTTCAGCTGCATTCAATTGTCTACTGGCATAGGCAATTGGAAGATCCATATTACCTTCACCAGTAGGTTGTGCAAGCACACATCCAATGGCATAATTGGATGCATCCACGTGAACATGGAATGGCTTATTCCAATCTGGTGTGGTCAAGATTGGTGCTGAACATAATCTTCGTTTAAGCTCATTGAAGGAATTCTCACATTCCTCTGTCCACTCAAAGTTTGTCAGAAGTCCGTACATGGGCTTTGCAATGACAGCATACATGTGGATGAACCGACGGTAGTAACCACAATGTCCCATGAAAGCTTGTACTTCCTTGACATTCCTTGGCCTAGGTAGCTCTGCTATGGCTCTCACTTTCTCTTCGTCAGTAGATATGCCATTCTTTGACACTATGTGTCCTAGAATCTTGCCTTGTCTGACCATGAAAACACACTTTTCTGGGTTTAGGCACACTTGATATTCTCTACATTTGTTAAAGATTTGTCTGAGTTCAGGAATATGGGTTTGTCTAATGTTGGAATGAGCACAAAGATCATCAACATAGACTTCTAAGTTCTTCCTCAGGAACTCCTTAAATACATGGCACATTAGTCTCTGGAAGGTAGCTGGTGCATTGGTAAGCCCAAATGGCATTACACGAAAGGCAAATATACCCCACTCTGTGGCAAAAGCTGTCTTATGTTGATCTTCTGGAGCTATGGCTACTTGATTGTAGCCCGAAAATCCATCGAGGAAGCTGTACACTTCCTTGCCTGCTACTCTTCCTAAGAGATGCTCTGTGATAGGAAGCGGATAGTTATCTCGAATCGTGGCTGCATTAACCTTCTTCAAGTTAATGCATACACGCAGCTTGCCATTCTTCTTGGGCACCACTACGATGGGGGATACCCACTCAGTGTGCTCAATTTCATAGATAAATCCAGCTTCAACCAGTCTATCTATCTCCTCTTTAATCTTAGCAGCGTAATTATCATTATATGTATAGGGCTTTTGCTTAGAGGGTTTAGCATCTGAGGTCATGGGGATGGTGTGTGAGCATATGTCCGGGTCAACACCTTTCAAATCCTTGTAACTCCAAGCGAATACATCTCTGTATTCTCTTAGCAAGGCTATTAATGCATGCTCTTCTTCCTCTGTTAGGTCATGGCCTATGTACGTGCATCTCTCCTCTCCTTCTTCTAGGGCCACTACTATTTTCTTGGTGGTTTCTTTGTTATCATAGGCCTCTCCTGATTGTGCCTCTCGTTTAGGCATTCTTATCATGACTCTCCTGTCGTCTATCTCATACTTCTTAAAATTTTCTAGGACCTCAAACAAGGATTCTTCCTCTTCTGGTGAGACTTCTTTCTTCTTTCGTTTCTTTCCTTCTTCCTTCGGGATCACATGTGTGGCTAATCTTACATTGTTTGTAAGCTCTCCATGCTTCTGGGGTTGAAACTCTACTTCATGGAAGTATTCTTCATCTGATGCAAAAGGTGGGTCCATAATGATTGACTCTAGATCGGAGTCACTTGCATCCTCAAATGCATCAGGGCTAGGTTCGCATTCTTCTAGAACTGCCTCTCCCATGATTGGCTCTATGGAGAAGACTGAAATGTAATAGCCATCCTCATCACAGTGAGGTGTCCATTGTTCCTCATTGATGGCTACATCCATGGTTGCTAAAATTTCTGCCCAGCCGTGAGGTTCAAATTCTTCATCTGGAAAAACTACAGGT
The DNA here is from genome assembly GCA_020310875.1 of Ceratopteris richardii. NCBI lineage: Eukaryota > Viridiplantae > Streptophyta > Polypodiopsida > Polypodiales > Pteridaceae > Ceratopteris > Ceratopteris richardii. The sequence goes on from CM035408.1 coordinate 226,342,228, forward strand.
GCATAGGCTGGGTCTTGGGTTGATCTATGGGTTTCTTTTGCACCTACCTCTCTGGCTTTTTCTCTCTTCTCTTCGTCTACTACTACTTTGCACATCCATAAGTGGGTGTCTTCATGCATCCAAGAGGATCCTGACCCAATGGAATGCACCGATTCCGTATCATCTTTGGCTCTATGGATGGGGTTCCATTGGATAGGAGGGACATCTCTATGAGAGTAATCCTTGAGATTGACTTTGGTCGTAACACCTAAGTGCTGCAGGTACAAAGAATTGGTTCCCCAATCCTGTACCACTTGCAACTGTCGCATAAAAGGTCGTCCCAAGATCATTTCATAGGCATGGTTCTTGCTAAAATCACATATGGCAAAGGTATGCTCGAACTCGACACCACAGGTGGTGAGAGTTATTCCTTCTAGCAATCCTAAGGGCCTCTCAATATGACCATCAGCCATCTGCAATTTCATTCTCGTTGGCCTGAGTGCTGGCTTGCCCCAACGCCTCCATAGGGAAGTGGTGGCAATTGCAACTCCTGCACCTGAGTCCAAAATTGCCTTGGTGGTGTACTCCTGGTAGGTAATGGGAAGATAGGTGTTCCCTTCCTCACCTTCACACATATCTCCTATCTTATCCAAGGGTATCTCTGGCACTGTCCTATGAGATCCTACCTGGGAACGAGGTTTTGCTATCTCTGGTACTTGTTTGGCGACATGTTTCCATAATTCAGGTCTAACCTTGAGCAGCTCTTCCAAAGTGAGGTTGCACTGCACTCTGGTGTTTTTCACTACCTCTATGTTCCTAGGTATGACTGAATCTTCGTTTCTTACCATGACTGTGGGGGTTCTCATACAAGTAGACTTGGCTTCCCATGATCCTGTGAAATGGGGTAGTTCTTGTAAAGAATTAGACACGAAGTCTAATCTTTCTTGAGATTGGGTACTCTCCTGCTCCCCATATATGGATGGGATGTCTTGTGGGAATTGGTCGTGTGCATCATCCACAAGTTCAATGGGAGGAGGGACTTCACTTTCCTTAGCCCATTTGTCTTCTTGAATCTCGCGTAGGAATTCTGGTATGAACCGATTCATAGAAGATGATGTGTCTGGCTCCGTAGAGTTAGGCACATAGGCTTCAGGCACATAGGCTCTCTGGGTAGGAAGACCTGCTCTTTCACTAGCCTTGTTATGGTGTTGAGGGGCGAGTTCCTTTTGTGATTGTGCCAGTAGATTCTCTATTCTTTCTAAGGAGGAGGGGTTGTCTGGTTCCGTGGAATTGGGCACATAGGCTTTTGATGGGGGATGGGTCATGTTTTTGCTTGCTTTATCTCTCTCTTGATTTTTTTCTTCCTTGGAAGATCTTGCAATTATGCCCTCTAACTTCTCTAGAAGTCCATCCAGGTGTAGTTGCGTCTTGGCTGAGCCCGAGTAATTGAAAAGGCGACTGGCTTCAAACATAGTCTGAGCCAATGCAACCATTTTCGCGCAGAGCTTGGTTCTTTCTATCTCTAGGTCAGCTCTAGGGTAGCACTTGTCATGATCCGTTACATTTGGCCCTTCTTGATTCTGGCCTGATATGCTTTAAGCATCATGTCGATGTCTTCAGGAGTGGGATCAGCTAATACTGATCCTGCTCGGGGTAGTGGAATTGTATGAGATGGGTTGGAAGGTGGCGGGTCGGATGGCGATGGAAATGGTGGTGGTGGGGTAGTGTGAGAGGGAGTTTGAGATGTGATTTCATTTATCTTGGCTTTGGTTTCTCTTATGCTTTCCTCAAGTTCACTCATCTTTTTAGCCCATTGTCTTTTCATTCTTTCCCAACTATCTCTCCAGGCTCTAGTTCTCTTCTTGGTTATGCTCTCCGTTTCACTAACTTCTGGGCTCTTTCCCTGATCTATAGCTTGGTTTTGCTGCAATGCTTGAGCTCTTATGACCACTTGCACTGGTGCAGTGGAAGTCACACTCCCTGTGGAGTCTACAACTAACCCAATAACGTTTATAGGAGTGATTTTTGGCATATTGTTGGGATTCTTAAGACAATCTCGTAAGAGATGCTCCTTTCCACACTCCTGAAAATAGCCTTGGATCGTTACTGACTGGGGTTGGGTAGGTGGAGGCAAGGGACAGTCACGAATGAGATGATCTCCTTGACATCTGTAACATGGTCCTCTAGGGAATGGGGGTCTTACCTGCCTAAGTTGGGGTCTAGGGTTGGGGTTTGCATACATGACATTTGTGTAATCTGATTCCCAACTAGGTTCATGTGGCTCTTCACTATAGTAAGACTCACCATGTTCAGGAGACTGCATGTAGTAAGCCTGGGGACTATCAACATGCGTAGAATCGAAGCTATGGTCACTGGGATCGCTTTCTGAAAGCAAAGGTGTTACGGGGACTATAGCTCTGTTTAGGTTTTCTTCTGTAGCTGCATACTTTACAGGGATCAAGTTGGATGGAGCTGGAGGTTGTTGGGCTAACACAGGCTGAGGCCTTTGCTGGGCTTGGTATTGTGGTTGGTAGGTTTGTTGAGGCCTAGCATACTGTTGTGTTGGTATTGGTTCTGGTATCTACCTTGTTGAGGGTATGTCTGAGGGTAGGTTTGCCTAACTGCTTGCTTGTTGTATGGGTAGTCTTGTGCTGTGTGATTTGTGTATCTTCGTTCTATAGTGCAGTACTGGCTACTAGGATTTACTTGGGGTTGAGCCATAATGGGACATACATTTGCCATGTGGTCGCCACCACAAGTGTAGCACCTCTTCACAGGGGCAAATCTCAGAATTTGTTTGCTAGAGACACCTAATTTCTGAGCCACTTTCTCTGCAAGTTCCTCAATTGATGTGGATTGCGTGGAAGAGAGGCTAGAGGCACCATCAGAATCTTTGTAGATTTTGGAAAGCTCTAACTCCTCCCCTAGGTTATCCTCAATGTCAATGCACATGCGTACACACTCTTCTATGGTCCTAGGGTCCTTCAAGTACACATATGATCTTAATTTGGTACTTAGCAATCCATCCAAGAATAAAGCCACTTGCTTAGCTGGTGTGGGTAGCTCAGGGACAGGGCATCTTTCAAGATATTGCCTAAATCTCCTTCCTGCAAGTCTCACGGTCTCTTGAGCGGTTTGCTTGAAGCTGTGAATCAGCGAGGAGGTATTATGTCTTATGCCACTCTTAGAGAATTCAATAATGAAAGCCTCTAGGAGTTGGTCTATGCTCCTGAACTGCCTCTCGTTTAGCGGCTGAAACCATGTCAGGGCAGTGTTCCTAAGGGTCAGACCAAAGGCATTGTACTGAGTGAATAGATCCTCTACTTGTTCTGCTCTCAAGACTTGTCTAAACTCAGCCACATGATCGTATGGATCTCCAGTGCCATCGAAGTAGTTCTTCATGGACTTAACTAGCTGAGTTGGTCTCAAAGTCCTTGTGTGCTCTCTAGGTCGTGGTAGAGGGAATTCATCCGCATTTCTTTGATTCCTGTGAGCTCTAAGCATCTCAGGTTCTACTCTATTCGTTTCCATTCTCGTTCTTTCTCTGCCCCCTAGGGTGGCAAAGCTTACTTCTGGCCTATCTCTATGTCTGTCTCTTTGAGTTCCGTGAGCGTGGGAGGTTCCAGCTCTTGGGTGACCAAAGGACACGTTTGATCTTGGTTGGGGGAAAACGAATTCACCCTTCCAAGTGTAAGCATGCCTATCATTTTCCGTAACCACAAAGATCCTTTCTGAAGCGTGATCTAAGTAGGTCACTCTGCCTAGGCTATCAGGATCCTTAAACTCATAGATCATGATTGTTCCTATATCAGTTGGCTGATCAGATTTATACCTCCAAAAGGCTTCGTCAGTTTCTCGATTGAGGAGCAAATCTATGCTCTTGTTATCCTGGGGAATCCACTCTGGTGTGATAATCCTAGTGAGAACCGATTTGCCTCGAGGGGTTCTAGGTTCTGTACCCATGTTTCCTTGCTCTAGGTCCCCTAAGTCCGCTTCTGGGATCACATTTCCAAATTCGTCCATCCTATCTGGGTGACTGGTGACTACGTATATGGTTCCTTCTTTGTCCAAGTATGCTCCGTTTTCAAACTTGACAGCTGGGCGCTCTAGTCCAATGGATTGATCAGGATTCTTAATCTGTACCACAGATCTTCCTAGGCCGTCCTCATAGATGCGGGCACCTAATCGGTTGGTCCTAAGGTATTCCAACTGCGTTTTGTAAGGGCCTTCTACCCTGTGCAAGTATGGCACTCCTGAACTTCTTGTAGGTCTCTCCATACCTTGAGACATCTTTGATTCACTGGTATCAGAGCTAGGGTAATGCGAGTGGTGACTCAACTGCTGGGCCCAAGACCTCGCAGTATGGTTGACACTAGCCTCTGAAGACCTAAGGCTTTGTCTATCTCTTACTAGGTGTCGTCCTGATCTAAGGTTCATATGCCTGGCTGATTAACCCAATTTTTCCCAGGTACAACCACGTTTCTGAGTCCTTTGTATCAATTACTTAATTCCCTTTTTATGTTGATTATTGTGTTTATACTCTTGTCTGATATCACGTCGTTAGGAATACTTGAGTTTAATTTCGCACTTTAGTTTGGTCGTTTCACGTTAGGTTCTTTTCCTTTAAGGTTGTCGTCCACACACACAGGTTATCTCTTGACTTGAACTTGGTTTCTTAGATAGTCTTTGATTTATCTCGTGCCTATCGTTGCCTAGAATTACTTCTAACACTACCCGCACTTAGCCTAACTAAGAATTGACAGAGGGTGTTGCGGGTTTTCCAACCTTGAAGTCCTTTCCTTGTGTTGTTGCCCTGGTGTGCCCAGGACGCATGTTCCCAAGCCTGCACTTACTCTTGCTTTGCGTACCCTTTGCTACTCTCAAAGGACCTGTAAAAGGCCCATCGTTAGCTCAAGACTTAAATTCAAAAGACAGAACCAATCACTTTCATTCATGTAATACTTCACCAATTTGCACTATGACTTTTTGGACACAACTCTAGCGATCCCTGAATTTTGTTCCCCCTGGGTATGGTCAACTTCAAAATACCCTATCTAATATTCTTGATCTTAATTTAACCGTAACCAGTCGATGTTTTTGTTGTACTCCCCGCGAGCTCTCCAACAAAAAAAAAATCACGGCAAACGGATTTCGTATGAGGAAGTTATGCCAGTTCAGGGTTTTGGGGCTAAAACAGGATTAAACTAGGTTAACAGGCAAACAGGAATTCTTGGGTTACTTGGGTCATGCCCTCGTAATGCAATACTACACCCTAGTGTTTGTCCCACACTTGGCCAAAATTTAGACCATTATTTTTGCCTTAAAAATTTGACCTAATTTGCCCTTCTAACGTGTTCGCAAAGTCTGTCGGTCGCGATTGACAGGTCAGCCGCGATCGACGTGTCGATCGCGATTGACAGGTCCGTCGTGGCTGTCAGTCGCGATTGACTGGTCAGTCGTGATTGACAGAGGTTTCAAAAAGTCAATCAGTCGTGGTCAAGGGGTCGTTGACTCTGTCAGTCGCGATTGATGGGTCGATCGCGATTGACAGGTCGGTCGCGAGGGTCTGTCCGTCGTGGTCAAACAGTCGTTGACTGTGTCGGTCGCGATTGACAAAGCCGTCGTGGGCTATCAGTCGCGATTGATGAGTCGATCGCGATTGATGGCTCGATCGCGATTGACACGTGTCACGCGTATGGTCCGTCGATCGTGGTCAATCGGTCGTTGACTCTGTCGGTCGCGATTGACAGAGCCGTCGTGGGCTGTCAGTCGCGATTGATGGGTCGATCGCGATTGACAGGTCTGTCCGTCGTGGTTTGTCGATCGCGATTGATAGAGCGATCGCGATTGACAGAAATCTGAGGAGTTTCAAAATTCTAAGCACATTTTTGGGAAGCTCTAGGCCTGTAGATCATGGTTTTGCACTTTGTTTGGCAATTTGAGCATTTTTTCTGTCGATCGCGATTGACAGAGGTCGGCGACACACAGACAGTTACTTCGAATTCCGTACCTGCGCAGAGTGCTGGGGACGATGATTCGGCCTGTACCTGCAATACAGCTCAAAAAACATGCAAAAACAACAAACACAATTTCGCTCTCTCGCTCTCTCTCACAAGTGAAATGAGGGAAATGAGGTGGAGAAGGTGATATGATCAAAAAACTGAAATTTCCGCGATGATGGAAATGGAGGTGGGAGATGGTGATGATGATGATGGTGATGATGGTGGTAAGGTAAGAAAGAGAAAAATAGGAAAAGTAAAGAAATTACCTACAACGCCAACGTCTCCAATCTACGTCTTACCATCACACGCTCGTCCTCAAAGCTCGATCCCCGGCAACGGCGCCAAAATTTGGTGTAGCTCAGTGATGAGTAGCACCTCCTTTAATGTCAATCTGGGAAGACATGAGGATGGTATGAAGACCTCGAGCAAGTGGAGGCACAAGTGCGTGAGTGAGAAGCACACAAACATGCACACACATACACACACTCGCGCACACACGGCAAGACAAAGAGTGAGAAGCAATGGAGTTCTTAGATTACTTTCAAAAAGCTCTTACAGGTTCATTTCAATTACAATCCAACCCCAAAAATGAGCTCTCTAGCTCCTTTTATAGTTTTTGAATAGCTTTGGCCCTGTTCAGACGTAGTGTCCGGCCTAGTTAAAAATTAGGTTCCAGGGCTTATTAGAGGGCTCAAACGAGATCTAAAAAATATGAAAATTGGCAGGTAGATACTTCTAAAGCTCCTCAAGCTCAAGGACTCCTTGGCTTGCACAAAATGGAGCTACAAAAATACGAAATGATATTTACAATGGTTTTTAGTGATGAAATTCACTATTTGTGTAGGGGTTTTCTCTATTGATTTGTCATACATACCTTTGAGCTCCCTACTTGCTCTTTCTTCTTGTGTGTCAACTCCTTGATGTCTGAAAAATTTAGGTGGCCTACTTGCCAGATCTTCTTTGACTGCCATGTCTGCTTGTGCTGTCCCTTCGCCTTGACTCTCTTCGTCTTGTGGCTCCATCGGTTCCCTGACTGCTGCCAACAGTGTGTGTGTGTAAACGTACATACACACAGACACACACACACACACACACACATATATATATATATATATATATATATATATATATATATATATATATATATATATATATATATATATACACATACATATACATATATAGAGAGAGAGAGAGATTTATACATACATACATACATACACACACATACAAACATACATACATACATCTCTCTCTCTCTCTCTATATATATATATATATAGAGAGAGAGAGAGAGAGAGAGAAGGAAATGAAATTAGTAAAGCTTTTCGTTACTCGTTTTTGTGGAATCACAGGTTGGGAAATGGACGTGTGTGTGTGTGGTTGAAACTCATTAGACTTCATATGTGACATTCACTATCAGAGAAATCATCTACGATAGGTTGATCTCTTCTATTGTATATGCATTCCTAGGTTTGTACAATGGAGTGTCCAAAATTTCAAGTAAGAAGAACTCTGTTTTGCTCATAAATTGACGAAGTTTCAAGCAAAAAGAGAACTTTTTTGGTTGTATAATTCGAAATTGGTTACCTTTTGATACGTGCTATAGTATTGGAAATCTCCAAAGGATCTAGCCATTTTTAATATCCAAGGGGAATTTAGGAAAAGAATGGGCGACAAGGTTGTGAATAAAGTTTTCAATGACTTTCATCTCATAAGTGGTAGAAATCGTTTTCAACATGGTTCCTAAGTGACATAGCTTCTAAACACCTTTTTGAACAAAACGAATGTTGGCAATGATGGAAAGCCCAATTAACACAAATTCCTTTGTATTAACGGAAGTTCAATCGACATAATTCCTTTGTGGATTCATACAAAACGGTGGCAACAACAAATTCCCATCAAGTTCCAACGTTGCTAATATTGATTGGTTGTTTCCAACATTAAGATGCAGCAAACCTGCAAAATTTAGTGGTGGCTTGGCGCCTCGGAATGAAATCATGCAAGGCAGAACTTGAGAGATCAATTGCAGCCATTATTTTTTTCTAGAATGTTTTTCACACTCACACACATACACACACACATATATCTATATCTATATCTATATATATATATATATATGAGTTCAATTCTGCCTTGTGTGAATATGATGGGTGGAGGAAACAATGTAGTACAACAAAGAATTCCAATAAACATTGTGTATCTTCTCAACTCCCCAATCACTGCCACATAGATTTTAGAAGCTATATGTAGACGCACTCCCTAGTGGTAAATAAATGGGTCTAGATGTTCTTACCAATGAGTTAGGCAAGCATTTCACAAATGACTTAGTTAAACCCCTGCTTATGGTTTGGCAGGAGGCCTTATGCTTCAACGCTCTCCCTGACTTTCTCAATGAAGGGGTGATTAAGATAATTCATAAAAAAGACATAAAAAATAATATTGAAAATTGGAGGTTCATCATTATGCTCCAAATTGGCTCTAAGATCTCACCTAAGGTTTTTGTTAATCGTATTACCTTCCATCTACTTTTATGGATCAGTGAGGACCACAAGGGATTCGTAAAGGGAAGATCCATGTTGGAGGAAATTATTGACATGTGGGAAGGTCTGGAGTTTCTCTGTGTATATACATGATCTGTATATATCTTTATATATATTATGGTTCTCGTTGATTTGAGAAGCTATATATAGAGGCATAAGTTTGGGAGGAGAGACATCTCTCTAGTAGGTGGTGGTGAGTACTAAATGCAATGTGTATATATACTTCAACCATACGATAAACACGACGAACTCAAGACTCAAGTTGATTTAGTATATTCTATGTGCTATTTATATAGATTAAAAAATAAAAGCAATGCATATCATGCATTGCTATCATGACGATGTGCCATAATTATCCGCATCTCTTTCAAACAACATTTATGTGAACACCCAGTGCCAAATTCTATCTCCAATGAACTACGTACATATTTTTTTTCTCTCTCTCTCTCATCAAACTTACTACAAAAAAAATCATAAGTAAAACATAAATTATTTATCTCAATTTATATGTAAACTTATACTTACCTCCATTTCAAGTGAACAAAATGCAGGTACGAATCACATAAAGCTCTCATTCTTCTTTTAAACTCTAACCCATGCCTCATATATGCTATACTTCCCTTAGGTTCTATGTCGCACTCCAGTGCTAGGCTACCTATGCATGTCCTCATAGGCTCACACGAGCTAGAATTGGTATAGGTGTCCTAAAAATAAATAGATAAAAATGAATAAAAACATGTGTTATTATCATTAAAAATATTAACTCCTAAAAATAAATAGATAAAAATGAATAAAAACATGTGTTATTATCATTAAAAATATTAACTTATGAAAAGAACATACCTACGGACAGATAAATATCTTCTTGCAAATGGATCCACAGAGAAGCCTTCCTTTGGGCACTAGGTAAGCATCTGTACGGTAAAATCTAATTCTTCATCGGTTATGTCTGCATACTCATGCATTATAGCCCCTAAGGAATCAGGAAAAACTTTGTCTCATTCTTTATGAGAGTAAGTTTCACCTTTCTCTCTCTACTAGGATCCATAATATTTGTACATATAAAAAATGGATTAGAAATCAATATATATGTGTGCATATGTATATGTATGTATGTATGTATGTATATATATATATATATATATATATATATATATATATATATATATATATATATATATATATATATATATATATGCATGTGTATGTATGTGTGTATGCATGTGTATGTATGTGCATGTGTGTATGTGTGTATATGGGTGTATGTATATAGTTGTATGTGTATGTATGTGTATGTAGATGTGTATGTGAGTATATGTATATGCATGCATGTATGCATGCATGCATGTATATATATATATATATATATATATATATATATATATATATATATATATATATATATATATATATATATATATATATATATATATATATGTGTGTGTGTGTGTGTGTGTGTGTGCATATGCATGTGCAAGTGTGTGTATATGTATGTGAGTATATGTATGTGTATATGTGTATGTGGATGTGTATGCACATATGTATATATCTATGCATATGCATGTGCCTTATGTATGCATATGTATGTATGTATGTATGTGTACATGTATGTGTATGTGTCTCTCTATGTGTGTATGTATGTGTGTGTGTATATATATATATATATATATATATATATATATATATATATACACACACACAATATATATATATATATATACACACACATATACATACACATTATGTATGTGTGTCTCTGTGTGTATATGTGTGTGTATGTATACATGTATGTATGTGTGTATGCATATTTATGTATAGTGTATGCATGTGTGTATGTATACATGCGTGTATATGCATGTGTGTATATGTATGTGTATGTGTGTGTATACATGTGCCTATGTATGCATGTGTTGTTGGAGTTAAACATCTACGGAAGCACGCGAACAACACAAGGAAGAAGAAGCTTAAACACACAATACTGAATGTACAAAGATAAGTATCCCATTAGGGCAATAGGTGTATATACAAGCCAGGAGAAGAAACCTCCTAAAGAGGGAGAAAGTGCCTCCGTGGTCCTAGAGTGTTCACACACATCAGTACCTAAATATATCAACAAATCCCCCCTGGGAGTGATGCGGTGAACAAGTAGCTCGCACTCATGTATAATGAAGTTCCAAGCTATGTGGAAATCACTCGACAAAGGAAGTAAGCCCAAAGCTTTGCGGAAAGCTTCAAACTTCTCCCTAGGCAGAGCCTTCGTGAAGGTCTGCAATGTTCTCTTGCGTGGGCACATATGCAAAGATGATCTCCCCAGTAGAGAACCTCTCCCTAACATAATGATAATGCACCTCAATATGCTTAGTGCAAGCATGGACCACAGGGTTCGTAGCAACTGTCAATGCGCTCTGACTGTCAGTGAAGATGGTCGTGGCAGAAGACTAACCAACACCCAAATCAGCCATAAGGTGTCTGAGCCACACACACTCAACAGTCGCTGTGAAAGTTGCCCTATACTCAGCCTCACAACTGGAAGTGGCCACAGTAGGCTGCTTCTTGCTCAACCAAGATATACATGAGCTACCAAGCATGAAGCAAAAGCCACTAGTGGACAGACGAGTGTCAAAGCAACCAGCCCAATCAGAGTTAGAAAAAGCATGCAAATGTGGCGGTAGTGATCACCCCTTGGAATAAAACAACCTAAGTAGCCAAGTACCACTCAAGTAGCGAAAGATGCACGTAACCGCCTGCCAATGCTTGACTCCTAGGCAATGCATAAAACTACTCATCTGTGAGACAGCAAACTGAATATCTGGCCAAGTAATGCATAAGTAAATGAGACATCCAACAGCCTGCTGATAGAGAACAACATCAAATGCATCTCCAGCATCATGAAGACTCAATCGTAGACCTGTCTCCATAGGAGTGGCAATAGGTTTACAGTCTTCAAGGCCAAAACGCTGCAATATTGTGTCAATCTATTTCGTTTGACACAAAGTCATTCCACCATCAACATGCATAAACTGAATGCCCAAATAGTGATGCAAATGATCCAAATCAGACATCTCAAATGAGGCATGCAAATCAGCCTTAAAATCAGCAATAAGCCTCTCATGAGGACCAGTGACTAGCATGTCATCAACATAAACCACAATGATCAGAAGTACATCATTAGCACGCTTAACATATAAGGTGCTTTGAGTTGGACTCTTCTCAAAACAATGTTGTTGAAGCTCAAAGTCAAGGACAAAGCATGGAAGCACATCAAAAGGTGGACACACAAGGAAAGGGAGCAAGTAGGGAGCTCCAAGAAGTGTATGTCAAATTTTCAGAAGAATCTCCTACAAAAATAGTGATTTTCATCACTAAAAACCATTGTAAATACCATTATCTATTTTTAGTAACTCCATTTTGTTCAAGTCGAGGAGTCCTCGAGCTTGAGAAGTATTAGAAGTACCATCGTACCAATTTTCATAATTTTTAGACTTCGTTTGAGCCCTCAAATAAGCCCTGGAACATAATTTTTAACTAGGCCGGACACTAGGTCTGGACAGGGCCAAAACTAGTCAAAAAACTATAAAAAGAGCTAGAGAGCTCATTTTTGAGGTTAGCTTGTTAGAGAATAGAACTTTTGGAAGAGAACTCTTTTGCAATCTAAGCTTTCCATTGTTCCTCTCTTTGATCTTACTTTGTGCGCGTGTGTGTGTATGTGTGTGCATGTTTGTGTGCTTTCACTCACGCACTTGTGCCTTCACTTGCTCGTGGTCTTCATACCGGTCCTCACGTCTCTGCGGATTGACAAGTAAAGGAGGTGGTGCTTACGCTTGAGCTACACCAAATTTTGGCGCCGTTGCCGGGGAGAGAGCTTCGAGGACGAGCGTTGTGATGGTAAGATCGTAGATTTGCAACGTTGGAAGGTAAAAAAAACTGTCATTTCAATTCATTTTCTATTTTTTCCTCTTCATCTTCATCATCATCATCATCTCCACCTTCTTCCATCTTCTTCTTCATAGAAAATTCTTGTTTTTTAGTGCATTTTCACCATCTTCATACCATTCTTCATGCATTATTGTGTGGGAAGGAGTTAGGAGAAGCAAGGGAGAGCAAGCGCTGTGTTTTTTTCATGATTTTCTGCTCATACGGAGCTCGCCATAGCCGGCGCTCAGAAATTTGAATTTCCCGCCAAAAAACACGATTCTGTGATGAAAATCGTGATTCTGTGAAAATTCAAAATTTTTTGAAAAATCACGATTTTCTGTTTTCCCGCCTAAAAGTTGGCTGAAAAAATCACGATTCTGTGATTGTCCTCAAAATCGCGATTCTCACAAATCACGATTTTCAGCCAAAAACACGATTTTGAGAAAATACGATTTTCAGTGGGCTCAAAATCGCGATTCTCACAAATCACGATTTTCAGCCAAAAACACGATTTTGTGAAAAAAAAAGGCGATTCTGTGTAATCACGATTTTTTGCTCACCATCGCGATTTTTAGAAACACGATTTTGTGCTCAACATCGCGATTTTCAGAAACACGATTTTGTGCTCAACATCGCGATTTTCAGAAACACGATTTTGTGCTCAACATCGCGATTTTCAGAAACACGATTTTGTGCTCAACATTGCGATTTTCAGAAACACGATTTTGTGCTCAACATCGCGATTTTCAGAAACACGATTTTGTGCTCACCATCGCGATTTTCTAAAAACACGATTTTGTGCTCAACATCGCCATTTTCATGCCAAAAACACGATTCTGAGAAAATACGATTTTCAGTGGGCTCAAAATCGCGATTCTCACAAATCACGATTTTCAGCCAAAAACACGATTTTGTGAAAAAAAGGCGATTCTGTGTAAACACGAATTTTTGCTCAACATCGCGATTTTCTAAAAACACGATTTTGTGCTCAACATCGCGATTTTCAGAAACACGATTTTGTGCTCAACATCGCGATTTTCAGAAACACGATTTTGTGCTCAACATCGCGATTTTCTGAGTTCACAAAATCGTGATTTTCTGAAAATTCACAAAATCGCGATTCTCTGAAAGTTCACAAAATCGCGATTCTCTGGAAGTTCACAAAATCGTGATTTTCTCCAAAGGTCCTGTTTGCCTGTTTTGACCCCCAGGAGCCTGAATTGGCATAACTTTTTCATCCAAAGTCCATTTTTTGAGCTCTATAGCTCGTTGGAAAGCTCGTTTCAGATAGGATAACGCGTTGATTTTGAGATAGGATAATTTGAAGTTGACCCTCAAGTGGGACTAGGGAACCAAGGGGACTCCAAAGAATTTTGAACCATACCAAGGGGAAAATTTGGACTCTTGACTAAAGCTTATGAACCTGCGATCTGGTAGACACCTAGGCAAGGATAAACAAAGCATTAGATCTTCTGAGGCTAGTGTCAACCATACATCCAAGTCTTGGGCACAACAACTAAGTGGTCATCTTTTACTAAGTTCAGACACAAGTGATTCAGAAATGTCTTTTAGTATGGGAAAACCTGCAGGTGGCTCAGAGACTGCCCATCTACAAACACCAGAAGGGCCCTATAAGACACAGTTGGAATATATTCGGACCAACCAATTAGGTGCTCGCATCTATGAGGATGGTCTGAGGCGATCAATGGTCCAACTCAAAAATCCAGATCAATCCTTTGGACTTGAACACCCGGTGGTCAAGTTCGAAGAGAGTTCATACATTGATAAGGAAGGAACCATGTATGTGGTCACCAACCTACCAGATAGGACTGATGAGTTTGGAAATGTCATTCCTGAGAATGAAATAGGAGACCTAGAACAAGGAAATGTAGGACAAGGACCCCAGACTCCTAGAGGTAAGTCAGTTTTGACCCGAGTGATCACTCCAGACTGGATCCCTCAAGATAACAAAAGCATAGAACTATTTTTGAATAGAGAAACAGAGGAAGCCTTTTGGAGATTCAAGCCAGATCAACCTAGCCAATTGGGCATAGTCATCATCTACGAGTTCAAGGATCCAGAGATGCCAGGAAAAGTTGTTTACCTGGATAACACATCAGAGAAAATTTTCTTGGTAACAGAACATGATAGACATGCATATACTTGGAAGAATGAATTGATCTTCCCCCCACCAAGATCCAATGTTTCCCATGGCCTCCAAGGAGTAGGATCATCCCACGCTCATGATGCCCAGAGAGAAAGAACTAGAGAGAGACCTAAGGTAAGTTTTGCACACACCGTGGGCAGGAATAGATCAGGATTTGAAAATGAAAGACCTGAAAGAGAGAGACATCAAGCCCATAGGTAAAAAAGAGATGAACATGATTTTCCATTGCCTAGACCCCGAGAGCACCCAAGAACCCTTAGACCCACTCAAGTGATCAAGGCAATGAAGAATTATTTTGACGGGTCAGGAGATCCTTATGATCATGTGGCCGAGTTCAAACAAGTGTTAAGAGCTGAACAGGTTGAGAACTTGTTCACCCAGTACGAGGCATTTGGTTTGACTCTTAAGGGCACTGCCTTGGCTTGGTTTCAACCACTGAGTAGTCGCAACTATCGCGATATAGGTCAACTGCTAGACGAATTCATTGTAGAATTTTCCAAGAGTGGTATCAGGCATAACACATCGTCCCTGATCCACAGTTTCAAGCAGACACCCCAAGAAACAGTGCGACTAGCAGGTAGAAGGTTCAGACAGTACCTAGAAAGA
Source organism: Ceratopteris richardii (assembly GCA_020310875.1). Lineage (NCBI taxonomy): Eukaryota > Viridiplantae > Streptophyta > Polypodiopsida > Polypodiales > Pteridaceae > Ceratopteris > Ceratopteris richardii. The sequence goes on from CM035408.1 coordinate 226,357,440, forward strand.
TGCCCTACTCCAGAGTTACCCACACCAGCTAAACAAGTGGCTTTGTTCTTAGATGGCTTACTGAGCACAAAGTTAAGATCATATGTGTACTTGAAAGAGCCTAGATCCATAGAAGAGTGCGTGCGGACGTGCATCGACATAGAAGATAACTTGGGTGAGGAGTTAGGATTGTCCAAACTCTACAAAGATTCAGATAGTTCTACTAGTCATACTTCAAAGATCTCCACAGAAATAGAAGAGATAGCTGAGCAAGTTGCCAAGAAGCTGGGAGTCCAAAATAGACAAACACAGAGAGTCACCCCAGTGAATCGGTGTTATACTTGTGGGGGCGACCACATGGCTAATGTATGCCCAATGCAAAACCAAAACATTAGAGAAAGGAATGCTCCATATTGCACTATTGAGAGAAAATACACAAACCACATGGCTCAAGATTGTCCCTACAATAGGCAGGCTGTTAGACAGAATTATCAGCAACCTTACCCACAAGGTAGGTATCAGAACCAATACCAACAGCCATATTATAGACCAGAATAGCAATATCAGGTACCATATAGGCCACAACCTGTCTTGGGAAACCAACCACCAGCTCCAGCCAATGTGATTCCAGTCAAATATGCTGGGGGAGAAGAAAATCCAAATAGAGCATTGGTGCCACTAACCCCATTGATACCAGATAATGACTCTCATGCTCATTGTTCAGACTACTCCCATGAAGGTAGTCCACATGCTTATTACACAGAGTCACCTGAACATAGTGAGATTTACTCGTATCAATATGAGGTACCACCTATGGAGCAAAATTGGGAGCCAGAATACTCCAATGTCATGTACACAAATCCTAACCCTAGGCCCCAGTTGAGACAAATGAGACCACAAGCCCCTAGAGGATCTTGTTTCAGATGTCAAGGTGACCATTTCATTCGTGACTGTCCCCACCCACCATCTCCGAGTCAAGGACAGGCTATCACAATACAGGCTTTTTGTCCTGATTGCGGCAAAGACCATCTCCCCAGAGATTGTCCAAGAAACCCCTCCAGTGCACCCAAGATTACACCCATTAATGTGGTAGGCTTAGTGGCAGATTCAAGTTCAAGTAGTAGCAATGTGGCTCCTATACAAGCTGTCACTAGAGCACAAGCCTTAAAACAGGATAAACCAGTAGAACAATCAGAGTCGAGTGAATCGGGAGAGCCTAGTAAGAGGAAAACAAGAACATGGAAGGATACCAGAGAGAAGGCCAATCGCAAGTGGAATAAAAAGTTATCGGAACTAGAAGAAAGCTTAAAAGAAGCGAAAACAAAAATAGAAGACATTGCATCTCAAAGCCCCTCGCATGCCGAAACTCCATCCACTCCACCTCATCCCACCCCACCACCCATTGTAAATAGACCACAACCAGGGTCTGTTCTTGCAGATCCAACCCCAGAAGGCTTGGACATGATGTTCAAAGCCTACGAGGCTCGACTTCAAGAAGGGCCTACAGCTGCAAATCTAGACAAGAGTTACCCTAGAGCGGATTTAGAGATTGAACGAATGAAAATGTGCATGAAAATGGTAGAACAAGCTCAAGCTATACTTGAGACTATTCAAAAGTTCAATCAGACAAACTCTGTCAAACCAGATTTGCATTTCCAAGGGTTACTAGAAAGATTGGAGCAGTTGGTAAACAAACCACAAGTCTCTTTACCTGCACAGGCTCAACCAGTTATTGAAAGAGGAAGCTCACCACCAATGGGAGCTTATGTTCCTAATTCCAGAGATGTTGGAATACCTCCTTCAATTCAACAGTACTCTCAAGAGTTCTTGCGGGAAATACAAGAAGAGAAATGGGCCAAGGAGAAGGGTAATTCCCCTCCTATTCCTGAGATTGATGATCTTCATGATCAATTTCCCCAAGACATTCCATCTATTTACGGAGATGAAGCAGAACAACAAGAAGACAAAAGGTTAGATTTTGAATCTAATACCCTAGAAGAACTGCCTCAATTTCCAGGCCCATGGGAATCTGAATCTCTCCAGATTAGAGCTCCCACAATACTAGTAAGAAATGAAGACTCAGTGGTTCCAAGGAACACGGATGTCGTGAAGAACACTAAGGTTCAGTGTCATCTCACTGTAGAAGAGCTGCTCAAAGCAAAACCTGAGCTTTGGAATCATGTGAAGGATCAGGTTCCAGAACTTGATTCCAACATGCCAAAAGCAGGCTCCAAGCAAAGGGTACCAGAGATACCTCTAGACAAAATAGGGGACATGTGTGAGGGTGAAGAAGGTAATACTTATCTTCCAATCACCTACCAAGGTTACACAACCAAAGCAATCATAGATTCAGGTGCTGGTGCTGCTATTACGACCACCTCCTTGTGGAAGCAATGGGGCAAGCCCACATTAAGACCAACTAGAATGAAGCTTCAAATGGCTGATGGTCATTTTGAAAGACCTCTAGGATTGCTAGAAGGGATCACTCTAACCACTTGTGGTGTAGAGTTTGAGCACACATTTGCTATATGTGACTTTGAGAAAAATAATGTCTATGAGATGATCCTAGGAAGACCCTTCCTACGACAATTGCAAATAGTACAGGATTGGGGAACTAACTCCTTGTACTTACAGCACTTAGGGGTCACCACCAAGGTCAATTTGAAGGATTACACCTTCAGAGATGTACCACCCCTACAGTGGAATTCTATCCACAAAGCGAAAGAAGATTCCATCTCTGTGCATTCTGAAAGTTCACCTGATCCATCATGGCTGCATGAAGATACTCATTTGTGGATGTGCAAGGTCGCAAAGGAAGAGGAAAAACGTTTAAAGGCAAGAGAAGAAGGAACTTCGCTAGGAGATAGACCAGTTAGAGACCCAGCCTACACACCGATGATCTTTCCAGATGAGGAGTTTGAGCCTCATGGCTGGCCAGAAATCTTAGCCACCATGGACATTGCTGTCAATGAGGAACAGTGGACACCTCATTGTGATGAGGAGGGTTATGATATCTCAGTGTTCATGTGTCAACCCTTGCTAGAAGAATGTGACCCTAGTGATGTCATAGAAGAAGAAGAGAATGACGATGATCTGGAGTCTATTGTGATGGATAGTTGCTTTAACTCAGAGCAGCACTATCTAGAAGATATAGGAGTGTTCACCCAGAAAGAAGAAGAACCTCTCACAAGTATTAAAACAGTAAACTCAAAGGATGGAAGTGAGAGTAGTCAAAAGAAAAAGAAAAGAAAAGCAGTGAAACAAGAAGAGGAGGAATCATTGTTTGAAGTACCAGAAAACTTCAAGAAATATGAAGTTGACGACCGCAAAATTTTGGTACGAATGCATAAGAGAGAGGCCATTATAGGAGAATCATATGATAATAAAGAAAAGACCAAGAAGATTGTAGTGACCATTGAAGAGAACGAAGAGAGATGCACATATATAGGAGATGACCTAAGTGCAAGAGAAGAAATGGAGCTCATAGCTCTATTAAGGGAATATAGGGATGTGTTTGCATGGCACTATAGAGACTTGAAAGGGGTAGATCCAAGAATTTTCTCTCATACTATCCCCATGACTGCTGATGCTAAGCCCGCCAAACAGAAGCCCTACACATATAATGATACCTATGCAGCCAAAATAAAAGAAGAAATTGATAGGTTGATTGAAGCTGGATTCATCTATGAGATTGAGCATACCGAATGGGTGTCCCCCATTGTTGTGGTACCCAAGAAGAACGGGAAGTTGCGAGTGTGTATTAACCTTAAAAAAGTTAATGCCGCTACGATTAGAGATAGTTATCCACTTCCAATCACAGAACACCTATTGGAGCGTGTTGCAAGCAAGGAAGTTTATAGCTTCCTTGATGGATTTTCAGGTTACAATCAAGTAGCCATTGCCCCAGAAGATCAACACAAAACAGCTTTTGCTACAGAGTGGGGAATCTTTGCATTTCGTGTGATGCCATTTGGGCTCACCAATGCACATGCAACATTCCAAAGGCTCATGTGTCATGTCTTCAAAGAGTTCTTGCGAAAGAGCTTAGAAGTGTATGTGGATGATTTATGTGCTCATTCCCAAGAAAGAAGGTTTCACATCCCTGAGCTCAGACAAATCTTCAACAAGTGTAGAGAATATCGAGTGTGTTTGAACCCAGAAAAGTGTGTGTTTATGGTGCGTCAAGGTAAAATCTTAGGTCATATTGTTTCTAAGAATGGAATCTCAACAGATGAAGATAAGGTACGAGCCATAGCGGAGCTACCAAGGCCAAGGAATATTAAAGAGGTACAAGCCTTTATGGGCCATTGTGGATACTACCGTAGGTTTATCCACATGTACGCGATCATAGCTAGACCCCTTTATGCCTTGTTGTCTAATTTTGAGTGGAACGACGAATGCGAGAATTCTTTCAACGAACTGAAGAAACGTTTGTGCACGGCACCAATACTCACCACTCCTGATTGGAATAAACCATTCCATGTCCATGTGGATGCATCCAATCATGCCATAGGATGTGTGCTAGCACAACCCACAAGTGAAGGAAACTTAGATTTGCCCATAGCATATGCTAGTAGACAGCTCACTGCAGCTGAATGGAACTATACCACAACTGAGCGAGAGGGCTTAGGCATGGTATATGCTGTGAAGAAGTTTAGACACTATTTATTGGCCAACAAGTTCAAGTTTTTTACTGATCATCAAGCTTTGTTATATTTGGTCAATAAACCTTGCAATACTGGACGCTTAGTAAGATGGTTCCTCTTACTAATGGAATATGACTTTGAAGTTGTTGTCAGGAAAGGTAGAACCCACCTTCGGGCAGATCACCTTTCTCGCATCACTTCAGGAGAGTCACCGCAAGGAGTGTCTGACGAATTACCCGATGCTTATCTGTTCAATTTAGAAGTTGTTCCTAAATGGGCAAATAAGTTGGTACCAGTCCTAACCTTTAGCCCTGCAAATAAGAATGTGAAAACATCACAAGAAGAAATTGTAAAATCACAAAAATATCACATATTAGCAGGAAGCATGTACAAACAAGATACTGAGGGTGTATTAGCTTGTTGTGTGGAGGATGATGAACATAGTAGTTGGTTGCAACAAGCCCATGAAGGAATGCTAGGAAATCACTATTCTAAACAACGAACATTGCAGAATCTAAAGCGTTTAGGAGTGTATTGGCCTAGCATGGACAAAGAAATACATGAGTGGATTAAGAATTGTCCAAGGTGCAGAGAGAGACCCCCAGTGGAGCATGCGACCCTTTATCAAGTATCATTAATTCCAGATTGGAGTGCTCCATTGGTAGAGTTTATGAGATCGGGAAGATTACCCAAAGAGGCTAGTCTAGCAAGAAGACGAAGCATGGAGCAAGAGGCTCAAGGCTATGCCTTAGTAGGGGACAACCTATACCGAAGAGGCAAAGATGGTTACTTAAGACTATGCGTTCATGAATCAGACTATTTAAAGGTCTTAGAGACCGCACACAACGGTGTTGCAGGTGGACATTTTGGTCCTGACCGAGTGATCAAGACCATTCTATTCTCAGGACTTTGGTGGCCCACTCTTCATATGGACGCACATACCTATGTGAAGAAATGTGACACATGCCAACGTGCACAATATCCAGTGAGAAAAGACGAGATGCCCTTGAGGCCAATGATGGGAGGACGTGCATTTTCCAAGTGGGGCATAGACTTCATAGGTCCTATTAACCCCCCAGCTAGAAACTCCCATGCAGAGTACATCATTGTAGCCACAGATTACCTTACAAAGTGGGTAGAAGTCAAAGCCACAACAAAGAATGATGCTCAGACTACGGCTAAGTTCTTATTCGAGAATGTGTTCACGAGATATGGACTACCAATAGAGTTGGTGAGCGATAGAGGCACACACTTCTTGAATGAAGTCATTGAAAATCTTCTCCAAGAATTCTTGGTGATACATAAGAAATCTGCCCCCTATCACCCACAAGCCAACGGACAAGCCGAGAGTACCAATAAGATCCTCTGTAACATATTGACAAAACTGGTAAATAATAAACGCTCTGATTGGGACAAACAACTTCATCATGCTGTTTGGGCTTATCGAGTTGCCTACAAAACGGTACTCAACGCCACCCCATTTCAGATGGTCTTCGGACAGAACGCTGTGCTACCATTAGATTTCTTAATCCCTGCCTTAAAAGTAGCACAAGAGTATGAGTGGAATGGGCATGAATTGTCCTCTAGGATCTTTGATCTCGAACGCTTGGGTGAGACGAGGCTACGAGCGGCAGCAGTCATCTATGCTGCAAAGAAGAGGCAAAAGGCTTACTTTGATGCACACATCAAGGATAAGGGATTGAAAGAGGGAGATCTAGTGTTGGTATATACACTAAACAACATGCCCGTAAGTTGGAAAAAAGAGGATACGGACCCATGATCATTAATAGAATTTCCACTAGTGGTGCAGTTCAGTTGGCCACTCTAGAAGGAGATATCTTGCCAAACTATATTAGTGGCTGTAGAGTCAAGCTATATCAAGAACCTCTTACTGAGGATATGCTAATGAGACTCAACACTGCTAAGAAGCGAAAAGAAGAAGAGTTAAGAGTGAGAGAAGAAGCACAGGTAGAGGCCAGAGAGCGTATTAGGCGAAATAAGTTAAGGCGATTAGGCCTAGAGGTCAACTCAAAAGCCACAAAATATCACATGGATATGTGTCAGAAGTCAGGCATAGTAACTTCTCAGGTCATTGACCGAAGACCCTTTGTGACCATAGAGATAGGACAAGGGAAGGGTGCAAGGACGATGAAAGCATTGATTGACTCAGGTGCAGCAAGTAGTGCAGTTAGACTTTCCTACTGCCAAGACTTGCAGGTGAACATCAATCCCATAGAAGCTTATCTCATAGGATTGGGAGGAGTGGAAACCCCTTGTTTGGGCGAGGTGGAACTTCCCATCTACCTTCAAGATGTTCCAATGAAAGTCAAAGCGCTAGTATGTCAAGATGAGAACCTTACAGAACCACTTGTCTTGGGTCAAGATTGGATCTATGACCATGCAGTTAACTTAAACCTAAGAAGTCAAATTCTTCAAGTTTGGGTACATGAACAATGCATTACATTAGAATTAGAGAACTGCATGCTCCTAAATCATGGCACCACACACTCTCTTAGTTCTTCCAAGACTAATCATATGAAAGAAGATGTTGTATGTGTCAAAAGCTCTATGATACAGAAGGAGTCAATCGTGGAAGACCAGGTTCGAAGGCGGGTGGATCTTTCTTCTTCTCCAAAGAATCAAGTAGCCACAGTAGTGAGTCCACCACACAAGCAAACACAACCGTTCACGACAACTGCTACATCAAATAGAAAGACACCACTCGATAAAAAAGCAGTTCCGAGCATGAAGCAGATATGGGTACGCAAAGGAGAGCAACCACCAACCTTGCCCCCACAAATTCCATCCATGCAAACCAATCAGGCCAGAAGACGAAGGAAGCAGCTCAGACAAGCTCAATCACAAGGTATCCAACAAGTTTGGGTGCCTAAGAAGTTAGCTGCAGCTCAACAAGGGCAATTACAGATGTGGGTACCTAAGAAGCTCCTACATCCACAACAACCTTTGTTCTCCCACATGCAAAAGGTTTCAACAAAGAAGCCAAAAAGAGAAAAGGGTAAGAACCACGTATAGAGACCAAAGGAAGATCAAATCAGCTCTTCAACATTAGTAGGAAGACATGCAAAAAGGATATGGGTTTGGAAGCCAAAAGTGCAAGTAGCCTCCACTGAACCAAAGCGTCAACCACACTGGATACCACAGTTCAGAAAGCATCCAAAGAGAAAGACGCCTGAAGTGACCTCTACAGTGCCAAATGATGTCCTAAAATGGACTCCAATAAGGAGGATTACATCAGTTCGAGACTCAATGGATACCTCCACCAAGGTCGGCATCAACATCCACAAATAACATCGAAAGCCTCGAACGAGCGACAACCATGTGCTCCTTGCACAACCCTGTCTTCTGCACCATTCAGGTCATGCATTTCCAAAGTATGCATTAATATAGGGCCACATTACATGGCCGTGCATAGACACACTTGAGAATCCCAAGCACAAGAGCACATTGACATAGGTCAAATATGTCTATTGATACTAACTTTTGTGTTCTTGTTTTGTGCTATTCTTTGCAAAAAAAAAAAAGAGAAAAAAAAAAGAGAGAGAGAGAGAGAGAGAGCTTGTTCCTAGATTTGGCTTATGGAACATGAATGAGTCATGCTTAGGTGGACCATCAACCAGGGCATCCATCGACAATGATAAACCACCCAATGGTCCATCATGATGAAAGGTGTACAACACGAAGAGATCCGCATCGACTGACCTTTCCTTATGGTAAGAATCTTCTACTTGGACCACAACCATGATAGTTTGGGAAACCTCTTCGTCAGCATACCCTTGAGCACTTAGCTCAAGACCCGCAATTTTTGCACCATGCTCTTCCAATGCATTTTCCAAGTAAGCATGCGTAGGGCTACATTACAAGGCCGTGCACAAGGCACATACTTTTTTCAACCCAGGCACGAACACACTTACCCTTCATTCATTATGGGTTATGAGTAGTTGGCATGACTGATCTCAACATCATCTTTGGAAGAGCTAGCGGACGTTATGGGAACAACATCCAGATCTCGGAAGCAAATTGAAGCCAGTAGTTGCTCCAAATCACTCTTGACAACCTCTTTTGAGCAACTTGCAGTTTTGAACGCTCACAACGACAAATTCTTGCTGGAATCCAAGGAACCAGCTCATATAACGGATGGACACCACCTCTCAAAGCACTACATGGAACAGCCCTTCCAACAAGGGTCTGTCAGGGACGACAGACTCGAGAGGGGGGGGAGTGTTGAAGCTCAAAGTCAAGGACAAAGCATGGAAGCACATCAAAAGGTGGACACACAAGGAAAGGGAGCAAGTAGGGAGCTCCAAGAAGTGTATGTCAAATTTTCAGAAGAATCCCCTACAAAAATAGTGATTTTCATCACTAAAAACCATTGTAAATACCATTATCTATTTTTAGTAACTCCATTTTGTTCAAGCCGAGGAGTCCTCGAGCTTGAGGAGTATTAGAAGTACCATCGTACCAATTTTCATAATTTTTAGACTTCGTTTGAGCCCTCAAATAAGCCCTGGAACATAATTTTTAACTAGGCCGAACACTAGGTCTGGACAGGGCCAAAACTAGTCAAAAAACTATAAAAAGAGCTAGAGAGCTCATTTTTGAGGTTAGCTTGTTAGAGAATAGAACTTTTGGAAGAGAACTCTTTTGCAATCTAAGCTTTCCATTGTTCCTCTCTTTGATCTTACTTTGTGCGCGTGTGTGTGTATGTGTGTGCATGTTTGTGTGCTTTCACTCATGCACTTGTGCCTTCACTTGCTCGTGGTCTTCATACCGGTCCTCACGTCTCTGTGGATTGACAAGTAAAGGAGGTGGTGCTTACACTTGAGCTACAAATGTGCAATCAGATAGGCATGTATCTTCTCATACCAAGCACGTGGTGCTTGCTTTAAACCATATAATGCCTTCTTTAACCTGCACACTTGGTTTTCATGCCCTTTCTGCACAAAGCCACAAGGCTGAAAAACATACACTTCTTCATGCAAGTCGCCATTCAAAAATGTTGTTCTAATGTCCAACTGATGTACATTCCAACCATGATGGGCTGCAAGTGCATAGATGCTCCGAACAGTAGTCATACGACATGTAGATGCAAAGGTCTCATCAAAATCAATGCCTCTTTCTTGCACATAACCCTTTGCAACAAGACTAGCCTTATACCTATCAACTGTTCCATCAGGCTTACGCTTCAACTTGTATACCCACTTATTGCCAATGGCCTTCTTGCCAGGAAGCAAGTCACATAAAGAACAGGTACCATTTTCCATGATAACATCATATTAAGATTGCATTGCAGTCATCTAATGTTCAGAACTTTGTGCTTCATCAAACGAAACAGGCTCAGTCTCATCACAGAGACTAGATGCATCCATAGCATTGAAATCTGATGCAAAAGAGGCAGTATGAGAGCCTGAATGAGTACGATATGATAGAGGTGCATCTAATTTGCTGTCACGCAAAGTCTGCACCAGCCATTTTGGCATAGTTTTTGCCTCCTCAATATCAGCTCTCTCATCAACAAGTGCATCATGTAAATCTGCATCAGAAATGGGATGATCTGCATCATCACATGAAACTTACAAAGCCTGAGAAGTTGCCTCATTAGGACGAGCACTAGACTGTCCACCTGTAAAAAGAGGCAGCAAAGAAGCATACGTCTTTGGAGCTAACAGATGTCTCCTTGGTACATGAAAGCAATGGCTGAATAGCATCTTCCACAGAAACATCAGGTCTAACCAAAATGCGTTTAGTCTTTGGATGATACAGACGATAACCTTTACTTTCAGAAGTGTACCCAACAATAATACATTTTACTGCTTTATCATTCAATTTTCTGCGATGTTCATGCACTAATGCATATGCCAAACAACCAAAAACACGCAGATGAGCAACAGATGGCTTGCGATCATGCCAAGCCTCATACGGAGTGATAGATTGCAGCGCTTTAGTGGGATACCTGTTAAGTACATATGCTTCACACAGCCTCAAGCGAGAAACTATGTGGTAAGGCCTGATTCTTGACCATACACCTCACCATCTCCATAAGTGACATGTTCTTTTGTTCAACAACTCCATTCTGTCTACGTGTATACGACATTGTACACTGGCATTTTATCCCACGTTCAACCACAAATGCATTAAAATCAGAAGACATATATTCCCCCCCTCGATAAGAATGGAGGGTGCCCATTTTGCATGCTGAGAGATTTTCAGCCAAAACCAAAAACTATTTGAAGCACATGAACACTTTGGACTTTGCCTTCAATGGATATACCCATGCATGCCTCAAAAAATCATTGATGAAAGTCACCAAGTAAAGATCATTTCCAAAAGAAGGTGTCTGCATAGGACCACATACATCACTATGTACAAGATGCAATTTCTGAGTTGCCCGAACTGAATCATCTTTTGGAAAGGAAGAACGCTGCATTCTGCCCAAAATACAGCCTTCACAAAAATGTTTTCCAGGTGCCTCAAGTTTGGGCAAAGAGGACACCATTTCAGATTTCTGCAGGCATAGCAAACTAGCAAAATTTAGATGACCAAAGCATGCATGCCAAAGCTTTGCATCTGACATAGCCTCAAAATCATGTATTGCATATGCCGAATCATTTACAGATCTTTCATAGTCTATGATCTTATACAACCCACGACATAAAATGCCAGAAGCAATAATCACATCGCCATTTGACAAATCATGAACTGTATATCGATCATCAACAAATTTCACAACCAAGCCAATCTCGGCTAATGCAGAAACTGATAACAGATTTTTCTTGATCCCTGACACAAAAAAAGTATCTGAGAAATTGAAAGAACTACCATCAGGAGTAGTCAAAATGATCTTACCAACTACCATAACAGGATAAGAGGAGTTTTTGGCGCATATAATAGTATTCCCTGTAGGGGCCGGCTCGAGCGAAGAGAAGAAACTGCGCTGCGAGGTAATATGTTTGGTCGCCCCACTGTCAAAGTACCAAACATCTAAGTCTACTGCAGACATGCACTGCTCATGAGAAGATGGGTCAAAACTGCAAACAATAGTAAACGCCTATTCTTCTTCCTACACAAGATTAGCAGACTCTGTTTTTGGTGTAGAGGCCTCTACAACAACCATTCCAGCCTCTTCTTCGCCTCTTTAGCAGCCAATTTTGGACAGTTCTTTATGATATGATCATTTCCTTCATGGTACTTACAAAATAATTTCTGCTTTTCTGATTTCTTTTCATCTTTGTCTTCCCTCTTTGATTGTGCAGAATTAGCAAATTTTTGCTTACTAGTTGAAGAGCTCTATTTTCCTTTGCCCTTATTACTAGCCAGGAAAGCTTGATCTGCAACACGCATAATGCACCTGTTCTGTCTGGACTGATCTTCCTGCAATAAAAAATAGATTAACTCCTCAAATTTGGATTATCTTTCATCATCAACCAAAGAGTAGAAGCAAAACTCTGATATGAATCAGGAAGACCATTCAAAATGGTCCGCATAAGTGAGCTATCTGGTATAACCTCATCAACAAAATTCAACTGTTCCTTCAAGTCTTTGATCTTCATTAGAAAATTGTCAATAGAATGACCTTCATTCATGTGCCCACTCTCCAACTGTTTTCGGACGTAAGCAACACGATCCTCATTCCTAGCTTGGTATAATGTGGTAAGTGTATCCCAAGCATCCTTAGCTGTTCTACAAGAGAAAATGTAAGGAATAATGGCACGTTTGACATACAAAGCTATCAATGCATGTGCCTGGGCATCTCTGCCATCCCAACAAATTTGCTCTACAGTAGGTGCAGTAGAAACCGTAGCACGAACAGGAATATGCAAAATATCATCATCTTTGTGACACCTACATCAGCTTCAATACCTGCAGTTGTAACAGTTGCATGTGATAGGACGTTTTTCAACACCCTGCACAATGTTCCAGTCCTTTTGCAACCAATACATGCAACATCATATAATCCCACAACGGGTAGTTGGTACCATCCAACTTATCTTCAATAGACAACATACAAAATACATCACTGCTTTCAGCCATGGTCGGTGACTAAAATACCTTGATGCAAAAAATTGACTGTATCTCAAAAAGTTGAACGGAACTACCCAGACGAGTTCTGCTAAACCTGTAGCAGACTTCGAGACGCTTACACTGGCGAACCGAAACTGTTCTATACCTTTGGCACAAAAAGACGAAATAGCTTGCACAAGCACTAACGATAGTGTGTTCGGAGGCCAAAACAAGCTTAGATCGCGGAAACACCCTGAGTATGCCCACCAAATTTCGTGCGAACCTGAGACTGCAACCAGAGAGGTGTAGACAACGCCCTAGATGAAGCGACAACCTGCTCTGATACCAATTATTGGAGTTAGACGTCTGCAAAAGCACGTGAACAACACAAGGAAGAAGAAGAATCTTGGAGCACAACACACAATACTGAATGTATTACGAGAGAATATCTAAAGATAAGTAGCCCATTAGGGCAATAGGCGTATATACAAGCTGGGGGAAAAAAACTCCTAAAGAGGGAAAAAAAGTGCCCGAGGGGTCCAAGAGTGTTCACAAATCACTACCTAAATATATCAACATACGTGTATGTGCATGCGTGTATGTATTGTGTATCATGTGTTTGTATGTGTTTATAGGCATGTGTTTGCAAAGTGCATTTGTGTGTCTATATGTGCATGTGTGTGCATATATGCATGTGCATGCATGTGTGTGTATGTGCATGTGTATGTGCATGTGTCTATGTATGTATGCATATGCATGCATGTATGTATGCATGAGTGAGTGTGAGTGTGTGTGCGTGGAAGTATCTATGTGTATGTGTGTGTGCATATGTGCGCATTTATGTATATATGTATGTATGTATGTGTATACATAAGTATGTATGTGTGTGGATATATATATATGCATGTGTGTATGCATGTCTATGTATGTATGCATGTGTGTATTATGTGTATATGTGCGTGTGTGTGTGTATATGTGCATGTGTATGTGCATGTGTATGTGTATGCATATGAGTGTATGTATACATGTGAGTATGTATGTGTCTATGTGTGTGTATGTATATGTATGTGTATGTGTGTCTGTGTATGTATGTATGTGTAAGTATCTATATATACATGTGCATGTGCATGTGCAAGTATCTATATGTGCATGTGCATGTGCATGTGTCTGTGTGTATGTATGTGTAAGCATCTGTGTGTGTGTATGTGTATGTGTGTGTGTATGTGTATGTGTGCACGTATGTGTGCATGTGAGTGTATGTGTGCATGTGAGTGCATGTGTGCATGTGTGCATGTGAGTGCATGTGTGCATGTGTGCATGTGAGTGCATGTGAGTGCATGTGTGCATGTGTATATATGTATGTATGTGTATGCATGTGTGTATGCGCTTATGTTTATGTATATATACATATGAATGTGTATGTATGTATACATATGCATGTGTGTATGAATGCATGTGTGTATGTATGCACATGTGTGTATGCATGCACGTGTGTGTATGTATTCACATGTATACATGTGTCTATGTATGTATGCATATGCATGTGTATGCATGTGTGTATGTATGTGTGTGTGTGTGTGTTTGTGTGTACCTATATGTGTGTGTGTGTATGCATGCGCGCATTTGTAAATGTGTGTGTGTCCATATCATATTTGTGTGCATTTGTGTATGTGTGTATATGTGTGTGTATATGTGTATGTGTGTGCGCGCATGTGTGCGCGCATGTGTGTGCATGTGTGTATGCATGTGTATATGTATGTGTATGTATATGTGCAAGTATCTATTGAATGTGTATGTGTGTATCATTTTGTGTGTATCATTTTGTGTGTATGTATGTGTGTGTGTATATGAGTGCATGTGTGTATGTGTATATGAGTGCATGTGTGCGTATACATGTGTATGTACATGTGCAAGTATCTATTGTGTGTGTGTATGTGTATGTGTGTGTGTATCGTTGTGTGCGTGTGTATCGTTGTGTGTGTATCGTTGTGTGTGTGTGTGCATGCATGTGTGTGTGCATGCATGTGTGTGTGTGTGTGCATGCATGTATGTGTGTGTGCATGCATGTGTACCTTTGCTTGTTCGATCGCTCGATCGCTCTCATTTGCTAGTTCGCTCAATCAATTTTTTTTTTCAAATTCATTGAGCATCACTTATTGGCGTTGCATCCGTTGTGCAATCATGGCTAACATAGTCGCTAAAAATCAATGCAGATAGTGACGATAAATATATCGCTTATGCGATGCTCATCGTCGCTTATTCGACGCAAAAGATTTATTTATTTTATTTCTTTTCTACAACATCATGTATGCGAGAATATCTGATGCCATCATCAAAGAAACGAATCTTCTCGTGTTTTTTTCAATTGGGGGTGTCGCTACACCCCCTTTATTCTTGTAGTGCCTTACTGTAATTCCCTTCTTAAGTGATATATTGATTTTGGGTGCAGTTTCTCAATAAACAAGTTATCCGCCAATCTTTACCGCATGAAGAGAAGTTTATGGATAATTTTCCCATTCAATTAGTAATGCATCGTATTGTTGATGGGGAAGTATCTCAACCCCTAAGCAACGACGAAGCGTGAATGACCTCCACAGGTATCCTTCTTTGACCTCTACACACAAAAAATGCTCTTACTCAGAGCATATGCAGAGAACTCCAGTGAGCTTTTGTAGACCTGTAGTAGACACCAAGAGCTTTCCAACAAAACAAATTTCACTTCAAATGGATGCTTACACAAGGAGAAACAATGTCTACAACATGAGCTAGTTGAATGCTCAACTGCTAGTCAAGCAGATACCTCACTTCACTCCAGCAAGCTTTTCTCAGAGATTATACAAAGAATGAATCTCAAGTTAGAGGACTCTAATAGCTACCCAATGACACCAAAATCATAGCAAATAGATACATTGAGAAGGAGAATCCGCCCTTACAACAGAGAGCAAAATATTTCCAACAGAGCCTACACACCAAGAGAGATATCAATCACACAACTTCACTAAAATGAATGTTGCTCCCCGATTACTCAGAGAATGATCCAGAGAATTTGTGAGCATAAAATAGACTCTAATAGCTATCCAATGAGACAAGGATTACAACAAATGGATACAATATGAGGGAGAACCAATGCTAACAACTCAGGGGTAGAGAGTTGCAACACTGCCTGCGCACACACATAGAAAACAAAGAAGCAAGCAAGAGGCTAGCTTAATAAAACAAAGAAAACAAAGAAGCAAGCAAGAGGCTAGCTTAAGCAAGGGGCTTGCTTATCACACCTCCAGCACTTAGTGCTCACTTTACATGAGCTAAAACTCCAAGAATATGGCCCAAAAGAAGTCGGGATACATGCTCCTTTTATAGTGAGAAGTGTGCCCCTAAAATCTAGGAACTACCTTTCCAAATCAGCCTCCTAACTTGGAGGAATTAGTTGAGATGACTTGGGAGTGGTTGAGTGACTTTTCTTGATGGAATCTCGTGGCTTTTGGCTTCCTTTGATTGTTCCACATGTCCATAAAAGATTCACCACGAATTTGTAGCTTGAAGCTTGACTTTTAACACTCCCCTCAAGCTTCAATTCTTCGTTCTCATCCAAGCTCCTCCATGTTGATGTATTGCTTGAATTTTGAAATCTTCATCCCATCCAAAGCCTTTGTAAACATGTCGGCAACTTGGTCCTTGGTACCAATATGATGTACTGAAACTTCCTTGGATATCACCTTTTCCCTTATGAAGTGATAGTGCACTTCAATATGCTTTGTTCTAGCATGATAGATAGGATTTGATGCTAGATGAATGCTACTCATGTTGTCACAAAAAATTGGATATGTGTCAACCTGCAAATTAAGCTCCATAAATAACTTCTTAATCCACATTAGCTCACATGTGACTTGAGCCAAAGCTCTATACTCAGCCTCGATGGAAGATAATGCCACCGTGGGTTGCTTCTTTGAAATCCATGAGATGATATTGCTACCTAGCATGACTAGGTAACCACTTGTACTTCTTCTATCCTCCTTGGAACCGGCCCAATCGGCATCAGAATAAGCTTTGACTTGCATATCATCATCAAATGAATAGAACAATCTTTCATTTATAGTGGCCTTGAGATATCGTAACATTCTTCTTGCAGCTTGCAAGTGTGTAGTCCTTGGACTATGCATAAATTGTGATAACACTCCAATTCCATATGCTATGTCGGGCCTAGTTATTGTGGCATAATTGAAAGATCCTACAATAGATCGATACAAGGTTACATCCTCTAATGGCTCTCCATCAATGGAGCTTAGCTTTACATTAACTTCCATGGGATTTGAAATAGGCTTGCAATGTAGCATCCCAAACCTCTCAAGTAGGTCTAGAATATACTTCCTTTGTATGAGCATAATACCTTCTTTGTATACAACTTCAATGCCAAGAAAATACCTAAGATCTCCAAGATCAGAGATCCTAAACTCCTTTCCAAGCTTTGCCTTGATCTCCTCAATGCCCTTTGTATCATTACCTGTAATGATAAGATCTACATACACGCACATGTAGACTACAAGTTCTCCTCTTTGTTTGATGAAGAGAGATGGATCCGCCTTGCATTGTTTGTAACCACATTTGATCAAATAGTCCACCAATCTTTGGTTCCAAGCCCTTGGATCTTGCTTTAGGCCATAAAGTGCCTTCTTCAACCTACAAACATGATGTGGAAACTCTTTATGAACAAAACCTAGTGGTTGCTCCATGTATACCTCTTCTTCCAAGTCTCCATTGAGAAAGGCATTCTTGATATCCAATTGGAAAAGCTTCCATCCTTTGCTAGTAACCATTGCAATGAGTGTCCTAATGGTGCTCATCTTTTCCACGGGGCTGAATGTCTCTTCAAAGTCCACTCCATACGTTTGTGCAAAACCCTTGGCCACCAATCTTGCTTTGAACCTAGAAATAGATCCATCTGAATTCCTCTTTACTTTATACACCCACTTATTACCTATTACCTTCATGTTATCCTTCTTGGGCATTAGAGTCCATGTTTGATTCTCCTCAAGTGCGTCGATCTCTTCTTGCATTGCCTCTTTCCATTCGGTGTACCTGCTTGCATCTTCATAGCAATCGGGCTCATGATCTTCTACTACTTTGTTCATATATGCATAATGAGTTGCCATGTATGAATCATAAGTAAACCTTTGAGTTGGATACTTAACTCTAGAAGACTTCCTTTCTTCAACTTTTGGAGGAATAAACCTCCTTTGCCTTGGGAACTTGATCTCTTTCTTTGACGTGGCCTCTTTCTCCATCATGTGTCCATCATCTTCAACTTCATTATCTTCTTCATCCAACTCCACCAATGTTGCTTTGCCTTTGTTGATTGATTGTGCTTCATAGCTTGATGAAGATCTCCCCCTCCATGGTGAGTTCATGCTTGAACTATCTTCATTGATGGAACACCTTGGGCCGCTTAGCTCTAGGTCGATTTGTTCTTCATCATGTCCATGCTTTCCTTCTTCATAATCCTGCATACAATCATACTTCTTATACCAAGGGAGTAGCTCATCAAATGCTACATCCCTTGATATCCTCAAGTCCTTTGTGTTTGGGTTGAAGCACCTGTAACCTTTATGATCATTTGAATATCCTAGAAACACACACTTTTCTGCCTTTGGTTGTAGCTTGTGCCTCAATTCACTTGGCACATGTACATAACAAGTACATCCAAATATCTTCAAGTGGGAAAGATCAGGTTTCTTACCATAATAGGCTTGATATGGTGTCAAGCCATGGATCCCTGAGGTAGGAGCCCTATTCATAAGATACACAGCAATATTTGCTGCATCACTCCAAAACATGTTAGGTACATTCATCTCATTAAGCATTGCTCTAGCAATCTCGGCAATGTATCTATTTTTTCTCTCTGCTACTCCATTTTGTTGGAGTGTGTACCTGCATGTTACTTGCCTCTTGATGCCTTGATCCATTAAAAAATCAGAAAACTCATTGGAGAAATATTCTCCCCCTCCATCGGACCTTAGCTTCTTGATATATGTACCTGTTTCCTTTTCTACCATTGCCTTGAATGCTTCGAAACATGTAAACACATCTGATTTGTTTTTTATGAAATAAACCCAAACCATCCTTGTGCAATCATCTATAAAAGTGACAAAGTACTTGTTACCTCCAATGGATTGCTCTTTGGTTGGCCCCCACACATCTGTATGTATCAACTCCAATGGATGTTGGCTTATGTAGCCACTCTTCTTGAATGGAAGTCTCGCTTGCTTCCCTAGTTGACAAGATTCACATAAATGCTTCATACCTTGTCCTTGGAAGTTGGGAAGACCTTCAACCAACCTCTTGAATTGCATTTCCTTCATTCTTTGTATGTTGATGTGACCTATCCTCTTGTGCCACAAGTCCAACTCCGAAATCCTCTTGTTTCCATATGTGAAGTAGACATGTTGAGTGGAATGAGAATTTACCTCCAAAGTGAAGAGTCTCCCTTGCTTCTTTCCTCTTGCTATGACCTTGTAACCTTGCTTAGGGTTCTCCAAAAAGCATCCACCTTTGTTGAACCTTACTTGATAGCCTCTTTCAACCATTTGCCCAACGAACACCAAGTTCTTTGTGATGGTAGGTACATGCAAGACATCCTTGAGACATCTTCCTTCCTCCTTGTCATCCAAAGCTACATCTCCAACATGGGAGATCTCATGGGCTGTATCATCACCTGTTTCTACATGTCCTTTACCTTTGGGAACATGTAAATTAGTAAACCAAGAAGAATTGCAACTCATATGGTTGCTACATCCACTATCAATATACCAAGTGTTATCTACTTTGCTTGAATTCCCATTCATGTGCATCATCAAGAGATTTGTCATTTTCTGAACTTGTAGAAGCATAATTACCTTGGCCTTTGTATGAAGAACCTTGATTATAGCTTCTTTGGTTTCCTCCTTGGTAGCAATCTCTAGCATAGTGGCCAAACTTGCCACATATGTAACATCCTTCGCCATCTTGATTCCTGTTTTGTTGATGTCGCCCTCCTCTTCCTCTTGTTCTTCCTCTCCCTCTTTGTGATGAGGTGCCTTGGTCATGTCCTTGATTGCTTGAGTGGCCTTGCCGTCCTCCAAACCTTCCTTTGCCCCTTCCTTGTCCTCGTCTTCCTTTGCCCCTTTGATTACCTGCATAGAAAACTTGTGCATCCTTGCTTTTAGTTGAACTTCCACCTATGTTCATTTCTTCGGTGACCATGAGAGCAACCAATTGCTCAAAATCGGGAAGATTATCCCTTACATATACTGAAGTGGTAAAGGGTTTCCACTTCTCATCATCTCTCATTGAGAGTATAAGCCACAAGATCGTCATCGTCTACGTGGCTTCCAATGGATCCCAATGCATCTGATAACTCCTTGACCTTAAGTATGTAGTCATTTATGCTACTCCCTGAGCTCTTCCTAAGGTTGTTGAGCTCATTCTTGAGTTGGATCTTCCTTGCTTTGGTGCTTGTTGAATAAAGCCTTTCAAGTGTCTCCCATACCTTCATGCTTGAATCCAAGTCTTGGATATGGCCGATCATGCTATTGCTAATGTGTTGGGAAAGGATAAAGATAACCCTCTTGTCTCTTTCATTCCATTCCCTAAAGGCCCTTCTCTGGTCATTGGTTGGATTCTCATCCAACCTAGGTCTTGGTTCACTTCCACTAAACAACCCCCAAAGGCCCTTGCCCATAAGATAGTTGGAGACCCTAAATCTCCATGGTTGATAGTTCCCTTTGTCTAGCTTTTCAATTTGAGTGTTGAAGTCTCCCATATCTACTCTTTGATAAATGACCTAGCCCTTGGCTAATGCTTCAATGTGTGTAAAATGAAAATGAGGCTCTGAGGTTACCTCAATCCAAAGCTTTCCTTAAATGGACACCTTGTGCTCTTGAAACTTTTGAGTAGAATAGCTCCCCCTTGATGTGAGCTACCTCCAAGAAGCTTTTGTTGATGCAAATCTTCAACCACCAAATCCAAGAGGTCTTCTTGCTTGTATGTGATGCCTCCAAGAAGCCCAAATGCTCTGATACCACTGATGGGGAAGTATCTCAACCCCTAAGCAACGACGAAGCGTGAATGACCTCCACATGTATCCTTCTTTGACCTCTGCACACCAAAAATGCTCTTACTCAGAGCATATGCAGAGAACTCCAGTGAGCTTTTGTAGACCTGTAGTAGACACCAAGAGCTTTCCAACAAAACAAATTTCACTTCAAATAGATGCTTACACAAGGAGAAACAATGTCTACAACATGAGCTAGTTGAATGCTCACAACTGCCAGTCAAGCAGATACCTCACTTCACTCTAGCAAGCTTTTCTCCGAGATTATACAGAGAATGAATCTCAAACTTAGGTCAACTTTAGAATACTCTAATAGCTACCCAATGACACCAAAATCATAGCAAATGGGTACATAGAGAAGGAGAACCAGCCCTTACAACAGAAAGCAAAATATTTCCAACAGAGCCTACACACCAAGAGAGATATCAATCACACAACTTCACTAAAATGAATGTTTCTCCTAGATTACTTAGAGAATGATCCAGAGAATTTGTGAGCATAAAATAGACTCTAATAGCTATCCAATGAGACAAGAATTACATCAAATGGATACAATATGAGGGAGAACCAATGCTAACAACTCAGGGGTAGAGAGTTGCAACACTGCCTGCGCACACACATAGATATGCCTATTAAAAGAAAACAAAGAAGCAAGCAAGGGGCTAGCTTAAGCAAGGGGCTTGCTTATCACAACTCCAGCACTTAGTGCTCACTTTACATGAGCTAAAACTCCAAGAATATGACCCAAAAGAAGTCGGGATACATGATCCTTTTATAGTGAGAAGTGTGCCCCTAAAATCTAGGAACTACCTTTCCAAATCAGCCTCCTAACTTGGAGGAATTAGTTGAGATGACTTGGGGAGTGGTTGAGTGACTTTTCTTGATGGAATCTCGTGGCTTTTGGCTTCCTTTGATTGCTCCACATGTCCATAAAAGATTCCCCACGAATTTGTAGCTTGAAGCTTTGACTTTTAACAATTGTCAAAAGGCATAATAATGAGGACCATAAAGATGCCGAAGAACACTCTTAGACACAGATGTTTAGCATAAGTATGAAACCACAGACGCACAAAAAGGTGGATGAAACTTCCCCCAACATATACTTCACCTATGTGCACGTCCTAAATATACTTCACCTATGTGAATGCCTTAGGACATGCGTGGAAGTCTGATCAAATTCCAGATCCTCGATCAAGATTTTGTTGTGCAAATGTAGATATGAAATAGATATAGATTTCTCTCTCCTGAATTAATATTTTATAGATTGGGAAATTTCAATTCAAATCAATACTTCTGAATTTGTTTTCAAGTCTACTCCCGAACGAATAAAAGGCTCTAATAGAATTCATACTCAAGAGCGTCAGACAGATACAACATAAGGTCTTCCTAGTCTAAAGTAGTCTCTGATAGAAGAGGAAAAAGCATCAGACATGAAAAATGAGCCGTGTTTCTTACTGCACTAAAAATATAAGAGTAAGAGAAGGTAACAAGGCCAACCAAATGGTCTATTGCTACTCGACCATTAGACAGGTACAACATAAGGTCTTTCTACTTCAAAGAAGTCCTCATATAAGAGGAAAAAGCATGGGATAAATGAAACATAAGGCCTTCCTAAAGTGATTATGAGACGGCATTTCTTAGTGCACTAAAAATATAAGAGAAGGTAATAAGGCCAACCATAATGGCCTGGCGATCAACAACCCAAACCTCAGAGACATCATTTTCTAAAGCCTCCTTCATCACATCTGACAGACTAGTATCTTTGTGGCACGTCACCATTGAGAATTGGCTAACCTCAACGAGTAAATTTGTTTCGTATGCAGCATCCTCATCAGCATTTATTGTTTCCAGTGAAATGCCTGTCAATCTCATCATGTTCATCTTTTTCACGAAGACTAATATTCCTTCACCCGCCCATTGGCTCACAGCTTCTAATGGGCACTCTTTTAAACTATTCACTGAGAACGAACCTGCAATCGCTTTTCCCGTTGCCTGTCAGAAAGGAAATACTTGAATTCACTCAAAGATGAGCAAACATTTATACCTTCGCTCTCATTTGCTGGTTCTGTGTCATATCCGGAAGTGCTCATACGACATACACAAAGTAAAAACATTGACTATATATGTTCATAAGCCACAACACGATGGACACATTGATGCAGTCACAGTTTTGTTAGCTGAACAAACGTACAATTATGTTGTGACAATGGTAACATCATCTTTGAGTACATACGTTAATAAGCCACAGCCCAACCCATGCAATCAAATTTATATCAGCTGAATAAACGTACAATCATGTTGTGACTCAGTTGTAACGCTATAATGCTTTCCTTAACTTATTCACGTATGACTATGCTTTGATATTTAACTTAATCAAGTTTTGATTATGTTCATCTTCAATATTATTCGTTTATTTTAATCATGTATGATGTTGCATTATTTTGTCTTTAACATTCCCATGATTTGATTACGTTAATCTCAACATAAAATCACGTTTTTAACAAATGTCAACGAAAACTATTTTCCCAGTTTCTTATGCTCACAATGTTACTCGATTAAGATTAACCTCATCAAATTTTTGGTAAGAGAAACAATCAAAGTTTGTACAGCAATAAGGCATTTGGAGAAGGGGAGAGCTGAATAAGAAGCCACTTGACAGTGATACGGAAACTAAGGGAAGTGTGCACTTTCAATATAAATGCCATGAACACAATCAGTGAGAAGCTCGTTTCAATGTCATTATTATCTGAAGGAAGTCGAGAGAAGGCCAGCCAGAATGGATCGATAATTCACACTCGACACTTCAGCCAAGCCATCAATATCCAAAGCTTTAATAATTACATCAAATAGCAGTTCCATGACCGATCGCTATTGTTCGCAAGATTAAGTCACATTAGAGAACTTGTGATTGCATTGTGTCCCGTGACAGATTACCATGGCTTTTCACAAATGCCTTGCTTACAGTTCACAAAATATCCTGTTCAATGAAATGATACTCTCTATGATAGTCTCTCTTGAATAAGAGCACCTACACTCACTCAAAAACATGTGATGATCCGACCCACATAATTCGGCATATAATAAGAATATATTGTACTCTTCGGCATATAATAAGAATATATTGTACTCTTACTTTTATGAATTCATCAAAATGATGGAGACTTTCTTTGAGGAGTTTACGTGGTTCAAGTTCAAACTCTGATCCTTCAAATTCTTGTTTACAACTGCAGGATTCATTCGGCATTGTTTTAGAGAGGGGAAGTTGGAGGTTATCGTTTGTCCGTGTAATAAGGACATATGAACCACCATATGAATAGGTGCAAATTATTGTATTTTAAATGCATAATCACATAACAAACATAGTGGATTAATTAATCACATCATATGCATTCTCTCTAGGCGTCGTCTTCCCCATCCGTCTCTCTCCTCAACTCTGTGCTCTGTGTCTCTAGACGTGTGCAAGCCTTCATGCCTGTCATTCCAGAACTTCAACTAATAGACCGCACGTAGGTCTAAATTATCTTACAATGATTTCTGGGAGTTCATATACATAGTATCACATTCCCCATGCACATTTAAAATAGTCTCATATGCCGCATGCAGTTTCGACTGAGCAACGATGTAGAAGTCCGCGTAGAGACAGCTCAGTGCTGCCATAGCGGGCATTTGATTCAATAAATTACCGAGATTTCCATTAAACAAAGCTGTGGCATTTTAAGTCGAGACAATGAAAGTGATTCACTGTTGTACGTACTGTTTTTGCTTTTCTCAGATCTGCCTTGATCTGTGAATTTCTTACGACAAATCTGTATGTTTCCAGGAGTCTTTTTGACACCCACAAATTATATATTTGCAATACATGCCTTGATTATTGTACATTATTCAATTTGATGAGCTTCCTATGTAACAAAAGAAAGATTAAACCACATATGCGCGCGTATGCATGAAACTCCATACATGCTAAACAATGCAATGGAGCTTGGGTTCACATGTGAAAAACTTTATATACACTTCACCTAATTGGCAGAACATTATTATTATTTTTTTATGCAACAAGTTGTATATTCTGAAATGAAATCAAATCATATAACAATACACCTCCAGCTGTAATCTTATTCCATCCTCATATCTGATCAAGAGTAACATAACATCATTAGTTCTTGTTGTTCTGCTTGAAAATAGGGAATTTTTTTGTGCGAGTCCCATCACTTAAATGTGAACCCCGCCTAAGGATAAATTCACTTAGACAAAGACCCAAGTCTAGGAGGGCATCCACTCCAACGATAACATGTGGTGTGCACACGTCTATTCACATAAGATAGAGACTCACAAATTTCCTCCATGCATCACAAAACATTTTTAGGTCAGTGTGTCGGCCCTTTCCTCTCCACCCCAAACACACGCAACAAACCCCCCCCCCCCCCCCCCAAACCAAAAAAAAAAAGCCCAAAAATCCATGTATAACAAAGACTATGGGACATGAAAAGAATATGATGTCTCATAAGATTCATGTAAATACACTTCCTGTAACAAAGTCGCAACACACACAAGAGAAACAACATGAAGATCACAAATTTATCTTAACTTTAGTCTTTGTCAAGCTACTTTATAACATTTGTCTCCCTCCCCCAAAGAATGTTTTCTTCTTCGAAGCTAAGCTTCAAGTTATGAGCTCTAAAAATATTTCATAGAGCCGATGGCTCTCTATCTAAGGAGCATGATTGTCATCTCTACTATTTACCTCTTTAATGAGAAAGAGATTATATCTCGAAATCAATCTAAAAATAGGAGAATGAATGTACGGTAAGATCCCTGCCCAAATCATATTGTATACCATTTTGCTTCGCACTTGAAAATCTAGATCTAGTGCAAAATATGGAAATAATGGAAAGGGTGGATTAGATAGAATCCCTACCCGATTCACTAATTCTCAATCCTATCTAGAGAAGAGTGAAAATGGTAGATCTTAAATATCCCTAGCCAAATTGCTATCTTAGTCCATGGATTTAGCAAAATGAGTGGATTTTCTATGCATGTTCCCAGCCCTATTGTCTTTACTTGGTCCATCTAGATGAATCCTCATGCATTGTACATACAATTGGAATGAATATTTCATTTGATTGGGAAAACTGGCTCAAAAATGTCTTTTTGTATATTGCATTGATTCAACTAGGCACTTATTTGTAAATTTAATACACCTTTTAAAAGTTCTTGAAGCATTTGGAGAATTATTTAATATTTTAGAAAGGTTCAAAATTATTTCTCTTCCTTCCAAAACTAGATGATGCTTCCAACAACTTGCTATCAACTTCTAAGTTAAATATTTTATGATTCTCTTCAAATTCACTTTTTGTTTTGGACCAATGAAGTTTTGCTAGGGTTGATAAAAGATAAACATATTTAAATTTTTTTAGGTTTTTTAATATCTACATAGTATAAACTCATTTATATTTTTTATATTTAGATTCTTTTCTATCTATTTCTATATATATTTATGTTTTATTTAAAAAGAGTTGTTATTTATGTTCTTTTAGGTTATTTTGATTTTAAATGCTTTATATATTTGTTTATTTGTATTTTTATTTTATGTTGAAGTCGATGAAATCATCAGAAATTAAATTACCAAATCACCATATGCACACACTTGGTGACCTGAAGCTCGATAAAGTCACCCAAAGTTTGATTACCAAATTATTATTTGCGTCAGATGTAGTTTTCCAATCAGTTGAAAAGTGATCTCCTATCGTATAAAATTTGGTTCATGTGCGACCCCTATTAGTGGGAGCAGAAACCAAAGCTCAAATCAATAACCAAAGTTTTGCGGATGCATTTTAGTTGGCAGACACACACATCAAAATAATAAGGAAATGCTTTATGGATGCATTTTAATTTACCGAGATACCGAAAAGATCGCAAGCATTCTCAAGTGAACAAAAAAATAAAAAATCGAATTGTTTCACGGACTGGTTGCAATTCACAAGCATATAGAAAAGCAAAATTACTAGGCGAAATTTTACGGATGCTTGCTAATTCATAGGCATACATAAAGATTGATTTAATTGACGGACGCATGCAGAAACGTCCTAACGCATCCACAGATGGAACAGGCATTAAAGAAGATTGAATGGTACCTCATGAATCTCTCCAACACGAACATGCTGGAAATCTTCAAAGCAGTCTACAATAGGAACGACTGACAACTGATTTCGCTGCATCAGTCTGAGGGTAGTAGTTACGGAGGTATTTTGCAGGACGCCGAAAGTGCAGGTGCTGTAGACATTCAAAGTTTCCACGCTCTGCGATAGCACCGCCTGAAGCTTTTGTCTTTGGCTATATAAGAAATGTATCAGGTGGCTTTGTCTGATCACAGAATATCCATCTTCTGCGCCCGGTTTCCTGCGAGATGTTTCTTGTTCTTCTCCACTGTCGAAGCAGATGCAATTCGCATTTGGAACCAATGCTTCTTGCACTCCAGCCGCCATACAATCTATCGCCTCCAAGACACTTTCGGTGAATTACCAGAAAGACATTGCATATTAGCTAAGCTGATAATTGATCTCTATACAATGAGCTGTCGAAACCAGCTACTCGATTATAGATTCAAAACAGAGAAATTATATGATTTTATATCCATGATATTTCTTCGAACAGACAATTTTTAAAGTTATTTAAATACGTAAATAATTGAGAACAAATTGAACGCCTCTTTATCTCGTTACAATATCAGGGGCGGAAAGGGAGGAGGAGAGGAGGAGGAGGCGGAGGAGGAGAAGAAAAAAGAGGGGAAGAAATAGAGCTATGCAAGAAGGGTTGGAGAAGGAACCGCGTGAGGAAGTAGACAAAAAAGCAGAAGAAGATGAAAATAAAAACAAACCTACCTTGTCTTCGGACTCATTACAGCTATACCACGCTGACCTTCTCCGCAAAACTCGAGAATGGAACATACCGGCGTCTTTGACAGCTCTTTCGCTACTTCTGGACCCTTAGAACCAAGGTACACTAGGATATCGAGCATTGTAAGGAAGCCAACAAATCGCTTGTGCGCTGCTGCTTGCAGTTCATTCAAATCATTGTCCCGGTGATTCTTGACGTCTTCTCCTGCACCGCAAATATTCGGGTATTCCTGCGATTCGCTCTCAACAGGCACTGCAACAGGAAGAGACGGGACCTGGTGCTGGCGCATAATCTGCAGGGCCTCACCAACAGCCGTCATGTACTGCACTTTCAGAAGCTCTCCCTTATCCTCTAATAAAGCATCAATGGGAGTTGATTTCAAAAGATATCGAGCCTCCTCCATCCCTAATGTATTATTTCCTTGTAATTTCAGTCTGCTTGTGAGAAAATACTGAGAAGAAGGACCTCAATTAACTGGGATACAAAAAGCAGCCTAGAGAAGAGTCTATGATAGACTTTAGAATTCTGAACCAACCGGAAACAGGGCAAGGACGCCTGACAAGTCCTGTCTATCTCAGCAACTGGTGAGTGAGTTTCCTGCTTCTCGATGTTATTGGCTTCTAATTTAGTGTTTGTAAATTAGAAGGAAGCCTGTCGAACTTCCTTTTGAAAAAGAATTAGAAGGAAGCTTCCAATGGACCTCATATTACAGAGGTCTGGAAACTGGGATACAAGAAAGTAGATAGCAGCGTACTAGAGAAGACTGTATGATGCTTTTAGAAATCGAATAAGAAACAGGCAAAAGAGGCGTTTATTTGAGATCTACTGCGTTTCTCGCGTTCTGGAACATCCGAGAGTGTGGGCACGCCGACAGAATTTTTATCTAAGTGCTATTTTTCATAAGATCAGGCTACAGTCGCTGTTTGATTAGAGGAATTTAGGAAAACGTCTTTATTTGACGGATGCAAAGCTTGTCCACGCAGGGGAGGTCGATTGTTTGAGTTTTTACTCTTGAGGCCGAAGTCATGGGTTCGACCACATGTCCGCAGGCGGACATGTATGGGCTATAAATAGCTTATCTCTGAGTTGTAATGTACCAGTTGCCTTCGGGCAATCCTTTTCTAATGTTGCTTTAGTCAATCTTTTTTCAATGTTGCTTCGACAGAGTCAACCTTTGCTTTGTGGGATATAGGAGATCTCATATAGTTCTTTCAGTCTTGTTGCTTTAGTCAATCTTTTTTCAATGTTGCTTCGACACAGTCAACCTTTGCTTTGTGGGATATAGGAGATCTCATATAGTTCTTTCAGTCTTATTCAGATAAGGAAACATCATGAAAAAAAAATAATACAAATCATGATTAATGCTATCTTTCATTTGAAGAAATAATGATAATTTTTACCTTGAGCTTATAACCGTCATTAACCATTACTTGCCTTCAACATTAATTGTGATTTGGACAACAATCAAGGTTTACATATATAACAACAATATATTGCAAGCTCGAGTGAGTGAACCCCATGTTAAAGTCAATGCCACATCAGTTCACTTCTCGGTAAAGTCTTGAACCACTTTTCCATGAGTTTTTGAGCTAAAAATATGATCTAGCTTCATGGAAAAAGTCAGAGATTTCATAGGTATCATTTGAATCCAAATGCGAGTGTATACTCTAGGTCTAATCTATTCCCCTTATAGTTGGAATTTTCTCTTAGGTAGAGATTTTTTGCTCATCTATATCTTATTGTGTAGGTGCTTGTTTCATACACAAGATAGCTCATCTTGTTCTATTCTTGTAAGATTTCTTTTGAGCATAATCTTATTATGAATTGTTCATCATAATTGATTATGTTGATTTGAAAGCTCACTAATCGATCTTTGGATATTTCCAAGTATATGTGTGTGAACATATTTCCAAGTATATGTGTGTGAACATATTTCCAAGTATATGTGTGTGAAGAAGTACACGAGGTACAAGCTTTCTGTTTGGACAATTATTGGTCTGTCTTGTGCAAAGAGGTTGACATAGCTCACATTCTCTAATTTGAGTGATCTATGACATGTCAGAAAACTTAGAGAGTTTATTTTTACTTTGCAAAGTTTCATAGGTTTAGTTCTCTATTCCAGAGAGAAGCTCAATTTTTGGGTGACTATGGAAGTCAAAAGATTGGTTCTGAGAAGGGCCTATCATTTTTCTTCTTGCAACTTGGATTGGATATACTGCATATTCTATGGGATCAAACTAAATTTTTCACACTTTTGGACATTATTCAAAGTCTGCAATTACGATGGGCACCAACCAAAATGTGAACAAATAGCTTTAATCAAATTATGGATAACAACCAAGGTGTATACATCTATGCTGCC
Organism: Ceratopteris richardii; assembly: GCA_020310875.1. Taxonomy (NCBI): domain Eukaryota; kingdom Viridiplantae; phylum Streptophyta; class Polypodiopsida; order Polypodiales; family Pteridaceae; genus Ceratopteris; species Ceratopteris richardii. The sequence goes on from CM035408.1 coordinate 226,387,426, forward strand.
TCTCAGACACACATGCTCTCAACATGTCCTATAAAATCTAATTGATCCTCTCTGTCTGACCATCTGTCTTTGGATGATCACTACTACTCATTTTCAATGATGCTTTCAGTTTGTCAAATACACACTTCCAAAAGTGTCCTATGAATCTGACATCCCTATCTAAAATGATGGATGTCAGTAACTCGTGCAATCTAAAGACATGATGGATAAATAGCTCCACTACCTATGGAGCTTCTATCATCTCTTATGTGGGTATGAAATGAGGAGTCTTGCTCAACTCTATCTACCACAACTAGGATAGTATCCCGCTTCCTACTATGAAGTCCATGGATACAGTATCCTAGTTATGCTCTCGAGTCTGTAAAGGATGTAAAAGACCTAGTGTCTTAACCCTATTTGCCTTGTTGGCTTGACACATAAAGTATTTTTTAACATATGTGTGGACATCTATTACTAATTGAGGCCACCAAAATGCTCTTCTAACAAGCTAAATGGTCTTGTCAGTACAAGGATGCCCTACACAAGGAACTGTTGTATATTATGGAATCATGGAAGGTTAAATAGATCTTTAATGTTTTAAATGTCCAAAAGGTTTTAATGTGGTTGTGTTTGATCTAGCAAGTGAAGAAGCATGAGGGCGTGGATACAAGTGGATGCGCATAAATAAATAAGTTCGAAGTCTAAATCAAAGACTTCTAGAATAGTTATATTTAGGTTTATCTTTCTGTAAAAGTAGTGGTTCGCTTTAGAAAGTGACACCTTTTGTAAATAAAGTAGTTTTTCCTAAAAGATGCTTCTAAAAGCGATGAACCTCATGTAACTTCTATTTTTAGGGCGTAATAGAAATAAACCTATACATTAGGGAAAAGAATGGATCTTGCATGGGCCTTGTAAGGATCCCTAATTTTTAGGGATTAAAATGCTTAATCTAGTGGATTAATGGGGCATACAAAACCATCGATGGTATTCCAAAAAAGAATATTATTTGATCATTTTTGCATTTAAATTATAAAGAGGAATTTTTTAGAGCAATTGGATGGTCTAAATCAATGGCTATAACTAAGGCTCGACAATCTTTAGAGAGAGAGTGTCAGAATGTCGTGGGAATTTGGAAGTATTCAAGCAGGCTTTTTGCTCACTCCTCTGCATATTGTTTAGCCCTTGGATAGATCCGATATCTGACGGCAGTCCGCAAATCAAGCTGATCTCCAATCGCGCAGCGCCGTGAGCATTTGGATCTTTAATGCATCGGACGGTTGAGGATCTCAGGCGCCTTCTTGCTTTTTGAATTCAAACTCCACCCTCTGATGTTAGAAGATCCAAGCGCTGAGAATTTGAGCGCTCTTCTTTTATCGAACAACATGTATGCCGTCCGATCGAACACTAAATCTGATGGCCCTTATCAAAAGGCGCATTTCTCTAGGTTTCTTTCGAACTACAGTGTCCGATCGAGGAGAAAATCCAACGGTGCATGGAAAAACGCGCTTTTAGTAATCATTGCTTTCTTCTTAGCCATTCGATTTCAAGAAAATCTGATGGTCCACATTGATAGGCGCCTTGACTTTTGGAGTTGCACCTTGGCCCTTAGATCTGTGATCAATCCAATAGCTCTAAAAGAATTTCGACTTTTTGAAAGCCGTTCTCTAAAGAAACCCACCAGTTTTAGATGGTTTTGTTGTCTTTGACCACCCAAAAACAAGGGAAGCCTATGCCTAGCCTATGTGATTAAGGGACTAGACTGTATCCACCACCCTCTTCTCATTGGTCCATGGCTAATCACTCCTTAATCCAAAAGGCCCATCCAGGGTTCATTTTTTCCCCTAATGAAATACGTGTACTTTGAGAGACTCGTCGATCAAAGTACACCGGGGGAGATTGCACCCAATATCGCGTCGATCGTTTCTCTGTTTCTGATTCATGTTTCATCTTCTTTCTGCCTCTGTGTGTGCATGTGTTGAAGGTCTTGATAAGAGTGGTATGAGAGCCTGGCACGTATCACTTCGGAGGAGATTATTTGCTGACGGGATTATTTGCATTCTCTGTTCGTGATCCATGTCTGCTCTATTTGCGTTCTCTGTTCGCGATCCGAATCCGAATCCGAATCGGAATCCGCGTCCACGTCCACTTCTGCTTCTGCTTCTATTTTTGTTTCAGTTCTAGTTCCAGAATCTTCGTTTACACCTTCGGCTTACTCCAAGGCGTTGACTAAGGTGTCGACTAAGGCAAAGAGCTTAGGCAATACATTGGCAACATTGGCACCCGAGGCTCCCTTGGCGACCATTGGAAACCATTGGCTACGCGTGAGGCAATTTTAATTTTGAGTGGAAATAGAGAGTTTTAGATTCCCTAAGGTAGGAGGATTTGAACCCACAACGTCCTACTTACAAGGGAAGTACTTTAACCACTGCTCCATCTCTTTGAGTTATCACTCTATCTCCCTTTTGACACATTTACATCAACTTTCACCTCCCTCTTCCTTTTAGAATTCCCAAGTTGAGCTTACACATGTGGAAGCGCCCGTCGATTTTCCTAGGGGAGTGCATCACAAAAAGGGCATAACTTTCACTATATAACTTGGATTTTAGCATATAATATATCGTTGGAAAGCTCTCGGAACAAGCTTTTTAGCTAACCTATTAGATTGAGGATCCAACATAGTTTGAAAGAGGGAATTTGTTCTCTAGATATGGACCCTACAACAATGGAAGATTTTAGCAATTCATCTTTACCTAGGGTCTCACTAAAGCAACAATAAGAGATTATGCGACAAGAACTTCAAGAAAATTAGCAAGCTGTACAAGAACGTGATGCTGTGTGTTGGGAGTGATGGTAGGATGCACTCAAGAGATTGAGTTGGTGCTGCTATACCTACTTCACACCAGCCCTCCTTTGGTTCCAGAAATGCTTAGTACACACCTTGAGCTTCCAAATGATACCAAGAAAGCATATATGTACTTTGCAAATGATATGTGTAATGACCAAATCAAAACAGATAACTTGGCACTTCAAAAATCAAGAAAAACTTTCTATTTCTGTAGTGACACCTGCTCAGTCTTTCACTCAGTGTGACCAGCACACTTACAATTGACTTAATTCCTTCTGGACATATTAAATTAGCTTAACAAGCTACCATTTGCAAGTGGAATGAGCAGAAATGATAAACTACTCACTGAGAAATTGATTTAGCAAAATAAAGTTTACCCCCGATATTTTAGGAGCTTTGCAGAAACACACCAGTGAGCACCTCGACTGAGATTTCTCTGTAATGGCTGCTCCAATGACCTTGAAATTTTGTAGGTGTATAGTAGACCTTGAGCTGAATCCAATGTGCTTTGAATCACTTGATTTGGTTCAGTAGATCCTGAGATATGCCCTGTTGAAGTTGACACACTTGGAGATGATGACTCAGAGAAAACTAGAGATAGTGAATGTAAAACTTTCTATTAGTTCACATGAATGTACAATCTCATTGGCTTGATAGATGTAGCCTAATGAGTTGGAGATGTGTAGGCTATGGTGTAGCACTCACACACTCTATAATCAAGAATATTTGCCTCGGGAATGGTGAAGGACACCCGCGACTTTTCAAGTACAACTTATATAAGAAATGAGTGAGAGTTTGAATTCAAATTTGAATTCTTGGCTCCCTTCAATCACTCCTCTAAAAGTAGGGAGATATTCTCTCCATTTAGTCCTCTAAAATTCCACGACTAATCAAGTTGGGAAGTGATTACATGAGATGCCAAGTCATATAGACTTTTACCATAGAATAAAAAGATAAAATCATAGGTATGGGTTCCTATGCTCTTTCCTTCAAGTGAAGCTTTAATAAAGGTGGTCCAAGCTAATCTTTCAAGTTTCCAAGCCAAGTGTGAAGGCTTGAAATGCACCAACAGCTTCCCCTCAAGCCAAACACTTTGGCTTAAGTCTTCATCTTCTTCATCTTTAGTCTTCAATCACATCCTGCAATCCAATCATGGATTTAAATCTGCATAACTTGTTTCCATCCAATGCTTTAGTGAGTAAATCTGCACATTGCATATTAGTAGACACATAAGTCAATTGTATATCTTTGCTTAGTAACTTCTCCCTCACATAGTGGTAATGAACCTCTATGTGTTTAGTTCTGGCATGATATATTGGATTAGCTGCAAGGTGAAGAGAGCTAGTGTTATCTCCAAATATGATTGGTGGCCTTGTATATAGGCCTAACTCTGTATATAGAAGCTTCAACCAGATAGCTTCTTGGGTGGCATTGGCAAGCCCTCTATATTCTGCTTCAGTGGATGACAATGCCACTGTAGGTTGTTTCTTGGCTGACCAAGAAATAGGCTTATCTCCTGCAAAACAAATGTAGCTTGATGTGCTCCTCCTATCATCCTTGCATCCTGCCCAATCTGCATCTGAATATACTTTAATGTTAATATCTGATGTATAAGGAAAGTACAAACCATGGTTCTGAGTTCCTTTGAGGTACTTCAATATTTTCTTTGCTGCCTCTAGGTGAGGTATCCTTGGTTTGTGCATGAATTGACTAAGCACACTTACTCCATATGCTATGTCAATTCTGGTCAAGGTAGCATAATTCAAGCTACCTACCATACTTTGATACCCTGTGATGTCTTGGACTTCTTCCCCTTCATGAGCACTTAGCTTTAGGTTGACCTCCATTGGAGTAGTAGATACTTTAGCATCCTGCAAACCAAACTTCTTGACCATATCCTGCACATACTTCTTTTGAGTGATATATATACCTGAGTTGGTGTAGACTAACTCAAGACCTAAGAAGTACTTCAATAATCCAAGATCATTGATCTTGAATTCTTTCATCATCTGTCCTTTGATGTGTCTAATCCCATTGACATCATTGCCTGTAATGATGATGTCATCAACATAAACACATAAGTAGATTACCTCTGTACTACTTCTCTTTATAAACAGAGAAGTGTCTGCTTTACTCATCACAAATCCTTGGTCTTGGAGATAGGTTGTCAACCTGTAATTCCATGCTCTAGGTGCCTGCTTCAAACCATATAGAGCCTTCTTCAATTTACAAACATAATTTACCTTCTTGGGATCTTCATAGCCAGGTGGTTGTGACATGTAGACTTCTTCAGATATCCATCCATTCAAGAAAGCATTCTTGACATCTAATTGGTACATGTTCCAATTCTTGGATGCAACTACACTCACCAATATTCTGATAGTTGGCATCTTAGCCACAGGAGAAAATGTCTCCTCATAATCTATGCCTTGGGTTTGTGCAAAACCCTTGGCTACCAACCTAGCTTTGTACCTGTTTATTGTTCCATCTGAATTTCTCTTTAGTTTGTAGATCCATCTGGATCCTATCACCTTCATAGAGTCCTTCTTGGGTACCAAGTCCCAAGTATCACTCTCCTTGAGAGCTTCCATTTCTACATCCATAGCTTCTTTCCATTCAGGTTTGGTGATTGCTTCTTCATAGGTACCTGGTTCTTCATTCAACAAATCCTTTGCCAGATATACAGAATGTTTAGTTACAAGTGATGTGTCATACCCAAATCTGATAGGCTTCTTCTTTTCTCTTTGAGATCTCCTCATTGCTTGAGTTGAGGATTCTAGTGTATCCTCTAGCTTTTTCATCTTCATCTTCCCTTTGGACTTCCATGCCTTGAATTCCTCAATGTTAATTGTATCATCATCATCTGGGCTTGATTCATCTTTCTGGATTGGTTCCTCCTTGGTGAGCTTTGGGAAATCTTCTTCCATATCATAGGGTAGACTAATCTTCCTGCATTCATTCTCATACCATGAGTCATTCTCATCAAAGATGACATCTCTGCTTACCTTGAAGCCTTTGTTTGTTGAGTTGTAGAATCTGTATCCCTTTTGGTTCAAATCATAACCAATGAAGATACATTTTTCACCTTTAGGGTCTAGCTTTCCCCTTACCTATGAGGGAATATGCACATATGCTACACAACCAAAGATTTTGCAATGATCCAGAGAGGGTCTCTTTCCATGCCAAGCTTCATATGGTGTCATGCCATCAAGATAATTAGGCAACTTCTTTTCATTAAGCATAGACCTAGCTGTTTCTACAATGAGTCTATTCCTTCTTTCAGCTACCCCATTTTGTTCAGGTGAGTACCTTGTAGTAATCTCCCTTTTGATGCCTCTTTCCTGCAAGAAATCTTCAAAGTCATTGGAGAAGTATTCTCCTCCACCATCTGACCTTAGCCTCTTCAAGCTTCTTCCTGTTTGGTTTTCAACAAGTGCAAGATACCTCTTGAAACAATTAAACACTTCATCTTTATGTTTCATAAAGTATAAGATGGTCCACCTGCTATAGTCATCAATAAAGGACACATAATACCTTGAACCTGAAATGGAAGGGTCCTTACTAGGTCCCCAAACATCTGTGTGTACCAAGTCTAGGTAGTCTTCATGCATGAACCCTTTCCTTGAATAGGGCAACCTGTGAGACTTACCAAACTGACATGCTCCACACTTGTAAATCATGTGTTGCTTGGATACATTAGGTATCCCAAGCACACATTGATCCTTGCACATTTGCTTTAGGGTTCTTTCTCCTATGTGGCCTAACCTCTTGTGCCATATTTCTAACTCTGAAAGTGTTTGATCCTTGTAGTTGTATAAAGCAATATTTTTTGTATCTTCTAGCTCAAAAGTAAACAATCTACCTGATTTCTCTCCCTTGGCTATCCTTCTGAATCCATGTATTGGGTCCTCCACATATGCTCCATGTTGTGTGAATCTGACCTGCAAACCTTTTTCCACAATCTGACCAACACTCATTAGATTCTTGGTGATGGTTGGTACATAGAGTACCCTGCTCAATAGGTTCTGGTTACCATCACATGTCTTCACATTTCCAATTTTTATAACAGAATGTTTAGTATCATCACCTCTTTGTACCTGATGTTTGCCCTTGGGTTCTTCCAAATCAGAAAGTAGTGCCACATTGCCAGCTACATGGTTAGAACATCCTGAGTCAATATAAAATAAATGATCATCATTTGTACATGCCTTGGAGGTCATATTCATGATCAATAGGGAGTCATCTTGCTCCTCTGTGTAATTATTGTAATCTCTTCTGTTTCTGAATCCACCTTGGTAGTTACCATTGTGGTTGTGGTTGTAATTGTTGATGTATTGATTGTTGTATCCATTGTAGCTTTGGTGTTGGTTGAACCTGCCTCTCCCTTGAGAGTATCCACCTCTTGAGTAGCCTCTTCCTCTCTGATTCTTGTAGTTCTTGTAGCATTCATCTGTGGTATGATTGGACAATCCACAAATGTTGCATGGTGATGAGTTGTAGGGTCTCCCCCTACCTGACTTACCTCCTCTGCCTCTTCCTCTAGATGATCTACCTCTCCCTGCATAATTAGCTTGGGAGGTAGAGCCTTCTTCATCCTGTTTCTTCCCTTTACCTTTATCCTTAACTTTCTTATCAGTATAGAGAGCAGAGGGATTTTTACCTTTTGATTGATCTCCTGTCTTTGTAAACTTTGCTTCATGTGTGAAAAGTTGGCCCATAAGTGTTGTGAGATCTAGGGTATGCATGTCCATATAGAGGTCCATTGCAGTGGTGAAACTTTCCCACTTATCATCTGACTTGAGTCCATTTGTTACTTGCCTGACTATTTGCTCTTCTTCAATCTCCTCTCCAATGCTTGCTAATTGGTCTGCCACATCTTTAATCTTTGTCACATACTCTGAGACTGATTTCTTGGGCTGCTTCCTAAGGGTTGTGAATTCAATCCACAGTTGATTCTTCCTGGCCCTTGTGTTGGAGGAAAAGTATGTTGACAAAGTTTCCCAAGTCTCTTGGGAAGTCTTACAATTCCTTACATGAGGTAAAAGAAAATCAGATATAGAGTTAAGAAGGTAAGACCTTTCCAAAGCATCTTTTGCACACCATTGGTTGAGCCTCTCATGTTCATCCTTGGTGGGTAGTCATCTAGTTTTGAATGAGGGCAATTCCTCATCTCCTGATATGTATCCAAATAAGCTTCTGCCTTGTAGATATGTCTTCATTCTTAATGACCAAGCTTGGTAATTGTTCCTGTCCAATTTGTCAATGAATGAAGGAAAACCATCTCCCATGTTTACCTTATTTGCTCTGATACCACTGTTGGGAGTGATGGTAGGATGCACTCAAGAGATTGAGTTGGTGCTGCTATACCTGCTTCACACCAGCCCTCCTTTGGCTCCAGAAATTCTTAGTACACACCTTGAGCTTCCAAATGATACCAAGAAAGCATATATGTACTTTGCAAATGATATGTGTAATGACCAAATCAAAACAGATAACTTGGCACTTCAAAAATCAAGAAAAACTTTCTATTTCTGTAGTGACACCTGCTCAGTCTTTCACTCAGTGTGACCAGCACACTTACAATTGACTTAATTCCTTCTGGACATATTAAACTAGCTTAACAAGCTACCATTTGCAAGTGTAATGAGCAGAAATGATAAACTACTCACTGAGAAATTGATTTAGCAAAATAAAGTTTACCCCCGATATTTTAGGAGCTTTGCAGAAACAGACCAGTGAGCACCTCGACTGAGATTTCTCTGTAATGGCTGATCCAATGACCTTGAAATTTTGTAGGCGTATAGTAGACCTTGAGCTGAATCCAATGTGCTTTGAATCACTTGATATGGTTCAGTAGATCGTGAGATATGCCCTGTTGAAGTTGACAGACTTGGAGATGATGACTCAGAGAAAACTAGAGATAGTGAATGTAAATCTTTCTATTAGTTCACATGAATGTACAATCTCATTGGCTTGATAGATGTAGCCTAATGAGTTGGAGATGTGTAGGCTATGGTGTAGCACTCACACACTCTATAATCAAGAATATTTGCCTCGGGAATGGTGAAGGACACCCGCGACTTTTCAAGTACAACTTATATAAGAAATGAGTGAGAGTTTGAATTCAAATTTGAATTCGTGGCTCCCTTCAATCACTCCTCTAAAAGTAGGGAGATATTCTCTCCATTTAGTCCTCTAAAATTCCACGACTAATCAAGTTGGGAAGTGATTACATGAGATGCCAAGTCATATAGACTTTTACCATAGAATAAAAAGATAAAATCATAGGTATGGGTTCCTATGCTCTTTCCTTCAAGTGAAGCTTTAATAAAGGTGGTCCAAGCTAATCTTTCAAGTTTCCAAGCCAAGTGTGAAGGCTTGAAATGCACCAACAGCTCCCCCTCAAGCCAAACACTTTGGCTTAAGTCTTCATCTTCTTCATCTTTAGTCTTCAATCACATCCTGCAATCCAATCATGGATTTAAATCTGCATAACTTGTTTCCATCCAATGCTTTAGTGAGTAAATATGCACATTGCATATTAGTAGACACATAAGTCAATTGTATATCTTTGCTTAGTAACTTCTCCCTCACATAGTGGTAATGAACCTCTATGTGTTTAGTTCTGGCATGATATATTGGATTAGCTGCAAGGTGAAGAGAGCTAGTGTTATCTCCAAATATGATTGGTGGCCTTGTATATAGGCCTAACTCTGTATATAGAAGCTTCAACCAGATAGCTTCTTGGGTGGCATTGGCAAGCCCTCTATATTCTGCTTCAGTGGATGACAATGCCACTGTAGGTTGTTTCTTGGCTGACCAAGAAATAGGCTTATCTCATGCAAAACAAATGTAGCTTGATGTGCTCCTCCTATCATCCTTGCATCCTGCCCAATCTGCATCTGAATATACTTTAATGTCAATATCTGATGTATAAGAAAAGTACAAACCATGGTTCTGAGTTCCTTTGAGGTACTTCAATATTTTCTTTGCTGCCTCTAGGTGAGGTATCCTTGGTTTGTGCATGAATTGACTAAGCACACTTACTCCATATGCTATGTCAATTCTGGTCAAGGTAGCATAATTCAAGCTACCTACCATACTTTGATACCTTGTGATGTCTTGGACTTCTTCCCCTTCATGAGCACTTAGCTTTAGGTTGACCTCCATTGGAGTAGTAGATACTTTAGCATCCTGCAAACCAAACTTCTTGACCATATCCTGTACATACTTCTTTTGAGTGATATATATACCTGAGTTGGTGTAGACTAACTCAAGACCTAAGAAGTACTTCAATAATCCAAGATCATTGATCTTGAATTCTTTCATCATCTGTCCTTTGATGTGTCTAATCCCATTGACATCATTGCCTATAATGATGATGTCATCAACATAAACACATAAGTAGATTACCTCTGTACTACTTCTCTTTATAAACAGAGAAGTGTCTGCTTTACTCATCACAAATCCTTGGTCTTGGAGATAGGTTGTCAACCTGTAACTCCATGCTCTAGGTGCCTGCTTCAAACCATATAGAGCCTTCTTCAATTTACAAACATAATTTACCTTCTTGGGATCTTCATAGCCAGGTGGTTGTGACATGTAGACTTCTTCAGATATCCATCCATTCAAGAAAGCATTCTTGACATCTAATTGGTACATGTTCCAATTCTTGGATGCAGCTACACTCACCAATATTCTGATAGTTGGCATCTTAGCCACAGGAGAAAATGTCTCCTCATAATCTATGCCTTGGGTTTGTGCAAAACCCTTGGCTACCAACCTAGCTTTGTACCTGTTTATTGTTCCATCTGAATTTCTCTTTAGTTTGTAGATCCATCTGGATCCTATCACCTTCATAGAGTCCTTCTTGGGTACCAAGTCCCAAGTATCACTCTCCTTGAGAGCTTCCATTTCTACATCCATAGCTTCTTTCCATTCAGGTTTGGTGATTGCTTCTTCATAGGTACCTGGTTCTTCATTCAACAAATCCTTTGCCAGATATACAGAATGTTTAGTTACAAGTGATGTGTCATACCCAAATCTGATAGGCTTCTTCTTTTCTCTTTGAGATCTCCTCATTGCTTGAGTTGAGGATTCTGGTGTATCCTCTAGCTTTTTCATCTTCATCTTCCCTTTGGACTTCCATGCCTTGAATTCCTCAATGTTAATTGTATCATCATCATCTGGGCTTGATTCATCTTTCTGGATTGGTTCCTCCTTGGTGAGCTTTGGGAAATCTTCTTCCATATCATAGGGTAGACTAATCTTCCTGCATTCATTCTCATACCATGAGTCATTCTCATCAAAGATGACATCTCTGCTTACCTTGAAGCCTTTGTTTGTTGGGTTGTAGAATCTGTATCCCTTTTGGTTCAAATCATAACCAATGAAGATACATTTTTCAGCTTTAGGGTCTAGCTTTTCCCTTACCTGTGAGGGAATATGCACATATGCTACACAACCAAAGATTTTGCAATGATCCAGAGAGGGTCTCTTTCCATGCCAAGCTTCATATGGTGTCATGCCATCAAGATAATTAGGCAACTTCTTTTCATTAAGCATAGACCTAGCTGTTTCTACAATGAGTCTATTCCTTCTTTCAGCTACCCCATTTTGTTCAGATGAGTACCTTGTAGTAATCTCCCTTTTGATGCCTCTTTCCTGCAAGAAATCTTCAAAGTCATTGGAGAAGTATTCTCCTCCACCATCTGACCTTAGCCTCTTCAAGCTTCTTCCTGTTTGGTTTTCAACAAGTGCAAGATACCTCTTGAAACAATTAAACACTTCATCTTTATGTTTCATAAAGTATAAGATGGTCCACCTGCTATAGTCATCAATAAAGGACACATAATACCTTGAACCTGAAATGGAAGGGTCCTTACTAGGTCCCCAAACATCTGTGTGTACCAAGTCTAGGTAGTTTTCATGCATGAACCCTTTCCTTGAATAGGGCAACCTGTGAGACTTACCAAACTGACATGCTCCACACTTGTAAATCATGTGTTGCTTGGATACATTAGGTATCCCAAGCACACATTGATCCTTGCACATTTGCTTTAGGGTTCTTTCTCCTATGTGGCCTAACCTCTTGTGCCATATTTCTAACTCTGAAAGTGTTTGATCCTTGTAGTTGTATAAAGCAATATTTTTTGTATCTTCTAGCTCAAAAGTAAACAATCTACCTGATTGCTCTCCCTTGGCTATCCTTCTGAATCCATGTCTTGGGTCCTCCACATATGCTCCATGTTGTGTGAATCTGACCTGCAAACCTTTTTGCACAATCTGACCAACACTCATTAAATTCTTGGTGATGGTTGGTACATAGAGTACCCTGCTCAATAGGTTCTGGTTACCATCACATTTCTTCACATTTCCAATTTTTATAACAGAATGTTTAGTATCATCACCTGTTTGTACCTGATGTTTGCCCTTGGGTTCTTCCAAATCAGAAAGTAGTGCCACATTGCCAGCTACATGGTTAGAACATCCAGAGTCAATATAAAATAAATGATCATCATTTGTACCTGCCTTGGAGGTCATATTCATGATCAATAGGGAGTCATCTTGCTCCTCTGTGTAATTATTGTAATCTCTTCTGTTTCTGAATCCACCTTGGTAGTTACCATTGTGGTTGTGGTTGTAATTGTTGTTGTATTGATTGTTGTATCCATTGTAGCTTTGGTGTTGGTTGAACCTGCCTCTCCCTTGAGAGTATCCACCTCTTGAGTAGCCTCTTCCTCTCTGATTCTTGTAGTTCTTGTAGCATTCATCTGTGGTATGATTGGACAATCCACAAATGTTGCATGGTGATGAGTTGTAGGGTCTCCCCCTACCTGACTTACCTCCTCTGCCTCTTCCTCTAGATGATCTACCTCTCCCTGCATAATTAGCTTGGGAGGTAGAGCCTTCTTCATCCTGTTTCTTCCCTTTACCTTTATCCTTAACTTTCTTATCAGTATAGAGAGCAGAGGGATTTTTACCTTTTGATTTATCTCCTGTCTTTGTAAACTTTGCTTCATGTGTGAAAAGTTGGCCCATAAGTGTTGTGAGATCTAGGGTATGCATGTCCATATAGAGGTCCATTGCAGTGGTGAAACTTTCCCACTTATCATCTGACTTGAGTCCATTTGTTACTTGCCTGACTATTTGCTCTTCTTCAATCTCCTCTCCAATGCTTGCTAATTGGTCTGCCACATCTTTAATCTTTGTCACATACTCTGAGACTGATTTCTTGGGCTGCTTCCTAAGGGTTGTGAATTCAATCCACAGTTGATTCTTCCTAGCCCTTGTGTTGGAGGAAAAGTATGTTGACAAGGTTTCCCAAGTCTCTTGGGAAGTCTTACAATTCCTTACATGAGGTAAAAGAAAATCAGATATAGAGTTAAGAAGGTAAGACCTTGCCAAAGCATCTTTTGCACACCATTGGTTGAGCCTCTCATGTTCATCCTTGGTGGGTAGTCATCTAGTTTTGAATGAGGGCAATTCCTCATCTCCTGATATGTATCCAAATAAGCTTCTGCCTTGTAGATATGTCTTCATTCTTAATGACCAAGCTTGGTAATTGTTCCTGTCCAATTTGTCAATGAATGAAGGAAAACCATCTCCCATGTTTACCTTATTTTCTCTGATACCACTGTTGGGAGTGATGGTAGGATGCACTCAAGAGATTGAGTTGGTGCTGCTATACCTGCTTCACACCAGCCCTCCTTTGGTTCCAGAAATTCTTAGTACACACCTTGAGCTTCCAAATGATACCAAGAAAGCATATATGTACTTTGCAAATGATATGTGTAATGACCAAATCAAAACAGATAACTTGGCACTTCAAAAATCAAGAAAAACTTTCTATTTATGTAGTGACACCTGCTCAATCTTTCACTCAGTGTGACCAGCACACTTACAATTGACTTAATTCCTTCTGGACATATTAAATTAGCTTAACAAGCTACCATTTGCAAGTGTAATGAGCAGAAATGATAAACTACTCACTGAGAATTTGATTTAGCAAAATAAAGTTTACCCCCGATATTTTAGGAGCTTTGCAAAAACAGACCAGTGAGCACCTCGACTGAGATTTCTCTGTAATGGCTGATCCAATGACCTTGAAATTTTGTAGGTGTATAGTAGACCTTGAGCGGAATCCAATGTGCTTTGAATCACTTGATTTGGTTCAGTAGATCCTGAGATATGCCCTGTTGAAGTTGACAGACTTGGAGATGATGACTCAGAGAAAACTAGAGATAGTGAATGTAAATCTTTCTATTAGTTCACATGAATGTACAATCTCATTGGCTTGATAGATGTAGCCTAATGAGTTGGAGATGTGTAGGCTATGGTGTAGCACTCACACACTCTATAATCAAGAATATTTGCCTCGGGAATGGTGAAGGACACCCGCGACTTTTCAAGTACAACTTATATAAGAAATGAGTGAGAGATTGAATTCAAATTTGAATTCTTGGCTCCCTTCAATCACTCCTCTAAAAGTAGGGAGATATTCTCTCCATTTAGTCCTCTAAAATTCCACGACTAATCAAGTAGGTAAGTGATTACATGAGATGCTAAGTCATATAGACTTTTACCATAGAATAAAAAGATAAAATCATAGGTATGGGTTCCTATGCTCTTTCCTTCAAGTGAAGCTTTAATAAAGGTTGTCCAAGCTAATCTTTCAAGTTTCCAAGCCAAGTGTGAAGGCTTGAAATGCACCAACACTATGCTCGAGCAACTACAAAGTGATGATCATAGCTTAATCAGAGTGGTGAAAGCAATTATCTCACCTCACTATGATCATTTAATTTTTGCATATCATTCCTAATTACATTAAACTTTCAGGTTTTCGATTCCATGCATGTGTTTTACATGGTTCATGCTTAATATTGTTTAGTGATGGGACATGCCACTGATCATCCATGTCTATTTTTATATTTATCAACTGAGGTCAGTTGCTTGTCAACTGGGAGGCATGTTGTATATTATGGAATCATGGAAGGTTAAATGGATTTCTAATGTTTTAAATGTCCAGAAGGTTTTAATGTGGTTGTGTTTGATCTAGCAAGTGAAGAAGCATGAGGGCATGGATACAAGTGGATGTGCATAAATAAATAAATTTGAAGACTAAATCGAAGACTTCTAGAATAGTTATATTTAGGTTTATCTTGTTGTAAAAGTAGTGGTTCGCTTTAGAAAGCAACACCTTCTGTAAATAACGTAGTTTTTCCTAAAAGATGCTTCTAAAAGTGACGGCCCTCATGTAACTTCTATTTTCAGGACGTAATAGAAATAAACCTATAAATATGTGTACTATGAGAGACTCGTTGATCGGAGTACACAGGGGGGAGATTGCACCCAATATCGCGTCGATTGTTTCTCTATTTCTGATTTCTGTTTCATCTTCTTTCTGCTTCTATGTGTGCGTGCGCTGAAGGTCCTGATAACAGGAACATCATGGTTATCATGCATGAGGTTTCTTCTCAAATATCCAGAATATGGTATGCAAACCTTTCCATTCCATTTAACTATTCTATTCTCCATTGAGAAATTGGAATACGAATTTGACTTGATTGATCTACTAACTAGAACTATCTCATCTACCATAAAGATAGTGTCTGAAAACTTTAAGAGCATGCACCACTACATACAACTCATGTTCATGCACTGGACAATTGCATCGTGCACTACTCAACTTCTTGCTTTCAAAAGCTATTGGCCTACCATCTTGGCTTAAGACTACACCTATGGCTATACCGCTAGCATCTATCTCTAACTCAAATGGTTTCTATGGATCTACCAATTTGATTATATGAGCCTATGAAACAACTTGTTTTAGAGTATTAAAACTTTCTTTTTGCTCTTGCTTCCATGAAAATGATACTTTGCCTTGAAGCAAGTTCCTCAAAGGTGCTGCTATCAGTAAATAAGAGGAAATGAATTTCTGATAAAAATCAGAAAGTCCTAGAAATGATCGTAACTACCCCTCATCTTGAAGAGTAGGCTAGGCTAGAATAATTTAGACCTTCTTGGGATCCATTTGAGACCCATCAGCCTATATCACATCCCCTAAATAATCTATCTCTGGAAGAAACAAGTGATTCTTTTCTGGATTTACAAACAACCGATTTTCTTTTAACTTACTCAAGACTAATCTTAAATGACTTTCATGCTCATGAATAGACCTACTATTCACCAACAAGTCATCAACAAAATCTAAAACAAAGTTTTCAATGAACGGTCATAAAATAGCATTCATTAACATCATGAAAGTAGGAGGTGCATTAGTCAAACCAAATATCATAACTAAATACTCATAATGCCCGAAATGAGACCTGAAAGCTATTTTATATAGATCTTATTTCTTTACTCTAATCTGGTTGTAGCCACTTTTCAAATCTATCTTACTATATGCAATGGCTCCACGTAGAGCATATAAAAGATCATCTATCCTAGGCATGGGATATCTATGCTTGATGGTAACCTTATCGAGTGCTTTTTAGTCAATAAACATCTTATAAGATCCATCTTTCATCTTCGCTGGAAGAACTGGTGCTACAAAGGGAAAATAGCTGGGTCTAATCAGCCCTTTCTACAAATACTCTTCCACTACCTTGTAGACTTAATTCTCCTACTCCAAGCTCAAAATGGTGGTCCAACGGCTAGCCTCACTCTTGGTACCAACTCGAATCTATGCTCAATGTTCTTGCAAGGATGTAAACCGAAGGTAATTCTTTTAAAAACAACTCCTAGAATTCTCAAGTATTTTGATGGAGATGCATCAGAGTGCACTCTCCTTCTCAAGAGCTCCATGATGATATCCTCTAAGTAGAAAATCGAGCTCCTAGGGCCACACAAGGTACTCCCCATAGAAGTTGTAGAATACATAGAAAAGATAGTATACAAGGAGCAGCAACACAGACTTCTAAGGTGTTACAAATGCGGTTGAACTTACAGTCTGTGACTAACCAAGCCACTATATGTTTTATTAAAAAACATATACAAAGAAGTGTTCGATGTCCATTTGGCCTTTCACATGGATACTAACGGTAACAATCTTCCACTAAAGGCCAATATGGCCAAAGTAACTATGGGAGAAAAATAAAGAATGATAAATAATACCTATGTGTAAGTATACAAATTATACCTCCCACCCAATGGGCATGTTACGTAGTATAAAAGTAACTGTGCAAGACCATGAATCAAGTAACCACCATCAAGTGACAATAGTGTCGAAAGATATCGTGTGGTAGAGCTTTAGTCAAAGCATTTGCAACATTATCTCAAGTGTGAACCTCCTAAGAATAATGCGCTCAGTGGCTAAGCAATCTCTAATGAAGTGATACCTCACCTCAATGAGCTTGGTCTTTGCATGATAGACTGGATTCTTAGCCAAAGCAATGGCACTCTGACTATCACTGAGCAAATGAGGTAAATGTTGAGGTAAACCCATATCACAAGCAAGACGAGAAAGCCACAATGCTTCCTTACATGCCTCACTTGCTGCAACATACTCAACTTCTCTGGTGGAAACAGTTGTACATTCTTGAAGATGAGATCTCCAAGAGATAGCACCTCTAGCAAAATGAAAAATGTACCCTAATGTAGACTTACGATTGTCTACACAACCAACATAGTCAGCATCTGTGTAACCAATAATGGATGCTTTCCCTCTACCTAAGCATAGACACTTGTCCTTAGTGCCACTCAGATATCTCAAAATCATCTTGAACGATTCCCAATTTTTCTTTCTAGGATTAGACATATATCTTCTCACAACTCCCATTGCAAATGCAATGTCTAGTCTCGTAGCTACCATAGCATACATGGGACTACCAATAGACAACTTATAGGGAATTTTGGTCATGAATTCCTTTTCCTCATCTGATTTGGAGCAATCATCCTTGCTCAATTTCACATATGTGGGTAAAGGTGTACTCAATGCCTTTCCATCCCGCATATTGAACATGTGAAGTACTTTGGATATGTACTCACTTTGAGGCAAGTATATGCATCTTTTACTCCTATCACGAGTAATGTGCATGCCAAAAATATGTTTGGCGTCCCCCAAATCCTTCATATGAAATGTCTGACTCAACTTCTTTTTGAGAATTGACAAGTCATAAAAGGACTTGCCAACAATCAACATATCATCGGCATAAAGTATCAAGCATATCAAGCTACCATTTGAGCATCTCTTTGTGTAGAGACAATGATCCTCATTACTTCGAGAATAGCCTTGAGACTTCATAAAAGAATCAAACTTTTGGTACCATTATCTAGAGGACTCTTTAAGTCCATTAAAGCTAATCTTGAGCTTACAAACTAGACTTTCCTTTCCAGGAACTACATAACCCTTTGGTTGTTCCATATAGATCTCATCTATAAGATCTCCATGCAAGAAAGCAGTTTTCACATCCATTTGGACTAGTTGTAAGTCCTCCATTGCAAGGAATCCAAGCAACATGCATAGGGTAGTCCTCTTGACCACTAGAGAGAAGATTTCCTTGAAATCAACACAACGTTGTTACTTAAAACCCTTTGCAAAAAGTCATGCTTTATACTTTGGAGAAGCACTATTTGATGTGAATTTCAACTCATATTATACCCATTTACATGGTAAAGCTTTCCTACCCTTTGGCAAAGGTACTAAATCCCAAGTACCATTCTTATGAATAGAAGCCAACTCACTCTTCATGGCATGCTCCCACTTGACATGATCCTCTATCTGCATAGCCTCTTTGTAGCAAGAAGGCTCACTAGCATATGTTAGCATAACAAAATCTAAACCTAAAACATATATATCATGTGGATGTGAGACACGTGAAAATCCTCTCAATGGTTGATGAACAGGAACATGTGCAAATTGATGTGATCGGACATTCTCTTGAACGTCCCTATGTGCAGTATTTTAATGCATGCTAACTTGAGGACTAGTATCCTTAAACACCACTCTTCTCACTTCAACCTCCTTAATCGGATGTTTATGCATCTTATACTCATTGAAAATGACATCACTACTTCTGATCACTGACCATGTTTCAAGATCCCATAAGCGATATCCAAATTGTCCTTCTCAACCATATCCAAGAAAAATGTATTTCTTTAACTTATGGTTCAACTTTTGTCAAAGATTCTTGGGTATATGAACATATGCTTCACACCTAAAAACTCGAAGATGATCATAATACTGTGGCTTATTTGTCCATAACTCTTGTGCCACTTTGAGACCTTTGGCAATACTAGGTGAAAGGTTAATCACATGAACTATAGTCAATACTGCTTCTACCCGAAAGCCTTGTGAGAGGTTTGCATGATGCAACATAGAAACTACTCTATCTTGAATAGTTCTATTCATCCTTTCGGTTGCACCATTTTGTACTGATGTATAAGAAGCTATAAACTCTCTATGAATCCCTCTAGACTAACAGAAAAGATTGAATTCATGTGAGGTATACCCAGCCCCATTATTTGAACATAAAGCCTTAAGCTTAGTTCATAGTCTAATACTATAAAGTAAACATTATCTACCAGGTGCAAGTGAATGGTAGACCAGGCCATTTCATCTAACTCATCCCAATCATCTTCATCCATGTCAACAAGCTTTTTTGAGAGTCCATTTATAGGCTTCCATTGCCTCCTTTGGATTTGCACAACTTTAATCTGATTCTTCCATAGAGCAAAGTTTGTGCCATCAAATTTTAGGATCTCAAAATGGTCTTTGCCCTACACATTATAGCTCTTCCTTGGAACACTAGCACTAGACCCTGATCCACCAGATGTGCCTGAGACCTCTGATGTGATGATGGTAGAGAACTGAATAGAATGATAATGGAGCTAGAAGATTCCAAACACTAACGAATAAGTGTATCAAGGAGTAAATCAACCATTGTATAGTTGAAAAAACCAAAAATTTGAAAAACTTTTACGAGAGTATCCTCCGTAATATGAGTATATGAGCAGTGTCAAAATATCCTAAAACTATAAGTACTGACATGTTTACTTGCATAGTGAATCACTGACTCCATTGCATATAATTAGTTACTCAATAGAATCCAACTAGGTTTATTGAGAACCTATGAACAACTATCATACATCTCCTATGGCGAGGTTGGGCAAGTCTTCCACCTACATCACTGAAGAGACCCCAACATCTGGGTGTCTCTCAGTTAAGAAATCCTCACCACGATTGTCACTCGAGCACAATGGCAAGTACCAACGTGAGGAGATCCACCTCATAATTATCAATCCCTTGAGACGTGAGGACTAGTATTACGACTATGAGCAAGTGATGGCACAAGTGTGTGAGTGAGAAGCACACAAGCATGCACACACATACACACACATGCACACAAGGCAAGAACAAAGGGAGGAACAATGGAGGTCTTTGTATTACTCAAAATGTCTCTTACAATAGCTCAAAACTCTAACAAGCTAACCCCAAAAATGAGCTCTCTAGCTCTTTTTATAGTTTTTGACTAGGTTATGGCCATGTCCAGAGCTAGTGTCCAGCTTAGTTAAGAGTTAGGTTCTAGGGATTATTTGAAGGCTCAAACCGAGTCTAAAAATTATGGAAATTGGTACATAGATACTTCTAATACTCCTCAAGCTCGAGGACTCCTCGGCTTGCACAAAATGGAGTATGAATAATGGAAAATGGTATTTGCAATGGTGTGAAGTGAGTAAAATCATTGTTTGAGAAATATTTCCCCATGAAAAATTATGTGGCCTACTTGCCGGATCTACATTGACTGTTTTGCCTGCTTAATTATGCTTGGCTTTCCCATTGTTCTGACTCCCTTTGCTGGCTCCCCTATCTTGCAAGGTCTTGATTACCCTGGCTGCTACCAACACCCCCCCTCTCTCACGTTTATCGTCACTGACAGACCCTTGTTGGTGTGAGTGCTTGATGTAATACTTTACAACATCTGTGGCTAGGTGATGTTCTTGAATGTGCAATCCTCGATCCAAATATGTCATGAGCTTATCACAATCTACTGGACTGGAATGTCCGGAAGTGGCAAGCGTAACTGATCCGCATGTATGGCTTGTTCTACCACAAAGAGATGTAACAAATGTGTTGGTCTCGGAATGAAAATTTTGGAATGATATTCCCAAAACCCGGTAGAGAACATTTCTTCAAAGATTTGCTGGTAGCAAGTAGGTAAATACTTTATGCATGCATGTCAGGCATAGATTATGTTGATGGAGGGGGTCTTGCTCATGTCATAGACCGAATCTCTATTACCTTCAAAAAAGCGGGGGGATGAAATATATGTTGCCTATACCTTGCGCAAGGTCTCGAATACGACCGGCATCAGCTCGAAGATTTTCATACACATCATGGCAACTATGTCTGGTACATTCTTTAAGCATGCAGACCAATGGTGTATTGTGGATATCATGTATGCTATGGTGGGTGGTTCTCTAGGGGGGGGGTAAAATACAGATAAATGATCCAATCAAAACATCCTTTATTATTGCATACTTTGATGGCAAAAACTTGCCAAGCGTGGGTTATATTTGATATATAATGGCATTGTGGCCCATACACACATCATTTCTGGATAGTCTCTGAGTAGTTGCTCACACCAATTGGGTTGAAAAATCGAGCTTGCACATGCGTCTCCTAGTAGATCATCGGGCTCAAATTGGGTGGCAAATGTAGGATCTTTTCCTGTATGCCTTTTAATCTCCGTGTTATAGTCAGCTAATAATACAAAGTAGGGCTTATACTACATTTTTGATGTGGTAATCAGGCATTGGTGGGAGAGGTTCCGAAAGTAAGAGGAAGGCTTAGAACTATTTTTTCTAGATTGGAAAGGGACTTGATCTACACGGCCACTCTATCATCGTGGGTTTGTCCTATTTGCTCTACTCTCTTCAACCAATCGAGGACTTCTATCTGGAAGATGTTTCGCCCCTCTTCAGTGACACACCCACCGGGTATTGGCATCAAGTCATAAGGCTCTTCAAAACTCTCTTCGACTCACCACCGTTTTGGATCCGAGTTCTTCAATGGGTGGCCTCTCATATGATAGGAGTCTGGCTTTCAATTCTTTGACCTTTTTTCTTAAAGCCTCTAGTTCTTTAGTGGACTGTTGAGGGATGGCAAGCTCAAATTGAGAGGTGTTGATATCGGCCAACTACTTTTGAGGATCTACGCATTCTAATTCCATCTTTTCATAGGACTCTAAAAAGTTGGCATGCTCCTCAAGTACGATTCGTATGTCTTCTGAGGGGACCGCTATATACTTTGTAGGGCTAATTTCTACTCCCAAGGTCCCTTCCATTGCAGCATCCAGATTATCTTGGTTTTGTTGTTGTAATCACTTGTTCTCCTCCAGTGCCATGGCCATATGCTTCCATAGTAGACATAGATTGCATCTTAGTTTAGCATTGGTGAGCATCTCTGCTTGGAGCACATTTTCCAAATCTTTGACTGCTTGAGCATTCATAATAGACATCTTGGACTCCAATTCGGCATGAGCCTATTGTAAGGTGGTGTATTCTACCAAAAGTGTTTATTTGTTGGCTTCCGTTGTAGTGACCCTTACTTGTAACCTCTGTGACTCTACCTGGAAGGCAGCACTAGGCCCTTCCAATCCTTGATACTCTTGTTGTAATTGATATGCACACTCAATTAACATATTGAATGAATTATTTACATTATGAGATGTGAGGGGAGCAATTTGTAATGAAGAGGGAATGGGATTGGGAATGGGAGTTGTGGATGCTGTGTCTACCAATGAGGTGGTGATTGGTGAGATGGGGGGTACGGGAGTGGGTGATGGTGGAATCATAGCGGGAGGAGGAGGTGTTGTGGGTGGTGAAATGTCCATGGGGTCAGATAGTCTAGTTAATGCGATCCTACTATTTGTGTGTTGTGTTCGCGGATGAAATCTTCCATGAACGGGACATAATGGGGTGGGGCAATGGTTGTGATTGAGGTGTGGGGAAATATTGGGGAGGCGAATGGGAAGTAAGGATCATGGGATAGAGGTATGTGCGAAGGGGGGTAAGCAGGGAACTTGAGAATACCATCAGTGGGTTGTGGGTATCCTGCGATGCTAGGTATTAGTGGGTTGCCAATGATGGGTTCGACGGACAAAAATGGTGAAGTGAAAGGTGGGTTGGTAACGAGAGAGAAGAGGATGGCCTGCAAGGTTGGTTCATGAAAGGAGAAGGATGTGGATGAGGTTAGGGTGTGGGTCATGGTTGTTATTACTGCAGCAGTTTGCTCAGTGGTGGGAGGTGGGGGTGGTGGAGATGGAGGGTGTTGTGGTGAGATCAATGGTGGTTGTTGGAGTGGTTGTGGGTTCGATGATTACTTATGGTTGGGTTATCAGTATTCGCATATTCTTGCTTGCTCGTGGTCGTGTATCCACTCTACACCAGTGATAGCGGATAGATTGTCCAATTTCTATGTAGACAACCTCCTAGGCTCCCAAGGATTTCGAGAGTAGTTGGAGGGTAGTGATGAATTGCGGGTCCACTCCTTTGTCTACTAACATCTGTTCCATCAGGGCTTGGCCTGATGTGAATGAAAGTCTATGCCTTTCTTGCACTGCTTTGATCATGTCCTATAGCCTTTGCAATTAGTTTGTGTACGTAGGAGCACCTACAAGTTCTGGTACTCCTTGTTGCTCATCTCGATATCTTTCTTCATACCCTTCCTTGTGTTAGACGGCCGCCGGAGTAGGACAAATGTATGCCGGATGTAACGGAGTTTTCAAAATTCGCGCGAAAAGTTGGTACGCGCATCCTGTAAACATCTTTATAAAGCAATGGAAAAAGAGTGGTCGAGAGCCCGTTTTTCTGGACTTGCCAGAGTGATTGTCGAAGCCTGTGTGATGTATTGTTGTGTAGTCTGAGTCTTGTTAGTGTTCTGATCATTCCGCCTCGCCCACTGATACTGTGGTGTGTAGTAACGAATCGTAAGTAAAAGGTTGTGTGTCTGCTTGTTGGCGTTGTGTTCGGTTGTATAAGTTCCCAGGGTTTACTTACTGTCAGTCATTTCTTTGCATAAGCTAATTGATAGTGGGAATTCCGAATAGATAACTGGAAGTGTGTTCTCGTATGCTCTGTTGTGCTGTCGGATTCAGTACCTTCGGTATCATTCTCTAGTAATCCCGATTATGAGGAAGAGCTAGTACCTTCAGTAGCATGAATAAGTTGATTGAAGAGTACTGATAAGTTTTGTGATGAATGAATCTATATTATAGTATCTTCTGGTTGATTTATTGCCTACTGTGAGTTTGTATGCTATCCGGCATATATACCTGTCATGAAGAAGTTGTGTGTTGATTTACGAGAATATAATACCTATTAGTTGTTAGTATTGTTGTAACACTCGGATTACTACCCTGTCTCAATAGCCAGTTTAGTCTATAAGAGTTAGATACACAGATTCCCAGAAATTGGATATTGTTGATTTCGGCTAATAGTTGAGCTAAGACGTGTTAATGGTTATTGACTGTTGTGCAAAGATTTGGGAAAATAGTACAGGGCCTCTGTCCAATGGACCCCTACCACTCCCAAGAACCCACGTTGTTTCGGTGACGATACTGGAAGTTTAACACAGTTTACGGTGAATTACTGTTTTACGTTTAATATTTGTTCAGTAACGATTTCGGTTAAACAGTAACACAGCGTTACCATTACTATAACACACTTAACACTTGGCGCCGTCTGTGAGAAGGTGGCATCAAGATTGTCATTCGTCTGTCAGAATTAGATTATCATTCGATTGACAGTAGCAACAGAATCAGATTGTTGCAAACTGTTCCGTTAGTAGTACAAAAAATGATACATGCCGGTTACTCGATCCGGTGAAACGTATCCCAAGAACCATCATTCTGGAGTACTTAATGTACTAAAGACAACTCTGGAAGGTAAAAGTACAACTAGGTCTGACCCAGTTGTCAAGAAAGTTAAGAACGTTAAAACTGATTCCGGTCATATTCCGGTGGAACGTGTTACGCCTCTAGTACATTCCGGTACTATTTCGACACAGTCTGTCGAAGATATAGTAATTCCAAAACCTACCGAGACGCAGTTGGAAACTAGTTTAACAATCTTGGAAAAAGATTCAGATTCATCTACGATTAGAAACACTCCAGTCAAAGAAATCGACGAAGGCGAAAAAACACCGTATTCGGGCATAATTTCAGTGCCTTCCAGTGATATTTCGGTAAGAGAATCACAGTTTTTCGGTGACGATTTAGCATTTTCTGCTGAATCTTCAGCCCAATCACTACGCTTGGAAACAAGTTCCCATACACTGGACATCAAGGAAGAAGGAAGGCTGTTCGAAACAGAGATTCGAAGCATATTAAGCAAGATAATCGCACCGAAAAGTGTGCCATCCGACGATACAGATTCTGGTAGTTCAGATATTCAGGCTCGAGATACAGAAGGAAGGTATAATACACTCACAATGAACGGACAATAACAACAACAGTTATGCCCACCAAGGCCACGTCCAACGGGAGTGACATACACGAAGTTTGGTGGATTTCCAGGAGATGATCCGGATGCTCACGTACACACCTTCGAGATAAGCTACGCAGTTCTCAACCACCCAACGGATCAGGCCTACAAAGCCATTGTCTTCCAATCTACGCTTGTCAATGAAGAAGCTAGATGGCTTACAGAATATGATATTAATCATTTCGGTACCTACGAAGCAGTACGAGATGCTTTTCTGCAACGATTCAGGTTAAAAAAGAATCCAGCCGAAATTTTTGACTATCTACAGAATAACAGACAGAAGGCAAATCAAACCGTACAGGAGTATGCTACTCTCTTCAAAACACACTTAAGGCAGCTACCACCGGCCCACGCTAACTTGCCAGATGACGTTATCACTCAGTGGTTCATCAATGGCTTGGTTCCACAACTTAAGCAGGTCATGATCATAAGATGTGTCGGAGCCATGTCCCTTGATGCAGTCATTGCAATGACTCTGCAACTGGAAAACAAAGTCGGTGGATTTACAGAAGACTTGGAATGGTTAAAAGCAAACAAAAATATTGCAGAAGATATGACTAGACAAGTATACTGCAACATATGCAAAAATTCAGGACATACCAGTGCCAATTGCGCACTTAATCAGTCATTCTGTGCTATGTGCAACATTGTCGGACACACCACCGAAAACTGCGCATACAACACTAGAGTACAGGGAACAACGACTGTCAATGCAATTGTCCAGGAACAAGGGCACACAGCCAACCACTATGTG
This sequence comes from Ceratopteris richardii, assembly GCA_020310875.1. Classification (NCBI taxonomy): domain Eukaryota; kingdom Viridiplantae; phylum Streptophyta; class Polypodiopsida; order Polypodiales; family Pteridaceae; genus Ceratopteris; species Ceratopteris richardii. Next base: position 226,413,489 of record CM035408.1, read on the forward strand.
CCTCCACAAATGAGAAACAACCAGCAGCAAGGATATCGAAATTACCGAGGACAGAGGAATAACAACTATAATGCAAACCGCTGGCAGAACAGACCACCACCGGAAAATCCCAATTTACCACCACCACGCTGCCATTTTTGTGGTGAATTTGGACATATTAGGAGATTTTGCAAGGATGTAGCTGAGTATGATCAAAGGAAGAAGGAACGTCAAAATCCAATGGCCAACATGGTAAAAATCACACCGGTGGAGACACAGGCTGCTGTAGTCCAGACCCGTTCCGGTAAACAACTGCAACCGGCAGCAGAAATATTGAACCAGGGATACGTGAACAACACAGAATGTACAACAAGGCTAGTCAATGGACCACAGCAGAACCACCAGTCTTCCCACAACCTATTCCGGTAACCCAGCCCTCGTTAACAAAGGAAGGAACACAACAAAGGGAGTTAGCAGCAGGAACATCATTAGCAACAGATACATTACCAACCGTAGACACCTCCGCATCAGCAGAGGCATCAACTTCAACATCAGTAGAGTCTATCAATCAATCTCAACAGGCTTGGGAAATCTTATCTAAGGCATCTATCACTCTGCCTCTGGGCCAACTTGTAAGGAATTGAACTCACAACCTCTTGGTTAGGAATGTGATGGGCTAACCACTTGCCCCAAAAGCCATGGTTGAGGATTACTTCCTAATCCTCTCTCTTAGGGTGTAGTTCAACCATCTCCTACCAGGATTATGTTACATTCTTCCCCCCTTGGTCGATCATTGTCCTCAATGATCTGCTCTTGTATCCCTCTAGCCTCGGTGATCAGTCCCTTGAACCCCTAGGTGCCCTTGAATTGATGTCCCTCAACCTCGCACAGTTTCTTGAACCTTGTTCGCAACCTTGGTCTCTTGAACCCTTGCTCTCAACCTTGGTGTCTTGAACCTCTTGTTCGCAACCTTGGTGTCTCGAGCCCTAGTTCTCAACCTCAGTCTTGAACCTTGTTCTCACCCATACTTGGTATCTTGAACACTCAATCAAGTGCCACCCAAGGATTCCCAAGGAACTCACACTTCCAAGCTAGCTCATTGGAAAGTTCGTTCCGAGAGCTTTCCAACGTATATTACACGCCTCAATCCGACCTACGGATTGAGAGATACACCCCAATCATTGTAAGGTCCATCCTTGAAACCGACGCGCGCGCCTTCCACAATTCCTACCCTTTCACATAGAGGATGCCCAAGCGCCTTTTTTAGAGGCCATTGGATCATTCCACCTTGCCCAAGCCTACTTCCTAGGCTCTGATACCAATGTAAGGAATTGAACTCACAACCTCTTGGTTAGGAATGTGATGGGCTAACCACTTGCCCCAAAAGCCATGGTTGAGGATTACTTCCTAATCCTCTCTCTTAGGGTGTAGTTCAACCATCTCCTACCAGGATTATGTTACACAACTACTGGCATTAGTACCTGGAATTTGCCAACAGTTCCAACAACAGTTCAGTCCGGTGCCTTCTTGTATTCCGGCGACAGCAGCAATTCAACCGAAACCTGATTCTACGGTTTATCATTCAGCCCCCTTGATTACAGTATGGTATAAGAATCATAAGATTACGCAGGTATTAATTGATGGAGGCTCTGGTTTAACATTGTGACTGCGGCATTATGCAAAAGGTTAGGATGGACCGAAATCGAACCAGTTCAATTTTTTGTCAGAATGGTAGATCAATCAAGAGTCCATCCTATAGGACTTGTGCGGAACGTACCCATCACTTTACAAGGTACGACCTTTAAAATGACCTTTGTTATACTAGATCTGCCGGAATCCACTTTGGATTACAACCTCCTTTTCGGCCGACCTTGGCTGAAGCATGCGAAGGTAATACAGGATTGGTATGCACAAGAGCTTACGTTCAAAGATGCCAATCGAAGATATGTGGTAAAATTAGATGCTATACAACCTTGCGAGCTACACACTAGACCGTATTTTGCTGAACCAGTCCATATGCTAGATGGATTGTCAGATGATGAAGAAGAAGAGTTTCTGAAGAGTAACGCTGACTTAATTTCCTTAGGGACTATTGATCTACAGTCCATTGTAGATAATTGGAATGCTTCAGTCTGTACAGTAATACCCATCACAGAAGAGGCTAAGAAGGAAGACACTGTTTCGACACATGACGATGAACTGCAGCAATTTCTTAAACCAACAGACAACACAGAGAAACATCAACAGTTCTATGTCCCCGAAGATCAGCTGATCACTTACAATTTAGGAGATGAGGATCATCCGCGTCCTGTAAAGATAAAGCAAAACTTACCGGAAACATTTCAAGCAGGCTTAATCCAGCTACTCCGAGAATTCACTGACGTCTTTGCATGGGACTACAAAGACATGAAAGGATTGGACCCCCGTATCTACCAGCACAGGGTCATGCTGAAGCCAGAAGCAAGGCCGATAAAACAAACCAGCTACCGGATGAATCCCCATTATGCATCTCAAGTAAAGGCAAAACTTGATAGGTTATTAAAAGTCGGATTCATCGTGCCAGTAGAGCATGCTGAATGGATCTCTCTGATTGTGATTGTGCCAAAGAAAAACAAGCAATTGAGAATCTGTGTAGATTACCGGAAATTAAATGCAAAAACCGTACCGGATCCTTTTCCAATCCCCTTTTTGGATACCATGCTTGATAGAGTAGCAGGTCACGAGATGTATTCATTCCTAGATGGATACAGTGGCTACAACCAAGTGAGAATGCCCGAAGAAGATATACCAAAAACTGCATTTATTACCAACTGGGGTGTCTTTGCTTGTACGGTAATGTGGTTTGGATTGAGAAACGCACCAAGCACATTTCAAAGATGTATGCAGGAGATATTTTCTCCTTATCTCACTTCATTTATGCAAGTATATCTCAACGATTTTTCAATTTTTGGTAAGATGATACCACACCTGTTCCATTTACGGTGCTGCTTTCAGAAATGCAGAGAGTATAGACTCTGCTTAAACCCAAACAAATCTGTGTTTGCGGTTTCATGTGGCAAGTTACTTGGCCACATTGTATTTGCACAAGGTATCCAAGTAGATCCAGATAAAATTTCGGCAGTATTAGAAGCTCCGGTGCCAGCTACTCCAAAAGAAGTCATGCACTTTTTGGGTCAAGTACGGTGGCATGGAAGGCACTTACGGTGGCTTGCTCATTTGGCAATACCCCTGAACAAGCTAATGGCCAAAACTCCTCGACAATTTGAATGGACCCAGGAATGCCAGATAGCATTTGATCGTTTAAAGCATTTATTAACACAAGTTCCTATCTTACAACCGCCGGACTGGGATCACCCATTTCATGTATTTGTTGATGTGTCAGATATAGCAATAGGAAGTGTGTTGATGCAACAAATTGATAAATGGTTCATACCAGTGTATTATGCAAGTCGAAGATTAGCCCCTGCTGAGAAAAATTACTCTGTAACAGAAAGAGAATGTCTAGGGCTAGTATATTTGGTCAAGAAATTCAGACATTACTTGCTAGGCCGTAAATTCACATTTCATGTAGATCACGTTGCACTTGTCTATCTAGTTCGACAACAACATCTAGGTGGTCGATTAGCACGATGAGTGCTACTTTTGCAGGAATTCGACTACGAAGTCATTCACCGACCAGGCAGTTCACATGCCTTAGCAGATTTCTTATCCCGCTTAGATTCCGGTGAAGCTCCGGTAGGTATAGATGACACGACACCCACGATTTATGTGTCAGAACCAGTTAATGAAGATTATGCAGACCCACCTATCCCATTTTCATATTATGATCAGATCTTGACCTTTCTTACTGATGGTTGCCTTCCATCTCAGACTTCTAGAGCAATACGCAGGAAAATTGCAGTCTTTAGCCGCCGATTTCGGTTAATTGCTGGAGAATTATATTATGTAGATCACACCAGAATCCTACTGCGATGTACTCCACCGCATGAAGTTAATTCAGTTATTACTCTGGCCCACTCAATTCCTTCCGGTGGTCATTTTGTAGCAGATTTAAGTCACCGGAAAATTCTGCAGAGTGGTCTCTGGTGGCCAACGATGTACAAAGATATATTACAGTTTGTCAAACAATGTGATACTTGCCAAAGAGCTGGACAGCCTCTGCAACGTCATCTCTTTCCTCTGCAACCCATCTTACCATGGGAACCTTTCCAGAAATGGGGTCTAGATTTTATCGGTCCAATTACACCACCAGCAGTCTTCAGTAACAACCGTTACATACTGACCTGTACAGACTATGCAACCAGATGGGCTGAAGCCTGGGCTTTACGGTCTGCTACAGCCGTTACGGTAGCAAAGTGTCTACTAACCGATGTCTTTCCACGTTTTGGATTACCACTGGAAATTGTATCAGATCAAGGCACTCATTTTGTAAATAATTTAATGAAGGCACTTACACAGTCATTCCAGGTCACACATAAATTTAGTTCTCCTTATTATCCACGTGCTAATGGTTTGGCTGAAAGTACAAACAAATCTCTGCTGAATATACTTCGGAAATTGATCATGGAAGCATCGGAAAGATGGGATCAACTGCTACCTGCAGTGTTATGGGCATACCGGACTGCCTACAAGGTAACAACAGGATTGACACCTTTCAAATTAGCTTATGGCTTAGAAGCAATAGCACCAATGGAGATAGTTATACCAAGTTTACGAGTAGCCATTACCGAGAAACTGCTACCGGAAGACTCACTGTCATTTCGGTTGGACACACTCAGAGAGTTAGACGAGCACCGATGGCTTAGTTTTTTAACCATGCACGAAGTTCAACTAAGATAGGCAAGGATGCACGATCGAAACCTGAAAACTCCAGTGTTTTCGGTAGGACAGCTTGTACTTTTCTATAATGCAAAGTCAAATAGATCTCCAGGCAAATTCAAATTACGGTGGTTCGGCCCTTACAAGATCTCAGAACAAATCGGTCCAGCAACTTTTCGGTTGACTACGTTGACCGAAAATCCACTTCCAAAAGCAATCAACGGGTCAAAGCTGCGGCCGTATCAACATGCTGCTAGCCCGCATTAAAACATTCGGCGGTGGACCGCATTTTTTAGTTTTTTCTTTATTTTTCCTTCAGTTCTTTCTTTTCTTTGTTAATAGCCACGTTTTGTCATAAGCCGCCCTCCTTACCAATTACTCAAGCATGCATGCCAAATTAAAAGCAATATCATTCCAGCACGGCACAATGATAACCATCACTTCCTACCCCCCCACCGTAATATCTGTACTTAAGCTCTTCGGTTGCGCCAAAAAACGCTATTGTGTTCTTGTGATTGTGATTGTGTTTTCTGTGTTCTGTGTATCCGTGTGTTGTGTCCTGTGTATTCGTGTTCGCGTGTGCAAATGGAAGCGTTAGCGAACTACACAGCTTTCTATGATGGTATCCCTACCGAGGTAGGAGAAAGCTTGCGCACCCGAGGGTTGGCCAACTTCGCTGAGCTGCCATGGCACTCAGTGGAAGCCCATCCCTTCTTCGCACAAATCATCCCTGCCATCGCCCAATCCCCCATCGCTGAACGACAATGGCTCTTCCCCTCCCTACCATCTAGAACCGTAATAACCTTCCAGGCCTTCGCCGAAGCCTTCCACCTCACTCCACAAGGCCGCGAGAATGGCCCAAGTATCCCCGTAGCCCGCATGACCAAACTTTTCCCCCGCCATTCATCGAACGAATACGCCATTCTCTGCCACCCCGAACCTGAAAGAACTGCATTACAGTTCTTAGTCGCAATCCTTAACCTCCAGAAACGCACCTACGGTATATCCCGCCCGTTCTATTCCGCCATCGACCTTGCTGCACATGAACCCGTCAACTTCGCCTCCTTTTTCTTTCACCGTATCCATAAGGAGTGTGTAGCCATAGTGAAACAAGTCAACAAAGGAACCACCCCTCGATTCAGACTTCCCCACATCCTCTCCTTTCTCTTTCCGACCATACTCGCAGCTCAACCACCACCACGAGGACCCGTCCTAAGGCATGATGAATCAGTACAGCTACTAGAGGATGAGGAAGAAGAAGATGAAGAAGAGCTCAATCAATTGTTCCGCCGGAAACGAATTAGGATTAGCTCCTCCGAAAGCGAAGCACAAGGCTCAGTCGGAAAAGATAGAGATGACAATAAAGAAGAAGAGAAGAACGAAGAAGAGACATTCCATGATACAGCTACTTCAATGCACAATGAATCATCGACTGAGCAACAAGAACAACAGGATCGAGCAGAAACAGAATCAATTTCAACCGAAAAAGAATCAGAGCAATAGGTAGACGAGCAAGAATCTGCCAGAGATGCACTAGATAAGCTACTGAAGGCAGTGGAATCCACAGAAGCGAACAATGCAGAAACCGAACAAACAAACAAGGTAACAACCACTGACTCTGCCCTCCCCAAAACACCGCCTGTCAACCCCATTTCTCAACCGGAACCACCCCGCAGTCCCATCAAGCCCAGTCACCCCACCGACACTACTGAAACCTCTTCATCCTCCCTCAATTATTCCCCACCGAATTCCCAACAACTCCTCACCGCCACCTCTTCGTAACCTCGCCCTCCTCTGCCACCCCACCCCTTTCCACTCTTCTCTGAGTTAGAGTCTATGGGTCGAATGTTGATTAATCTATCCCAACAACTGCCGCAACAACTGAAGCAAGCCACAGACAATGCACGAGATGAATTCCAAAGAAAATTGGAAGTGATGGAGGCAGATATCACCCCCCTCCAGGAAGAATTACAAGCCGCAAGAGCAGAAAACCATGCACTCCATGAGCAGATCAAGCAACTACAGGCTACACTCCAAGCACAAGAAGAGAGCTTAAGCCAGCGAGATAAGGCACTGGCTGCAAAAGAAGAAGTACTGTCAGCTGCCGACATAGAGATAACAAGATTGAATCAAACAATCAAAGATACAGAAGACACACGAATCGTGCTAGGAAACCTACTGGAAGAAACAATACTCCAGCTGAAGGACACAGTACAGAAATACCAAGAGCAGTAGAGAGAAGCTAAGCAAACCGAGGAACAACTACAAAGAACGAAAGAATCCTTAGACGAGGTCAACAATATGCTCAAACACCAATTGAACAGGGAAACCAAATATCAAAAGGACTTAGCGAATGCCCGCAGAGAACGAGATGCATATCACAAAACTATACAGTTCCAAAATCAACAGTTTGAAAGATTAGATAATCAGGTCCGCAACCAGAAAGACCGAATCAGTGAAATGCAAAAACAATTAAGTGAAATGAAGACAGCCAGAGATGCGGCACTATCCAATGATTTTTATTTACAGGAGGCCTTTTTGCAAACACAGGCCGAAATTTTGCTCACCGAAGCCATTGCCCTTAGTTCTGTTAGAGTAGATGCGCAAATATTAGAACCCGACACCCTTAAACAGTTATTAGAAAACCTTAAGAAAAAAATAGCCCGTACATTTAGATTAGCCAGAAATATGTATCTAGAAGGAATCATAGATGAACAATAATTTTTGTAATAAAAAATCACTTGCGGGTTCGAGTCCACCGTGCGTGCCAGTGTTAGACGGCCGCCGGAGTAGGACAAATGTATGTCGGATGTAACGGAGTTTTTGAAATTCGCACGAAAAGTTGGTATGCGCATCCTGTAAACATCTTTATAAAGCAATGGAAAAAGAGTGGTCGAGAGCCCATTTTTCTGGACTTGCCAGAGTGATTGTCGAAGCCTGCGTGATGTATTGTTGTGTAGTCTGAGTCTTGTTAGTGTTCTGATCATTCCGCCTCGCCCACTGATACTGTGGTGTGTAGTAACGAATCGTAAGTAAAAGGTTGTGTGTCTGCTTGTTGGTGTTGTGTTCGGTTGTATAAGTTCCCAGGGTTTACGTACTGTCAGTCATTTCTTTGCATAAGCTAATTGATAGTGGGAATTCCGAATAGATAACTAGAAGTGTGTTCTCGTATGCTTTGTTGTGCTACCAGATTCAGTACCTTCGGTATCATTCTTTGGTAATCCCGATTATGAGGAAGAGCTAGTACCTTCAGTAGCATGAATAAGTTGATTGAAGAGTATTGATAAGTTTTGTGATGAATGAATCTATCGATTATAGTATCTTCTGGTTGATTTATTGCCTACTGTGAGTTTGTATGCTATCCGGCATATATACCTGTCATGAAGAAGTTGTGTGTTGATTTACGAGAATATAATACCTATTAGTTGTTAGTATTGTTGTAACACTCGGATTACTGCCCTGTCTCAATAGCCAGTTTAGTCTGTAAGAGTTAGATACACAGATTCCCAGAAATCGGATATTGTTGATTTCGGCTAATAACTGAGCTAAGACGTGTTAATGGTTATTGACTGTTGTGCAAAGATTTGGGAAAATAGTACAGGGCCTCTGTCCAACAGACCCCTACCACTCCCAAGAACCCACGTTGTTTTGGTGATGATACTGGAAGTTTAACATAGTTTACGGTGAATCATTGTTTTACGTTTAATATTTGTTCGGTAACGATTTCGGCTAAACAGTAACACAGCGTTACCGTTACTATAACACACTTAACACTTGCCTTCTTTAGATTCTTCATCTTTTGCATCATCTTTGTCCTCTTCTTCATCCACATCAACAGTGGTAACGGGTACTCGTGATGTTGTTCCTTGCACTTGAGCTCCTTCGAATTATTGTTCTTCTTCTGCTTCAAGATTTACTTCTTTTAAAATCTACTCAAAGTATTCATTGGTGAGTTCTTCCAAGGGTGCTCCTCCGGGGAATTCTAGGTCCATGATAATGGGTGGAAATATGAGATTGGGACCTTCAGAACTTCTTCGTGGTAGTTGTAATGTGAATGGTTTGACCCTTTGAGGAGGGGATTGTAAGAAAATAGTTATGCAATATAACACAGGAGTAGTAGCAGAGAAGATACTAGATATATGAGAATCTCAACAGTTTTCTACTAACAGCAAGTACAAAGATGATGGCGTTGTCCACCCGTGTGCTCTCAAGGTAGAGCTTAAATGGTGATCTAGACAACTCTAGATAGGGAGATACAAGGTAGAGGTATACTGGCTCAATTCGATCTCTCAGTTAGTGTAGAAGTCCTTTATATATAGGATCATGGGTGGCCCTCCATGGACGGCTATACATGGGTGGTAGAGAGTGGGTGGCCACCGCCCGCACAATTGCCATACATGGCTTAGGCCTATTGAATTGACCTAACAAATATAAATGATTTCTGACTCTAACAGGGAATATTCCATGGAATATTCCGTTTACCATCATGCTGGGACCGCTGCCCCCGGACCCCCACCAGGGGGCCTGCTGGCCCCCTGGGACCCCCTAGCTAGGGGGCCCGCTAGCCCCCTTGGACCCCCTAGCCGAAGCTACTCACTGCTGCCCCGGACCCCACAATTGGGGACCTTGGTAACTTCCTTTCCTTACAATACCTTACATGATCCACTATGACCTTCATCCAACATGCAAGTTGGGATTCCCATCAATTGGGTAATGCACGCTTGGCTTCTCCTCATAATGGGGGCCTTACAAAATGTGCATACAATCATGAGGGGTAGACATTGATCATTTACTAACACCCCCCTCAATGTTTACCAAACGATAAATCAAGTAGGTCTTGGTCTTATGCCCATCCGTTGAAGATGTCTATTGAGCTTCTCTCTTCCAAGTGCTTTAGTGAATATGTCAGCACAATTCACCTCTTTTGGGCAATATTCTAGCTCCACAATTTCATCTTCAATTAGCTCACGAACATAATGGTATTGTACTTCTATATGCTTGGTGCGAGCATGAAATACTGGGTTCTTTGCAATGGCCATATAACTTGATTATCACACTTGATTACAGTCGCCATATTTGATGGAAAGCCTAGATCTATAAGAACTCTCCTTAACCAGACTAACTCACAAGAAGCAAAACAAGCAAATTTGTACTCTGCTTTAGTGCAGGAGAGTGCGAGAGTTAGTTGCTTCCTACTTACCCAAGAAAATATTCCTGAACCAAGTGAGAAATAATATCTAGAAACTAATGTTCTAGAATCACAATCTCCAGCCCAATCTGAATCACAATATCCTTGAAGTGTATCACATGTGGTGTAAAAAATACCAAAATCCAAGCTTCTTGCAATGTACCTTAGAATTGTCATTCTAGCATTCCAATGACTCTCCTTAGGTCTGTTGGAAAACCTGTTTAACACTCCAATAGCATAGCAAATGTCTGGTCTAGTGTTGCACAGAAAAATAAGACTTCCAACGAGCTTTCTATACTTCTTAGCATCTACATCAGGCATGTAATAATCCATAGATAGCTTATGATTTACCTCCATAGGTGTGCTAGTTGGTTTACAGTCCATCATTCCAAATGCCTTGAGAATTTGTTTGGCATATTTTTGTTGTGAGATGAAAATGCCATCCTTCCTTTGCCATACTTCAATTCCCAAACAAAAATGGAGTAGACCTAAGTTTGTCATTTCAAACTCAGTTCCCAAGCTGATCTGAGTTTGATTGATGAGTTCGTGATGATCTCTTGTAATGATCAAATCATCTACATATACAATGACAACAACTAGCTTGCTATCCCTTTTCGTTACATACAAGTTAGCATCAGAAGTACTTCTTTCAAAACCCATATTTTTGATAAAATTATATATGCGCTGGTACCAAGCCCGTGGAGCTTGCTTAAGTCCATACAAAGCTTTCTTCAACCTGCAAACTTTATTTTTTGAACTGGGCACCTCAAAACCTAGTGGTTGAGATACACATACCTCCTCCTTGAGGTGAGCATTCAAAAAAGCAGATTTGACATCTATCTGGAAAATAGGCCAGGCCTTTTGTGTAGCTATTGCAAGTACCGTCTCAAATAGTTGTCATGCGTGCTATTGGTGCAAAAGTTTCTTTAACATCAAATCCTTCGATCTGTGAAAAACCCTGTGCAAGTAATCTTGCCTTATACTTTTCTAATGTTCCATCTACTGTATACTTAGCTTTCCAAATCCATTTAGTACCTATTACCTTCTTCTTTGGCAGCAAGTTTGTGAAGAGATGGATAGGTATGTGCTTGAAGATGAAGAGGTGTTGCAAAATCCTTGATCTACACCAGCCAAATGAACTCCAGGAGTATGTGGTGGTGGGACCTTTTAGCTTGCCAATGGATGTATTAGACACCCTATGTACCTTGGAAGATCACTCTCAAAAAGATAGATCAAAACAGATAAGTTGGAGTTAGCTTAGAGGTGAACAACTTGCTATTTTGGTTCATACACCTGTCCAGTCTTTTGCATAATTCTATGAGCACAGCAGCAATTAGCTTAATTCCTCTTGGGGAAGTCTAGGTAACTTAAAGAGATAACTTTCAAGAGTAATCGTATAAAAAATAATGAACCACACACTGAGAATGATGTTTAGCAAGTGATGACATCATCCTGATTTTCATGGGCTGCTATAGTAATGAGACCAGTGAGCAGAAAAATGAACATAACACCAGCTTTAAGAATCCAATGATTATGAAAATGTGTATGCTTATACTAGACAGTATGCTGAATCCAACAAGATTTAAATCATTGAATTTTGTTAAGTACACACTGAGAAACAGCTCTGACAAGATGAGTACAAAAGTCGGGTACCTCACAGAGAAGTGAAAATGAACAGACACTGTTGACTTCAACTGAACATAACTGAAGATTGAAACATTCAAATGACATGAAAATTGGTGAGCATATATTAGACTTATAGAGCTAACTTTAGCATGTTAAATCACTGAAAACGATGCACCAAGCTCAGAGAAACCATCTCTCCAATCTTACTGAGAAAACTGAGAGATATGGTAGTGAGTAGTACACTTCACAAGAACATGGAAATATGAACTCAAATGATCATGAAAATGAAAGTATATTGCTTGTACAATACAATGGACTTACTGATACATATGTGTGCCTTGGAATCACACCTTGATATGGCATAAAGCTCAGCTCTTGGAGGTCTTCACATAGGTCTCTCTAACCACGACTAAAACTGCCATCTATTTATAGTTGAGCTTGGGAGGCTAACTTCCCTCAATCACTCTCCAATCAATTAGTGATTGATTTGATTCTCTACCTACCACAAATCATGAATTCGTGGCTCCTCTTTCCCTTTTTGATCAAGTGGACTCAACCACTTAAGATTCTTTCACTTTTACATTAAGTAAAGTCTTCAAAAGTTACAAGAGGTAGTTCACAAGTGAACTTTACATAGTCTTCATTTTAAGGCTTCTTCTATGACTTTGTGGGACTCAAGCCAATAATTAGGCTTGTCATAGACTTGCTCCAACAGCTCCCCCTCAAGCCAAGTATGCTTGAGGTCTTCAATCTTCCAAGATTACCTGCAAACCTATCATAGCCTTGAATTTGCAAAGCTTTGTACCATCCAATGCTTTGGTTAGAATATCTACACATTGTTGATGAGTGGACACATATGATATTTGAATCTCTTTGCTTAGAACCTTCTCTCGTACATAGTGATAGTGAACTTCAATATGTTTTGTCCTTGCATGAAAAATAGGATTAGCAGCCAAGTGAATAGAACTCATATTGTCACCATAAATAGTTGGAGTTCCAAACTCCAATCCAAGATCTTTGAATAATGTCTTCATCCACATAGCTTCTTGTGTAGCTATGGCAAGACCTCTATATTCAGCTTCAGTAGAAGAGAGAGCAACTGTGGGTTGCTTCTTGGATGACCATGAAATAAGCTTTGAACGTGCAAAGGTAAGATAACCTAAAGTGCTCCTTCTATCTTGTTTGGAGCCAACCCAATGTGCATCAGAAAATAGCTTCAACCCTAAATCAGATACATAAGGATAATAAAGTCCTTCATTTATGGTTCCTTTGAGATACTTGAGAACCCTTTTGGCAGCATCCATATGTGGTTTCCTTGGTGTGTGCATAAATTGACTTAGCACACTCACACTGTAACATATATCTACTCTTGTCAATGTGGCATAGTTGAGACTACCCACTAGACTTTGATATGATGTGATGTCCTCTATGAGTTCACCTTCATGTGAGCTCAATTTGTGATTGACCTCCATTGGAGTACCTTCAATCTTACAATCTTGCATCTTGAATTTTGCCAACATGTCCTTAATGTACTTTCTTTGAGTGAGAAACAAACCATGATCTTTGTAGACAACTTCCAAACCTAGAAAGTAGGTAAGTGAACCCAAATCACTTATCTTGAACTCTTCTCTCATCTGATCTTTGATCTTCTTCATACCATCTGCATCATTTCCTGTCAATATAATATCATCTACATATACACATAGGTAGATGATCTCAGAATTACTCTTTTTAATAAAGAGTGAAGGAACTGCCTTGCTTGGTTGAAAGCCTTTTTCCTGCAAGAATGAAACAAGCCTGAAATTCCAAGCTCTTGGAGCTTTCTTGAGACCATACAATGCTTTGTTAAGTTTACACACATAATCAGGATAAACTTGATTCTCAAAACCAGGTGGTTGTGCCATATATACCTCTTCTGTTATCCAACCATTCAAGAATGCATTCTTTACATCTAGTTGAAGTATCTTCCAGTTCTTGGAAGAGGCAATACTAAGCAAAACCCTAATAGTAGGCATCTTTGCGACAGGAGAGAAGGTCTCCTCATCTATCAATTCCTTGAGTTTGTGCAAAGCCTTTTGCTACAAGCCTTGCCTTATACCTGTTAATGGAACCATCAAAATTCTTCTTGAGTTTATAGACCCATCTTGAGCCTATTACCTTCATGGATGAAGTCTTGGGCACCAAATCCCAAGTGTTGTTTTCCTCAAGTGCTTCAATCTCTTCCTTCATTGCATGCTTCCATTCTGTTTTTGCTTTGGCCTCTTCAAATGATGATGGCTCCTCTTGGTTTATATCCTCTGCTATGTAGATAGAATGTTTAGTTACTAATGAGGTGTCAAACCCATACCTTTCTGGTTTTCTCTTTTCCTTCATAGATCTTCTTAGGCCATGATGTGATGATTCTGCCTCATGTCCAAGTTCCTGCAATTTTGCTTTACCTTTAGACTTCCATGCTTTGATCTTTTCCATCTGAGATTCTTCATCATCCTTTGAGGTGTCTTGTTCTTCAATCTTTGGTTGTTCTCTACCAAGCTTTGGAAAATCTTCTTCAAGATCATATGGTAAATTGACCTTCCTGCATGAATCTTCATACCATGAATTGTTTTCATCAAAAACTACATCTCTGCTTACCAAGAATCCTTTGTTGGTAGGGTTGTATAACCTGTAGCCCTTTTGATTGTTGTCATATCCAATAAATACACACCTTTCTGCCTTTGGATCCATCTTGCCTTTAACATGTGAAGGAACATGAGCAAAAGCAATACATCCAAAAATTTTACAATGATCTAAGCTTGGTCTTCTTCCATTCCAAGCCTCATATGGATTCATCCCATCAAGGGATTTTGAAGGCAACCTGTTAATTAAGTAAGTGGCTGTAGATACAGCCTCGGCCCATAGATAATTAGGCAAATGCTTTTCATTTAGCATGGACCTTGCAGCTTCAACAATTGTCCTATTCCTCCTTTCTGCCACTCCATTTTTCTCAGGATTGTACCTTGTAGTTACCTCTCTTTTGATTCCTCTTTCTTGAAGAAAAGAATCAAATTCATGGGAGAAGTATTCTCCCCCTCCATCTCACCTTAGCCTTTTTAGTTATTTACCTGTTTGATTCTCCACAAGAGCCAATTGTATCCTCTGCCTCTTTGATTCCTGGAATTCCTAAAGCAATTTTCAATTGTATGATTAGTTAATCCACAAATATAACATGAGCCTTGCCTTGTCTACCTCCTCTTCCTCTACCTCTTCCATGTCTTCCTCTACCTGCATAGTTAGCTTGATATGTCTGTGCTTCATCATCCACTTTCTTTGACTTTCCTTTGTTTTCTTTGGACTTGCTTTTATCAGTGTATTAAGCTGAAGATTGATTACCTTTAGAGCTTTCTCCATTTTTTATAAGCTTTGCCTCTTGAGTAAGTAGTTGTCCAATGAGTGTATTGAAATCAGGTACATGCATGTCCATGTACAAATCCATAGCTATGGTGAATGCTTCCCACTTGTCATCTGCCTTCAAGCCATTGATGACCTGCCTTACAATTTTCTCTTCATCTATTACCTCTCCAATGCTTCCCAACTGATATGCTATGTCCTTGAGCTTTGTGACAAAATCAGTCACATTTTGTTTGGGAGCCTTCTTGAGAGTTGTGAAATCCATCCATAGTTGATGCTTCCTAGCTTTAGTACTTGAAGAGAAGAAAGATTCAAGTGCATCCCACACTTCTTGAGATGTCTTACAACTAATGTGAGGCAACAGAAAATCTGAGATAGAGTTGAGGAGATAAGACCTTGCAAGTGCATCCTTGGAGCACCATGTGCTCAATCTTTCTTGCTCTTCTTGTGTTGGTTGACTTTTGTTCCTGAAACTTGGCATAACTTCATCTCCAGCCACATAACCATATAAACTTCTACCTTGGAGATAAGCTTCCATTCTTAATGAACAAGCTGAGTAGTTATCTCTGCCAAGTTGTCAATTGATGAAGGAAATCCATCTGCCATGTTGTCCAATCTTGCTCTGATACCACTGTGAAGAGATGGATAGGTATGTGCTTGAAGATGAAGAGGTGTTGCAAAATCCTTGATCTACACTAGCCAAATGAAGTCCAGGAGTATGTGGTGGGCCCTTTTAGCTTGCGAATGGATGTATTAGACACCCTATGTACCTTGGAAGATCACTCTCAAAAAGATAGATCAAAACAGATAAGTTGGAGATGCTCTCAATGGACCTGTAAAAGTCCCAAAGTTAGCTCAAGATTTAAATTCAATTTTCATAACAAACCATGTCCATTCATGTAATTCACAAGCCCAATTTTGCTTTGTTTTTATGAAAATTCCCTGAGAGATCCCTCAACTTTCTCAACCCTGTGGAAGCTCAAATTCAAAATGCCATATCTATAACTCAAGATCACCAGAAACAGATTTTGTATGAAGAAGTTTTGACCATTTAGGGTTCTGGGGTTAAAACAGGGTTAAAATAGGCTAATAGGTGAATAGCATTTCTCAATATACTTGTGTAGGGGCCTCACAATGCTCTAATTGCTTGAATTTCATGCTCAAACTTGGCCAAAATCTGAAAATTAAAAAGCCCTAAAAATTAGCTAAATTAGCGTGTCAATCGCAATCGACAGGGTTGTCAATCGCGATGGACAGAGCTGTCCGTCATGGCCTGCCAATTGCGATGGAAAGGTGTCAATTGCAATTGATGGTTGTCTGTCACGATTGATGGGTGTCAATCGTGTTGGACTAATTTCTTCAAGTTTTTACATGAATACGTGTCAATCGTGGGTCTCTAAGTCGCGATGGATAAATTTCTCATCGAATTGGAATATCAATCTTGATTTTTCTATCAATCGCAATGGACAGGGGTGTCCGTTGCAATGGACACCTATTTGTCACAATGGATGCCTCTCAACTGCAATGGACAGTCAGTCTATCGTGGGCTTGTCAATCGTGATTGATTGAATTTTTTGGATTTTTTCACTTTCTTGTGTCAATTGGGCCTCTATACATTGCGATAGACTAGATTTTTTCCAAATGCAAGTGTCAATCACTGAGTCAATCATGATGGACAGAGGTGTCCATCTATGGATGTTATCAATAACGATTGATGGGCTATCCATCAGGGTCTGTCAATTGCGATGGGCAGGCTGTCCGTCATGATGGACACTGTCAATCATGATTGATGCTATTGATCATGATGGATAGAGAAAATGAAAATTTTTGAAATTTTTTTGTGGATTGGTGATGTGCAAGGCCTCTAAATTATGAATGTGCACTTAGTTTTACCAAATGGTCAAGTTTTCTATCAATTTGATTGACAGAGGTTAATGCCTTAGGACCTGTGCTGACATTTTTCGTATTTGCGCAACCTCTTGGAGATGATGATACAATCAAAACATGTACGAAATTCTCAAAAACACACAAAAAAACACATTGCACACAAGCTCTCTCTCACAACTGAAATGAGGGGAATGAGGTGGGGAAGGTGATATGAACAAAAAACTAAAAATTTAGTGAAAGTGGAGACTGACATTGGGGATGGTGAGCATGATGATGGTGATGGTGAAGTAAATAAGAGAAAATAAGGAAAAGTAGAGAAATTACCTATGACTCCAACATCACAACTCTACACCTTACCATCACATGCTCATCCTCAAAGCTCTCTCCACAGCAATGGCACCAAATTTGGTGTCACTCTAGCACAATGGCAAGTACTAACATGAGGAGATCCACCTCATAATTGTCAAACCATGGAGACATGAGGACTAGTATGAAAACTATGAGCAAGTGATGGCACAAGTGCGTGAGTGACAAACACACAAGCATGCACACACATACACAAACATGCACACAAGGCAAGAACAAAGAGAGGAACAATGTAGTTCTTTCTATTACTCAAAAATTATCTTACAATAGCTCAAAACTCTAACAAGCTAACCCCAAAAATGAGCTCTCTCGCTCTTTTTATAGTTTTTGACTAGGTTTTGGCCCTCTCTAGAACTAATGTTTGGCCTAATTAAAAATTAGGTTCCATGGCTTATTTCAAGGCTCAAACAGAGTCTAAAAATTATTAAAATTGGTACATAGATACTTCTAATACTCTTGAAGCTCAAGAATGCCTCCTCTTGCAAAAAATAGAGTATGAATAATGGAAAATGGTATTTACAATGGTGTGAAGTGATTAAAATCACTCTTTGGGATATATTTTGCCATGAAAAGTTATGTGGCCTACTTTCCGGATCTGCATTGACTGCTTTGCCTGCTTAATCCTCCTTGGCTCTCCCTTTCTTCTCACTCCCTTCACTGGCTTCCATGTCTTGTAAGGCCTTGACTACCCTGGTTGCGACCAACAAAGACCCTCTTTATCAAACGTAAAAGGCTTTATGCAAAAAACATAACCGCTATATCAATGACCACATGGACGTACATAAGCGGTATCAACAAGAGCATACATGGTGTGTATGTGCTCAATATATGCAGTAAAATGACATTAAAAGGCTGAATGCACAACCCAAAAACTACCCAACAACACTTGCAAGTGTCTGTCAACTCTGATGTTTTAGGCTAAAAAACTTGCATAAATTTGCAGTGACTTCTCTCACTAAAACTGAAACCCTTTTAAGAAACCTGTATTTTTAGGAGTGTGGCTGAAAAAATAGCCCCAAAGATTGAGATTTATTGTCGGAGAAGTACAAAGAACACTCTTCTTGATTTTCTTGGACCTGTGTGAAGAGAACTATGTGCGAAAGTACTCCAAAATGGCTCCAAAAGACACCCCAAAAAAGCTTCAAAAATAGGCTTTGAAAGCAAAGAATGAGGCTTTGAGGGACCAAAACATGTTCAAGGGCCTAAGTCTTTCCTCTTCTTCTGACACCACAAGAGTGTAGATTAGTGGCAAGAGATTGCCACGCTTAAGTGGGGGGGGGGGGGGGGGATAGTACTGGGATGGGTGACCTCTCTAGAAGTACCAGGAACCTCTATCTTCCTTGATTGTTGAGGTCCTCCCTCACGCAGAGCCAATGGTGCCAACGGTGAATTCGGTGACTCAGATGTTAAGGTATGCCAAGGTCTATGCCTTGGTTGCCCCCTTAATCGCCACCCTTGGAGAAAGCCTTAGGCAGGTGCTCGCTTTGCTTGCACAAAAGGAACAAATCTTTTGCATCAAAATGCTCTGATATCAATGATGTATTTCGATGGCAATGCACCACAATGCACTCTCCTTCTTGAGAGCTCCACGATGATATCATATGAGTAGAAAACTAAGCTCCTAGGGCTACACAAGGTACTCCGTAGAGAGGTTGCAAAATACGCAAAAAACATAGTACATAAGGAGCACAAACACAGACTTGTTAGGTGTTACAAACACGATCAAACTTATAGCGTGTGACTGAGCATGCCACTATATGATTTATTAAAGAACATGTACAAAGAAGTGTATGTTGGCCATTTTTCCTTTCACATGGACACTAATGGTAACAAATTCTATGCTTAATTTATCTGAAAGTACTTGAGTATTCCATCTAGAGTTTTTTCGATTGCAAGAATCCATCACTACACATTATGAATACACAAAATAAAGAAATTAAATATACTTACAATCAATCTTGAGAATCTTGGTTGCAGTCATCAATCATGTCTCTGGGAGATCTGGCTCTCCACGGATCAGCAATCACCTCCCCTCATGCTCAAATTGATCAACATGTGAAGCAAAGCCTATGACTGGTGGTTTCCTAGCATGCCAGGTTTCACTTAAGACTACATCAAAATAGGCCATTTGTGCTATCTCAAAATCCAATTTTGCCTCATAGGAAAAGATCGCAATTGGTAGACCTAGTACTTGTCGATCTTATGTCTGAATTCCCTTCCCATCAACTAACTCCACTATGTAGGCATACTCTAACTGCACAATTTCTAATTGTAACCTTCTAACTAGTTGGGTACTAATAACATTATGTGTAGATCTAGTTTCAAAGAGGACCTTGAGAGGATGTCCTGCCATGACTCCTCTCATAACAATGAACTCTGTATCTAGGAATCGGTATCCCTTCTATGTCACTAGCAAAAGTGCAATGTATGGCATGGTAGGAATCTTCTTTGTGACCGTCACGCGAATAATACAAGGAAGAAGAAGAAGCTTGGAGCACAACACACAATTCTGATGTATTACCAAGAGAATGTACAAAGATAAGTAGCCATTAGGGTAACAGGCATATATACAAGCGGGGGAAAAAAACCTCCTAAAGAGGGAAAAAAGTGCCCTGTCCATCGTGGTGTGTTCACACACATCACTACCTAAATATATCAAGATGAATGTAGAAGAAAGGATTAGGATTTCACATAGACATGAGTCATGCATTTATATGCTCATATTTATACAAGTTTACTTTCCTCTTTTGAATTGAATTTCAAAATCAATATCATGGCTGAAGTAGCAGGAACTAGCTCTCAGGTAGGCACAAGTCAGTAGGTTGTCGATATGGAAAACCTTCCTATCATTTCTGAGACAAATGAGAGATCGGAGGAATCACAAGTAGTAGGAACCAGCTCTCAGGCAGGTAGTAGAAGTCATATCTGATGGAGAGTGTTAATCTCCAAAAGAACAACCTACTCTTGTGATTAGAGCACCTCTATACCAAGAGTAAGTCAAAACCTTTACCAAATTAGATGTCCAATCTCCAAATTATCAAAAACTTGAGAATTCTGTGAAGAAGATGAAACACAGAAAGTCTGCTGCACAATTTCTTCTCATTGACTTATCAAATCTTTAAAGTTTTCTATGAAATTTTGTATGGAGTGTCGCCTAGAGATTGCGCACCTTCTCCAAGTTAAAATTCTTCAAAAGGTTTAGTATAACTTGAGAAGTCAACTTCACAAGTTACCTATGTCCAAATCAGTACTTCTGAGAAGTCGATTTGACACCCTCAACTTCTTAACTTTGGTTCTCACAATGTCGAACCCGTTTTGCCAAATCCTTTTGACTATAGATAGCTTATCTCTCAACTTAGATTTTGAGCTATCACATGTGTAAAACTTTACACTGTGCACTGAGCACTACTCATTTCTTTGGACTCGAAAACTGCGCCTGTTTTAGGAGACTATGAACACTCATCACATATAAATGTTCCTACAGATAATTCTCCTAACCTGTTTGCAATTAGACTCTAAAACTTTTGTCACAAACTCATCAACTATCAACTTAGATATCCTCAAAAGGATTTCACAAATGATTTACCACAGAAGGAGCAGACTCGTAAAAATCGGGCGCAAGATTTCTTTCATTTCTGGAGAAGACTACAACTAGAAGTGAGAGAGACTTTTCTTTACTTCTCATGTATCTACTGACCTTTACAATCACTTATTTCTCTATTCCTATGCTCATACATAGTCTCTCATTATCTTCTCTCTATGCCCCAACATTTTTTCAAAAGTATTTATAGGCAATTATGTACAAACTTTTATCAAAGCATAAGTATATGTAACCTATGTCATAACTAATGTACATATGTGTACATGTCCTTCATTCTTGTGAATGTATCCATCCTCTTTACTTCAAATCTTCAATTGGTGATTGATCTGCACCAACAACTCCCCCTCAATCATCAATTGAGGTTTCTCCTTTCTTCTTTATACCTGCCATATCCTTAAACTTCTGTAGCTTTGGTCCATCCAAGCTCTTTGTAAGCATATCAGCTATTTGATCTTTAGTTGAAGTATGTATGACTTCAATCTCCTTGTCCATCACTTTCTCTCTTAGAAAGTGATACTGTATCTCAATGTGTTTGGTCGTGGCATGAAAAACAGGATTAGCAGCTAAATACAATGAACTCATGTTATCTCCAAATATAATTGGTATCCCATGCACAATGTCAAGACTCTTCATTAAGGCCTTGAGCCAAATCACTTCCTTTGCAGCTTCAACCATGCCTTTGTATTCTGCTTCTGTAGAAGACAAAGCAACTGTATGTTGCTTCTTGGAACACCATGAGATAAGTTTATCTCCCACATAACACATGTATCCAAAAGTAGATCTTCTATCATCTGGATTACCTGCCCAATCTGCATCACTATAGATTTTGATATTTGTATCTGAGGTAAACCCATAATACAAACCTTCATTGAGTGTACCCTTAATGTACCTCAACACTCTTTGACCTGCAATCCAATGTTCTTTCCTAGGACAATGCATGAATTGAGACAAAACCCCTACTGCATATGATAAATCAGGTCTAGTTAAAGTAGCATAGATAAGACTACCAATCAGACTCTGATATTGTCTCATGTCCTTGAACTCTTCACCACCAAACTTACTCAATTTGTGATTCACCTCCATTGGTGTAGGTGCTACCCTGCAATCATCCATTTTAAACTTGATTAACAAGTTCTTCAAATACCTTTCTTGGGTCACAAATACTCCATGTTGAGTATATGTAATCTCCATGCCCAAGAAGTATGACAAGTCTCCCAAGTCACTTATTTTGAATTCCTTTTCCATCTGCTTCTTGAGTCTTTGTATTCCTTCTTCATCTGTACCTGTAATGATTATATCATCAACATATATGCACATGTATATGAAACCATTATCACTTGCTTTGACAAGCAAGCTACTATCTGCCTTAGACACCTGAAATCCAAGTTCTTTCAAGAACTTTACAAGTCTATAGTTCCATGCCCTTGGGGCCTGCTTCAAGCCATACAAAGCTCTCTTGAGCTTGCACACATGATCTGGATACCTTTTATCTTTGAACCCTTGAGGTTGCTCCATGAACACATCATCTGAAATATAACCATTCAGAAAAGCATTTTTCACATCAAGTTGACATAACTTCCAACCTTTACATGCAGCAATAGCTATAAGTGTCCTGATGGTTGTCATCTTTGCCACAGGACTATAAGTCTCATCATAGTCAACACCATAAGTCTGAGCAAACCCTTTGACAACAAGTCTAGCTTTGTATCTAGACACACTTCCATCTGCAAACCTCTTAGTTTTGTAAACCCACTTGCATCCAATGATTTTCTGACTATTTGGTTTTGGAACCAAATCCCATGTTTGATTCTCCATCAATGCATCATATTCTTCCTGCATAGCTTTCTCCCATTTTTCCTTACCTCTTGCCTCTTCATATATAGAAGGGTCTTCATCTGTATTCATCATATAAGCATAATCTTTTGTGGCCAAAAATGAAGTATCATAGCTATACCTTGTAGGTTGCCATCTGTTCCTTGTAGACCTCCTAAGCTCTCCACTTCTTGAGGTTTCTGGTTCTTCATATTCAGGATCAAATCTTGGTATTTCTTCCACTTCAATGTGCACTTCATTATTTTCTTGTTCATCAACTATTTGAATCTTTGATTTACCTTTCCTTTGGCTCACTTCTTCTTCATTACCTGTATTGATATTAATTGTACCTGCATACCAAGTACTTTGCTCATCAAATGTCACATCTTTAAAAACCATGAATTGTTTTGTAGATGGATTCCACAATCTATACCCCATCTGCTTATCATCATAACCAATGAAAACATATTTTTCAGCTTTAGGCTCTAACTTGTGCCTTAATTGTGATGGCACATATGCATATGCCACACATCCAAAAACTCTGCAATGATCCAAGGTAGGTCTCTTACCCCACCAAGCCTCATATGGTGTCATACCCTGCAAGGCTTTACATGGTAACCTATTGACCAAATAAGTAGCTGTATTCACAGCCTCAGCCCACAAATAATTAGGGCAATTTTTCTCCTTCATCATGGATCTTGCAAACTCAACAAGTGTTCTATTTCTCCTTTCTGCTACACCATTTTGTTGAGGAGAGTACCTGCAAGTAACTTCCCTTTTTATACCTGCATTCCACAAGTAATCACTGAACTCATTAGAGAAATACTCTCCCCCTCCATCTGACCTTAATCTCTTCAACTTATGACCTGTAATTCTTTCTGCATATGCATGATAGTGTTTAAATGTGTTAAACACTTCTGACTTATCTTTGATCACATAAATAGTGATCCATCTAGTAGCATCATCAACATAAATCACATAATATCTTGACCCATTTATACTGTAATCCTTTGATGGTCCCCACACATCTGTGTGTACCAACTCAAGCTTCTCTGAGTACATAAAACCATGCTTGGAGTAGGAAGACTTATGAGCCTTACCTAATTGACATGCCTCACATCTGTATGTCATATGTTGACCTGCAACATTAGGCAAACCAAGCACTGAACCATTGTTAATCATGTCTTTAATACCTCTTTCATTGAAATGTCCAAGCCTCTTATGCCAAAGATCTAACTGAGAGATCTTATGTCCTCCATATGTGAACATAGCATGACCAATATTGCCTTGAATCTTCAATGTAAATAGTCTTCCTTCTTTCTTCCCTGAAACAATCTGTTTATACCCTTGACTAGGGTCTTCCACATATACTCCATCATTAGTGAACCTTACTTCATAACCTTTTTCCACAATTTGTCCTACACTTATCAAATTCTTAGGAATTGTAGGAACATACAAAACCTTACTCAATAAGGTACTACCATCCTTAGCCTTCACTGATCCAATTGACTTCACATTGTGCTTTGTGTTGTCACCTGTTTGAACAACATGATTAAAAACCTTATTCTCCAAATCAGTCATCAAAGATATATTACCACTCAAGTGGTTGCTACACCCTGAGTCAATGTAGAAGACTCTCTGATCTTCACTCTGACTTTCACAAGTAGCATTCATTATTAATGTTGAATCCTCCTTTTGATCTGAAGCATAATTGTAGTAGGTGTTGTATTGTTGACTTTGGAAACCTCTTCTTGCATTTCTTCCAAAGTAACCCCTACTACCTCTGCCTCTGAAATTACCTCTTTGGTTTCTGCCACCTCTTCCTCTAGAGTTATAGTTCTGATTATATCCATTATTATTCTGAGTATTATGCCAACAATCATTAGCTAAGTGATTTATCTTACCACAAATCCAGCAGGCTTTGCCTCCATCTTTGTTATTCCTGCCTCTTCCTCTACCTTTGCCACCTCCTCTACCTCTTAGGAAGTTGGCTTGACTAGTTGTGCCTTCATCTTCATTTGCTTGTTGCTTTCCTTTGCTATTCTTCTTCTTGTCCTTTGAGTACATTGCATGACCTGCACTCTTGTCACTATCTCCTTTTACATCCTGCTCAAATGTTAGCATATGACCTAGCAACTGATTTAAATCAGGAGTGAAATGATCAAGTGATAACTCTGTAGACAAAATGAATGGCTTCCATTTGTCATCACCTCTTAAGCCTGTAAGAATTTGCCTTACCAATTTATCCTCCTCAATGTCTTCATCAACAGCTCCTAATGCATCTGCAATGTCTTTCATCCTTGTTACATAGTCTGAAATAGATTGAGAAGCCTTCTTCTTGAAGGTTGTAAACTCTGCCCATAAGGATGCCTTCCTTGACTTTGTAGTATTTTGGAAATGCTCCTCCAAAGCATTCCAGATATCAGTTGCACTTTCAAGACCTCGAATATGAGGCAACAAGTAATCATTGACTGCCATATATATAATGCTCCTAGCTTGAGCATCTTTCTTCATCCAATTTTTCAAATCTGCTAACTCTTCCCTAGTTGGAACACTAGGATCTCTGAAACTTGGCTTCTCCTCTTCACCTGTGATGTAGGCTATTAAATCTTTGCTCATAAGATGAGCTTCCATCCTCATTGACCATGCAGGATAGTTTTCCCTATCCAATTTCTCTATCTGAAGAGAATCTCCCATCTTGTGTCCTCCTGTGTATTGAAAACTTCAACCTTTATGAGCAATATGTGTACCTTTACTTCGAATTAGACTCCTTTTGTCCTTCTTGATGTTGTATGGTCTCCTCCTCAAGCTTTGCCTTCAAACTTTCACCTTCTAGCTCTTCAATTGTTGAAATTCTTGAATCTGCAGCAGTCGGGATCCTCCTTTTCTTGATTTTGATGTCTCCTACTCTGATACCACTGATGGAGAGTGTTAATCTCCAAAAGAACAACCTACTCTTGTGATTAGAGCACCTCTATACCAAGAGTAAGTCAAAACCTTTACCAAATTAGATGTCCAATCTCCAAATTATCAAAAACTTGAAAATTCTGTGAAGAAGATGAAACACAGAAAGTCTGCTGCACAATTTCTTCTCATTGACTTATCTAAAGTTTTCTATGAAATTTTGTATGGAGTGTCGCCTAGAGATTGCGCACCTTCTCCAAGTTAAAATTCTTCAAAAGGTTTAGTATAACTTGAGAAATCAACTTCACAAGTTACCTATGTCCAAATCAGTACTTCTGAGAAGTCGATTTGACACCCCCAACTTCTTAACTTTGGTTCTCACAATGTCAAACCCGTTTTGCCAAATCCTTTTGACTGTAGATAGCTTATCTCTCAACTTAGATTTTGAGCTATCACATGTGTAAAACTTTACACTGTGCACTGAGCACTACTCATTTCTTTGGACTCGAAAACTGCGCCTGTTTTAGGAGACTGTGAACACTCATCACATATAAATGTTCCTACAGATAATTCTCCTAACCTGTTTGCAATTAGACTCTAAAACTTTTGTCACAAACTCATCAACTATCAACTTAGATATCCTCAAAAGGATTTCACAAATGATTTACCACAGAAGGAGCAGACTCGTAAAAATCGGGCGCAAAATTTCTTTCATTTCTGGAGAAGACTACAACTAGAAGTGAGAGAGACTTTTCTTTACTTCTCATGTATCTACTGACCTTTACAATCACTTATTTCTCTATTCCTATGCTCATACATAGTCTCTCATTATCTTCTCTCTATGCCCCAATATTTTTTCAAAAGTATTTATAGGCAATTATGTACAAACTTTTATCAAAGCATAAGTATATGTAACCTATGTCATAACTAATGTACATATGTGTACATGTCCTTCATTCTTGTGAATGTATCCATCTTCTTTACTTCAAATCTTCAATTGGTAATTGATCTGCACCAACAATATCCATATGAGATCCTCCCATGGGCCATAGAGCAAGGGTCAGAACAAAGCATAGAGATCAAATGAAGATCAATTCACCTCTTTGGACATAGTAAAAAAACAAGCAACACAGGTATGGGTTTGGAAGCCAAAAGAAGCAATAGCCCCTATAAAACCAAAGAGCCAGTCACGAGGGATACAAAAGCTAAGAAACCATCCAAAGATGAAGAAGTCAAAAGTGAATTATACGTGGTCGAACATTGTTCTACAATGGATCCCTATAAGGAGGAACAATCAACATCATTTCGAGACCCAATA
Source organism: Ceratopteris richardii (assembly GCA_020310875.1). Taxonomy (NCBI): domain Eukaryota; kingdom Viridiplantae; phylum Streptophyta; class Polypodiopsida; order Polypodiales; family Pteridaceae; genus Ceratopteris; species Ceratopteris richardii. The sequence continues at coordinate 226,440,375 of CM035408.1, forward strand.
GATACCTAAAAACAAAGATTGCATCAACATTTGCAAGTAACATCAGAAACCTCGAGGAGCGACAACCATGTGCCCTTGGCATAACTTTGCCTTTTGCACCATTCAAGTCTTGTATTTCCATAGTATGCATTAATATAGGGTCACATTACAAGGACGTGCATAGACACAATTGAGAATCCCAGGCACATGAGACACATTTGACATATGTAAACTATTTTACTAATACTAACCTCTTCTTCTTCTTTTGTGACATTTTTCTAAAAAAAGAGAGGAAAAAAAAAAGGAAATAAAAAGAGAAGAGATAGGACCATATGCTCCAAGAATCGCATCAAGAAACCATCAACAAGGACATCCATCAACAATGAATGACAAGCCAATGGTCAATCACCGTGATGGGTGTAAAAGAAGTGAATATCGACCGAACTTTCACCATGGTAAGAATCCCCTACTTTGGAAACATTATAGCAATGATAGACTAGGAAACCTCTTCATCAGCCTACCCTTGAGCAATTAGCTCAAGACCCAATTTTTTGCACCATACTTCTTTCAATGAATTCCCAAGTATGCATACATAGGGCCACATAACAAGGCCATGCACAAGGCACATATTTTCTTCTACCCATGCACTAACACACTTGCACAAGGCTACAACATCAGTACCTATAAAGCAATTTGTAGCTGACATTTGCTCAACATCAAGAGTGACAAGCTTTTTGAGCAAGTAGCAATTTTTGGAAGCTCACAAATACACCATCATGTTGGAATCCAAGGAAGAAGTAGATACAAAAGGACTAACACTTGCAAAGGCTAGTAGATCCATAATGAAGAACAAGACATCCCACCCCCCTACATTTGGAAAACAAACTGCTCTTGTTGGTACACGATGGCACTACCTCTCAAAGTACCACATTGAACACCTACTCCAACGTCTGTCTGTCAAGGATGACATACTCAAGAGGCAGAGAGTGTTAGCACTCAAGGTCAAGCACGAGATGCGGGAACACATCAAAGAAGTGGAGACACAAGAAGAGGGAGCATGTAGGGAGCTCCAAGAAGTATATGTCAAATTTTCAGAGGAAATCCCTATAAAAACAATGATTTTAATCATTAAAACCCATTGTAAATATCATTTCACATTTTTGCAACTTCATTTTATTCAAACCAAGGAGTCCTTAAGCTTGAGGAGTACTAGAAGTACCTACGTATCAATTTTCATAATTTTTAGACTCCATTTGAGCCCTCAAATAATCCTTAGAACCTAATTTTTAACTAGGTCTGGTCAGGGCCAAAGCTAGTCAAAAATTATAAAAAGAGCTAGAGAGCTCATTTTTGGGGTTAGCTAGTTGGATAGTGAACTTAATCTTGAGCATTGTATTCTATCTTGGAGCTTTCTAATAGAAGATTTCATTGTTCCACTCTTTGTCTTGCCTTGTGTGCACATGTGTGTGTATGTGTGTGCATGCTTATGTGCTTCTCACTCACTCACTTGTGCACTTCACTTGCTCATGGTCATCATACCCTCCTTACATCTTCTCGGATCGACAATTATGAGGTGGATCTCCTTACGTTGGTACTTGCCATTGTGCTAGAGTGAGAGTGCCTTTATCCGAAACAAGTTCGAGAGAAAGACCAAACTGTGGAAAAAGATCACAAGTTCAACACGTAGCAATTGCAATAGCAATGGCAAAATAGACCACCCAAGCTTGAGCCTAGTGTGTTGCATAATTGATGCAAGTCAAAATGTAACGATTTGTAGTAAGTGCAATCGGGGGAGTAATGGAGCCAATGATGTCCAAGCCCCACTTTTGGAAAGGTTCCAATAGGAGGATGGGCTACAAAGGAAAATAATACCATGTCACTCTAGCACAATGGTGAGTACCAATGTGAGGAGCTTCACTTCATAAATGTCAATCCGTGGAGACGTGAGGACTAGTATGAAGACTATGAGCAAGTGATGGCACAAGTGTGTGAGTGAAAGCACACAAGCATGCACACACACACACACAAGGTAAGAGCAAAGAGTGGAACAATGGAAAGCTTCGATTACAATAGAAATCTCTTACAAAGCTGAAATATACAACAAGCTAACCTCAAAAATGAGCTTTCCAGCCCTTTTTATAGTTTTTTGAGTGGTTTTGGCCCTGTCCAGACCTGGTGTCTTGTCTAGTTAAAAATTAGGTTCTAGGGCTTATTTGGGGGCTGAACGGAGTCTAAAAATGATGAAAATTGGTAGGATGATACTTCTAATACTCCTCAAGCTCAAGGACTCCTTGGCTCAAACAAAATGGAGTTGTCAAAATAGAAAATGGTATTTACAATGGTTATTTGTGATAAAAATCACTATTTTTATAGGGATTTCTTATGAAAATTTGACATGTGCTTCTTGGGACTCCCTACATGCTCCTTCTTCTTGTGTGTCCACTTCATTGACGTGCTTCCATGCTTGTGCCTGACCTTGAATGTCAACACTCCCCCCCTCTACAGTTTGTCGTCCCTGACAGACCCTTGTTGTAGTGGTTGTTTCATGTAGTGCTTGGAGAGGTAGTGTCCGGTGTGTACCAACAAGAGCGGTCCATCTTCCAATTGTAGCTTGGTCAATTGTCTCGTTCTACATTTTGTCACTGCTAGCCTTTTCAGGTTGGAGTCCCTTTGTGTGTACTTGTTCCTTGTATTCCAGCGTGATGGTGCATTTGTGAGCTTTCCAAAATTGCTAGCTGCTCAAAAGAGGTGGTCAATGTTGATTATGAGCAACCCTCGGTGGTGGATCGCTTCCTTGTGCTTGTTGTTGTCACCTTGATGGCCTCTAATTCTTCCAAATATGGCTTTCATAGTTTTCATACCAAGTAATTGTAACCCATAATAGATGATGGGTAAGTGCATTAGTGCATGGGTTGAAAAAGAGATGTGCCTTGTGCACGGCTTTGTCATGTGGCCCTATGCCTGCATACTTGGGAAATGCATTGGAAGAAGTATGGTGCAAGACATTGGGTCTTGAGCGAAGTGCTGAAGGGTATGTTGATGAAGAGGTTTCCTAATCTACCATGGTTATTGTGTTGTCGAAGCAGGTGGTTCTTACCATGTTCAAATGTCCATTGATATTCATCTCTTCGTGGTGTGCTCCATCATGGTGATTGACCCTCGACTTATCTTCTGTTGTTGATGGATGTCCTTGTTGATGGTTCACGTCAGAGGTGCTTCAAGCACACCGTCCTGTCCTTTCTCTTTGTACTCTCTCTCTCTCTCTCTCTCTTTTGGTGTCATAAAACAAGAAAGATGTTAGTATCAATAAAATATCTTACATATGTCAAGTGTATCTCATGTGCCTGGGATTCTCAAGTGTGTCTATGCACGGTCGTGTAATGTGGCCCTATATTAATGCACACTTTGGAAATGCATGACTTGAATGGTGCAAAAGACAAGGTTATGCCAAAGGCACATGGTTGTTGCACGTCGAGGCTTTCAATGTTTCTGGTGGACGTTGATGCAACTTTTGTTAGAGGTATCCAGCGGATCTTGAATTGATGTGATCAGTCGATGGTGAAATGACAACTGACCATGTCTCTCTTGAAGGATCCATTTTAGAATAGTAGTTGGCCTTATAGAGATCACCTCTGATCTCTTCCTCTTTGGATGGTTGCTGAAACTCGGTGTCCCGTGTACTTGGCTCTTCGGTTCTATGGAAGTTACTAGTAATTTTGGCTTCCAAACCCCTATCCTTGATGATTGTCTTCTTAGTTTTGTCGAAGGGGTGAGTTTATCTTCTTGTGGTCTTTGTACTCGGTTCTTACCCTTTTCTCTCCTTGGCTTCTTTGTTGAAACTTTTCTTGTGAGGGAGATCAGTGGTGTTTGTGCATGCACGAGTGCCTTGGGTACCCAAATGTGTAATTGTCCTTGTTGAGCTACAACTAATGTCTTAGGCACCCAAATTTGGATGTTATTATGGTCCGCTTTTATCGATTGCTTTGGTACCCAAATTTGTTGGAGACTTGGGGATTGAGCTTGTCCTCATTTCTTGGTGCTTCTTTTAGCATGCTTAGCTTGCTTTGATGGGAATGGTTGTGGCAAAGCTGCTGGTTGCTCTCCTTTTTGTACCCAAAATGGTTTCATGTCCTGAGCTTCGTTCTTCTTGCACTTGGTTTGTCTATTTGATGTAGTCGCGTGCATGTACTGTTTTACTTGCCTCTTTGGTTGAATTGGTGTGGCTGCAGTGGTCTCTGAAAAAGAAGAAGGGTGCTCGCTCCTTTGAGACCGTTCTTTCATGATTGAGTCCGTCTGGATCACATCTTTCTTGACACAGACAACAACTTCTTTGCTCAGATTAGGCCTAGAAGAACTAAGAGAATGTGTGCTACTTGGCTTTATGCTCATGCAATTCTCTAATTCTAATGTGATGCATTGTTCATGTACCCAAACTTGAAGAAGTGGTATTTTAAAGTTTAAGTTGATGGCATGGTCATAGATCGAGTCTTGATCCAAGACAAGTGGTTCTATAAGGTCCTCATCTTCACAAACTAGCATTTTCACTCTCTTTGGAACATCTTGAAGATAGATGGGAAGTTCCACCTCGCCCAAACAAGGGGTTTCCACACCTCCCAATCCTACGAGATAAGCTTCTATGGGATTAAGGTTCAATTGCAGATCTTGGCAGTATGAAAGTCTAACCACACTAGTTGCTGCACCCGAGTCAATCAATGCTCTCACAGTTCTTGCATTCTTCCCTTGTCCTATCGTGATGGTCACAAAGGGACGTCGATCAATTATTTGAGAAGCAATTGCACTTGATGATTGACACATGGCCATGTGGTATTTCTGGGCCTCAAGATTGACATCTAGTCCTAGGCGTCTTAACTTATTTCTCCTAATGCATTCTCTAGCCTCTACATGTGCTTCTTCTCTAACCCTTAACTCTTCTTCTTTTTGCTTCTTACCAGTGTTGAGTCTCATTAGCATATTCTCTGTAAGAGGTTCTTGATATAACCTGACTCGACAACCACTGATACAGTTTGGCAAGATATCACCTTCTAGTGTGGCCAATTGAACTGCACCGCTAGTGGAAATTCTATTAAAGATCATGGGTCCATATCCTCTTTTTTCTAATTTACAAGCATGTTGCTTTAGTGTATAAACCAACACTAGGTCTCCCTCTTTCAATCCTTTATCTTTGATATGTGCATCAAAGTATGCCTTTTTCCTTTTCTTTGCAGCATAGATTCCTGCTGTCGCTCGTAGCCTTGTCTCACCTAAGCATTCTAGATCAAAGATCCTAGAGGATAACTCGTGTCCATTCCACTCATGCTCTTGTGCTACTTTTAAAGTTGGCACTAGGAAGTCTAAAGGTAGCACAACATTTTGTCCGAAGACCATCTAAAATGGGGTGGAATTGAGCACCGTTTTGTAGGCAAATCGGTAAGCCCAAATAGCGTGATGCAGCTGTTTATCCCAATCAGAGCACTTATTTTTTACCAATTTTATCAATACATTACATAGGATCTTGTTTGTGCTCTCGGCTTGTCCATTAGCTTGTGGATGATAAGGGGTAGACTTCTTATGTATCACTAAGAATTCTTGGAGAAGATTTTCAATGACTTCATTCAAAAAGTGCATACCTCGATCACTCACTAACTCTATTGGTAGTCCGTATCTAGTGAACACGTTCTCGAATAAAAACTTAGCCATCATTTGAGCATCATTATTTGTCGTGGCTTTTACTTCTACCCACTTTGTAAGGTAATCTGTGGCTACAATAATGTATTCGGCATGGGAGTTTCTTGCTGGGGGGTTAACGAGACCTACAAAATCTATACCCCACTTCAAAAATGCACGTCCTCCCATCATTGGTCTCAAAGGCATCTCATATTTTCTAATCGGGTATTGTGCACATTGGCATGTATCACATTTCTTCACATAGGTATGTGCATCCATATGAAGAGTGGGCCACCAAAATCCTGAAAATAGAATGGTCTTGATTACTCTATCAGGACCAAAGTGTCCACGTGCAGCACCACTATAGGCAGTTTCTAAGATTTTGAAATAGTCAGATTCATGGACGCACAATCTTAGGTGACCATCTTTTCCTCTTCGGTATAGGTTTTCTCCCACTAAGGCATAGTCCTGAGCCTCTTGCTCCATGCTTCGTCTTCTTGGTAGACTAGCCTCGTTCGACAATGTTCCTGATTTCATAAATTCTACCAATGGAGCACTCCAATCTGGAATTTATGACACGTGATACAGAGTCACATGCTCCACTGGGGGTTTTTCCTAGCACCCTTGAAAATTCTTAATCCATTCATGTTTTGCTTTATCCATACTAGGCCAATACACTCCTAAACATTTTAGATTTTGCAATGGTCATTGTTTAGAATAGTGATTCCCTAAAAATCCTTCATGGGCTTGTTGCAACCAACTACTATGTTCATCGTCCTCGACACAACAAGCAAGAACACCTTCTATATCTTGTTTATACATGCTTCCTACCAATATTTGATAGTTTTGTGATTGTACAATTTCATCCTTGTTCATCTTCACATTCTTATTTGCAGGTCCAAAGGTGAGGACTGGTACCAACTTATTTGCCCATTTAGGAACAACTTCTAGATTGAACAGATAAGCATCGAGCAATTCATCAGACACTCCTTGTGGTGGCTCTCCTGAAGTGATGCGAGAAAGGTGATTTGCTCTGAGGTGGGTCTTACCTTTCCTAACAATGACTTCAAAGTCATATTCCATTAGTAAGAGGAACCATCTTACTAAACGTCCTGTATTGCAAGGTTTATCGACCAAGTATAATAAAGCTTGATGATGAATGAAAAATTTGAACTTGTTGGCCAATAGATAGTGTCTAAACTTCTTCACAGCATATACCATGCCTAAACCTTCTCTTTCGGTTGTGGTGTAGTTTCGTTCAATAGCGTTCAATTGCCTAGTAGCATATGCTATGGGCAAATCTAAATTTCCTTCACCTGTGGGTTGTGCTAGCACACATCCTATTGCATGATTGGATGCATCTACATGAATGTGAAAGGGTTTACTCCAATCTAGGGTGGTCAGTATTGGTGCTGTGCACAAACGTCTCTTTAGCTCATTGAAGGACTTTTCACATTTGTTGTTCCACTCAAAATTTGTCAGCAAGGCATAAAGAGGTATAGCTATGATCGCATACATGTGGATAAACCTATGGTAATATCCACAATCACCCATAAAGGCTTGTACCTCTTTAATGTTCCTTGGCCTTGGCAGCTCTGCTATGGCTCTTACTTTGTCCTCATTTGTTGATATTCCATTCTTAGAAACAATGTGACCTAAGATTTTACCTTGTCGTACCATGAACACACACTTCTCTGGGTTCACACACACTCGATATTCTCTACACTTGTTCAAGATCTGTTTGAGCTCAGGGATGTGGTATCTTCTTTCTTGGGAATGAGCACATAGATCATCCACATATACCTCTAAACTCTTTCGTAAGAACTCTTTGAAGACATGACACATAAGCCTTTGGAATGTTGCAGGTGCATTGGTGAACCCAAATGGCATCACACGAAATGCAAAGATTCCTCATTCTGTGGCAAAAGCTATTTTGTGTTGATCTTCTGGGGCAATGGCTACTTGATTGTAACCTGAAAATCCATCAAGGAAGCTATAAACTTCCTTGCCTGCAACACGCTCCAATAAATGTTCAGTGATTGGAAGCGGATAACTATCTCTTATTGTGGCAGCATTAACTTTTTTAAGATTAATACATACGTGCAACTTTCCATTCTTCTTGGGCACTACAACAATGGGGGATACGCATTCCGTATGTTCAATCTCATAGATAAATCCAGCTTTAATCAATCTATCAATTTCTTCTTTTATTTTGGCTGCATAAGTGTCATTATATGTGTAGGGTTTATGTTTGGTGGGCTTGGCATCTGCTATCACGAGGATCGTATGAGAACAAATTTTTGGATCTAGTCCCTTCAAGTCTCTATAGTGCCATGCAAACATGTCCCTATATTCCCTTAATAAGGCTACCAACTCTGCTTCCTCTTCTTTACTTACGTCATCTCCTATGTACGTACATCTCTCTTCGTTCTCTTCCATGGTGACTATGATTTTTTTGGTCTTTTCTTTGTTATCATATGCTTCTCCTATTGTGGCCTCTCTCTTAGGCATTCGTACCAAAATTTTTCGGTCTTCCACTTCATATTTCTTGAAATTTTCTGGTACTTCAAACAATGGTTCCTCCTCTTCTTGTTTCACTACTTTTCTTTTGTTTTTCTTCTGATCACCCTCACTTCCATTCTTTGAACTTATCGTTTTGATGCTTGTGAGAGGTTCTTCTTCTTTTTGTGTAAATACTCCTATGTCTTATAGGTAGTGCTTCTCTGAAATAAAGCAATTATCCATCACAATGGACTCTAGATCATCATCATTCTCTTCTTCTATGAAGTCACTAGGGTCACATTCTTCTAGCAAGGGCTGACACATGAACATTGAAATATCGTATCCCTCCTCATCACAATGAGGTGTCCATTGTTCTTCATTGATAGCAATGTCCATGGTGGCTAAGATTTCTGCCCAAACATGAGGCTCAAATTCCTCATTTGGAAAGATCATTGGTGTATAGTCTGGGTCTTTAACTGGTCTATTCCCATGAGAAGTTCCTTCTTCTCTTGCATTTAGGCGTTTTTCCTCTTCCTTCGCGACCTTGCACATCCACAAATGAGTATCTTCATGTATCGATGTATCAGATGAACTTTTAGAATGCACAAAGATTGAATCTTCTTGCTCCTTGTGGATAGGATTCCACTATAGGGGTGGTACATCTCTGAAGGTGTAATCCTTCAAATTGACCTTGGTTGTGAACCCTAAGCGTTGCAAGTATAAGGAGTTGGTTCCCCAATCCTGTACTATTTGCAGTTGTCGTAGGAAGGGTCTTCCTAGGATCATCTCATAGACATTATTTTTCTCAAAGTCACATATAGCAAATGTGTGTTCAAACTCTACACCACAAGTGGTTAGAGTTATCCCTTCGAGCAATCCTAGAGGCTTTTCCACATGGCTGTCAGCCATCTGAAGCTTCATTCTAGTTGGTCTTAATGTGGGCTTGCCCCATTGCTTCCACAAGGAGATGGTTGCAATAGCAGCACCAGCACCTGAATCTATGATTGCTTTGGTTGTGTAACCTTGGTAGTGTTGGTGCATGACAATCATTAATTGAAGGATTATGAAGAAATGAAGTCAAGGAGTCAAGAGAAGAATAAAATCAAAAGGTTAAAGGAAGGACATATTCAGAAATCCAAAGATGTGTACACATATGTACATTAGCTGATTTATACTTTTGTTTAGTCATACACTTGTATATATTCATCTATAAATATGTTGGAAAATGTCGGGGCAAATAGAGCAGAAGAAGAATAGAGAATAGGTAGAGAGAAATCAGTTGTAAGAAGTGTCATTAGATACATGAAGAGTGAGTGATTTGTTCATCCTCACTTAGATGTAACTTTTCTGAGAAATCGAAAAATCTTGCGCCCGATATTTTGTTGTATGCTCCTTCTGTGTTTAATCTTTGGTGAAATCCGTTTGCACATATCTAAGTCCATAGCTAATCTATCTATGGCTAGAATTTGAGAGGCTAATTGCAATCAGGTTGAGAGAATTTTATTTAGGAACATTCATATGTGAGAATGTTGTAAGAGTCGTGAAAACTGGCGCAGATTTCATCTTCAGAGAAAAGGTCATTGCTCAGTCCACAGTGTAAAGTTTTACACAAGTGAGGGCTCAAAATCTAAGTTAGAAGGTAAGCCATCTATGGCTAAAAGATCTTGATCAAACGGGATTTACTTTGGGAGAACCAGTGTTAAGAAGTTGCAGGTATCAAAGTCGCCATTGCAGTGAAGCTGTTTCAGACATAGGTAAAGTGTTTCACATATTTCTCAGTGTGTACTCAATCATTTTGAGAAATTTAACTTGGCAAAGTTGCGCAATCTCAAGGCGAAGTGTTGTACAAAGTTTTATGAAAAACTTTACAGAATTGGTTAGTCAATGAGTGATTAATCTGCAGCAGACTTTTTCAGAAAAGTAATTTCTTCACAGTTAGTCAAATTTTGATAATGTGTGAGCATGTTTCCAAAGTTATGTGGAGTCTAAAGTTATTCTTGGTCTAGAGGTGGTATAATACCAAGGATAGCTTGTTCTTTTGGAGATTAACACTCTCCATCAGTGGTATCAGAGCAGGTTGTGTCAAAATTGAAGTGAAGAAGACTCCGACTACTGCAGAAATTCAAATCTTTACATCTTGAAGGTGCAGAAGGATAAAGGTTGAAGAAAACCTGAAGGTGAAGCAAGGATGGGAGATAGTCTCCAAATTGAAAAGTTGGATAGAGAGAACTATCCAGCTTGGTCTATGAGGATGGAAGCTCATCTTATGAGCAAAGATCTGATAGGATACATCACAGGAGATGAAGAAAAGCCAGAATTCAGAGATCCTAGTGTTCCAACTAGAGAGGAGCTTGCAGACTTAAAGAATTGGATGAAGAAGGATGCTCAAGCAAGGAGCATAATTTACATGGCAGTTAATGACTACCTACTTCCTCACATTAGAGGACTTGAAAGTGCATGTGACATTTGGAATGCTTTGGAGGAGCATTTCCAAAACACAACCAAATCAAGGAAGGCTTCACTATGGGCAGAATTTACTACCTTTAAGAAGAAGGCCTCACAATCAATCTCTGATTATGTGACAAAGATGAAGGACATTGCAGATTCTCTAGGAGCAGTGGATGAAGATATTGAAGAAGACAAATTGGTAAGACAAATACTCACAGGGCTAAGAGGAGATGAGAAGTGGAAGCCTTTCATTTTATCTACAGAACTTTCACTAGATCACTTTACTCCTGATTTGAATCAATTGTTAGGTCATATGCTAACTTTTGAGAATGATGTCAAAGGAGATGTTGATAAGAGTGCAAGTCATGCAATGTATTCTAAAGACAAGAAGAAAGCTAACAAAGGAAAGCAACAATCAGGTGATGAAGAAGGTACTTCAAATCAAGCAAATTTCATGAGAGGCAAAGGAAATGGCAGAAGTAGAGGAAGAGGCAGAAACAACAAGGATAACACAAGAGCTTGTTGGATATGTGGTAAGACCAATCATCTCTCTCATGATTGTTGGCATAATAATCAAAACAATGGCAATTATCAAAACTTTAATCAAAGAGCAAGAGGTGGTAGATTTCAGAGAGGAAATTTCAGAGGTAGAGGTGGTAGGAACTCTTTTGGAAGAGGTGGAGGAAGAAACTTCCAAAACCAATCTTACAATAACACCTATTACAATTATGCATCAGATCAGAAGGAGGATTCAACTCTCATTATGAATACATGTGAAACCTCACATGAGGATATGAGAGTATTCTATATTGATTCAGGATGTAGTAATCATTTGAGTGGAAATATTGCTTTGATGACTGACCTAGATCATAATGCAATTAATCATACAGTTTAGACAGGTGATAATACAAAGCATAAGGTAAAGTCAATTGGTTCAGTCAAAGCTAAGGATGGGAGCACTCTTCTGAGTAAGGTTCTTTATGTTCCCACAATTCCAAAGAATTTGATCAGTGTAGGTCAAATTGTGGAAAAAGGATATGAGGTAAGGTTTACAAATGATGGAGTTTATGTTGAAGACCCTAGTCAAGGGTATAAACAGGTTGTTACAGGAAAGAAAGAAGGAAGGCTCTTCACATTGAAGGTACAAGGAAATGTTGGACATGCTATGTTCACATATGGAGAGCAGAAAGTGTCTGAATTAGATCTTTGGCATAAAAGACTTGGACACTTCAATGAAAGAGGTATCAAAGAAATGATTAACAATGATTCAGTGCTTGGATTGCCTAACATTGCAGGTCAACATATGACATACAGATGTGAGGCATGTCAATTAGGTAAAGCTCATAAGCAATCCTATTCCAAGCATGGGTTTATGTATTCAGAAAGACTTGAATTGGTGCATACAGATGTGTGGGGTCCTTCAAAGGACTTTAGTATAAATGGTTCAAGATATTATGTTATTTATGTTGATGATGCTACCAGGTGGATCACAATTTATGTGATTAAAGAGAAGTCAGAAGTGTTTAATACATTTAAACACTATCATGCTTATGCAGAAAGGATTACAGGTCAAAGATTGAAGAGACTAAGGTCAGATGCAGGGGGAGAGTATTTTTCAAATGAATTCAATGATTACTTGTGGAATGCAGGTATAAAGAGAGAGGTTACTTGCAGATACTCCCCTCAACAAAATGGGGTAGCAGAAAGAAGAAATAGGACTCTTGTTGAGTTTGCAAGGTCCATGATGAAAGAGAAGAATTGCCCAAATTATTTGTGGGCAGAGGCTGTTAATATAGCTACTTATTTGGTTAATAGATTACCTTGTAAAGCTTTGCAGGGTATGACACCATATGAAGCTTGGTGGGGTAAGAAACCTACCTTGGATCATTGCAGAATATTTGGATGTTTGGCATATGCATATGTGCCATCTCAATTGAGACATAAGTTGGAGCCTAAGGCAGAAAAATATGTTTTTAATGGCTATGATGATAAGCAAATGGGATACAGGTTGTGGAGTCCATCCACAAAGCAATTCCTTGTGTCTAAGGATGTTACATTTGATGAGCAAGGTACTTGGTATGCAGGTAAATATAATATACATACAGATGATGAAGAAGTAGTGAATCAAAGAAAAGGTAAAGCAAAGATTCAATTACTTGATGAGAGTGAGAATAATGAAGTACAGGTTGAAGTTGAAGAGAGGCCAAGGTTTGATCCAGAATATGATGAACCAGAAACTTCAAGAAGTGCAGAAGTTAGGAGGTCATCTAGGCACAAATGGCAACCTACAAGGTATAGCTATGACACCTCATTTTTTACTATTAAAGATTATGCTTATTTGGTAAAAGCAGATGAAGATCCATCTACATATGATGAAGCTGAAGGCAAGAGAAATTGGGAAGAAGCCATGCAAGAGGAGTATGATGCTTTGATAGAGAATCAGACTTGGATCTGGTTCCTAAACCTAATAGCCAGAAAATTATTGGATGTAAGTGGGTTTATAAAACCAAAAGATTTGCAGATGGAAGTGTGTCTAGATACAAAGCTAGACTTGTAGTGAAAGGATATGCACAGACATATGGAGTGGACTATGATGAGACTTATAGTCCTGTGGCAAAAATGACAACCATCAGAACCCTCATAGCAATTGCTGCTTGCAAAGGTTGGAAGTTGTCTCAACTAGATGTTAAAAATGCATTCTTGAATGGTTACATTTCAGATGAAGTGTACATGGAGCAACCAGATGGATTCAAAGATCAAGTGAGTCCAAATTATGTGTGTAAGCTCAAGAGAGCCTTGTATGGACTAAAGCAAGCCCCAAGGGCATGGAATTATAGGCTTGTAAAATTCTTGAATGATCTTGGATTTCAAGCATCAAAGGCAGATAGTAGTTTGCTAGTCAAAGCAAGTGAAGATGGGTTCATTTATGTGTGTATTTATGTTGATGACATAATACTTACAGGAACAGATGAAAAAGGTATACAAATGATCAAGAAGCAGATGGAGAAAGAGTTCAAAATCAGTGATTTGGGAAACCTATCATTCTTCTTGGGAATGGAGATTACTTATACTCAACATGGAGTATTTGTGACCCAAGAAAGGTATCTTAAGAATTTGCTAACCAAGTTTAAAATGGAAGATTGCAGGGTTGCACCTACACCTTTGGAAGTGAATCATAAATTGTCTAGGTTTGGAGGAGAAGAGTTCAGAGATATGAAACTTTATCAAAGTTTAGTTGGTAGCTTAATTTATGCTACATTGACAAGGCCTGATTTGTCATATGCAGTTGGTGTGCTTTCACAATTTATGCATTGTCCTAGAAAGGAACATTGGATTACAGGACAAAGAGTACTTAGGTACATCAAGGGTACACTCAGAGAAGGGTTGTACTATGGATTTACTTCTGATACAAGAGTGAAGATATATAGTGATGCAGATTGGGCAGGTAATGTGGATGATAGAAGATCAACACATGGATATTTGTGCTATGTAGGAGACAAATTGATTTCATGGTGTTCTAAGAAGCAACATACAGTTGCTTTATCATCTACAGAGGCAGAATATAAAGGTATGGTGGAAGCTGCAAAGGAGGTAATATGGCTAAAGACACTAATGAAGGTGTTTGATGTGATTCAAAGTACTCCTATTGTTTGTGGAGATAATATGAGTTCTCTATATTTGGCAGCTAACCCTGTGTTTCATGCTAGAACTAAGCATATTGAAATACAGTATCATTTCCTAAGAGAGAAGGTCATTGAGAAGGAGATTGAAGTCATACACACTCCTACAAAAGATCAACTTGCAGATATGATGACAAAAAGTTTAGATGGACCAAAGTTACAAAGATTCAAGGATATGGCAGGAATCAAGAAGATAGAGAAGAACCTCAATTAATGATTGAGGGGGAGCTGTTGGTGCATGACAATCATTAATTGAAGGATTATGAAGAAATGAAGTCAAGGAGTCAAGAGAAGAATAAAATCAGAAGGTTAAAGGAAGGACATATTCAGAAATCCAAAGATGTGTACACATATGTACATTAGCTGATTTATACTTTTGTTTAGTCATACAATTGTATATATTCATCTATAAATATGTTGGAAAATGTCGGGGCAAATAGAGCAGAAGAAGAATAGAGAATAGGTAGAGAGAAATCAGTTGTAAGAAGTGTCATTAGATACATGAAGAGTGAGTGATTTGTTCATCCTCACTTAGATGTAACTTTTCTGAGAAATCGAAAAATCTTGCGCCCGATATTTTGCTGTATGCTCCTTCTGTGTTTAATCTTTGGTGAAATCCGTTTGCACATATCTAAGTCCATAGCTAATCTATCTATGGCTAGAATTTGAGAGGCTAATTGCAATCAGGTTGAGAGAATTTTATTTAGGAACATTCATATGTGAGAATGTTGTAAGAGTCGTGAAAACTGGCACAGATTTCAACTTCAGAGAAAAGGTCATTGCTCAGTCCACAGTGTAAAGTTTTACACAAGTGAGGGCTCAAAATCTAAGTTGGAAGGTAAGCCATCTATGGCTAAAAGATCTTGATCAAACGGGATTTACTTTGGGAGAACCAGTGTTAAGAAGTTGCAGGTATCAAAGTCGCCATTGCAGTGAAGCTGTTTCAGACATAGGTAAAGTGTTTCACATATTTCTCAGTGTGTACTCAATCATTTTGAGAAATTTAACTGGCAAAGTTGCGCAATCTCAAGGCGAAGTGTTGTACAAAGTTTTATGAAAAACTTTACAGAATTGGTTAGTCAATGAGTGATTAATCTGCAGCAGACTTTTTCAGAAAAGTAATTTCTTCACAGTTAGTCAAATTTTGATAATGTGTGAGCATGTTTCCAAAGTTATGTGGAGTCTAAAGTTATTCTTGGTCTAGAGGTGGTCTAATACCAAGGATAGCTTGTTCTTTTGGAGATTAACACTCTCCATCAGGTAGGCGATTGGAAGATAAGTATTACCTTCTTCACCCTCACACATGTCCCCTATTTTGTCTAGAGGTATCTCTGGGACTTTCTACTTAGAGCCTGCTTTTGGCTTTTTGGAATCAAGTTCTGGAACCTGATTTGCCACATGTTTTCATAACTCAGGTTTTACTTTGAGCAGCTCTTCTAAAGTGAGATGACACTAAACCTTAGAGTTATTCATGACTTCAATGTTTCTTGGAATCACCGAGTCTTCATTTCTGATCAATATTATGGGAGCTCTAATCTGGAGAGATTCAGGTTCCCTTGGGCCTGTGAACTGTGGTGACTTGTAAAGAATTGGATTCAAAGTCTAACCTTTCTTCTCCTTGTTGCTCTACGTGGTCTTCATAAATAGATGGAATGTCTTGTGGAAATTGATCATGAAGGTCATCAATCTCAAGAATAGGAGGGGGGACATCCTTCTCCTTGGCCCATTTCTCTTCTTGTATTTCCCACAAGAACTTTTGAGTGTGATGTTGAATTGAAAGAGGTTCTCCATCATCTATGGAGTCAGGAACATAGACTTTCTTTGGTGATGAGCTTTCTCTTTCAATAGTTGGTTGAGCATGCAGAGGTAAAGAAACTTGCGTTATATTTACCAACTGTTCTAATCTATCTAGTAAGCCCTGGAAGTGCAAACCTGGTGTTATAGCATTTTTCTGATTGAACGATTGATTGGCCTCGAACATCGCTTGAGCTAGTTCCACCATTTTTATGCACATTTTTGTCCATTCAATCTCTAAATCTGCTCTAGGGTAGCTCTTGTCTAGGTTTGCAGGTGTTGGCCCTTCTTGAAGTCGAGCCTAGTATGCCTTGAACATCATGTCCAAGTCTTGTGGGGTGGGATCTGCAAGAATAGATCTTGGTTGTGGTTTATTTATAGTGGTTGGTGGGTGGGGATGAGGTGGTGTGGATGGAGCTTTGACATGCGAGGGGCTTTCAGAGGCAATATCTTCTATTTTTGTTTTTGGATCTTTCAGGCTTTCTTCTAGTTTGGATAATTTTTTGGTCCACTTACGATTGGCCTTCTCTCTAGTAACCTTCCAAGTTCCTGTTTTCCTCTTAGTAGGCTCTCTTGATTCACTTGGCTCTGATTGCTCAAATAAACTAGCTTTTTGTAAGGCTTGTGCCCTAGTAATTGCATGTATAGGAGCCACATTATCGCTACTAGAACTTGAATCCCCTACTAGGCCTACTACATTAACGGGTGTAACCTTTGGTGCACAAGAGGGATGTCTAGGTCAATCTCTTAGGAGCTATTCTTTGCCACACTCAAGACAAATGACTTGTATTGTGATGTTGTGTCCTCATATGGGAGCTAGTGGGTGTGGTGGTTGTTGTCCTGGTATAGGTTGAGGTTGGCTATATCCTCCATGTTCATACGGTCTAGTTGGTCCTCGTGGTCCTGGACATGGGTTATAGCCTGGAACTTCTCTGCCTTGTTCTCTATGAGGGTACCCGTATGGTCTACATTGGGGTGGTACAAACGGTAGTAGCTGTCTATTCATTGGATAGTTTTCGGTGTTGTAGTTGATGTACTTCTGCTCACTATAAGAGTACATGTTAGGTGCTTGAGTTGGTTGTCTATCGTCAAGGTAAGGTTTTGATAACCCTAATCCTTCTCTGGTGCAGACATGAGATGGATGATCTCCACCACATTGTGTGCAACATCCTAACATTGGCACTCTCAAGGAAGAGTTGTAAGCCGCCAGAAAGAAACTCATATTTCTTGTAAAATATATCTTGAAAAGTCGCACGCATGAAAAGGCGTAGCGCAACGTTGTATCCTTTGATAAGATTAATGAAAGAGTCGTGTAAGGCAGAAGGTAGACCCGTCAGACTATCATCTGGGCGAGGAGCCGGAAGCGAGTGCTGTTGCAGAACTCTGTGTAACTGAGTCTGTCTCGTTGATTAAGTTTAATAATTAAGTGAAGTTAATTGAAGTGTTAAGTAATTTGATTAATGTGCTACGTGAAAGAGTTACATGGTAACTTTCTGACGTGAAAGTGCGTTAATGACGTATTCTGAGTAGTATTGGAAGAGAATATGTTAGCGCTCAGTTCAATGAAGTCATATAATCTTAATCTGCAATTTGGGAAAATATAAAAAGGGCCTTTGTTTAGAGACCCCTGACCATCCCAAGAACCTAGTCGTGAATTAAACCTTAACCGTAAAAAGGGTTTAACAATAAACACTGGCATCGTCTGTGGGAAATGGAGTAGCCATTCGCAATAAATATTAGAGATTGAGGAATGTTAAACGCGCATTGCCGTTAGAAATACATTTAAGCTCTTTTCGGGTTCTTGGGAGTGGAAGGGGTCTGAATAATCAGAGGCCCTATACTTGATTTCCCCAATTTAACACTACCACCACAGTACCTTAACATTTAAATCTCTGTTAAAATGAATTACTCTTCAGACTCTAATTCATTCTATCACAGTTTCACTATCTGTACTCAGACTATTACTAACTCTTCCACAACCTTACCGATTCGCTCTGATTCTTACGTCCTCAAACACACAGCACTGAAACTATTCATTACCGTAATACAGACTCACAAGTTGTACTTAATGGAATAGTGTTAAACACAATTGAAGGTAATCAGCAAAAGCGAAATAACACAGTACTACTTAGAATTCTCAAAACACAACACAACGGAACTACACAGACGTATCACCCAGATAGTCAGTCTGGCAATCCTTCTGGTTGTCACTAAAGCCTCCTTTCATTGATTTATAAGAGATTACAGTTCTTCACAATGACCTTTCGGTTCGTGTGGAATATGAAAAAGAGATAAGTTTACAATCGTCAATCCGGCGGCTTACACTGGCACGCACGGTTTCTTTTTTAACTAATCCAGCATCTGTTTCAGTATCTCTGGTTCTACTAATTGAGCATCAGTTCTAACTGAACTAGTGGCAATAACTTGGCTTAACAAAATTTCTGCTTGTGTTTGCAGAAAGGCTTCCTGCAGATAAAAATCATTCGATAGAGCTGCATCACGGTTTACCTTCATATCGGCAATCTGTTGATCTATTCGTGATAAGCGTTTTGCTTGAGCTCCAAGTTGCTTTTCTCTTCTCTCCAATTCTTGATTCTGAAATTGAATGGTCCGGTAATATGCATATCTTTCTCTTCGAATTGCTCGAATCTCTTTCTGGAGCTGAGCGACCAATGTCATCTGGCTTTTAAGAGTAGCATTTGATTCAAATAGGTTTGCATTTGCAAACTCTAGCTCTGTATTGGTTTGGTTTAGTAAAGCTGTCATTTCTTGTCCTTTCTGCACTGCTTCATCCAATTGTGCTCTAGTTTCATCTAACAAATTTCCCAGTGCTATGCGGGCATCCTCTTTATCCTTGACTAACTGTCGTAACTGAAAAAATTCTGCATCAACAGCACATAATAAATCATCTTTGGCTGTTACTTCAGCCAATGCAGCATCTCTTTGACTAATCAATATTTCCTGCTCAACAAGGCGAGCCTGTAACTATTTAATCTGGAAGTGCAGATTATGATTCTGTGCCTTTACTGCATCTACCTCTTCCTGCAACGGAATGATATCCACTTCTAAAACATCAACTTTATGTTGAAATTCATGTTTGAGATTATCAGTAATCTCCTTCATCTGTTGTGGTAGTTGTTGTGACAGGTGGATCAACATATGACCCATGGATGCGAGCTCAGTAATCATAGGAATCGAAGGAACGGGAAGAGGAGGACGTGGTTGAGATGAAGAAGTTGTCAGAAGTTGATGGGAATTAGGTGGAGAATAATTAGGTGAAGAGGATGATGAATTCGATGCTTCAAGTACAATCGGTGGAATGAGAACAATGGGTTTAAGTGGAGGTTTGGGTGGAGGAGTGATTTGCAGATTGTTAGCTACTTCGGTAAGTTGCTACGTAGTTACTTCAGGTTGGGCAATGGCAGACTCTACTGCCTTAATTAATTCGTGGAAAATTTCTGCAACAATAAGCTGTGCATCTTCTTGCATATCTTGTTTGGACTGCTGCTGAGATTCTTCCTTAGAAGATCTATCTTCAGAATCAGCAGTAACACTCTAATCTTGTTGCTGGTTTGGAGATGACTGAGCGGATGAATCATGGTGAATCGATGTAGCTGTGTCGTGGAAAATTTCTTCTTCATTTTTGTCTACTGTATTTCTAGCGGTAGACCCTTGCACTTTACTGTCAGATGAACTTATTCGGATGCGTTTGCGACGAATGAGCTGAAATAGTTCTTCATCATCTTCTTCATCGTCTTCAAGTATCTGAGCAGATTCCTCATGATATAAAATTGGACCTCTGAGTGGTGGTTGCGCTGCTTGGAGGGCCGGAAACAAAAAGTGAGTATGTGCGGAAGACGGGAACGCGGCAGATCGCCTTTGTTAACCTGCTTAATGATCGCAACGCATTCACGGTGAATGCACCGGAAATAGTAGGAAGCAAAATTGATAGGCTCTCTAGCAACCATATCAATCACCGAGTAGAATGGGCAAGAAATCCCATAAGTGCATTTTTGTAAGTTTAATATGGCTACTAAAAATTGTAAAGCTGTTCTTTCAGGCTCAGGACGACAGAGTATGGCATACTCATTCGAAGAGTGCCTGGGAAACAATTGATTCATCATAGCGATTGGAAGGTTAGGGCCATTCTCTCGTCCTTCCGGAGAGAGTCGGAAAGCAGCAGCAAATGACTGCATGGTGATTACGATAGGAGAGGGAAAACACGTAATAGGCCAACTCTGCTTGGTAGCAGGTGTGGCAGCAATAGCAGCAATTATCTGAGCATAGTATGGATGGAACTCCACTGAATGCCAGGGCAATTCAACGAAGTTGGACAAACCTCGGACCCGCATGAATTCACTTACGTCCTGAGGAAGTCCGTCACGGAAGGTAGCAAAGTTTGCCAGGGCTTCCATGATGCGCACGCAAAGTAGCATGAATACACAGGGTTTACAGAGAGCACAAAGCACACAAAATACGTAGACACAATAGTGATTAACAGTGGAAAGAAAAAGATTAAGTAGAAACTTGGCAACGGGAGGCGATCGAAAATGCTAATTATCGTGTGGTGTTGAGATGATAACCTCATAACTACGGTGTGCATGCATGAGCAGAATCAATAACAAAAGGCGGCCATTATTCATGGTTATGTAGCAAAACGAGGAGTTTATGGTCTTTTTTCATCGAACACGCAAAACTAAAAAAGGAAAAGAAAAGAAAAGAAAAAAAATACGCTGGCAACCGCAGAACACTTCAGTCCCACCGGGCATGCCAGTATAAGCCGCCTCGCTGCTTCATTAACTAATGTTGACTGGAATACTATGGCCGTGTATGCCAGATCAGGTGGATGATTTAGTACTGCATAACTTATTTCAAAGGTGCGTACATGAGCATCAGGATCATCACCTGGAAATCCATCGAATTTGGTGTATGTTACCCTTGTTGGAACCAGCCAGAGTGGAAGTGGCGGTTGTTGTTGCTGCTGTTGCTGTTGTTGTTGTTGTTGTTGTTGTTGTTGCTGCTGCTGTTGCTGTCCACTCATGGTGCTAGTGGCGGTACTGTTACTATTTCTTGAGTTCTGAGGATGTGTTTCCGGTCCTTCAGAGTCTATATGATCAGACTGCTCACCTTCCGGTTCGAAAATAGCGCTCAACCTTTGACGAATTTCTAATTCGAATAGCCTATCCTCTTCTGTGGTATCAAACGTAGGCAAGCTTACCCCGAACAGTGGTATCCGGAATGAAGATTCATCGGGAAGTATAACACTGTCACCGGAAACTTATAAATTCTCTGCAACTGGGACCGAACTGTCACCGGAATTAGTGGAACTTTCCCCAATCCAGGGTATTCTTTCACCTTCAATGACCTCTCTGGGCAAGACATCTCTATCCTCAGACGGGTTTGAATC
This sequence comes from Ceratopteris richardii, assembly GCA_020310875.1. Taxonomy (NCBI): domain Eukaryota; kingdom Viridiplantae; phylum Streptophyta; class Polypodiopsida; order Polypodiales; family Pteridaceae; genus Ceratopteris; species Ceratopteris richardii. Next base: position 226,461,849 of record CM035408.1, read on the forward strand.
TTGACCCGACGGTGTCGGATCAACTACACAATGTGTTCCTGTAGACTCCGAAGTTACTGTATCTTCTACAGATTGTGTCAAAATTACACCAGAAGCTACTAGAATTGCAGTATGTTCTACCGGAATGCTACCGGAATTACTACTAACGTGCTTTGTTTCTTCTACTACTGGGCTTAACCGATCTGTGCTTCTGCTTCCTGGGGGTGTCCTTAACAAATTTGATACCACCCAAGGCTGTCGGTCTTGCCTGTACTTCGGATACGACTCGCCGGACCGAGTAACCGACATATATCACCTTTGCAACACTTTACGTACTATTTCACCTTACTGTCGATTCACAATCTATGGTCACCTTCCCACAATCAGTTTGCAACACTCTGTTGCCACCTTCCCATAGACGACACCAGTGTTAAACGAGCGTTGCCGTTGGAAACGCGTTTAAGCTCTTTTCGGGTTCTTGGGAGTGGAAGGGGTCTGAATAATCAGAGGCCCTATACTTGATTTCCCCAATTTAACACTATCACCATAGTACCTTAATATTTAAATCTCTGTTAATACCAATTACTCTTCAGACTCTAATTCGTTCTATCACAGTTTCACTATCTGTACTCAGACTATTACTAACTCTTCCACAACCTTACCGATTCGCTCTAATTGTTACGTCCTCAACACACAGCACTGAAACTATTCATTACCGTAATACAGACTCACAAGTCGTACTTAATGGAACAGTGTTAAACACAATTGAAGGTAATCAGCAAAAGCGAAATAACACAGTACTACTCAGAATTCTCGAAACACAACACAACGGAACTACACAGACATATCGCCCAGATAGACAGTCTTGCGATCCTTCTGCTTGTCAGCAAAGCGTCCTTTCATTGATTTATAAGAGATTACAGTTCTTCGCAACGACCTTTCGGTTCGTGCGGAATATGAAAAAGAGACAAGTTTACAATTGCCTATCCGGTGGCTTACAGGAAGAATTCTTTGATATATGCCTGTAACATGTTCTGGCAAATCATACCCTAAATACCGTAGAGATCAACATCCCTGGGCAGTTCCGAACCTATTAGGAACACCCCCTGGTGGTAGAAGTACAGGACAATTAAGTTCAATTGCAGAAGGGTCAGTACAGCTAGCCATCAACAATTCGGGTGGTAGCTCGGTAGTACATGATGAGATTCCGGTGAATTCCGGTGCGAGTTTGGTACCTTTGGGAGAAAGTACGGTGATTTCTGGTTGTACAGAGACACAGTGCGGAGTTAGTTCCGCACTATTGGGTCAGAATTCAGCCACTTTTGGTAATAGGTTCGCGTTATCCGATGAGAACATTTTCGGTGACAGTGCAGTCTGGTCCGGTGAGAATTCGACGAGTTTCGGTGAGAGTTTGATATTACCTGGTGATGATTCGAAGTTTTTCGGTGAAACTGCGGTGCTATTTGGTGGACACTTACTACGTTAACCATTCTTTGGTGCAAGTCTACCTAATTTCGATACCAAAGTTGAGGAAGGGCTGCTAGACTTGGAGTTAAGCAAACGGTTCAACAACATTTTAGGACCGAAAAGTGAGCAAGTTGACCATACAGTTCAAGAAGATCAAGAGATATCTCCCCAAAATTTAGGTATCAACAACACCACCAACAACAGCACCATGAGTGGTTCACAGCAACAGCAATAAACACCGCCACAACAGCAACCGCAATTTCAGCAGCAATCAGTTATCCCACCGCGTCCAGTGCCAGTAGGGGTCACGTATACAAAATTTGGAGGATTTTGGGGGATGATCCAGATGCGCATGTGCGGACGTTTGAGATTAATTATGCAGTTCTGAACTACCCAGCAGACCGTGCCTACAAAGCAATTGTGTTCCAATCCACCCTGGTCAATAAAGTTGCACGATGGCTAACCGAGTATGATGTGAACCACTTTTGATAGTATGATGATGTAAAGGATGCCTTTCTACAATGGTTTCGATTAAAGAAGAACCCCGCTGAAATTTTTGACTACTTACAGAACAATAGGCAGAAACCACAAAAAACAGTACAGGATTATGCCACCCTATTTCGGACTCATTTACGACAGTTGCCACCAGCACACACTAATTTACCAGATGATGTTATTACACAAGGGTTCATCAATGGATTAAAGCCCCAATTGAAGCAGATTATGATCATATGATGCATGGGTGGAATGCCTTTGAATGCCATAATCGTTATGGCATTACAATTAGAAAACAAAGTGGGTGGATTCACCGAAGACCTAGAGTGGCTGAAATCGTCCAAGCAATCTAACAAGGATCCATTGAAACAGATATACTATACCAAATGCAAAAATCCAGGGCACAACAGCTCAACATGTGCACTGAATCAACTCTATTGTGCCATTTGCCACACAACATACCACACTACGGAGACTTGCCTGTACAATGCCAAGGTACAAAGCAGAGCAGCGGTTAATGCCATCATTCAGGAGCAGGGACAACCGGCTAGCCATTATGTACCACCACAGATGAAGAACACCCCATACCAGGGATATAGGAATTATCAAGGAGGGTGGACAAATAACTTCGGTCAAGCTCGGTGGAATGCAGGCCCGTCAAGAGAAGGCACTTCTAATCCAACTCCGAAATGTCATTTCTGTGGGGAAATAGGGCATATTCGAAGGTTCTGCAAAGATGCAGCGGAGTATGATAAAAAGAAAAAAGAACGGCAATATCCAATGGCAAATATGGTGTATATATCACCTGTAGATATGCAAACAGCAGTGGTACAAACATGATCAGGCAATCAACTCCAGCCAACTGTGGAGATTTTTGAACCAAGAATTCGTGAACAAAAGAAGGCGTTCGCAAAGGCAAGCAAGTGGGCGATGCAAGAGAAAACCGTATTCCCTGATCCAGTTCTGGTGATGCAGCAAAGTATCCTACTAGAGGAACCAGAGAAGCGAAATTTGACTCATACGGTACTAGAGTCCATACCGGAGACCGTACCGGAAACACCCAAAATTGAAATTTCGGTGTGGGATGTTCTGTCCAAGGCATCAATTACATTGCCATTGGTTCAATTATTGGCTTTGGTCCCTGGAGTTCGCCAACAATTCCAGTAACAGGTTAGCCCAGGCTCCTCGAGTGCTCCTGCAACAGCTACAATCCAACCGGAATTGGACCCAATGGTGTACCATACGGTACCACTGATTACGGTATGGTACAAAAATCACAAAATCACACAAGTCTTAATTGATGGCGGATCTAGTGTCAATACTGCCACAGCAGCTCTTTGCAAATGACTAGGATGGATGCAAATTGAACCTGTTCAATTCTTTGTACGTATGGCTGATCAATCTTGAGTCCATCCGATGGGCTTGGTGCAGGATATTCCAATTACTCTACAAGGTTCTATTTTCAAAATGACCTTTGTTGTGTTCGATCTACCAGAGTCGATCCTAGCTTACAATCTACTCTTTCGACGTCCATGGCTTAAACAAGCTAAGGTAGTGCAAGACTGGTCAGCGCATGAATTAGTCTTTAAAAATAATCACCGGAAATATGTTGTCCCGTTGGATGATATGAAACCCTGTGACTTACACTGGCACGCCCACTAGGACTCAAACCCACAATCCCTTGATTAGAAGTCAAATGACACCTTGCTTCTGTTCTTGACTAGTGGATGTCCGCCTAGTATGATTTTTTCAGCTGCTAGAGGACGACTAGCCACGTACAGTCGACGCTTTCAATTGATTGTCGGACAATTATATTACATGGATCACTCAGGAGTGTTACTCAGATGTGTCCCCCCACATGAAATTACTTGAGTTGTAACCATGGCCCATACTTCCCCAACCGGAGGACATTTTGCGGTTGTTTGTTATTGATCTTTGGAGTTGTCCTCTCCAATCATTTAGCATAAAGAATCAACAAGACATCTTTATTTTGTCAATCCTGGAAGTATTCTTGAGACCACAGCCCCTTCAAGATGATAGAATCCAAGAAATAAGAGAATAATGGCTGGATTTCTGAGAATAGTGAAGATGAAGAGGAATTTCTAGGGTTTGGATTATCTTGAGCAAATCTCCACCATTTTCTACAATCTTGGTGTCTATTGCATGCTATTTTATCAGCAAAACACAATTATGAAGTCAAAATCAAAAAATATCACCTGCATCATACAGACGAGACAATCGTGATTCTGTGCAAACAGACGATTTTCAGCTCCAGCACCATTCTTCATCAACTCATCACTCAACACAACAATATTCAACTCTCTTCATACACATTCATCAGATTTACACAATAGAAGCTCACAAATCTCCATGGATACACATGAATAAGACTCACAAATCAAAGAAACCACACAAATGAGGAGAAACACGATTTTCAGCAGAAACTCCTTCTCTATTCACTTGATAGCATGTGAACAAATGATTAACCAACCCCTCCATAATAGAGGAAATTAGCTTATATACATTTTCAAGTGTCCCTTTTCACACTTGAATTTTGGTCCTTTCCTCTATTATTCTAAAAATATGCTATCTACGAGTTTCCAGAAATTCTAGAAAAAATACATAAGATTCTATCCTACATAAGGAAGACTCTTCCTTATTTTTACAACAGTTGCATAAATATTTTTACAAATTTTTGTCATTTTACAATTATTTTCCTTCAAAAAGACTTCCAAAAATGCATCTTCCAACATCCTTCCCCTCCTAAGCCTTTCGGCTCCTGACGAAAGATTTCCCTGCTCTTCTGCACTGATCACTTTTCTTCACTTCTTCTTTCTCTGATATACTTGTGACAGCAAATCATTACTTTTTCTTTCTGTAATATTCAGATTATTGACCATCTCAAATAATGCCTTTCTCCACTGTACTGCAGCTTCTGGTTTATCTATGGCATCCTTCTTCAAGTATTATGTATATGCAGCTTCATACGCTGTAAGTCTAGACTTTGTAACAACTGATAGATTTCCAAAAATCTCTGACTCCCTTTCAAAAAACCCGTAATCAAAGGCATCTTCAAAAATCTGTAAGTAGTGACTGCCCAAAAATATTACTCTTCTGTAATAGGCCATTAAGCAAATTCTGTCAGGTGTTTTGCTCAAATCAAACAACAATGCGTCTGTTGGAGAATTAAAACCTATATAATTCAAGGTTCTAATATCTGTGTCGGTATAAGTTTCTATACAGGCCAAAATTAATCTCATTATTCTTATAAGTAGAATGCAAGCAGGGTCATTAACATCTTTGTATGTAGTTATCACAGACTCAGCAGTATTCAACATGTAACTCTTGGTAGGCCATGTGCCTGCCTTGGGACCTGCTACTTTTGGAAAATTCAACCACTTAGGTGGAATTTGACCTTCTCTTCTTCTCTCCCAAAAAGTTGTCCATTCTCTCCTTTGTGCCACTGGACAGTAAGCTGGATTGATTTTTAAATGCAATGGTGCCTCTTTCCAGATTTTCCTACACTCTTTGTTGGCATCCAACCATTTGTTTCTCCACTTTGGATTGGCTCTTTCAAATAGTTCTTTAGTCACATTGATGTCCTCTTCATACTCAAGGTATTTGTTTGGAGGTAGCCCAACTCTGGCCAACTGATAATTCTTTATACTCTCCATAATCATACATAACGGTATTCCCAATCCATCTGCGGCCCAGTGATGCTGATCTGGATTGATTCCTTTATTTAATGCAAATGTGACAATTTGCTCTTCATACTCATCATGCATCTTTCTGATAAATTCCATTCTAGAATCTCTATTTGTCAGCAATTTTTTCACAAAATCCTCTGAATATTCTTCTTCTGATTTTTTGTCTGCTGGTTCACTGTCATGTTGTATTCCCTCATTATTGTCTACCCCATATTCTTCTGTATAAGTGGTTTCCACATGTGTTTCTTCCTGGATTTGTGGCTTATCCAATTTTTTCTGTAATTCTTCTATCATCAACATCAGACTTCCATTCTGTTGTGCCCATAGTTCTCTTTCTTTTTTCCATTCATTCCGCTCCTTTTCTCTCTTTGTCTGCCAGTCACTTCTTTCCTTTTCCATATCCATGCATAGCTTATTATACCTTCTCATAGATGTAGCAGCATGTGTACTTGCCTGCTTTTCTAATTCTTTGGCTTCTTTCAGTTCTCTTTGTAATTTTTGAATCTCTTTATGTAATCCTTCCTTCTCTTCCTCTGTCATTTGGGCTGTCTGACTTTCCTCCTTTAATTGTTCTTCCTCTAATAGTAGCTTATTGATTTCTTCATTTGCTTTAGTTAAAATTTGGTAGGAAGTTTGCAAAGTTCTATACCTCCCCTCAATCTTTCTCAGCTCTTTTTCCAATTTAGTATTCTGCTCTGTTAGTTGCATACTCTTTTCTTCCAAGTATTGAATCTTGTTTTGCTTCTGTACTTCGAGCTCTTCCAAAGCAATTATTTTATTGGAAAACTCCTCATTCTTCTCTTGCACCTTCCTTAGTTGCTCTGCCATATGCTCCTTTTCCCTTTTATGCTCTTTAATAACCATACTGCCTTTTTCAAATTCTGACTCTGCTACCATCCCTGAAATGATCATGTTCCGGCTAGAGGGTCTGAACTGTTCAATGTTATTCATAATGAGTTGATAGGCTGATCTTATACTCTTTGGTATTCTTTCCAATCCTCCTTCTATTGCTATTTGTTTGGTTTCTAACTGCTTGTCCTCTTTGCATTCACTCTCCTCTTCCTCTTTTCCTTCATATTCTATAATCTTGGTCTTGTTTTCTTCATTACTTAGATGAGTGTCCAATGTTTCTGAATCTGCCATATCTTCTTGAACACCTGAATTCTTTTGCTCTAATACATCTGAGATCAACTTTATTTCCTGTACCTTTTCTTTCTCCAATACCTGTTGAGTCTCTTCAAAAAGGTATCCTTCCTTTGTTTGTATCTCCTTTTCCTGGCTTAAAGTTTCTTGGAACAAATTATATTTAGTTTCCTTACCAAAATTTCCCTGACATTCACCTGCTTGTACTTCCTGTCTTTCCTTTTCTTGGGCTAGAACTGATTCAGCTATTTCTAAATTTTTGACCTGATCATTGCCTCTATCTTCTTTGTGTCCTTCTTCCTGCTCATCAATGTCCATGAGGTCCATTGCTACCTCTTGTTCTTGATCCTCATTGGATGTGAATTCCTCATTATTCTTCAAATCATGCAGCACATCCTTTATACTCTGAATGATCTCTTTTTCCACTACTTTCCCTGTAACCTTTTGAACATTACCTTTCTCCCATACTTCCTCTGCTTCTTGTAGTGAATCTTGATCTGTGAATTTTTGTTTTATGACTGAGCTGCTCACTTGTGCCTTCTTGGCTATCTCTTCTATGCTCTCATCTATCTTGAAGTAGGTTTGTGAGGGTTTTGTCCATATGGATTTCTCCTCAGTATAGAATAGTCCACAACTATCTTCTTCCCTTATCTCACTTGCATGTTCTATCATTACTGCTTTTCCCTTCATTAGCCTTCTTTCATCTTCCAGACTGAGCTGTTTTTCTACTTGTTCCTGAATTGACTTCTCTTGAGACTTTTTCTTCAAATCCTCAGGTGTTTTCTATTTCTCAGAAGCCTGTGTAGTTATGTTAGGAGTATTTGGTATTGATAGATTTAGACTCTTTAACAGAAAACTCTCAATATCACTATCAGAATCAGATGAGAAGTGTGAAGGCCCCCCTATTTCTGGTTCTGTGGGTCTTGATACTTCTTCCACCATGGATAGCTTCTGTATTTCTTCCATGATTACTTCCTCCCTCTCTTTGGTGACAACAGTTTCAGTTATGGATTTTCCCTTTCCTTTCTTGGTCAATTTCTTCTTTTGTACTGGCTTCTTTGGAACCTTCTTTTTTACCACCACCGTGGTTCTGGTTTCTGGAGGTCCTTGTAATTCCTTAAAATAGGCTAGAAATTCAACCTCTTTTCTCACAAACACCTCCTCAGTTTCAGCTGTCATCATTTGATCATGAAGAGCTTCGTAGTGCTCCACCTCCTCCTGAACCCAATCTGTAGCTTTGCATGAATAGTCTTCCAGCATTTTCTGATATTGTGCTTCATACATAGCTCTCTTGTTATTCCCTTGGGTTAAATAGGTGTATAATTGCTCTTTGCTTGTTTGGGGTGGATGTGGTTCACTAGAGGCTTGAACTTGTTTCTGTGCCTCCTCATGTTCCTCTTTTGTGGCTTCCTCCATTTCTAGTTCCACTTTCCTTGGGTCCAACCTTCTTTTCTTTACAGGAATGACTTCCTCAGATATCATTTTCCTTTTCATACATGTTCCCCTCATGCGGGTTTGTCCTTCTGTTTCCCTTTCAGTTATTTTCCTTGGAGGACTCTTGATTCCAGCCATAAGGCTTCTGAAATACTGTGCCTCTAGAGCCAATTTCAGTTGATCTTCCATCCCTAGAGCATGATAAATGATTCTTGTTAAAAATTGGGCTCCATTTATGAATTTCTTCTGCTCCCAGTGTTTTGCTGCTTCTTTCAGCTGCTCATGGATGTATGGTGAGACATCCATTACTCCAAAAGGTTTGGTTCTATCTTTGTTATTGAACATCAATAATGTCACTGACTTATGCGGCATGGTATACCTTGGTAATTTTGGAAAACAAAAGTACTGTAAAAACATCCTTACAGCATATTCCTCATTCTCCCTTCCTTTGAACTCAGTGAATTTTGCATATCCTGTGTAAGTTTCCTTATTCTTTTTGACAAAACTCGGGTCAAGTTTGGTTCCCATTGTGTAGAATTCTAGTGCTGCTCTGATATGTTCCCCCTTGATAGTGATACCTACTTCCTGGTTATCCTTGTTTTTGACTTTGCATCTGAAATAGGCATCATTCCCTCTTCCTATTTCTGTCAAACTGTTCATTACTTGTGATACTCTCTCAAAATCAATGAAAAAGATGGGCTCCTCCAATATTCTGTGCAGCCCTACTGCCTTCCATCTTTTCATATTAAGTGCCACTCTTTGGAACCTGTAGAACTCCTGGCACAACATTGTATACTTGTATCCTCCTACTCCCACTATAAATATGTGTTGGCCAATGATGTTTAGGGTCTCCTTAAGTTCCTTTTCCACCTTCTCAGCCTCTGGAATTTCTAGCTCATCATCTAACTCTAGGTCCACTTGTTCCTCCACAGTTTCACTGTCTAGAAACCAATGGCCTCTTGATAGCACAACTGATTCTGCTTTGAAGTCATGAATTGGCAGCTCCTTTGTATTCACCATTTTCTGAGGAAAGTAAAATACACAAAGAAAAACTCTACCCACATAAGTTGCAAGAAATCATAGAGTAATATTTAGGGATTTATTTTTAGATGTCATGACATAAGAATGAAAATAAAATCCAAAATAAATTCCATTTCTCCAGGAAAGACTCAAAAAGTGATCATCACAGGTGTGGCAAGATGTCTAGTGTAATCCCTTTCCCTAACCACTCCTTTTTTGGAAAAACAAATCATTTATCAATGATAGAAAACAAAAACTAACAAAAAAAACTAAGCAAAAATAAAAAATAAAAAAATAAAAAATAAATAGATCTCTACTATTCTTCTACCTAGATCTTGCTTTGTGACATATGATTTTTGTAAAAAACAACAGAAAGTAAACAATTTTTCACAATTTCTCATTCTCTTTTTTTTTCAACAATGATGATTTTTTTCTCTCTTTTTTTCAGCAATGATTTTTTTCTCTCTTTTTTCAGCAATGATTTTTTTTTTCTTCTCTTTTTTTCAAATACTTTTTTCTATTTCTTTTCTTTTTTCATTTTCATTTTTTTCATAATAATTTTTTTCTTTCTTTTCTTCCCCTCCCCATTCTCTTTTTAGAAAAGAAAATCAGGCCTGATATGTATTTTTCCATAATTTTTATGATTTTCTAGATATAGATCAAATCTGGATGATCTTTTTTCCACTGGACCAGTTCTGATTTTTTAACCCAATACTTCCTGACTCCAATTGATCTGGTTCCCAGCAAACAACCATTCCCTTTGGATAAGCATTTTGTAGGAGCTTTTGGTCTCCATATCCATTTTGTCCTTGATTACTGTTTTAATGAGTAGAAAGTCATCTGTAGACTTTGATTCCATGTGCTTTTTGCTCTGATGCTTTGATTCTTTAGACAATGCCATGATTTCCATCTTCCTCCTATCTCTCCACCCTTCTTTGTTCTTCTAATCTTTTGCTGATTTTGATTATATGAAGCTTGATCTTTTAACATTTGTATTAGTAATGTCTGTGTATCCTCAAATGCAAAAGTGAATCCTTCAAAGTGTATATCATGTACATCTGATTGAATTTCCTGTTTTTTATTACTCAATAGAAATATTAAAAACCTTTTGTCATTTATGTTCAATTTAAGCTTCATTTTTTCAAAATCCAAGATCACTTTACCTTGTTGAAGCCATGGTTGACCTAAAATCACTTTTTTAGTCATCAGATTATCTGGCCATTCTTCATAGTCTATTTTCATATATTCTTCATTAAACTTTATTTCAATAGTCAGTGAAGACATGCTCTGTACTATTTGACCTTCCAATGTTTTGATTAGGGTTCTACTTTCTTTTCTTTTTATGTTAAATTTACTTACCAGGGCTGAACTAATCAGATTTACTTGTGCTCCAGAATCTATCAAAACACTAATGCTTTCATTTTGAAAGTTCATTATCATCACAGGGACATGTTCCTTTGGTTTGAGAGGAGTTTCACACAGACAGACTTCCCTAAGCTCATTGATTTTTCTTATCCTTTCCCTAGCTTCCTGTTGAGCTTCCTTTCTCATGTCTTCCTCTTCTCTTTTCCTATTTTGGGCTTGTTGCAACCTTCTCCATTCATCAACAGTTAATGGGCAATCATACCTCTTAACTCTACATCCACTTATAAAGTTTGGCATGATTTCTCTGTCTATGTTAGCTAGTTGAATGGCTCCACTGTTGCTTATCTGATGTATAATATATGGTCCATGTCCTTTTTTCTGGAACTTTTTCTGATGTTCTCTAATTGTGTTAGCCAGCACTAGATCTCCCACTTGTAGATCTTTCTCTTTTATGTGAACATCATGGTAAGCTTTTTGCCTTTTCTTGTCCACATATAAACTCATAATGGCTTGGAGTTTAGATGCTCCCAACTTTTCCAATTCCATTACTCTTTCTGATAGTTCATGTCCAGTCCAATTATAGTGACTTCCTACTTTTAATGTTGGAATAAGAAATTCCATGGGTAAAACTGCATTTTGTCCATATCCTAGATTGAATGGTGTGCTCCCTATTGCAGTTTTATAAGCCACTCTATAAGCCCATAGGACATGATTAAGTTGTTGATCCCAATCAATTCTGTTTGTGTTCACTAGTTTTGATAGTACAGTACAAAGTACTTTATTAGTACTTTCTGCTAGCCCATTGGCTTGTGGGTGATATGGGGCTGACTTTTTATGACTGATCAGAAAATAATCAGTGATGTTCTCTATGATTTGGTTTACAAAATGAGTCCCCCTATCACTTACTAGGTCAGTTGGAAGTCCAAATCTGGTGATAATGTTTTCATATAGGATTCTGGCAGCAGTATTAGCATCCTTTCTTTTTGTGGCTTTGGCCTCAGCCCACTTTGTCAGGTAGTCTGTAGCCACTATGATATATTTAGCATGGGATTGTTTTGCTGGAGGATGTATAGGTCCAATGAAATCCAATCCCCATTTACTAAAGGCTCTGGCTGAAATTAATGGAACCAATGGCATATCATTTCTTCAGTTTGGTTGATTTACCCTTTGACAGACATCACACCTTTTTACATAGGTTCTTGCATCAAGAAATAGCGTTGGCCACCAAAAACCAGAATATAAAATAATTTTAGCAGTTCTGTCACTTGAGAAGTGTCCTCCTGCCACTCCAGAGTGTGCCATTTCCAACATTTCCAGATATTTATTCTCAGGAACACAAATTCTTAGGTATCCATCCATTCCTCTCTTATACAACTGTTTCCCTATCAATTGATATTCTTGAGAGATTACTTGTAAATTTTTTGACTCTGTACCAGCTATCACTTGTTTTCCTTTCTCCTTCCTTCTCAATTCTTCAATGATATTTTCACTCCAATCTGGATTTTTCTGGAACCAATATAGAGTTATGAATTCTGAATCTTGCAATGTTTGTCACTTCTTGCAATTGGCAATGTATTTTGATACATCTTGAATTTTATTAGGCCAATGTACCCCCATCCTATTGAGATTATTTAGGGTGACTACCCTAGAAGCATGAGTGCAAGGGTTCCAATGATGAGCTCTCCTCAGGTATTCTTGTTGCTCCTCCTCAGGAGTGCAATATTCTAATATGCTTGTGTAGTTGAGATGGTATAAATGCCCATCTAGTAACATAAAGTTCCTGCTTTGCAATACTAAGTGTGCATTATTCCCAACTGTTCTACAAGGTCCCATGGATAATAATGGTACTAAAGTCATAGCCCACTCAAGAACAGTCTCTACCTTAAACAGATAAGTGTCTGGCAGATTGTCATCTAAAGGTGAACTGGGTTCTTCAGACTGAATTCGAGATAAATGATCTGCTCTCAAGTGTGTTTTCCCTTGTCTGACCACTACTTCAAACTCAAATTCCATTAACAACAGAAACCATCTGACTATTCTTCCTGTGTGACAAGGTTTATTTACCAAATATAACAGAGCTTGATGGTCTACAAAGAACTTGAACTTGTTTGCCAAAAGGTAATGTCTGTATTTTTTTACAGCAAATACCATGCCCAATCCCTCTCTTTCAGTGGTTGTGTAATTTTTCTCTGCTAGATTCAACTGTCTACTAGCATAGGCCACTGGAAATTCTAACTTGCTTCCTTCTATTGGTTGTGCTAACACACATCCCAAAGCATAATTGGAAGCATCCACATGAACATGAAAAATTTTGTCCCATTGAGGTGTTTTCAGAATTGGGGTTGTTACCAAACAAGTTTTTAGAGTTTCAAAGGCTTGGTCACACTCCTTGGTCCACTCAAGCTTTGTAATTAGGGCATATAAGGGTTTAGCTATGTCAGCAAATTTGTGTACAAATTTCCTATAGTACCCACAATGTCCCATCAAAGTTTGAAGTTCTTTTACACTTGTTGGTCTTGGAAGCTCTATTATGGCCTTTATTTTCTTTTCATCAGTTGATATTCCATTTTTAGAGACTATATGACCCAACATTCTTCCTTGTCTCACAAAGAATACACATTTTTCTAGATTTAAACATACTCTGTAGGTTCTGCATTTCCTGAATATATTTTCTAAATCCTGCAAGTGATCTTGTCTTTTTAATGAAAAAGTACAAAGATCATCTACATAGATTTCCATTACCTTTCTTAGGAACTCTTTGAAGATGTGACACATCAATCTCTGAAAAGTTGTTGGAGCATTGGTTAATCCAAAGGGCATAACCCTAAAGGCATAAATTCCCCATTCTGTGGAGAATGCAGTTTTATGTTGGTCTTCTAATGCTATAGGGACTTGGTTGTATCCTGAAAAACCATCTAGAAAACTATAAACCTCCTTCCCAACAACTCTTTCTAGAAGATGATCTGTTATAGGCAATGGATAATTATCCCTTATAGTTGCTGCATTTACCTTTTTCAAGTTGATGCATACCCTAAGTTTTCCATTCTTTTTAGGTACCACAACTATAGGAGATTTCCATTCTGTATACTCAATTTCATAGATGAAATTGGCTGCTAATAGCTTGTCAATTTCTTCTTTTATCTTAGCAGAGTATTTATCATTAAATGTGTAATGTCTCTGTTTACTAGGTTTTGCTTCAGGTGTAATAGGAATCTTATGCTCACAAATTTTAGGATCAATACCTTTCAAATCCTTGTAGCTATAAGCAAATACATCCCTATAATTTCTTGCCAAATTTCTTAGTGCCTCCTCTTCTTGAGTTGTCATGTCATCAGCCACTACAATGTGTCTTTCTTCTCCCTCCTCTTGAGTGATCATGATCTTTTTAGTTTCTTCCTCATTTCTTAAATTTACTTTGGTTATTCTTCCTTTGCTCTGTAGGTATAAGCAATCATTACCCCAATCTTGTACAATTTGCATTTGTCTCATGAATGGTCTTCCTAGGATAATTTCATATGAAGTAGATTGTGGGAATTCAACTATAGCAAAGGTATGTTCTATCTCTATCCCACATATGTCCACAATTACTTTTTCCCATATTCCTAGGGGTTTTTCTATATGTCCATCTGCAAGTTGCAATCTCATTTTTGTGGGTAATAATTCGTTTTTTCCCCATTTTTCCCAAGTTTGTTTAGTCATGATGGCCACTCATGATCCACTATCCAAAATAGCTTTGGCCTGGTTTTTACCAAATTGTATTTTTAACGTTGAGTTTCCCTCTTCTCCCTCACAATATCCTCCTATCTTATCAATGGGAATATACCATAACTCCTCCATTTTCTGTAGTTGTGGGTGAAGATTTCCTGGTGTTGTCTCCCATTTTTTCACTTGGCTCTGTAAGTGAGGATTTTGTTTCATTAAATCTTCCAATGTGATATGATAAAGAATTGTGCATTGTTTATCTATATTCAGCTGGAGTGTTATTTGTGGGTTTTCTTCCTTGATATTATTTCCTCTTGTTTTTGTTGTCTCAGATTCCTCCACTGCTTTTTGAGAATTGTCTTCTTCCCCTATCTTGAGTTGTACTTCCTAAATGATTTGTTTACACTTCTGCATTCTTTCATGTTCTAAGTCTGGCATAGGATAAGCCATTGTATGATCAGCAGGGCTTGGTCCCTCTTGAATTCTTCCTTTGTATGCTTTTATCAGAGTGTCTAGACTTTTTGAATTTCCTATTTCCAACTGGGTTTGTGTCTTTGGAGGATTGTTTGATTGTTCCCTATTTTCTTCTTCAATATTTTTACTCATTTTTTGCTTCCTCTCCCATTTCCCTTTTTGTCTATATTTCTTTACCTTTGAAATTGATCCTTCATTTTGTTCCTTAGTTGTTCTTTGTTGTTTTGTTTGTGACCTTGTTATAGCATTTACATCCACTAAGTCAGTGTCACTCATTTCTTCCTGTTCCATGATACTGACTGCTTTTAGTGGTATGTTATTAGGTGTGTTTTGTTGTTTTTGAGGATTTTTTGGAGAATCCTTTATCAAATGCTCCCTACCACAATCCTTGCAATATGCTCCTTCTACTCTTAATGTAGGAGGTTGTGGACAGTCTCTAATAAAATGATCTCCCCCACACCTATAACAAGTTATCTTTGGTCCTCCTTTGAATTGAGGTTTTTGATTGGACATGTAATTATTGGTTATATACATGAAAGTGGCAGTGTCCATCTCAATTCTTCCATTACCCAAGTCTAAGGCTTGTAACTCTGGCTCTCTTGATTCATAACCTTCCCATTCTTCTTGATATCCCTCATTCCATTGATAATATTCCTTGTATGGTGACTTTGTTCTTGAGTTTCCCTCCTCTATTGGTGTGTATTTGATTGGAACCACATTTGTTGGTATAGGAGGTTGTTGCCCCAGCACAGGTCTTGGTTGCTCACTGTACACTGATTCTCTTTGGCTCCCATAGTCTCTCTCCTTTATGGGTTGTTTATTATAGAAGCATTCCTCCCTGGTATGGTTGGTCCATTTCCTCTCTAGTGTACAATATTTGAGTGTCTTTCTATCTTGCAAATGTGGAGGATTTTGATATGGGCAATGTTATACTAGATGGCTTTCTCCACAATTGTAGCATTTTTTATTTGTGTTTATCTTGGAGTTTATCAAGTTGGTTTTAGTGCTTACCTCTAGGGCTTTAGCAATGGCCTGAGCCAACTCTTCTGCTGGAGGAATTTTATCTTCATATGATCTGGGTTGATCAAATGCTAACAGATCTTGGCCTCTATTGTCTTCCAAATCTATTGCTTCTTTTACACAAGCTCCTAGATCAGGGCATCTCCTGTAGTACACTAGGGTTCTTAATTGAGCACTTCTCAACCCTTCTATGAATAGGGAACCTTGTCTAGCCATGGAAGGTACTTCCTCTTTAGGGCATCTGTCAATATATTGTTTAAATCTCCTGGCTGCCTCTCTGACATTTTCATCTTTTTGTTGTTTGAAACTGTGTATCAAAGTGGTTGTGCTATGTTTTATCCCGGTCTTTGAGAATTCTCCAATAAAGGCTTCTAGGAAGGATTCAATATCTAGGTACATTTCTTCTCTCAAAGGGATGAACCATGATAATGCTGGTCCAGTTAGGGTTAGACCAAATGCCTCAAATTGAACTTTGTAATCTTCCACCTCCTCATCTCTAATTAATTGCCTAAACTCTGCAGCATGAGCATGGGGATCTGAATACCCTTTGTATTGATTTTTATACATTTGGCTACTTGATATGGTCTAAGCATTCTACCCTGAGGTTGCCAATGGTTTCTTCTTCTGAGTGGAAATTCATTATATCCTTCTGGTTCCTTGTCAAAGGGATTTGGTGAAGCATGTGTCCTCCTCCCATGTTGTTGTTCAGTAGTGGTGTAGTTTTCATTGGGTCTAGGTAAATCTGGTTGTCCCATGTTATGTTCCCAAGGTCCTTTGTCAGCACATTGCCCTAGGTCATTTGAATTTTCTGGGTCTAGGGAGAAGATGTACACACACCCTTGCCTATCCTCATACCTACCATCCTTGAATTGAGCTACAGGTGTTATGTTTAAGGGAGCTTCTAAGTTTCTCAATCTAATGAGAAACTTATGCATACCATCTTGATATACATAGGTGCCAAACCTATTTGTATACATGTACTTGAGGATATTTCTGTAATCCCTAGTTTCAATGGGCTCATTTGTTTCATTTAAATTTTCCATGTTGTTTTCTTGCCCTAAATTTCTTTCTTGGGCTTCCCCTACTATTGACTCTATCTCCTTCCTTCCCAGGTCTTGACTAGTAAGTGAATTTAGTTTGTTCATAGACCTAAGGATCATTCAGCTAATTTTCACGATTTTGAACTCAAAATCGTGTTTTTCACGATTTTGTGTTCAAACTAGTGATTTTTCACCAATTTCTCTTGAAAATCGTGTTTTTCACGATTTTCTACCTAGGAAAGTGTTTTTTCACGATTTTGTGACTAAAGTCGTGTTTTTCACGATTTTGTACTCAAAATCGTGTTTTTCACGATTCTGTGCTCAAAATCGTGTTTTTCACGATTCTTTGCTCAAAATCGTGTTTTCCACGACTTTGTGCTCAAAATCGCGTTTTTCACGATTTTGTACCTAAGGTAGTGTTTTTTCCACGATTTTGTGACAAAAATCGTGTTTTTCACGATTTTGTGCTCAAAATCGTGTTTTTCACGATTCTGTGCTCAAAATCGTGTTTTTCACGATTCTGTGCTCAAAATCG
The DNA here is from genome assembly GCA_020310875.1 of Ceratopteris richardii. Lineage (NCBI taxonomy): Eukaryota > Viridiplantae > Streptophyta > Polypodiopsida > Polypodiales > Pteridaceae > Ceratopteris > Ceratopteris richardii. The sequence continues at coordinate 226,479,230 of CM035408.1, forward strand.
AGTTTTTCACGATTCTGTGCTCAAAATCGTGTTTTTCACGATTTTGTGCTCAAAATCGTGTTTTTCACGATTCTCTAACTAGGGTAGTGGTTTTTCACGATTTTGTGCTCAAAATCGTGTTTTTCACGATTCTGTGCTCATAATCGTGTTTTTTACGATTTTGTGCTCAAAATCGTGTTTTTCACGATTTTGTTCCCAGACAATCGTGATTGCTCACAATCGTAAATAACATGATTTTTTGATGAAAATCGTGTTCTGGGAATCGCGATGTTGTTCTTTTGTGCTCAAAATCGCGATTTTGTGTTGACCTCATAATCGCGATTTTGAACAATTTTTTGAATTTTTTGAAGTTTTGATTTTCAGATTTCTCTTCCTTCTACTAGAATCGCCTTATTGATTTTTTAACATGCAATGAAACAACTTAACCAAAAACTAATGTTTTCTCAGTAAAAAAACTCAAAAGTCAAAAAATCGCGATTTCGTTATTTTGCTATTTTCCTACTTTTTTGTGTTATTTGATCACTTTAATGCAAAAATATGTACAAAAAATGATGCTAAAACTTTTTACCTTGCTTGCTAGGTTGAAAATTTCTCCAAAGATAGCTGGTAGCAAAAAATCGCGATTTTGCTCGATTCTGCTCACTCTCTCTCTCCCTCACTCTCACTCAAATGAATTTTTCTTTCAATTCCAGGTTTTTATAGTGTCCAAAAAATTGCGATTTTGTGTGGTTTCCACAATCCTTCACTCTTCCACTTGTCCAATCTTTACTTACCCAATCTTGATGATATCTTTTGCAATTTTCTTTTCTCAAAGTACCCAAATATGCTAGAAATTCCAGAAATTTTCCTTTACAGAAAATCGCGATTTTGTGTAGAAAATCGTGTTTTTTTTTTGTAGATCTTATTTTGTGCAAATTTGAGTATTCTTTCTCCTTGTTCTCTCCCAATACTTTCTTTCCTTTGTAATTCACCAAACTCCTGTACTTTTGCACCAAAATCACAACCTTACTCAGAAAATCGCGATTTTGTGCAGAAAATCGTGTTTTTTCTCAACTTCTGATTTTTTGAAAATTTGAGTATTCTTTTCTCTTGTTCCCCTTCAGTGTCTTTTACCAACTCCAATTCCTCATTCTCCTGCAATTTTTCCTCATAATCACAATCATTAATCAGAAAATCGCGATGTTGTACAAAAAATCATGTTTTTCAAATCTGCTAATTTTTGACAAATTTTTTGCTTTTCTCTCACTTGATCCCTATCACTCTTATCCACAAAGCTCCAATGCAACTTCCAAAGCAGAAAATAAATTTGTTTGATTGTTTTTTATGAATTTTATGAATTTTTTTAGTATTTTGCCCAAAATAAAGGTGAACACTTTACTTAGGGTTTCTTGTTTGGTGATCTACTGATTCTATGTTTCTTGATTGGTTATGATTTCTTATGGCTCAGCTATCACAAAAGTTCATGAGAAAATTTTTCCAAAGAAAATGTGCTATGGAATGCAATCAATTTTTGCAAAGATAAACTCAATCACATGTTCCTTTTCAAAATGCAGATCAACTCAAGATTTATGCTCCGATTTGGTTAACAAATGAATCCTCTCTACTTGCATCTAGCTACTTTAACTGACTTTTCCTTAGTGCAACCATGTTATCTTCCCAAGATCAACAATAGTGCCTAGTACTTGGTCAAAAAGAACTCTAAAAATGCAAGAATAGACACATGTTACCTCATCTCCAGCTTTCTTGGCTCAAATCTTCCACACACCTGCACTTTTACTTCAACAATGTAATGAGCAACTATCAATTTACAAAAATTCCAGCACTTCCAATTCTAAAAGATGATCTATTGCTTTCTTTTCCCAAAAGACAAACAAAAGACATCTACCTTTTCATGTTCACATTTCTTGATTAAAGAGTGTTACCTTTTTCTTGTGTTTGTTACCATCATCAATAGAAGATCCAGCAAGGTCCAACTTCAATGAAGCTTTTGAATTACTCCTCGGCAACGGCGCCAAAAAATGTTTGTTATTGATCTTTGGAGTTGTCCTCTCCAATCATTTAGCATAAAGAATCAACAAGACATCTTTATTTTGTCAATCCTGGAAGTATTCTTGAGACCACAGCCCCTTCAAGATGATAGAATCCAAAAAATAAGAGAATAATGGCTGGATTTCTGAGAATAGTGAAGATGAAGAGGAATTTCTAGGGTTTGGATTATCTTGAGCAAATCTCCACCATTTTCTACAATCTTGGTGTCTATTGCATGCTATTTTATCAGCAGAACACAATTATGAAGTCAAAATAAAAAAATATCACCTGCATCATACAGACGAGACAATCACGATTCTGTGCAAACAGACGATTTTCAGCTCCAGCACCATTCTTCATCAACTCATCACTCAACACAACAGTATTCAACTCTCTTCATACACATTCATCAGATTTACACAATAGAAGCTCACAAATCTCCATGGATACACATGAATAAGACTCACAAATCAAAGAAACCACACAAATGAGGAGAAACACGATTTTCAGCAGAAACTCCTCTATTCACTTGATAGCATGTGAACAAATGATTAACCAACCCCTTTATAATAGAGGAAATTAGCTTATATACATTTTCAAGTGCCCCTTTTCACACTTGAATTTTGGTCCTTTCCTCTATTATTCTAAAAATATGCTATCTAGGAGTTTCCAAAAATTCTAGAAAAAATACATAAGATTCTATCCTACATAAGGAAGACTCTTCCTTATTTTTACAACAGTTGCATAAATATTTTTACAAATTTTTGTCATTTTACAATTATTTTCCTTCAAAAAGACTTCCAAAAATGCATCTTCCAACAGCGGTAGAGCTGACTCACCGAAAGATTCTACAGAGTGGATTGTGGTGGCCAACTATGTATCGTGACATGACCAAGTATATACAACAGTGTGACAAGTGCCAGCGTTCTGGGCAGCCTTTATAGCAACAATACTTCCCTCTCCAATCCGTTGTGCCTCTGGAACCATTTTAGAAATGGGGTTTGGATTTCATAGGACCAATTACACCTTGACGACAGTCACCAATAATAGATATATTCTGACATGCACAGACTACGCTACTCGTTGGGCTGAAGCATGGGCTTTGTGATCAGCTACAACGGCTGTGGTTGTTAAATGCTTAATGACGGATATCTTTCCACGTTACAGGTTACCCTTGGAGTTAGTAACTGACCAAGGTACACATTTTGTCAATACCTTGATGCAAGTGCTTACGAAAACATTCCAGATTGTGCACAAATTCAGTTCCCCTTATTACCCACGAGCCAATGAACTTGCTGAGAGTACCAACAAATCTCTCTTAGACATCTTGAAGAAACTGGTGTTAGATTGCCCAGAGCGATGGGATCAATTTCTCTTGTTGTACTATGGGCTTATCGTACTACATACAAAGTAGCGACCGGAACAACTCCTTTTAAGTTGGCGTATCGATTGGAAGCCATTGCCCCGATGGAACTGGTGGTTCCCAGTCTACGTGTGGCCCTTGAACAGAAGCTCTTACCGGAAGAATCTTTTCCCTTTCGTTTTGAGGCCTTACGGTCTCTGGATGAACAGCGTCTGAAGAATTTTCTGGTGCTGCAGGAAGTGCAGTTGAGACAAGCCAAAACCCACGACCGTTTCCACAAAACCCGTGTGTTTACGGTAAACCAATTGGTCCTCTTCTATAACGCTAAGGCTAATAGATCTACCGGAAAGTTTAAGCTATGTTGGTTCGGTCCTTACCGTATTGTTGAACAAGTGGGACCTGCAATTTTTCGGTTGGCAACCTTAACCGGTGTCCTTCTTCCAAAAGTGATTAATGGCTCCAAGCTCCGCCCCTATCACCCGCCATCTACAGACTCATGAGGTGTCTTCAGTATTTTTACTCTTTTTTCGCTTGTCACTTGATTTTCTTTTTCGCTCTCCATGTTTCGGTTGACCTATAGACCGTAATCTTTTCGTTTTCTTATCTAACCATGATTAATAGCCGCCTCTGTGTCGCTACATCTATCAATACATGCATGTTGCCATTATGTTGGTATATTTCCAATACTGCGTTATGATTAGGGTTCTTGCTGCCTATTTCATTGTAGTGTTTTCTACTTAAGCTTGTTCCTTTCGCTATTAGGTGCTATTGTGTTTTTTTGTGTGATTGTGACCCGTGTGTGCTCTGTGTCTTCGTTTATCTCTACGTGCGCCATGGAAGCTCTTGCTAACATAGTCACCTTTCGTGCTGGTCTCACTCCAGATGTGAGTGAGTATTTGTGCGCTCGGGATTGTTGGCCTTCGCTGAATTGCCTTGGCATTCAGTGGAGTGTCACCCCTTCCATGCATAGATCATTTCTACCATAGCCACCACGCCTGCTACAGAGCAGTGTTGGCCATTAGCGTGTTTAAACCCCCGTGTTGTAGTTACTCTAAACACAATTGTTGAGGGATTCCATCTCCCTCAAGAAGGTTTGGTTGATGGACCACTCCTTCCCATCGCAACCATGAAGGAATTGTTTCCCTAGCACTCATCTAATGAGTTTGCCATTCTCTATCGACCCGAACCAGAGCATACCGCTCTGCAATTCTGTTGCTCTAGCACGATGGTGAGAACCACGTTAAGAAGCTCCACCTCCTTAATGTCAATCCGCGGAAGAGATAGGAGTGATATGAAGATCGTGAATGTGAGATGAAGTGAGAGTGAAGGTGAGAAGCATAGAAATGCACACACACATACACACACACTACGAAGAGACAAGCAAGACACAATGGAAGGTGGGAAATTAGCTCTATTACTCAAGAACACTATTACAAGCTCAAAAGAACTCTAAACTCCAACAAGCTAATACTAACTAGCCTCAAAAATGAGCTCTCTAGCTCTTTTTATAGTTTCTAGACTAGTTTTGACCGGTTTCACATCTAGTGACCGGCATAGTTAAAAATTAGGTCCTAGATGCTATTTGGAAGGGTAAACAGTATCTAAAAATAACGAAAATTGGTACGCGCATTCTACCTAAGCTCCTCAAGCTCGAGGACTCCTCGGCTTGCACAAAATGGAGCTATGGATTACAAAATGGGGTTTTCTATGTTACATATGTTACAATAGTGATAAAAATCATTGTTGGAGGTTTTTGGAAAGTATTTGAAAACATACTTATTTGAAAAATGATTTGACTGGCTCCCTGCTTTGTCGTTACATGCTTCCGTGTCGTTTGTGCCTCTGGCTGCTTCCAACACCCCCCTCGCTCTCGCTTCTGTCGTCCCTGACAGAACCTTGCTGTGAGGTCTACCGGATATAGTTTTGTAGTAGGTCTTGAGTGAGGGTGTGCTCGGAGATACAAATGCCTCGGGCCAGGTCGGCCTCGAGTTTCTCCCAGTCGATTGGTTGCGGTTCATCGGATGGTGGGAGTCTGTAATGCGTGGAATACACCAACTGTTCACAGGCAAATAATTGCAATAAGTGGGTCGGCCTGCTGATGAACACTTCAGAGTGGTATTCCCAAAAGCCGGTTGTGAACATCTCTTCGAATGTCTACTTGTAGCACGCCGGTAAGTACTTGACTCTGCAATGCCAGGCATAACAAACCCGGAGCGATGGCGTCGTACTCATGTCATATGCGAGATCCAAGTTGCCATGCTCAAAGCCCGGGGTATTAACATGTGGTGCTTTGACTCGTCGGAAGACTTTAAATATCATTTGCATCATGTCAAATATCTTGACAGTCATATGCGCTGCTATATCATCCATATATCTCAAGCGAGGGAGCCAGTGACGAATCGTGGCCATCATGTAGCCAATTGTCGGTGGTCCTGTAGGTGGCCTGAAATATGGGTAGTTCAGCCAGTCTTGGCACTGCTTATTGTTTTGTACTTTGATAGCGAAGGCAGTCCAGGAGCGGCGTCGTGGCACTGGTCCCCAACACGGATTGTATTTTAAATGTAAAGGTGCCTTAACCCATGTGCTCATCATTTCAGGGTACTCTTGTAAAAGACGTGTACGCCAATCTGGTTGATAAATAGTGCCTTGTTGCGCATCCAGTGGCAAGTCTTCAGGCTCAAATTGAGTTGCATGTGATGGCTTCTTACCAGTTCGCTTCTCTATGGCCAGCTGGTATTCGGCCATTAGCATAAAGTACGGTTTGTATTGAAGCTCATGCCCGGAGATGTACCTGCGTGGGGCCAATTGAGCAAAGTAGGGAGATTGCAAAATTCTTTCTTCGATCATGGCCATAGCATGTAGCTGGGCCTCAACTCTAGCTGAGTGCGTTGTGCCAATTTCCTCAATAGTCTTCATCCATGCGGGGGTCGGAAGTTCATACGTCATCTGGCCTTCAGCCGTGACACGTCCGCCTGGGATGGGTTGTGGCTCGTACGCTTCTTCAAATGTTTCCTCCACTGGGATGGTGACCGTTTCTTCTTCAGCCGGAAGTTCAGGTGGTGAATCTGGCCTTGGTGGCGCTTCATATACTTCAATTCTTGACTGAAGAGTGATTACCTGGGCCCGTAATGCGTTGAGTTCGTCAAAAATTTCAGGGTCCACAGGTGCTGGTAATTCTGCTGCTACTTGTACTTGTTGTGTTGTCGGTTCTCTGAGCTGTAGTAGCTTGTGATCTTCCTTTAACTTCTGATGTTCTTCGTTCATTCGATCATAGTCCTCGAGCAGTCAAACATGGTCATCTAGCAACATCTTCATTGCTTCGGATGGGATTGCCTTGAATCTGCTAGGACTTAAGGGTTGTTCTGGATGGTCCAATGCCGCTTCCAAATTCTCTCTATTCTGTTCTTGGAGTCTCTGGTTCTCCTCTTTTGCTGCGGCTAGGTGTCTTCTTAGTAAGCCCATGTTTCGTGTTAGCATTGCATTGCGGACTGTCTGGGCTCTTAATAAATTATCCAAGTCAGCAGTGGCTTCCTTGGTCTTTTCTTCGCTTTCTAGCTCCAATTTGTGATATGCCTCACGTAATTCCTGGTAGCGGGTGTTCAGGGAGGCATTCTCTATAGCCAATAAATTAAGCTGCGACTGTAAGTCATTGGTTGTCCTCTGCAGCTGCTGATAATTATCACCAAGAGACGTGAACTCATCTCTTACTTGCGTCATACATATGAACATCTGTCGGAATGCATTATCTACAGTGGGTGATAGTATTAACGGGGTGCTAAATGAAGATGCAGTTGGTGTGGATGCAACGGGAACGGGGAATGGGGATGGGAAGGTGGATGATGTAGTGATTGTTGAAAATTGTGATGTGCCTAAGAATGTTTGTGCCGTGAGTGAAGGTAGTGATGGTGCAGTGGGTGGTGAGATGTCCATGTCCATGGACGTATCTAGTGCAGTGACCGTGAATAGTGGTGTGATCGTGGGTGCTCGTGCTGGTGTAAATACGGGATTTACAAATGTTGAGGGGTACGTTACAGGGGGGCTGGCTGGAGCAGTTTGGTGGAACGGGGGAAGAGGGGTTACAGTGGGTCGGGGAGGTGAGACGGGGGAGAAGGTTAATGGCGGGGGGAATGGGAAAAGCGGTCGTGGAGTTGTGGGGAAAGATGGAAAGGATTGGTGAAGGAATGGGTTGGATAGAAAGGTGGTTGTGGGAAGGGGTAGATTAGGGCTAATGGGCGCGGGAATTGTGGGGTGAGTGGTCGAAAAGACGGTTTCTGCAACACCACCGGCGAATGAAGGTGTGGGTCTGGGGGAAGGAGGGTGAAGAGGGGAGGCTGGATGGACGGGTGGTGAGGTCGGTACTTCGGTGACTACTGAGGTAGGTACAGTTGTAGCGCGGGGTGGGGAATCTACAATGATGGTTTCTTCGGCCAATGAACGTTCGGGAACGAGGTATGCCTCCCTGGCCTGTTCTGAAGATTGTGCTCCGGTTGGTACACGAATGTATTCGCCGGGCTTTGAAAGTAGTCGTACTCTGCGGGGGTCAAACTGTGGCAGTGGCTTTCGTTGCAAGTACCTGAGTGCCTCGTTGGAGCCTACTGATTGAACTAATTCTTTGAATCCTTTGATATATGCGTCTTCGAATCCACCTGTGATAAGTTCTTGTTCTATTATTTTTTGGCTCTCTTCCTCTGTCAGCTGCTTGCGTGCCCAAACTTTTTCCATAGTTCTATACAGCTTCTTGATAGCTAGAGTGTAAGCTGCTGCCTCGTAAGTTTCATCTTCATAGGTACTTGTATCGCCATGTGTGTCGGTTTGTTGGCCTTGGCCATCTGTCTGTTCCTTCTCTTGGGATTCCTGTGTTCCCTGGCTAGCTTCGTCGTCTCCTTCGTCGTCATCGGTTGCTGTCCTTTCATCATCGGAGCTGGACACGACCTGTCCTTGTGGCTGATCCCTGGGTGTGGCAGGGTAGCTAGGCCTTTCAAATTCTTGAGAAAACATGTGCCCTTCTGAAAACCGGAACTCATTGGAGAATGCATCGGGCATCTCAAAATCAAACGTTTGGTCCAGTGGCTCTGCTTGTCCTGGTTCTAAATGCGGTATTGGAAAAGAGAAAGCTTCCGCACCGATAGTGGTGGGAAGTTCAGCTGCTGTGGTGATAGGTTCTGTGGTTGGGGCTACTTGGGTTGCGATATTACTGGTGGTGCCCTCTGTTACCACTGGTCTAGATAACCTTATGCGGATAGGTTGTACCGTGGGAGTGGCTGCTGTTGGTGACTGCTCTGGAGATGGTTGTGGAGAGGGTGATGCTGGGACTTGTAGGCACGGGATAGTACCTCTCATCCGCTTTCCGGCTCTGCCTTTGCTAGACTTTCTAGCCTTCCTAGTGGTGCCTTTGAATGCTTTCAGTTCCTCACTGGTCATGGCACGCTCAATTGGTAAGTCATACGCCAAGCACATATATACGATCCTGGTGAGGGCGCAGCATCCATTGATTACCTTTTTTCGCTCCCATCTATGCTGTGCCAAATAGAGCTGATCAATGATCCAGCTAGCAAGATCCACTGTTTGCGGTCCAGAACATGCTAAGTATAATCCAAACCAGATTCTCTTGTGGGGCATGGTAAAACGATCCTGAGCTGGGAAAGCAAAGTGTTGCATGCATATCCGTAATGGCTTAGAGAGCTCAGGTGTTATAGCAGAAATATCCTCCCACTTAGTTACGTCACCACGCTTCATCTGTTCTGGGACTAGCCGTTCTTTCTCCGTTGGAGTGTGTGTTCCATGAATCTTGATGGCCGCTCTGATTAAATCCTTTGAAAGATAAAATCTTTTGTAAGGTGGATCCTCCACTAAAGAAGGCAAAATAAAGGTTCCTGGGATGTCCTTATTCTCTGAGGCCAGCAAAGTGGTGATTAAGTAATAACACCTATAAAAGTCAGGTTTGGGCAGAGGATTACTGAAATACTCCGTAAAGCCGGCTCTAGCCCAAAGATGAGTTAAGTCCTGGGTGTTCTGTAGGCCTTCGAATTCTCTTGAGAAGAATTGATACTTGCCCCATGTGCGGTCATCAAATGTCATATTTGCTTCAAAAATGAAGTCAGCATCAGCTAATGGTCTTGCTAGGCCTTGGAACCAATGAGAGTTACGGTGTATCTTCTCTGTGTATCCCATAGGTGGGTTATCGATTGGCATGGGTCCCGGAAATCCTTGGAACTCTGGCGGTGGAGCGGTCGGGTGGGATTCTGCACGTAAAACATTGAGGGGTACCGCAGCCACGCTGGGGCCTGCTTCCGATGGTCCTGCTTCGGTTTGCATGATGCCTGATGAGCTAATGGAAAAGATCTGCTACAAAAGATTAACACATTAGTATGGAAATTAATTATGATCCCATTAAGGTGAGACCGCAATCCCTTTCCATAACCGATGCGTAACCCATGTAGCCAAGTGTCGTGAAGTGATTGATGCAATGATCTTGTTGCAGAGCTAATGCAGGTCTCTAGACGCTTACATGCTTCAGATTATGCATACATTTCTTGATGAGCTTTTATTATGCATGATGTGGGGTTTGGGTGTATGAATTTATACAAGGTTTGGTTGAGGGTGAATTAGTACAAGGGTGGAGTTTAAACGGGGCGGGAGAATCGTTAGATAAGGGGGTACAAGAAGACGTTTGGATACGTTTAGGTATCCATTTCCTAAGAGTCTTGGAGTGGGTGGTATGTTTCTGCTGAGGAACAAAAAGCGGTATCGGGTTTGGTGGTATTGAAGGATGAAAAGGTTTCTGAGGGGTATATATTACATGGCTTGAGGGTTGAGATATAATACATTGTTTGGGTACCCAAATCTGCATAGGTGTGGGTCTATGGATAAGGTATTTCTTGGCGATCCAAATCTGTCGAGTATTGATGCTTGTAGAAGAAGATCGAGAGGACTTTGTATGCTGACTCTGCTTCTGTTGAAACTTTGTCCTGCCCTCTTCTGCAGTGTTGCCAATAGCCTGTGGTTGCTGTCCTTTTGGCACCCATATTTCTTTTGTGCCACTTGTTCTGTGATGTTGATACTGCTGCTTTCCTTGCCTTGTCTGGTGGTGTTGTTGGTCTGGGTTCCTCTGTTGTGGTTGACTCCTTCGAGGTTGGGTTTGAGAGGTCCCTTGGACACTCTGCTTTGGAAAAGAAGGGAGATCCAACACTTGCGTGACCTGCCCATTAGGAAGTGATTCGTTCTTCATCTTTAATCTAGGCCAGTCCGCAGCAAGTTTGGAAGGATGAGCACCGTAGGGTGTTGTGCTCATTTGGCCGCTGATGCAACCCACCTGACCGCTGATTGTGTTCATCCGCCCTAGCGGTTGGGTAGCTGCCCTCTCTAGTTTGCAGGAAGCCCCAGGGAAGATCTCCTGTCGTCCTTCTGATTGACAATTGTCCCTAGCCAAGCCCGAGTGGGTTGGTGTAGACGTAACGTGACTGATCTGACCCAAGATCTTCCGGTCTTCCGTCGCATGCGTTTCATAGGGTCTAGGGTTACAAACCTCAATCGGAATGCCGTTAGGGAAGTCAAGCGGTATCACTCGCTTCTGTTCTAAGGTTCCAATCTGTAAGGAGCCTTGTCTAAGATTTAGGTCCACTGAGTGATCGTAGAGCCAATCTTGGCCAAGGATTAGGGGTTCTATCAGGTCGTCATCATGGCACACTAGTAGCTTCGCTGTCATGGTCACATCCTTAATGAGGATAGGAAGGTCCACCTCACCCATGCAAGGGGTTTCCATGCCTCCTAGGCCTATGAGGTATGCCTCAATTGGCCGCATTTCTATTCCTGAATCCTTATAGTGGGACCATCTAATCGCACTAGTCGCAGCACCTGAATCAATTAAAGCCCTGAGCTCTTGGCAAGGGTTGTCGTGCTCTAGCCTGACTGTAATGAATGGTCTCCTGTCCACTATACTAGGATGAGTTCGTGACTTCACCTCACACATAGCCATGGGATATCTGGGTGTAGTTTCCAGATAGTTATAAGGTTCTCTCCCTAGTCCTTGTCTTCTTAACTTCATGCGTTTAATGCGTTCTATTGCTTCTGCCTGAGCTTCCGCTCGTATTCTATTTTCTTCCTCCTTACGCTTCTTTGCCAACGAGAGTCGTCTAAGCATATCCTCAGTAAGAGGTTCCTGATATAGCTTGACTCTGCAGCCACTAATATAATTAGGCATTATATCTCCTTCTAAAGTGGCTAACTGTACTGCTCCACTTGTTGAGAGTCTGTTAATGATCATAGGTCCATAACCTCGCTTTTCTAACTTACGTGCGTGTTCTTTAACGTATATACTAGAACTAAATCTCCTTCTTTTAAGCCTTTATCTTTCACATGTGCATCAAAATACGCTTTTTGTCGCTTCTTCGCTGCATATATTCCCGCTGCTGCCTTGAGCCTAGTTTCTCCTAATCGTTCCAAGTCCATTATTCTTGCTGATAATTCATGGCCGGTCCACTGATGTTCTTGTGCAACCTTAAGGGTCGGTATCAAGAAGTCTAAAGGAAGCACAGCATTCTGACCAAATACCATCTGAAAGGGAGTTGCATTGAGTACGGTCTTGTAGGCCACTCGATATGCCCAAACAGCGTGGTGTAATTGTTTGTCCCAATCTGAACGTTTGTTGTTCACGAGTTTCGTCAGTACGTTACAAAGGATCTTATTAGTGCTTTCAGCCTGACCATTGGCCTGAGGATGATATGGTGCGGATTTCTTGTGAATCACCATAAAATCCTGTAACAAATATTCAATGACTTGGTTTAGAAAGTGAGTGCCTCGATCGCTCACTAACTCTATAGGCAGTCCATATCTTGTAAAGACATTCTCAAATAAGAATTTTGCAGTTGTGTGTGCATCATTCTTTTTCGTGGCTTTTGCCTCTACCCATTTCGTAAGATAATCTGTCGCAACAATAATTTATTCCGCATGTGTACCTTTTGCAGGGGGGTTAATGGGTCCTACAAAGTCTATACCCCACTTAGAAAATGCATGTCCGCCCATCATGGGTTTCAATGGCATTTCATCTCTGCGAGTAGGAAACTGAGTTCTTTGGCACACATCACATCTCTTGACATAGGTATGCGCATCCATGTGAAGAGTGGGCCACCATAACCCTGCAAAGAGGATGGCTTTGATTATCCTATCGGGTCCAAAATGACCTCCTGCAACTCCTTGGTGTGCAGTCTCTAGTATGCTCAGATAATCGCTCTCATGAACACATTGTCTTAGATATCCATCTCGTCCTCTTTTGTATAGCTTATCGCCAATAAGTGAATAATCTTGAGCTTCCTGCTCTAGACTGCGTTGTCGAGCTAAGGTCATGCCTTGAGGGAATGTGTTTGTCCTCAAGTATGTCACTAATGGTTCACTCCAGTCTGGTGTGAGAGACACGTGATATAATGTAGCATGCTCTACTGGTGGTCTTTCACAACAAACATGGCATTCCTTACACAACCTGTAGACATCTGCTTCCATCGTAGGCCAATATACTCCTAATCTATGCAGAGTCTGTAATGTTCGATGTTTTGAATGATGTTGCTTTAATGCACCTATGTGTGCTAATTGCAACCAATTCGCATGTTCTGATTCATCTACACAACAAGCAAGAATCTTTTGATTATCCTGTTTATATATGCTTCCTGCCAATATTTGGTATCTTTGGGACTTGGTAATCTCTCCCTCTTTGATCTTTAACCTAGGATTCTTGGGTCCATATGTGAGAATAGGGACTATAGGCTTAGCCCATTCTGGTGCTATCTCAAGGTTAAACAAGTATGCATCTGGTAATTCATCCGCTACTCCTTGAGGAGCTTCTCCTGAGGTTAATCTTGAAAGGTGGTCAGCTCTAAGATGTGTCTTTCCTTTCCTGACTACGACTTCAAACTCATACTCCATGAGTAATAGGAACCAACGTATCAGTCGTCCTGTGTTACATGGCTTGTTGACTAAGTACAATAAGGCTTGATGATCCGTAAAGAACTTGAATTTGTTGGCCAACAAGTAGTGCCTGAACTTCTTTACTGCGTAGATCATCCCTAATCCTTCTCGTTCCGTCGTGGTGTAGTTCCTTTCTGCTGCGTTCAATTGTCTGCTCGCGTAAGCTATGGGGAGATCTATGTTACCTTCATTCGTGGGTTGTGCTAACACGCATCCTATGGCGTAATTGGATGCATCCACATGTACATGGAATGGCTTACTCCAATCTGGGGTAGTCAATATAGGTGCTGAGCACAAGCGTCGTTTAAGTTCATTGAATGAATTTTCACATTCATCTGTCCATTCAAAATTGGTTAAAAGAGAGTACAAAGGCTTGGCTATGATCCCATACATGTGTATGAATCTCCTATAATAACCGCAATGGCCCATAAATGCTTGTACCTGTTTGATGTTTGTCGGCCTAGGTAGATCTGCAATTACTTTTACTTTTTCCTCATCCGTAGAGATTCCATTTTTTGACACAATGTGTCCTAGAATTTTGCCTTGTCTGACCATGAAAACGCACTTTTCTGGGTTCAAACAAACCTGATACTCTCGACATTTGTCAAATATTTGTCTTAACTCTGGGATATGTGTCTGTCTTACATTTGAATGAGCACATATGTCATCGACATAAACTTCCAAGCTCTTGCGTAAAAATTCCTTAAAAACATGACACATGAGTCGCTGGAAAGTGGCGGGTGCATTTGTTAAGCCAAATGGCATCACGCGAAATGCAAATATGCCCCATTCAGTGGCAAATGCCATTTTGTGTTGATCTTTGGGGGCAATGGCTACTTGATTATAGCCTGAAAATCCATCAAGAAAGCTGTAAACTTCCTTGCCCGCAACTCTTTCCAATAGATGTTCTGTGATAGGAAGAGGATAACTATCTCTAATCGTTGCGGCATTAACTTTTTTAAGGTTAATACACACACGTAATTTTCCATTCTTCTTGGGCACTACCACAATGGGGGATACCCATTCGGTATGCTCAATTTCGTAGATGAATCCTGCTTCTATCAAGCGATCTATCTCCTCTTCGATCTTCGCAGCGTAGTTATCATTGTACATGTACGGTTTCTGTTTTGTCGGTTTTGCATCTGGAGTCATAGGGATTCTATGAGAACATATATCTGGATCTACTCCTTTCAAATCTTTGTAACTCCACGTAAAGACATCTCTATATTCGCGTAATAGGGCAACTAGCTCTTCTTCTTCTTCAGTTGTCAAATCATGCCCTATGTATGTGCATTTTTCTTCCTCTCCTTCTATGGCTACGATTATTTTCTTGGTTTTCTCGCGGTTATCATATACTTGTCCGTCATTCGCCTTTCTATTAGGCATTCGTACCATGATTCTTCTATCTTCGATTTCATATTTCTTGAAATTCTCGGGTACTTCAAACAGAGATTCTTCTTTTTCTGACATGGTTTCTTTCTTCTTTCTTTTCTTGCCTTCACTCTTAGTAGTCACTTCCGTGGCTAATCTCACCTCATTCGTAATTTCCTCGTGTCTCTGCGGGTGAGTCTCTACTTCGTAGAAATATTCTTCCTCTGATGCAAATGGAGAGTCCATGATAATTGATTCTAAATCAAAATCACTTGCATCCTCAAATGTATCAGTGTTAGGTTCACACTCTTCTAAAATTGCATCGCCCATGATTGGCTCTATCGTAAAAACTGAAATGTCATAGCCATCCTCGTCACAGTGGGGTGTCCATTGTTCTTCATTGATGGCTACATCCATGGTTGCTAGGATTTCTGCCCAACCATGGGGTTCGAACTCTTCATCTGGGAATACTATAGGTGCATAGGCTGGATCTTGTAGGGTTCGTGGATGTTGTTCTGCACCTAAGGTCCTGGCTTCTAACCTTTCTTCCTCTTGTTTGGCTACTTTACACATCCATAAATGAGTATCCTCATGCAACCAAGAAGGATCTGATTCTAATGAGTGCACGGATTCTGTTTCTACTAGTGTCTTATGGATGGTATTCCATTGTATTGGGGGTACATCTCTATGTGAATAGTCTTTAAGATTGACTTTGGTAGTCACTCCTAAATGTTGCAAGTACAAAGAATTAGTTCCCCAATCTTGTACAATTTGCAACTGACGCATGAATGGTCGTCCCAATATCATCTCATAAGCATGGTTTTTTGCAAAGTCACAAATGGCAAAGGTATGCTCAAATTCTACACCACAAGTGGTGAGAGATATGCCTTCTAGTAAGCCTAATGGTTTTTCTATGTGTCCATCAGCCATTTGTAGCTTCATCCTGGTGGGTCTTAATGCTGGCTTACCCCAACGTTTCCATAAAGCGGTGGTAGCTATGGCTACTCCGGCTCCTGAATCTAAGATGGCTTTCGTGGTGTAGCCCTGATGGGTTATCGGAAGATAAGTGTTGCCTTCCTCTCCTTCGCTTACATCTCCAATCTTTTCTATAGGTATCTCTGGTACCTTATCTTGTGATCCTATTGGTGAGGGAGTAGTGGCAAGCTCGGGGAATTGATTTGCTACATGCTTCCACAATTCTGGTTTTACCTTCAATAACTCCTCCAGAGTAAGTTACATTGTACTTTGGTATTCTTGATCATTTCCGTGTTTCTAGGGATTACTGATTCTTCATTCCTCACTATTATCGTGGGTGCTCTCATACTAATAGACTTTGCTTCCCAAGGTCCTGTGAACTGAGGTAATTCTTGTAAAGAATTAGATTCAATTCTTGTGTGTTCACTCAGTTGTTCTTCCTCTACATCATCGTATATAGAGGGAATGTCTTGGGGAAATTGTTCTTGCAAGTCATCTATTTCTTGAATAGGAGGATGGGTTCCTTGTTCTTTTCTCCATTTCTCTTCTTGGATTTCTCTCAAAAATTCATGTGAGTACCTATGTATGGAAGACAAATTGTCTTGACTTTCTGTATTGGGTACTTGAGACAGGGATGGTGCATTCCTTTCCTGTGTCTCTGGGACAATAGGGTTCCTAGGCTGATCCTTTTTCTCTTTGCTCTCGATCAAATATTCTAGCCTCTCCATTAGTCCTTGAAAGTGTAATTCCGGTTTTTCCATGTTATTCCAATTAAGATATCTAGAGGCTTCAAACAAAGCTTGTGCTAGTTCTACCATCTTCATGCAAAGTTTAGTTCTCTCAATTTCTAGATCAGCTCGAGGGTAGTTCTTACTCATTTCAGCTACCTGAGGTCCCTCTTTTAATCTAGCCTGATATGCACGAAACATCATGTCTAGATTCTCTGGTATGGGTTCCGCTAAAACTGTTCCTGACTTTTGAGCTGGATTCTCTTGATTCAATTCCTGTGAAGTCAATTCTTGGATTTTGGCTCTAGATTCCTTTAAACTTCCTTCCAACTCCGTTATCTTTTTACTCCATTTTCTCTTAATTCTTTCTCTAGAATCTTTCCAAGATTTTGTCTTTTTACTGCTAGATTCTGCAACTTCACTAGTTTCGACTACTTTCTCTTGATTAAGCTTTTGGTTATGTAAGAGCACCTGGGCTCTTGTTATAGCTTGGATAGGCACGTATGTAGGGTTGGATCCATCTGCGTTATTTACAATACCTATCACGTTGATCGGTGTCACATTCGGAGCGTTAACAGGGTTCTTAGGACAATCTTTGATTATGTGCTCTTTGCCACAATCGACACAAAAGCCTTGGATGTTATAGTACTGTGATTGTCCTGCTATCGGGGGGTGTGGACAATCCTTTATGAAATGATCTCCTTGGCACCTAAAGCATGGTCCTCTAGGGCCCTTTGGTCTCTGTTGTCTTAATTGGGGCCGTGGATTTGGGTTTGTATACATCACATTAGCATAGTCGGGCTCCCAACTAGGTTCCACTGGTGGACTATCGTAATGATATGTCTCCACGTGTTCTGGTGACCCTGTGTAATATGCGGGTGGACTATCGACATGCGTAGAGTCAAAACTGTTTGAGTGTGGGTCACTCTCTGTGATCAAAGGTGAAGAAGGCACTAAGGCCCTACTTAGGTTCTCTTCTGCAGCCGCATATTTGACTGAGATGACATTCGCTGGTGGGGGTGGCTGCTGAGCTAAGACAGGTTGAGGTCTCTGTTGAGCCTAGTATGGGTAGTTTTGAGGAGGCCTATAGTAATAAGGCTGAGCATTGTATTGGCCTTGATACCTACCTGGTTGCGGGTATGCTTGCGGGTAGTTCTGTCTCACGGTCTGTTTGTTGTACGGGCAGTCTTGAGCCGTATGATTCGTGTATCTTCTCTCAATTGTACAGTATTGGCCACTAGGGTTGGCTTGAGGTTGTGGTGCATTGGGACACACATTTGCCATATGATCACCACCACAGGTGTAACAACGCTTGTTTGTTAGCACCCTAGGTTTACTAGAAACTCCTAATTTCTGGGCCACTTTTTCTGCTAGGTCTTCTATTGAGCTAGACAATTTCGTGGATGCTAGAGATGAACAGTCTGAGTCCTTATAGACCTTTGAAAGTTCCAACTCGTCTCCTAAGTTGTCTTCAATGTCTATACAAATTCTTATACATTGCTCTAGTGTTCTGGGTTCTTTTAGGTACACGTAGGAGCGTAGTTTAGAGCTCAACAAGCCGTCTAGAAACAATGACACTTGCTTAGCTTGTGAGGGTAGCTCTTGCATTGGACATCGTTCAACATATTGTCTAAACCTACGTCCTGCAAGTCTAACTGTTTCTTGAGGGATCTGTTTAAAGCTATGAATCAACGAAGACGTATCATGTCTAATCCCACTTTTAGAGAATTCAGTGATGAATGACTCTAAAAAGTGATGGATGTCTCTAAATTGCCTTTGTTGCAAAGGTTGGAACCAAGTTAAAGCGGTATTCTTTAACGTTAGTCCAAATGCGTTGTATTGCGTGAACATGTCTTCAACTTGTTCGGCTCTTAGTACTTGCTTGAATTCTGCGACGTGGTCGTAGGGATCTCCTGTCCCATCAAAATAATTCTTCATTGATTTTACTAATTGAGTGGGTCTCAATATTCTTGCGTGTTCACGTGGTCTAGGTAGAGGAAAATCATCTCTACCACCTGGTATTCCATGATCTCTTTGTCTATCCACTCTATTAGTGTCCGTGGTTGTTCTATCTCTCCCTATGGGATGAGTGAAGCTTACTTCTGGTCTCTCTTTATTTCCCTCTCTTTGATTTCCATGGGCTGAGGATGTTCCTGCCCCTTGTTGACTTGTATTCATGTTTGTTTTAGATGGAGGGAATACCAATTCTCCTCTCCATGTGTATGTGTTTTTAGCGCGGTCGGGTACCACAAAGACTCTTTCTGAAGTCTCATCCAGGTATACAACCTTTCCAGGTGTATCCGGGTCCTTGAATTCGTATATAGTGATGATACCTACCTCACTAAGTAGTTCTGTCTTGTATCTCCAAAAGGCTTCATCTGTTTCTTTATTTACAAACAACTCTATGCTTCTGTTGTCCTGAGGGATCCAATCCGGGATTAGTACTCGTGTCAGTACAGATTTCCCTCTAGGTGTTCTAGGCTCTTCTAATGGTTCTTTTCCTTGAGGTTTTGCTTCCGTCTCTAGTTGAATCACGCCAAACTCGTTGGTATTGTTTGGCTGCGTACTTAAGATGTACATTGTTCCTTCCTTGTCTATGTACGCGTCTCTCTCGAATTTCACCACTGGACGTTCCAATCCAATGGGTTGATCGGGGTTGTGCATTTGCACCACTTGCCTTCGCAAACCATCCTCATAGATGCGAGCACCTAATCGATTGGTTCGGAGAAACTCTAGTTGTGTTCTATAGGGTCCTTCAGGCTTTTCTAAATAGGCTACATTTGACCCTCCTTCTGGTCTTCCTGTGCTAAATGCCATTTCTGAATCACCAGTATCTGAGCTCTCGTAGGGATAACTTGTGTTCAATTGTTGAGCCCACGATCGTGCAGTAGTTCTTACACTTGCCTCTGATGATCTAAGGCTTCGTCGGTCTGACTTACCTATATGTTTGCCCGATCTAAGGTTCATTAATTTTCTTCCTTGCACACTCAGTACACGCTCAGATCGTCACCGATTCTTTGTTATTACTTTCTTGATTCTTTTTAGATTTCTTTAGATTCTTGTCTTAATGTATGCGTCAGGAATTCGACTTTCCGTTATAATTTTGAGTTCTCGTTCCGTCAGACTTAGGTTCTTTCCTTTAGGTTTTCGTCACACACACCTTTACTTTAGTCTTGAACTTGAAAGAATTAAATATCTTGAACTTGAGGCGTTCCTATCGTCTTAATCCACAATGCTAACGTTTATCCTAAGCTAAGAATTGACTGAGGGGGTTGAGTAATCTTCCAACCTCGAGTCAGCTTTTTTCTGGTTGCTCTGATGCCCAAGAAGCCACGCTTCCCAAGCTTTATGCCCTTCACTACCTTGCCTTGGTTGCCTTTGATTGCCCTTGCTAGACCTGGAAAAATCCAATATTAGACCAATTCACAGTTGGATGATCAAGCACTTAAGTACATACACCTTTTAAGTCCCTCCCCTTTTGCCCAATTTTTCAATGCTTGCCCCCTGGCTTTCAAGTCCCAAACTAGGTCAACCTCAAAATAGCTTATCTAAAAATAGGTGTATTAAGCTATTAAGCTTTCTAACGAGCTATTAAGCTCAAAAAACGGACTTCGGATGAAAAAGTTATGACCGTTCAGGCCCTGGGGGGTAAAAACTGACAAATAGGTTTTTCTCCAAATATGAGCTAAGGGGTCCCCTATGAGTCTAATCACCCAAAAATTTCCCAAAAATAGCCCCAAAATTGGCCAAAAAATGAAACCCTAAAATTTGCGATGGGGGTGCACAATCGCGATGGTCAGTGATGATCGCGATGGTCTGGGACCGTCGCGATGGCGTGAGGGTGCACCGTCGCGATGGCGTGAATTTGCACAATCGCGATGGCGTGGACTTGGACCGTCGCGATGGCGTGAGGGTGCACCGTCGCGATGGCGTGAATTTGCACAATCGCGATGGCGTGGACTTGGACAATCGCGATGGCGTGAACTTGCACAATCGCGATGGTCTGAAAGTGCACCATCGCGATGGCGTGAGCTTGGACAATCGCGATGGTGTGAACTTGGACAATCGCGATGGCGTGAACTTGCACAATCGTGATGGTCTGAAAGTGCACCGTCGCGATGGCGTGAACTTGCACAATCGCGATGGCGTGAACTTGCACAATCGCGATGGTCTGAAAGTGCACCGTCGCGATGGCGTGAACTTGCACAATCGTGATGGCGTGAACTTGCACAATCGCGATGGCGTGGACTTGGACCGTCGCGATGGCGTGAAAGTGCACCGTCGCGATGGCGTGAGCGCGATGGCGTGAGCCAATCACGATGGTCTGGGCGCGATGGTCTGGGCCAATCGCGATGGTCTGGGTTTTTGAAGCGTCGCGATGGTCTGAAGTGCACCGTCGCGATGGTCTGAATTGCCACGTGGCACCGTCGGCGCGATGGCGTGAGCCAATCGCGATGGCGTGACACAATCGCGATGGTCAGAGACCGTCGCGATGGTCCGGCCAAGCCGTCGCGATGGCGTGAGCCAATCGCGATGGTGTGACACAATCGCGATGGTCAGAGACCGTCGCGATGGTCCACCAAACAATGATTTTTTGAGATGCAGCTATGGATTCCTAGAGGCGCTGGTGTCGCCTACACGCTGGTGTGGTCGCCTTCTCCAAATTCCGAACTTTGCAGACCATCGCGATGGTCTGACACAGTCGGAAATTTCTGACAGAAACTGAAAATTTTACCTTTTCCAAGCTTTCCTGATGCACTGGAGCTCTGTACCTGCAAGAAAACTCAAGAAAACCAAAGTACACACAAGCACAAAAGCTCTCTCTCACTCTCTCGCATGCACAAATGAGGGGAAATGAGGAGAATGGGTGGATATGGTGAATTTTCTGATTTTTTTGGAGATGAAGATGATGATGCGGTGATGAAGATGGAGTGTGGGGGAGGTGAAAAACACTAAAAACTAAGTAAAAACAACAACAAAAACTGAAATTTTTACCTTCCAACGCCACTTCTTGCTATACTCTTACCATCACACATTCGTCCTAGACTCGATCCCCGGCAACGGCGCCAAATTTGGTGTTGCTCTAGCACAATGGTGAGAACCACGTTAAGAAGCTCCACCTCCTTAATGTCAATCCGCGGAAGAGATAGGAGTGATATGAAGATCGTGAATGTGAGATGAAGTGAGAGTGAAGGTGAGAAGCATAGAAATGCACACACACATACACACACACTACGAAGAGACAAGCAAGACACAATGGAAGGTGGGAAATTAGCTCTATTACTCAAGAACACTATTACAAGCTCAAAAGAACTCTAAACTCCAACAAGCTAATACTAACTAGCCTCAAAAATGAGCTCCCTAGCTCTTTTTATAGTTTCTAGACTAGTTTTGACTGGTTTCACATCTAGTGACCGGCATAGTTAAAAATTAGGTCCTAGATGCTATTTGGAAGGGTAAACAGTATCTAAAAATAACAAAAATTGGTACGCGCATTCTACCTAAGCTCCTCAAGCTCGAGGACTCCTCGGCTTGCACAAAATGGAGCTATGGATTACAAAATGGGGTTTTCTATGTTACATATGTTACAATAGTGATAAAAATCACTGTTGGAGGTTTTTGGAAAGTATTTGAAAACATACTTATTTGAAAAACGATTCGACTGGCTCCCTACTTTGTCGTTACATGCTTCCATGTCGTCTGTGCCTCTGGCTGCTTCCAACAAATTCCTTGTAGACGTTAAACCTGCAAAAATGCATGTATGGCATTTCCAGACCTTTTTACTTGATGATTGATACTGCCTCACGAGAGGGTGTCAATTTTACATCTTTTTTCTTTCGGCACATTCACCATGAATGCTTAGCAGTTACAAAATAGTTAGCCAAGCATGACATTCCTCGCACTCGATTACCCCATCTCCTTACCCTTCTCCTTCCGGTGCTCCAAGCCACGCAACCCCTCCCACCCAATACTATTCTGTTACACGAAGAATCTACAGAGATGCTGGAAGATGACGATGATGGAGACCTGCTTCATTTCTTCCACTGAAAATACCGTCACATTAGCCCATCGCAAATTCAGGTGCAGGGTTCCACCGCCATACAAGATGTTGAAGTATTCCACGACACCGCCACCTCCTTACAGGTAGAGTCCATCCTGTCTTCTTCTCTCAAGCAGCCAAATCAAGATGCTATCATGGAAGATGTAGTTGAAGTCTCATCGCGGGAGGAATCTCATCAACCGGATGCTGAGGTTGTGAAGGAGATCGCAGAAGCTACTAGGGGTACGGACTATCAATCTCCTTTGTCACCAACCGTTGATGCCCAAGTAGATGCAGTTACTGTCCAGGCAGATGCAGTCACTGTCCAAGCAGATGAAGTCAAGCAAATGACTAAAAATGTCGAGGCAATTACAGAAGCCACCTCGTCAGTACCACAGATTGAGACTGGAATAGTTTTGGTTCTGACTTCCCTTATCCCTCTTCCTCCTCCAACTTCCATTCCTGATGCTGCTGAAGTTCTTCCCGGTGCCCCTTCAACTGTCGTTCGCGACGCATCACCTCATCTCTTATCCTCTCCCGATTATTCTCCACCATCCTCACCTCATCTGATCTCTGCCTCATCATCATAGCCTCCTCCTTCTCTTCCCCCCCAGCAGTAATGTTCACGGAATTGGCATCCATGGGCCAACTTCTTATTCAATTGTCGCAACAATTGCCCTTTCAGATGAAGATGGCCACTCAGACCATTCAACAGGAGTTGCAGAACAAAGTTGACCTGCTCGAAGCAGATATTGCCCCACTCTAGGAAGAAGCACTTGTGGTTAAAGCGGAGAATCATGCCTTGCAGACTCAGCTCCAGCAACTCCAAGAACAGTTAGTAGAAAAAGATAGCATTCTTCCTCAACGGGACACCGCACTTGTGAATTGAAGGAGAAGAACGTTCTCCTTGCTCCTAACAACGAGGAAATTTCACAATTGGAACAACTGGTATGTGATAAAGAAGATGCCCGAGTTGCGCTAGGAAATCTACTGGAGGAGACATGCATAGATCTTGCTATGGTAGAACAGAAAGAACAGGAAATGGTAGACCTTGCCATGCAAACCACTGCAGAGTTAAAGAAGGTGTCCAAAGATCTTTTCTAGAAAAGCCGTGACTTGGAAGCGGAGACTGGCCAGACTATTCAATTAAAGAAAAAGATGGAAGCTATTAAAAAAGAGCGAGATGCTTATTACAAAACTATTCAGTTTCAAGCTCAAGAGCTGGAAAGAAGAGAAAAACAGTTATGAGCTCATGCAGAAAGGCTCTCGAGAATTGATGCAGAGATAGCTGAAATGAAGCTGAGAAGAGGTGCTACCATCGCCAATGAATTCTACCTTCAGGAAGCATTTTTGCTGACACAAACGGAATTGCTAATGAGTCAAGTTATCGTTGCCAGTTTGGTTCGAACTGATGCCCAACTTATCGAGCCTGCCATTTTGAAAGATATGTTAGATTCCTTAAAACAGAAGATTACCCGAACCTTTAAATTAGCTCGAACTCTGTATATCCAAGGCATCATTGATGAGATTTAATTATAATTTCCATTTTTGGGTTCGAGTCCACCATGCATGCCAGTGTAAGCCGCCGGAAAGGAACTCATATTTCTTGTAAAATATATCCTAAAAAGTCGCACACATGAAAAGGTGTAGCACAACGTTGTATCCTTTGATAAGATGAATGAAAGAGTCGCGTAAGGCAGAAGGTAGACCCACTGGACTATCGTCTAGGCAAGGAGCCGGAAGCGAGCGCTGTTGTAGAACTCTGTGTAACTGAGTCTGTCTCATTGATTAAGTTTAATCATTAAGTGAAGTTAATTGAAGTGTTAAGTAATTTGATTAACGTGCTATGTGAAAGAGTTACATGATAACTTTCTGACATGAAAGTGCGTTAACGACGTATTCCGAGTAGTATTGGAAGAGAATACGTTAGCGCTCAGTTCAATGAAGTCATATAATCTTAATCTGCAGTTTGGGAAAATATAAATAGAGCCTCTGTTTACAGACCCCTGACCATCCCAAGAACCCAGTCGTGAATTAAACCAACAGAGTTCTGGTAGTTCCTTTGTCCTTGTACCCCTAATTTCTTGGCCACTAACTCTGCCACTTCCTCCACATAACTCGAACTAGAAGTTTCATTTCTCCTTGTATCCTCTGATTTGGTAGGATCGTGTGTGGTTTTGAGATCCTCAGCTAAGTTGTCTTCCAAATCTATGCACTCTTGAAGACACTCACTTAGGGTTTGCAATCATTTTACGTATACTAAGATTCTCAATGTTCCATTGGTTAGACCTTCTAAAAATAACGATATCATTTTTTGCTGAAAAGGTCTCTCTATCACAGGGCATCGACTACATATTGCTTAAATCTTTGTGCTGCATTTTTTACTCTCTCATTAGGAGCTTGTTTGAAACTATGTATTAAGGATGACGAATTGTGCTTGATCCCTCGCTTAGTGAATTCCCAAATAAGTTCTTGGAAGAATTGTTCAATATGACCAAAGCAATTTGGATCCAGGGACTGAAACCAAGTAAAGGCTATTCCTGTGAGGGTTAGCCGAAAGGATTCATATTGCATGAAAAATTCCTCCACTTGCTCCGCTCGCAATACAACCTGCTTGAATTCTGCAATGTGGTCATACGGCTCTCCTGTGCCATCGTAACGATTTCGCATACATTTGGCCAATTGGATTGGTCTCAGTATTTTGTGATCGGGCTCTGGGGGCTCGACTTATGATGGAAAAAGTGGGTTTTACTGGGTGTATTTCAGCTCCTACACCTCAGGGAGGTTCTTCCCTAAGGGTGGTTCTATTCATATTTCCTACTCCCTGGCTAGTTTGGTTGTGGGAGTTAATTCCTGGCATAGTGGATTTCTCATGAGGTCTGTTCGGCCTACTACGTTGGCTCGTTTGACATCACAGTTTGGAATGGGTTTTGTGAGGTAATTGCCTGATCTCCAAGAGGGAATATAGGATGATCCATGTGCTTTAATCTAGACCCCTTGACTTCATCTACAGACCAATATCTCCTTTGAATTTGGTCTAGGTATGTAACTCTAGATGGATTTTCTAGATCCCTTAATTCATATATAGTTGTTGGGTTGATGCTTTCTCCTTGTGTCAGTGAATCAGTTTGGAGGAGTAGCTAAGACCCATGGATCAGGTATATGTCTAACAGGTAATTATCTTGAGGTATCAAATCCCCTCTCAAGACTTGAGTCACCAAAGACTTGCCCGTTGGGGTCGTCACCAGTTTTTCTTGGTTAGATTTTCCAGAAGTTCCTTGTCCCTCTAATTCTCCTCTATCATTAATTTGATCAAGATTTTCCATTACTACATAGATATGGCTCATCTTGTCCATGTAAACTCCACCTTCATACTTGACAGCTGGTCTTGGAAACTACTTCAAATTCTATAGTGTTTATCATTCTTGATATTGTCTTGTGTAGACCATCGATGTAGATGGGTATTCCTTGCAAGTTGGTGGATATGTATTGAAGAGACGTACGATATTCCCCTTCCACTATAGACATAAAATCTTCCCTAGGTGCTGGACTATGCATGTCTTCAAGAGCCAAGAGTCTTTCCCAGTTAAATGACATTTCTGACTCACTCATCTGTGAACTCAACATGTAGTGCTAACCACTGAGTTGTGAGTCTCCAACTTGGTTGCGTGGTCGACACTAGCCTTAGATGATTTGGTACTTTATCTATCTCTTCCTAAGTTTCTACTTGATCTTAGGTTCATAAGCCTTGTCTACATGTCCAAAATTGTCCTTTGTATTGCTCAAAAACTTGTGAAACTCCTTGCTTCCTAGCCCAACCTGAGCTTTCCAATGAGCTCAAAATCATAGCAAACGGATTTCGTACGAGAAAGTTATGCCAGTTCAGGGTTTTGGGGGTCAAAACAGGGAAATAGGACCTCTCTGGGATTGCTTCAAAATAGGTGATATATGACACTTGGGAAGTATCGTGACACTTGAAACCTAAGTGGTCATGACACTTGACATCTAAGGAATATCGTGACACTTGGCCCTGGTCACGATACTCGATACCTATGGAATGTCACAACACTTGATGGAAACGACACTCGATACCTATGGAATGTTGCAACACTTGATGAAAAAACTGAGAAGATGAAGGTGGGTGGAGATGGTGATGATGATAAAGATGAAGGAGAAGACAAACTCAGAAACTGAATTGAAAATGATGATTTTTTTACCTTCCAACATCGCTACTCTACGTCTTACCGTCACATGCTCATCCTCCAAGCTCTCTCCCTGGCAATGATGCCAAATTTGGTGTCACTCTAGCACAATGGTGAGTACCAACGTGAGGAGCTTCACCTCATAAATGTCAATCTGTGGAGACGTGAGGACTAGTATGAAGACTATGAGCAAGTAATGGCACAAGTGCATCAGTGAAAGCACACAAACATGCACACACATACACACACATACATGATGGAGAGTGTTAATCTCCAAAAGAACAACCTACTCTTGTGATTAGAGCACCTCTATACCAAGAGTAAGTCAAAACCTTTACCAAATTAGAGGTCCAATCTCCAAATTATCAAAATGTGAAGAATTCTGTGAAGAAGATGAAACACAGAAAGTCTGCTGCACAATTTCTTCTCATTGACTTATCAAACCTTTAAAGTTTTCTATGAAATTTTGTATGGAGTGTCGCCTAGACATTGCACATCTCCTCCAAGTTAAAGTTCTTCAAAAGGTTTAGTATAACTTGAGAAATCAACTTCACAAGTTACCTATGTCCAAATCTGCACTTCTGAGAAGTCGATTTGACACCCCTAACTTCTTAACTTTGGTTCTCACAATGTCGAACCCGTTTTGCCAAATCCTTTTGGTTGTAGATAGCTTATCTCTTAACTTAGATTTTGAGCTATCACATGTGTAAAACTTTACACTGTGCACTGAGCACTACTCATTTCTTTGGACTCGAAAACTGCGCCTGTTTTAGGAGACTGTGAACACTCAACACATATGAATGTTCCTACAGATAATTCTCCTAATCTGTTTACAATTAGACTCTAAAATTTTGGTCACAAACTCATCAACTATCAACTTAGATATTCTCAAAAGGATTTCACAAATGATTCACCACAGAAGGAGCAGACTCGAAAAGATCGGGCGCAAGATTTCTTTCATTTCTGGAGAAGATTACAACTGAAAAATGAGAGAGAGACTTCCACTCACTTCTCATGTATCAAATGACATTTACAATCACTTATTTCTCTATTCCTATGCTCATACATAGTCTCTCATTGTCTTCTCACATATGCCCCGACATTTTCCAGAAGTATTTATAGGCATTTATGTACAAACTTTTATCAAAGCATAAGTATATGTAACCTATGTCATAACTAATGTACATATGTGTACATGTCCTTGCCTCTTGTGAATTTCTCCACCTTCCTTGCTTCAAATCTTCAATTGGTGATTGATCTGCACCAACAGCTCCCCCTCAATCATCAGTTGAGATTTCTCCTTTCTTCTTTATACCTGCCATGTCTTTAAACTTCTGTAGCTTTGGTCCATCCAAGCTCTTTGTAAGCATATCAGCTATTTGATCTTTAGTTGAAGTATGTATGACTTCAATCTCCTTGTCCATCACTTTCTCTCTTAGAAAATGATACTGAATCTCAATGTGTTTAGTCCTGGCATGAAAAACAGGATTAGCAGCCAAATACAATGAACTCATGTTATCTCCAAATATAATTGGTATCCCATGCACAATGTCAAGACTCTTCATTAAGGTCTTGAGCCAAATCACTTCCTTTGCAGCTTCAACCATGCCTTTGTATTCTGCTTCTGTAGAAGACAAAGCAACTGTATGTTGCTTCTTGGAACACCATGAGATAAGTTTATCTCCCACATAACACATGTATCCAAAAGTAGATCTTCTATCATCTGGATTACCTGCCCAATCTGCATCACTATAGATTTTGATATTTGTACCTGAGGTAAACCCATAATACAAACCTTCATTGATTGTACCCTTAATGTACCTCAACACTCTTTGACCTGCAATCCAATGTTCTTTCCTAGGACAATGCATGAATTGAGACAACACCCCTACTGCATATGATAAATCAGGTCTAGTTAAAGTAGCATAGATAAGACTACCAATCAGACTCTGATATTGTCTCATGTCCTTGAACTCTTCACCACCAAACTTACTCAATTTGTGATTCACCTCCATTGGTGTAGGTGCTACCCTGCAATCATCCATTTTAAACTTGATTAACAAGTTCTTTAAATACCTTTCTTGGGTTACAAATACTCCATGTTGAGTATATGTAATCTCCATGCCCAAGAAGTATGATAAGTCTCCCAAGTCACTTATTTTGAATTCCTTTTCCATCTGCTTCTTGAGTCTTTGTATTCCTTCTTCATCTGTATCTGTAAGGATTATATCATCAACATATATGCACATGTATATGAAACCATTTTCACTTGCTTTGACAAGCAAGCTACTATCTGCTTTAGACACCTGAAATCCAAGTTCTTTTAAGAACTTTACAAGTCTATAGTTCCATGCCCTTGGGGCCTGCTTCAAGCCATACAAAGCTCTCTTGAGCTTGCACACATGATCTGGATACCTTTTATCTTTGAACCCTTGAGGTTGCTCCATGAACACATCATCTGAAATATAACCATTCAGAAAAGCATTTTTCACATCAAGTTGACATAACTTCCAACCTTTACATGCAGCAATAGCTATAAGTGTCCTGATGGTTGTCATCTTTGCCACAGGACTATAAGTCTCATCATAGTTAACACCATAAGTCTGAGCAAACCCTTTGACAACAAGTCTAGGTTTGTATCTAGACACACTTCCATCTGCAAACCTCTTGGTTTTGTAAACCCATTTGCATCCAATTATTTTCTGACTATTTGGCTTTGGAACCAAATCCCATGTTTGATTCTCCATCAATGCATCATATTCTTCCTGCATAGCTTTCTCCCATTTTTCCTTACCTCTTGCCTCTTCATATGTAGAAGGGTCTTCATATGTATTCATCATATAAGCATAATCTTTTGTGGCCAAAAAAGAAGTATCATAGCTATACCTTGTAGGTTGCCATTGTTTCTTGTAGACCTCCTAAGCTCTCCACTTCTTGAGGTTTCTGGTTCTTCATATTCAGGATCAAATCTTGGTATTTCTTCCACTTCAGTCTGCACTTCATTATTCTCTTGTTCATCAAATATTTGAACCTTTGATTTACCTTTCCTTTGGCTCACTTCTTCTTCATTACCTGTATTGATATTAATTGTACCTACATACCAAGTGCTCTGCTCATCAAATGTCACATCTTTAGAAACCATGAATTGCTTTGTAGATGGACTCCACAATCTATAGCCCATTTGCTTGTCATCATAACCAATGAAAACATATTTTTCAGCTTTAGGCTCCAACTTGTGCCTTAATTGTGATGGCACATAAGCATATGCCACACATCCAAAAACTCTGCAATGATCCAAGGTAGGTCTCTTACCCCACCAAGCCTCATATGGTGTCATACCCTGCAAGGC
Organism: Ceratopteris richardii; assembly: GCA_020310875.1. NCBI lineage: Eukaryota > Viridiplantae > Streptophyta > Polypodiopsida > Polypodiales > Pteridaceae > Ceratopteris > Ceratopteris richardii. Next base: position 226,509,243 of record CM035408.1, read on the forward strand.
TTTACATGGTAATCTATTAACCAAATAAGTAGCTGTATTTACAGCCTCAGCCCACAAATAATTAGGGCAATTTTTCTCCTTCATCATGGATCTTGCAAACTCAACAAGTGTTCTATTTCTCCTTTCTGCTACACCATTTTGTTGAGGAGAGTACCTGCAAGTAACTTCCCTTTTTATACCTGCATTCCACAAATAATCACTGAACTCATTAGAGAAATACTCTCCCCCTCCATCTGACCTTAGTCTTTTCAACTTGTGTCCTGTAATTCTTTCTGCGTATGCATGATAGTGTTTAAATGTATTAAACACTTCTGACTTATCTTTAATCACATAAATAGTGATCCATCTAGTAGCATCATCAACATAAATCACATAATACCTTGACCCATTTATACTGAAATCCTTTGATGGCCCCCACACATCTGTGTGTACCAATTCAAGCTTCTCTGAGTACATGAAACCATGCTTGGAGTAAGAATTCTTATGAGCCTTACCTAATTGACATGCCTCACATCTGTATGTCATATGTTGACCTGCAACATTAGGCAAACCAAGCACTGAACCATTATTATTCATGTCTTTAATACCTCTTTCATTGAAATGTCCAAGCCTTTTGTGCCAAAGATCTAACTCAGAGATCTTATGTCCTCCATATGTGAACATAGCATGACCAATATTACCTTGAACCTTCAAAGTAAATAACCTTCCTTCTTTCTTCCCTGAAACAATCTGTTTATACCCTTGGCTAGGGTCTTCCACATATACTCCATCATTAGTGAACCTTACTTCATATCCCTTTTCAACAATTTGTCCTACACTTATCAAATTCTTAGGAATTGTAGGAACATACAAGACCTTACTTAATAAGGTACTACCATCCTTAGCCTTCACTGATCCAATTGACTTCACATTATGCTTTGTGTTGTCACCTGTTTGAACAACATGATTAAACACCTTATTCTCCAAATCAGTCATCAAAGATATATTACCACTCAGGTGATTGCTACACCCTGAGTCAATGTAGAAGACTCTTTGATCTTCACTCTGACTTTCACAAGTAGCATTCATTATTAATGTTGAATCCTCCTTTTGATCTGAAGCATAATTGTAGTAGGTGTTGTTGTATTGTTGACTTTGGAATCCTCTACCTGCATTTCTTCCAAAGTAACTCCTACCACCTCTGCCTCTGAAATTACCTTTTTGATTTCTGCCTCCTCTTCCTCTAGAGTTATAGTTCTGATTATATCCATGATTATTCTGAGTATTATGCCAACAATCATTAGCTAAGTGATTTGTCTTACCACAAATCCAGCAAGCTTTGCCTCCATCTTTGTTATTCCTGCCTCTTCCTCTACCTTTGCCACCTCCTCTTCCTCTTAGGAAGTTGGCTTGACTAGTTGTACCTTCATCTTCACCTGCTTGTTGCTTTCCTTTGCTATTCTTCTTCTTGTCCTTTGACTACATTGCATGACCTGCACTCTTGTCACTATCTCCTTTAACATCCTGCTCAAATGTTAGCATATGACCTAGCAATTGATTTAAATCAGGAGTGAAATGATCAAGTGATAACTCTGTAGACAAAATGAATGGCTTCCATTTGTCATCACCTCTTAAGCTTGTAAGAATTTGCCTTACCAATTTATCCTCCTCAATGTCTTTGTTGCTCTAGCACAATGGTGAGAACCACGTTAAGAAGCTCCACCTCCTTAATGTCAATCCGCGGAAGAGATAGGAGTGATATGAAGATCGTGAATGTGAGATGAAGTGAGAGTGAAGGTGAGAAGCATAGAAATGCACACACACATACACACACACAACGAAGAGACAAGCAAGACACAATGGAAGGTGGGAAATTAGCTCTATTACTCAAGAACACTATTACAAGCTCAAACTAGCTCTAAGCTCACACTAGCCAACATGAACCAACCTCAAAAATGAGCTCTCTAGCTCTTTTTATAGTTTCTAGACTAGTTTTGACCGGTTTCACATCTAGTGACCGGCATAGTTAAAAATTAGGTCCTAGATGCTATTTGGAAGGGTAAACGATATCTAAAAATAACGAAAATTGGTACGCGCATTCTACCTAAGCTCCTCAAGCTCGAGGACTCCTCGGCTTGCACAAAGTGGAGCTATGAATTAGAAAATGGGATTTTGTCTATATTACATATGTTACAAGAGTGATGAAAATCACTGTTGGATGTTTGAAGAGGTAATAAAAACATAGTTGTTTGAAAAAATGATCCGACTGGCTCCCTGCTCCGTCTTTACATGCTTCCGTGGCGTCTGTGCCTCTGGCTGCTTCCAACACCCCCCTCCCTCTCGCTTCTGTCGTCCCTGACAGAACCTTGCTGTGAGGTCTGCCGGATATAGTTCTGTAGGAGGTCTTGAGCGAGGGTGTGCTCGGAGATACAAATGCCTCGGGCTAGGTCGGCCTCGAGTTTCTCCCAGTCGATTGGTTGCGGTTCATTGGATGGTGGGAGTCTGTAATGCGTGGAATACACCAACTGTTCACAGGCAAATAAGTGCAATAAGTGGGTCGGCCTGCTGATGAACACTTCAGAGGGGTATTCCCAAAATCCGGTGGTGAACATCTCTTCAAATGTCTGCTTGTAGCACGCCGGTAAGTACTTGACTCTGCAATGCCAGGCATAACAAACCCGGAGCGATGGCGTCGTACTCATGTCATATGCGAGATCCAAGTTGCCATGCTCAAAGCCCGGGGTATTAACATGTGGTGCTTTGACTCGCCGGAAGACTTTAAATATCATTTGCATCATGTCAAAAATTTTGACAGTCATATGCGCTGCGATATCATCCATATATCTCAAGCGAGGGAGCCAGTGACGGATTGTAGCCATCATATAGCCAATAGTTGGTAACTCGATGGGTGGCTTAAAATAGGGGTAATTCAGCCAGTCTTGGCACTGCTTATTGTTTTGTACTTTGATAGCGAAGGCAGTCCAGGAGCGGCGTCGTGGCACTGGTCCCCAACACGGATTGTATTTTAAATGTAAAGGTGCCTTAACCCATGTGCTCATCATTTCAGGGTACTCCTGTAAAAGACGTGTACGCCAATCTGGTTGATAAATAGTACCTTGTTGCGCATCCAGTGGCAAGTCTTCAGGCTCAAATTGAGTTGCATGTGATGGCTTCTTGCCAGTTCGCTTCTCTATGGCCAGCTGGTATTCGGCCATTAGCATGAAGTATGGTTTGTATTGAATCTCATGCCCGGATATGTACCTGCGTGGGGCCAATTGAGCAAAGTAGGGAGATTGCAAAATTCTTTCTTCGATCATGGCCATAGCATGTAGCTGGGCCTCTACTCTTGCTGAATGTGTCGTTCCAAGTTCCTCAATCGTTTTCATCCACGCGGGGGTAGGAAGTTCATAGGTCATCTGGCCTTCGGCCGTGACTTGTCCGCCTGGGATGGGTATTGGCTCGTATGCTTCTTCAAACGTTTCCTCCACCGGAATGGTTATGTTCGCGTCGTCAGCTGGGATCTCCGGTGGGGAGTCAGGCCGTGGTGGTGCTTCGTATACATCTATGCGTGATTGGAGTGTGACTACCTGGGCCCGTAATGCGTTGAGTTCCTCTATGAGGGCCAGAGAGGGGTCCACCGGTTCAGGTACTTCTGCTGCTACTGGTACTTGTTGTGGTGCCGGTTCTCTGAGCTGTAGTAGCTTGTGATCTTCTTTTAACTTCTGATGCTCTTCGTTCATTCGATCATAGTCCTCGAGCAGTCGAACATGGTCATCTAGTAACATCTTCATTGCTTCGGATGGGATTGCCTTGAATCTGCTAGGACTTAGGGGTTGTTCTGGATGGTCCAATGCCGCTTCCAAGTTCTCTCTATTCTGCTCTTGGAGTCTCTGGTTCTCCTCTTTTGCTGCGGCTAAGTGTCTCCTGAGTAAGCCCATATTCCTGGTCAGCGTCGCGTTCCTAATCGTTTGGGCTCGAAGCAGGTTGTCCAGATCAGCAGTGGCTTCTTTTGTTTTCTCTTCACTTTCTAGCTCTAGCTTATGATATGCCTCTCTTAGTTCTTGGTATCGCGTATTTAAAGAGGCATTCTCGATTGATAATGAGTTAAGCTGCGACTGTAATTCATTTGTCGTCCTCTGCAGCTGTTGATAATTGTTGCCAAGAGATGCGAACTCATCTCGTACTTGTGTCATGCATGTGAACATTTGTTGAAGTGCAGTGTCTATGGTTGGCGATAATAGTAATGGAGTGCTAAGTGAGGATGCGGTGGAAGTAGATGCAGCGGGAATGGGGAATGGGGTTGGGAAGGTGGATGCAGTGGTGATTGTGGAAAATTGCGACGTACCTAAATATGATGGTGCTGCTAGTGGAGTGGGTGCTGGTGCGGTGGGTGGTGAGATGTCCATGTCACTGGACGTGTCAAGTGCGGTGACTGTGAAAAGTGGTGTGTATGTGGGTGGTTGTGTCGGTGTGAAGACGGGATTTACAAACGTAGAGTAATTTGCAAGGGGTATGGCTGGAGCAGCTTGGTGAAAAGGGGGAATAGGGGTTAGAGTGGGTTGGGGAGGTGAAACTGGTGAGAAGGTTAGTGGGGTTAGAAAGGTGAAAGGGTATCTTAAAGGTGGGGGAAAAGATGGGAAGGATGAAGGGATGAAGGGGTCAACACGTAGGCGAGGTGGGATGGGTGCGGGCATGGTGGCATGAATGGGCAGGGCAAAGGCTGTGGCCATGTGGCCTTGGACTGGTGTGGATGTGGGAGGAGCAGGTGTGTGTGCGGGGGATACAGGATGAGTTGGTGAAACATGAGGTGAGAGAGGAGTAGATGGTGTGGATGTTATTTCAAGGATAGTGGTAGTATGTACAACGGTAGTATGTGGTGGGGAGTCGACTAGGATAGCTTCTCCGGTGATGGAGCTTTCCGGACGTAGGCGTGCATCTTGCGCTTGGTGGGATGATTGAGGACCTACCGGAACTCGAATGTATTCACCGGGCTTCGATAACAGGCGAACTCTGCGAGGGTCATATTGGGGGAGTGGCTTCCTTTGTAAATATCTTAGTGCTTCAACCAGGCCAATGGATTTGACCAGCTCTCTGAACCCTCTGATGTAAACTTCTTCAAACCCTCCGGAGATGAGTTCTTGTTCGATGATGGTTTGGCTCTCTTCTTCAGTCAATTTCTTCCGTGCCCAGACTTTCTCCATCGTACGATATAATTTCTTGATTGCCAGCGTGTATGCTGCTGCTTCGAAAGTCTCCTCTTCATGCGTGCTGGTGTCACCGTGTGCATCGGTTTGTTGGCCTTGGCCATCTGTCTGTTCGTGTTCTTGGGAATCATGCGTGCCTTGGCTGGCTTCATCGTCACCTTCATCGTCATCAGATACTGTTCTTTCGTCTTCAGAGCTCGACACCACTGGTCCCTGTGTCTGATCCCGCGGTGTGGTAGGGTAACTCGGCCTTTCAAATTCTTGAGAAAAGAACTGTCCTTCTGAGAACTGGAACTCATTTGAGAATGCATCAGGCATCTCAAAATCGAATGTTGTGTTTATCGGTTCTGCCTCCATGTGTGGTATTGGGAAAGAAAAGGCTTCCGCACCAATAGTGGTGGGAGCTTCTGCTGTCGTGGTGGTGGGTTCTGTGGTTGTAGCTGCCTGAGGTGTAACGGTACTAGTAGTGCCCTCTGTTACTACTGGTCTAGATAACCTTATGCGAATAGGTTGTACTGTGGGAGTGGCTTCTGTCGGTGATTGCTCTGGGGAGGGTTGTGGTGATGGTGTCTCTGGCACTTGAAGGCAAGGAATAGTGCCTCTCATGCGCTTACCTGCCCGTGCTCTGCTGGGCTTCCTGGCTTTCTTCGTCGTTCCTTTGAATGCCTTCAGTTCTTCTCCTGTTAATGCACGTTCAATTGGCAAGTCATAGGCCAAGCACATATAAACAATTCTTGTCAACGCACAACATCCATTAAGCACTTTCTTTCGTTCCCATCTGTGTTGTGCCAAATACATTTGATCAATGATCCAGCTCGCTAGATCGACAGTCTGTGGTCCAGTACAGGCTAAGTATAATCCAAACCATATTCGTTTATGTGGCATGGTGAATCTGTCCTGAGCGGGGAATGCAAAATGTTGCATGCATATCCGTAGCGGCTTTGACAGCTCAGGTGTAATTGCTGAGATCTCCTCCCACTTAGTGACATCCCCACGTTTCATAGGGTCTGGAACTAATCTTTCCCGATCTGTGGGCGTGTGGGTTCCATGAATCTTGATGGCAGCTCTGATTAAATCCTTCGAAAGATAAAATCTTTTGTAGGGTGGATCCTCCACTAAAGAAGGCAAAATAAAAGTTCCTGGGATATCCTTATTCTCTGAGGCCAGCAAAGTAGTGATTAAATAATAACACCTATAAAAGTCAGGTTTGGGCAGAGGATCACTGAAGTACTCCGTGAAGCCGGCTCTGGCCCAAACATGAGTTAAGTCTTGAGTGTTCTGTAGGCCTTCAAACTCTCTGGAGAAAAATTGGTATTTTCCCCAAGTGCGGTCATCAAACGTCAAATTAGATTCAAATATGAATTCCGCGTCCGCTAAGGGTCCTGCAAGTCCCTGAAACCAGTGAGAGTTACGGTGTATCTTTTCTGTGTAGCCCATAGGTGGGTTATCGATTGGCATGGGCCCTGGAAATCCTTGGAATTCTGGCGGTGGAGCAGTCGGGTGGGATTCTGCTCGTAAAACATTGAGGGGCGCTGCAGCTACGCTGGGGCCTGCTTCTGATGGTCCTTCGTCGGTTTGCATGATGATTGATGCGCTAATGAGAAAGATCTGCTACAAAAGATTAACACATTAGCATGGAAATTAATTATGATCCCATTAAAGTGAGACCGCAATCCCTTTCCATAACCGATGCGTAACCTGTGTAGCCACGTGTCGTGAAATGATTAATGCAATGATCTTTTTGTAGAGCTAATGCAGGTCTCTAGACACCTACATGTTTCAGATTATGTATACATTTCTTGATGAGATGAGATCATGAGTGATGTGTGATGATGGTGGGTGAATTTATACAAGGTTTAAAGGTTAGTGATTTATTACAAGGTTGTATGTTAGTCAGGGGGTAGTTAGACAATGGGTTAGGGGAAGACGGTTGGACAGGCTTCGGTATCCATTTCCTAAGAGTCCTTGAGTGGGTAATGTGGTTCTGCTGAGATACAGGAAGTGGTATCGGGTTTGGTGGTATTGAAGGATGAAAAGATTTCTGAGGGGCATACATTACATGGCTAGAGGGTTGGGCTATAATACATTGTTTGGGTACCCAAATCTGCGTGGGTGTGGGTCTATGGGTAAGATATTTCTTGGCGATCCAAATTTGTCGAGTATTGATGCTTGTAGAAGAAGATCGAGAGGACTTTGTCTGCTGACTCTGCTTTTGTTGAAACTTTGTCCTGCTCTTTTCTGCAGTGTTGCTAATAGGCTGTGGTTGCTGTCCTTTTGGCACCCATATTTGTCTGGTGCCGCTTCCTTTGGGTGGCCTAGACTGCTTTCCTTGTTGTGTCTTCTGATACTGCCGTCGGTCTGGGTTCCTCTGTTGTGGTTGACTCTTTCGAGGTTGGGTTTGAGAGGTCCTTTGGACACTCTGCTTTGGAAAAGAAGGGAGATCCAACACTTGCGTGACCTGCCCATTAGGAAGTGATTCGTTCTTCATCTTTAATCTAGGCCAGTCCGCAGCAAGTTTGGAAGGATGAGCACCGCAAGGTGTTGTGCTCATTTGGCCGCTGATGCAACCCACCTGACCGCTGATTGTGCTCATCTGCCCTAGCGGTTGGGTAGCTGCCCTGTCTAGTTTGCAGGAAGTCCCAGGGAAGATCTCCTGTCTTCCTTCTGATTGACAACTGTCCATGGCCAAGCCCGAGTGGGTTGGTGTAGACGTAACGTGACTGAGCTGACCCAAGATCTTCCGGTCTTCCGTCACATGCATTTCCGAGGGTCTAGGGTTACAAACCTCAATCGGAATGCCGTTAGGGAAGTCAAGCGGTATCACTCGCTTCTGTTCTAAGGTTCCAATCTGTAAGGAGCCTTGTCTAAGATTTAGGTCCACTGAGTGATCGTATAGCCAATCTTGGCCAAGGATTAAGGGTTCTATCAAGTCGTCATCATGGCACACTAGTAGCTTCGCTGTCATGGTCACATCCTTAATGAGGATAGGAAGGTCCACCTCACCCATGCAAGGGGTTTCCATGCCTCCTAGGCCTATGAGGTATGCCTCAATCGGCCGCATTTCTATTCCTGAATCCTTATAGTGGGACCATCTAATCGCACTAGTCGCAGCACCTGAGTCAATTAAAGCCCTGAGTTCTTGGCAAGGGTTACCGTGCTCTAACCTGACTGTAATGAATGGTCTCCTGTCCACTATGCTAGGATGAGTTTGTGACTATACCTCACACATAGCCATGGGATATCTGGGTGTAGTTTCCAGATGGTTATACTGCTCTCTCCCTAGTCCTTGTCTTCTTAACTTCATGCGTTTAATGCGTTCTATTGCTTCTGCCTGAGCTTTCGCTCGTATTCTATTTTCTTCCTCCTTACGCTTCTTTGCCAACGAGAGTCGTCTAAGCATATCCTCAGTAAGAGGTTCCTGATATAGCTTGACTCTACAGCCACTAATATAATTAGGCATTACGTCTCCTTCTAAGGTGGCTAACTGTACTGCTCCACTTGTTGAGAGTCTGTTAATGATCATAGGTCCATAACCTCGCTTTTCTAACTTTCGTGCGTGTTGTTTCAACGTATGTACTAGAACTAAATCTCCTTCTTTTAGGCCTTTATCTTTCACATGCGCATCAAAATATGCTTTCTGTCCCTTCTTCGCTGCGTATATTCCTGCTGCTGCCTTTAGCCTCGTTTCTCCTAATCGTTCCAAGTCCAGTATTCTTGCTGATAATTCATGGCCGGTCCACTGATGTTCTTGTGCAACCTTAAGGGTCGGTATCAAGAAGTCCAAAGGAAGCACAGCATTCTGACCAAAAACCATCTGAAAGGGAGTTGCATTGAGTACGGTCTTGTAGGCCACTCGATATGCCCAAACAGCATGGTGTAACTGTTTGTCCCAATCTGAACGTTTGTTGTTCACTAGCTTCGTCAGTACGTTACAAAGGATCTTATTAGTGCTTTCAGCCTGACCATTGGCCTGAGGATGATATGGTGCGGATTTCTTGTGAATCACCATAAAATCCTGTAACAGATATTCAATGACTTGGTTTAGAAAGTGAGTGCCTCGATCGCTCACTAACTCTATAGGCAATCCATATCTTGTAAAGACATTTTCAAATAAGAATTTTGCAGTTGTGTGTGCATCATTCTTTTTCGTGGCTTTTGCCTCTACCCATTTCGTAAGATAATCTATCGCAACAATAATGTATTCCGCATGTGTACCTTTTGCAGGGGGGTTAATGGGTCCTACAAAGTCTATACCCCACTTAGAAAATGCACGTCCGCCCATCATGGGTTTCAATGGCATTTCATCTCTGCGCGTAGGAAACTGAGTTCTTTGGCACACATCACATCTCTTTACATAGGTATGAGCATCCATGTGAAGAGTGGGCCACCATAATCCTGCAAAGAGGATGGCTTTGATTATCCTATCGGGTCCAAAATGACCTCCTGCAACACCTTGGTGTGCAGTCTCTAGTATGCTCAGATAATCGCTCTCATGAAGACATTGTCTTAGATATCCATCTCGTCCTCTTTTGTATAAATTATCGCCAATAAGAGAATAGTCTTGAGCTTCCTGCTCCAGACTACGTTGTCGAGCTAAGGTCATGCCTTGAGGGGATGTGTTTGTCCTCAAGTATGTCACTATTGGTTCACTCCAGTCTGGTGTGAGAGACACGTGATATAATGTAGCATGCTCTACTGGTGGTCTTTCACAACAAACATGGCATTCCTTACACAACCTGTAGACATCTGCTTCCATTGAAGGCCAATATACTCCTAATCTATGCAGAGTCTGTAACGTTCGATGTTTTGCATGATGTTGCTTTAATGCGCCTATGTGTGCTAATTGCAACCAATTTGCATGTTCTGATTCATCTACACAACAAGCAAGAATCTTTTGATTATCCTGTTTATATATGCTTCCTGCTAAGATTTGGTATCTCTGAGACTTGGTAATCTCTCCTTCTTTGATCTTTATCCTAGGGTTCTTGGGTCCATATGTGAGAATAGGGACTATAGGCTTAGCCCATTCTGGTGCTATCTCAAGATTAAACAAATATGCATCTGGTAGATCATCCATCACTCCTTGAGGAGCTTCTCCTGAGGTTAATCTTGAAAGGTGGTCAGCTCTAAGATGTGTCTTTCCTTTCCTGACTACTACTTCAAAATCGTACTCCATGAGTAATAGAAACCAACGTATTAGTCGTCCCGTGTTACATGGTTTGTTGACTAGGTACAATAGGGCTTGATGATCTGTAAAGAACTTGAATTTGTTGGCCAACAAGTAGTGCCTGAACTTCTTTACTGCGTAGATCATACCTAATCCTTCTCGTTCCGTCGTGGTGTAATTTCTTTCTGCTGCGTTCAATTGTCTGCTCGCGTAAGCTATGGGGAGATCTATGTTACCTTCACTCGTGGGTTGTGCTAGCACACATCCTATGGCGTAATTGGATGCATCCACATGTACATGGAATGGCTTACTCCAATCTGGGGTAGTCAATATAGGTGCTGAGCACAAGCGTCGTTTAAGTTCATTGAATGAATTTTCACATTCATCTGTCCATTCGAAATTGGTTAAAAGAGAGTACAAAGGCTTGGCTATGATTGCATACATGTGTATGAATCTCCTATAATATCCGCAATGGCCCATAAATGCCTGTACCTCTTTCACATTAGTTGGTCTAGGTAATTCTGCAATTACCTTCACCTTTTCTTCATCCGTAGAGATTCCATTTTTTGACACAATGTGTCCTAGAATTTTGCCTTGTCTGACCATGAAAACGCACTTTTCTGGGTTCAAACAAACCTGATACTCGCGACATTTGTCAAATATTTGTCTTAACTCTGGGATATGTGTCTGTCTTACATTTGAATGAGCACATATGTCATCGACATAAACTTCTAAGCTCTTGCGTAGGAATTCCTTAAAAACATGACACATGAGTCGCTGGAAGGTGGCGGGTGCATTTGTTAAGCCAAATGGCATCACACGAAATGCAAATATGCCCCATTCAGTGGCAAATGCCGTCTTGTGTTGGTCTTCTGGAGCAATGGCTACTTGATTATAGCCTGAAAATCCATCAAGAAAGCTGTAAAGTTCCTTGCCCGCAACTCTTTCCAATAGATGTTCTGTGATAGGAAGAGGATAACTATCTCTAATCGTTGCTGCATTAACCTTTTTAAGGTTAATACACACACGCAATTTTCCATTCTTCTTGGGCACTACCACAATGGGGGATACCCATTCGGTATGCTCAATTTCGTAAATGAATCCTGCTTCTATCAAGCGATCTATCTCCTCTTTAATCTTCGCAGCGTAGTTATCATTGTACGTGTATGGTTTCTGTTTTGTCGGTTTTGCATCTGGAGTCATAGGGATTCTATGAGAACATATATCTGGATCTACTCCTTTCAAATCTTTGTAACTCCACGCAAAAACATCTCTATATTCGCGTAATAGGGCAACTAGCTCTTCTTCTTCTTCAGCTGTCAAATCATGCCCTATGTATGTGCATTTTTCTTCCTCTCCTTCTATGGCTACGATTATTTTCTTGGTTTTCTCGCGGTTATCATATACTTGTCCGTCATTCGCCTTTCTATTAGGCATTCGTACCATGATTCTTCTATCTTCGATTTCATATTTCTTGAAATTCTCGGGTACTTCAAACAAAGATTCTTCTTTTTCTGACATGGTTTCTTTCTTCTTTCTTTTCTTGCTTTCACTCTTAGTAGTCACTTCCGTGGCTAATCTCACCTCATTCGTAATTTCCTCGTGTCTCTGAGGGTGAGTCTCTACTTCGTAGAAATATTCTTCCTCTGATGCAAACGGAGAGTCCATAATGATTGATTCTAAATCAAAATCACTTGCCTCCTCAAATGCATCAGTGTTAGGTTCACACTCTTCTAAAATCGCCTCGCACATGATTGGCTCTATCGTAAAAACTGAAATGTCATAGCCATCCTCGTCACAGTGGGGTGTCCATTGTTCTTCATTGATGGCTACATCCATGGTTGCTAGGATTTCTGCCCAACCATGGGGTTCAAACTCTTCGTCTGGGAATACTACAGGTGCATAGGCTGGATCTTGTAGGGTTCGTGGATGTTGTTCTGCACCTAAGGTCCTGGCTTCTAACCTTTCTTCCTCTTGTTTGGCTACTTTACACATCCATAAATGAGTATCCTCGTGCAACCAAGAAGGATCTGACTCCAAAGAGTGCACGGATTCTGTTTCTACTGGTGTCTTATGGATGGTATTCCATTGTATTGGGGGTACATCTCTATGTGAATAGTCTTTAAGATTGACTTTGGTAGTCACTCCTAAATGTTGCAAGTACAAAGAATTAGTTCCCCAATCTTGTACAATTTGCAACTGACGCATGAATGGTCGTCCCAATATCATCTCATAAGCATGGTTTTTTGCAAAGTCACAAATGGCAAAGGTATGCTCAAATTCTACACCACAAGTGGTGAGAGATATTCCTTCTAGTAAGCCTAATGGTTTTTCTATGTGTCCATCAGCCATTTGTAGCTTCATCCTGGTGGGTCTTAATGCTGGCTTACCCCAACGTTTCCATAAAGCGGTGGTAGCTATGGCTACTCCGGCTCCTGAATCTAAGATGGCTTTCGTGGTGTAGCCCTGATGGGTTATCGGAAGATAAGTGTTACCTTCCTCTCCTTCGCTCACGTCTCCAATCTTTTCTATGGGTATCTCTGGTACCTTATCTTGTGATCCTATTGGTGAGGGAGTAGTAGCAAGCTCGGGGAATTGATTTGCTACATGCTTCCACAATTCTGGTTTTACCTTCAATAACTCCTCCAGAGTGAGATTACACTGTACTTTAGTGTTCTTGATCACTTCTGTGTTTCTAGGGATTACTGATTCTTCATTCCTCACTATTATCGTGGGTGCTCTCATACTAATAGACTTTGCTTCCCAAGGTCCTGTGAACTGAGGTAATTCTTGTAAAGAATTAGATTCAAACCCTGTGTGGTCACTCAGTTGTTCTTCCTCTACATCATCGTAAATAGAGGGAATGTCTTGGGGAAATTGCTCCTGCAAATCATCTATTTCTTGAATAGGAGGATGAGTTCCTTGTTCTTTTCTCCATTTCTCTTCTTGGATTTCTCTCAAAAATTCATGTGAATATTTATGTATAGAAGACAAATTGTCTTGACTTTCTGTATTGGGTACTTGAGATAGGGATGGTGCATTCCTTTCCTGTGTCTCTGGGACAATAGGGTTCCTAGGCTGATCCTTTTTCTCTTTGCTCTCGATCAAATATTCTAGCCTCTCCATTAGTCCTTGAAAGTGTAACTCCGGTTTTGCCATGTTATTCCAATTAAGATATCTAGAGGCTTCGAACAAAGCTTGTGCTAATTCTACCATCTTCATGCAAAGTTTAGTTCTCTCAATTTCTAGATCAGCTCGAGGGTAGTTCTTACTCATTTCAGCTACTTGAGGTCCCTCTTTTAATCTAGCCTGATATGCACGAAACATCATGTCTAGATTTTCTGGTATGGGTTCCGCTAAAACTGATCCTGATTTCTGAGCTGGATTCTCTTGATTCGATTCCTGTGAGGTCAATTCTTGGATTTTGGCTCTAGATTCCTTTAAACTTCCTTCCAATTCCGTTATCTTTTTACTCCATTTTCTCTTAATTCGTTCTCTAGAATCTTTCCAAGATTTTGTCTTTTTACTGCTAGATTCTGCAACTTCACTGGTTTCGGCTACTTTCTCTTGATTAAGCTTTTGGTTCTGTAAGAGCGCCTAGGCTCTTGTTATAGCTTGGATAGGCACGTATGTAGGGTTGGATCCATCTGCATTATTTACAATACCTATCACGTTGATCGGTGTCACATTCGGAGCATTAACAGGGTTCTTAGGACAATCTTTGATTATATGCTCTTTGCCACAATCAGCACAAAAGCCTTGGATGTTATAGTACTGTGATTGTCTTGCTATCGGGGGGTGTGGACAATCCTTTATGAAGTGATCTCCTTGGCATCTAAAGCATGGTCCTCTAGGGCCCTGTGGTCTCTGTTGTCTTAATTGGGGCCGTGGGTTTGGGTTTGTGTACATCACATTAGCATAGTTGGGCTCCCAACGAGGTTCGACTGGTGGACTATCGTAATGATATGTCTCCACGTGTTCTGGTGACTCTGTGTAATATGCGGGTGGACTATCGACATGCGTAGAGTCAAAACTGTTTGAGTGTGGGTCACTCTCTGTGATCAAAGGGGAAGAAGGCACTAAGGCCCTACTTAGGTTCTCTTCTGCAGCAGCATATTTGACTGAGATGACATTCGCTGGTGGTGGTGGTTGCTGAGCTAAGACAGGTTGAGGTCTCTGTTGAGCCTGGTACGGGTAGTTCTGAGGAGGCCTATAGTAATAAAGCTGAGCATTGTAATGGCCTTGATACCTACCTGGCTGCTGGTATGCTTGCTGATAGTTCTGTCTCACGGTTTGTTTGTTGTACGGGCAGTCCTGAGCCGTATGATTCGTGTATCTTCTCTCAATTGTACAGTATTGGCCACTAGGGTTGGCTTGTGGTTGTGGTGCATTGGGACACGCATTTGCCATATGATCACCACCACAGGTGTAACAACGCTTGTTTGTTAGCACCCTCGGTTTACTAGAAACTCCTAGTTTCTGGGCCACTTTTTCTGCTAGGTCCTCTATCGAGTTAGACAATTTTGTGGATGCTAGAGATGAACAGTCTGAGTCCTTATAGACCTTTGAAAGTTCCAACTCGTCTCCTAAGTTGTCTTCAATGTCTATGCAAATTCTTACACATTGCTCTAGCGTTCTGGGTTCTTTTAGGTATACGTAGGAGCGTAGTTTAGAGCTCAACAAGCCATCTAGAAACAATGACACTTGCTTAGCTTGTGAGGGTAACTCTTGCATTGGGCATCGTTCAACATATTGTCTAAACCTACGTCCTGCGAGTCTAACTGTTTCTTGAGGGGTCTGTTTGAAGCTATGAATCAACGAAGACGTGTCATGTCTAATTCCACTTTTAGAGAATTCAGTGATGAATGACTCTAAAAAGTGATGGATGTCCCTAAATTGCCTTTGTTGCAATGGTTGGAACCAAGTTAAAGCTGTATTCTTTAACGTTAGTCCAAATGCGTTGTATTGCGTGAACATGTCTTCGACTTGTTCTGCTCTTAGTACTTGCTTGAATTCTGCGACGTGGTCGTAGGGATCTCCTTTCCCATCAAAATAATTTTTCATGGATTTCACTAATTGTGTGGGTCTCAATATTCTTGCGTGTTCACGTGGTCTAGGTAGAGGAAAATCATCTCTACCACCTGGTATTCCATGATCTCTTTGTCTATCCACTCTATTAGTGTCCGTGGTGGTTCTATCTCTCCCTATGGGATGGGTGAAGCTTACTTCTGGTCTCTCTTTATTTCCCTCTCTTTGATTTCCATGGGCTGAGGATGTTCCTGCCCCTTGTTGACTTGTATTCATGTTTGTTCTAGATGGAGGGAATACCAATTCTCCTCTCCATGTGTATGTGTTTTTAGCGCGGTCGGGTACCACAAACACTCTTTCTGAAGTCTCATCCAGGTATACAACCTTTCCAGGTGTATCCGGGTCCTTGAACTCGTATATAGTGATGATACCTACCTCACTAAGTAGTTCCGTTTTGTATCTCCAAAAGGCTTCATCCGTTTCTTTATTTACAAACAACTCTATGCTTCTGTTGTCCTGAGGGATCCAATCCGGGATTAGTACTCGTGTCAGTACAGATTTCCCTCTAGGTGTTCTAGGCTCTTCTAATGGTTCCTTTCCTGGAGATTTTGCTTCCGTCTCTGGTTGAATCACGCCAAACTCGTTGGTATTGTTTGGCTGCGTACTTAAGATGTACATCGTTCCTTCCTTGTCTATGTACGCGTCTCTCTCAAATTTCACCACTGGACGTTCCAATCCAATGGGTTGATCGGGGTTGTGCATTTGCACCACTTGCCTTCGCAAACCATCCTCATAGATGCGAGCACCTAGACGGTTGGTTCGGAGAAACTCTAATTGCGTTCTATAGGGTCCTTCAGGTTTTTCTAAGTATGTTACGTTTGACCCTGCTTCTGGTCTTTCTGTGCTAAATGCCATTTCTGATCCGCTGGTGTCTGAGCTCTCGTAGGGGTAATTACTATTCAATTGCTGAGCCCACGATCGAGCAGTAGTTCTTACACTTGCCTCTGATGATCTAAGGCTCCGTCGGTCCGACTTACCTATATGTTTGCCCGATCTAAGGTTCATTAATTTTCTTCCTTGCACACTCAGTACATGCTCAGATCGTCGCCGATTCTTTGTTATTATTTTCTTGATTCTTTTTGGATTTCCTTAGATTCTTGTCTTACTGTATGCGTCAGGAATTCGACTTTCCGTTATAATTTTGAGTTCTCGTTCCGTCAGACTTAGGTTCTTTCCTTTAGGTTTTCGTCACGCACACCTTTACTTTAGTCTTGAACTTGAAAGAATTAAATATCTTGAACTTGAGGCGTTCCTATCGTCTTAATCCACAATGCTACCGTTTATCCTAAGCTAAGAATTGACTGAGGGGGTTGAGTAATCTTCCAACCTCGAGTCAGCTTTTTTTTTGGTTGCTCTGATGCCCAAGAAGCCGCGCTTCCCAAGCTTTGTGCCCTTCACTGCCTTGCTTTGGTTGTCTTTGATTGTCCTTGCTAGACCTGGAAAATTCCAAGATTAGACCAATTCACAGTTGGATGATCAAGCACTTAAGTACATACACCTTTTAAGGCCCTTCCCTTTTGCCCAACTTTTCAATGTTTTGCCCCCTGGCTTTCTAGTCCCAAACTAGGTCAACCTCAAAATAGCTATTAAGCTCAAAAAACGGACTTCGGATGAACAAGTTATGAGCGCTCAGGCCCTGGGGGGTAAAACTGACAATCAGGTTTTCCTTCCAATATGAGCTAAGGGGTCTCCTATGAGTCTAATGGTCCAAAAATTTCTCAAAAATACCCCCAAAATTGGTCAAAAAATGGAACCTTAAATTTGCGATGGGGGTGCACAATCGCGATGGTCTGAGACCGTCGCGATGGTCCAAGCGAACCGTCGCGATGGCCCGAAGTGAACAATCGCGATGGCGTGAGGTCGAACCGTCGCGATGGCCCGAAGTGAACAATCGCGATGGCGTGAGGCCGAACCGTCGCGATGGCCCGAAGTGAACAATCGCGATGGCGTGATCAGGCGGACAATCGCGATGGCGTGGGTCAACGGTCAAAGGTGGACAATCGCGATGGTCCGAAGTGAACCGTCGCGATGGTCACAAGTGCGATGGCGTGAGCCAATCGCGATGGTCTGATTTTGGGCTGTCGCGATGGTCCGAAAAATGAACCGTCGCGATGGTCTATCTTGACACGTGGCACCGTCGTGGCGATGGCATGGGCCAATCGCGATGGCCCGAGGTCAGCTGAACAATCGCGATGGTCCAAGTGGACCGTCGCGATGGCTCAAGTGAACCGTCGCGATGGTCCGAAAAATGAACCGTCGCGATGGTCCAGCCGAGCCGTCGCGATGGCGTGAGCCAATCGCGATGCTGCGACACAATCGCGATGGTCTGAGACCGTCGCGATGGTCCACCAAACAGTGATTTTTTGAGATGCTCCTGTGGATTCGTAGATGCGCAAGGGTCGCCTACCTCGTGGTGTGGTCGCCTACCTCGAATTCCGAAAGTTGCAGACCATCGCGATGGTCCGCCACACTCGGCAGATCTTTGACAGAGAGTAAAATTTTACCTTTTCCAAGCTTTCCTGATGCACTGGAGCTCTGTACCTGCAAGAAAACTCAAGAAAACACAAGCACACACAAGCACAAAAGTTCTCTCTCGCTCTCTCGCATGCACAAATGAGGGGAAATGAGGTGAATGGGTGGATATGGTGAATTTTCTGATTTTTTTGGAGATGAAGATGATGATGCGATGATGAAGATGGAGTGTGGGGGAGGTGAAAACACTAAAAACTAAGTGAAAACAACAACAAAAACTGAAATTTTTACCTTCCAACGCCACTTCTTGCTATACTCTTACCATCACACATTCGTCCTAGACTCGATCCTCGGCAACGGCGCCAAATTTGGTGTTGCTCTAGCACAATGGTGAGAACCACGTTAAGAAGCTCCACCTCCTTAATGTCAATCCGCGGAAGAGATAGGAGTGATATGAAGATCGTGAATGTGAGATGAAGTGAGAGTGAAGGTGAGAAGCATAGAAATGCACACACACATACACACACACAACGAAGAGACAAGCAAGACACAATGGAAGGTGGGAAATTAGCTCTATTACTCAAGAACACTATTACAAGCTCAAACTAGCTCTAAGCTCACACTAGCCAACATGAACCAACCTCAAAAATGAGCTCTCTAGCTCTTTTTATAGTTTCTAGACTAGTTTTGACCGGTTTCACATCTAGTGACCGGCATAGTTAAAAATTAGGTCCTAGATGCTATTTGGAAGGGTAAACGATATCTAAAAATAAAGAAAATTGGTACGCGCATTCTACCTAAGCTCCTCAAGCTCGAGGACTCCTCGGCTTGCACAAAATGGAGCTATGAATTAGAAAATGGGATTTTGTCTATATTACATATGTTACAAGAGTGATGAAAATCACTGTTGGATGTTTGAAGAGGTAATAAAAACATAGTCGTTTGAAAAAATGATCCGACTGGCTCCCTGCTCCGTCTTTACATGCTTCCGTGGCGTCTATGCCTCTGGCTGCTTCCAACAGTCTTCATCAACAGCTCCTAATGCATCTGCAATGTCTTTCATCCTTGTTACATAGTCTGAAATAGATTGAGAAGCCTTCTTCTTGAAGGTTGTAAACTCTGCCCATAAGGATGCCTTCCTTGACTTTGTAGTATTCTGGAAATGCTCCTCCAAAGCATTCCAAATATCAGTTGCACTTTCAAGACCTCGAATATGAGGTAACAAATAATCATTGACTGCCATATATATTATGCTCCTAGCCTGAGCATCTTTCTTCATCCAATTCTTCAAATCTGCTAACTCTTCCCTAGTTGGAACACTAGGATCTCTGAAACTTGGCTTCTCCTCTTCACCTGTGATGTAGGCTATTAAATCTTTGCTCATAAGATGAGCTTCCATCCTCATTGACCATGCAGGATAGTTTTCCCTATCCAATTTCTCTATCTGAAGAGAATCTCCCATTCTTGTGTCCTCCTGTGTATTGAAAACTTCAGCCTTTATGAACAATATGTGTACCTTTACTTCGAATTAGACTCCTTTTGTCCTTCTTGATGTTGTATGGTCTCCTCCTCAAGCTTTGCCTTCAAACTTTCACCTTCTAGCACTTCAATTGTTGAAATTCTTGAATCTGCAGCAGTCGGGATCCTCCTTTTCTTGATTTTGATGTCTCTTGCTCTGATACCACTGATGGAGAGTGTTAATCTCCAAAAGAACAACCTACTCTTGTGATTAGAGCACCTCTATACCAAGAGTAAGTCAAAACCTTTACCAAATTAGAGGTCCAATCTCCAAATTATCAAAATGTGAAGAATTCTGTGAAGAAGATGAAACACAGAAAGTCTGCTGCACAATTTCTTCTCATTGACTTATCAAACCTTTAAAGTTTTCTATGAAATTTTGTATGGAGTGTTGCTTAGACATTACGCATCTCCTCCAAGTTAAAGTTCTTCAAAAGGTTTAGTATAACTTGAGAAATCAACTTCACAAGTTACCTATGTCCAAATCTGCACTTCTGAGAAGTCGATTTGACACCCCTAACTTCTTAACTTTGGTTCTCACAATGTCGAACCCGTTTTGCCAAATCCTTTTGGCTGTAGATAGCTTATCTCTTAACTTAGATTTTGAGCTATCACATGTGTAAAACTTTACACTGTGCACTGAGCACTACTCATTTCTTTGGACTCGAAAACTGCACCTGTTTTAGGAGACTGTGAACACTCAACACATATGAATGTTCCTACAGATAATTCTCCTAATCTGTTTACAATTAGACTCTAAAATTTTGGTCACAAACTCATCAACTATCAACTTAGATATCCTCAAAAGGATTTCACAAATGATTTACCACAGAAGGAGCAGACTCGAAAAGATCGGGCACAAGATTTCTTTCATTTCTGGAGAAGATTACAACTGAAAAATGAGAGAGAGACTTCCACTCACTTCTCATGTATCAACTGACATTTACAATCACTTATTTCTCTATTCCTATGCTCATACATAGTCTCTCATTGTCTTCTCACATATGCCCCGACATTTTCCAGAAGTATTTATAGGCATTTATGTACAAACTTTTATCAAAGCATAAGTATATGTAACCTATGTCATAACTAATGTACATATGTGTACATGTCCTTGCCTCTTGTGAATTTCTCCACCTTCCTTGCTTCAAATCTTCAATTGGTGATTGATCTGCACCAACAATACACACACACGTGCACAAGGTAAGATCAAAGAGTGGAACGATGGAAAGCTTCGATTACAATAGAAATCTCTTACAAATCTGAACTCTACAACAAGCTAACCTCAAAAATGAGCTCTCCAACCCTTTTTAAAGCTTTTTGAGTGGTTTTGGCCCTGTCTAGACCTAGTGTCCTGCCTAGTTAAAAATTAGGTTCTAGGCTTATTTGGGGGCTCAAACGGAGTCTAAAAATGATGAAAATTGGTAGGATGATACTTCTAATAATCCTCAAGCTCAAGGACTCCTTGGCTTGAACAAAATGGAGTTGTAAAAATAGAAAACGGTATTTACAATGGTTTTAAGTGATAGAAATCACTATTTTTATAGGGATTTCTTATGAAAATTTGACATGTGCTTCTTGGAGCTCCCTACATGATCCTTCTTCTTGTGTGTCCCCTTCATTGATGCGCTTCCATGCTTGTGCGTGACCTTGACTGCCAACATGCCATGACAAGGGTTGTCCAATGCGTTGATAGGAATCACACTGCTGGACATAATCATCTGTGTCATGTTGTAGAGTCGGCCACCACAAACCACTCTATAGGATCTTTTTATGTATCAACTCCATCGAAAAGTGACCACCAGTAGGTGCAAAGTGAACCAATGCTAGGACTGATTGTATCTCATGCATTAGGACACATCGGAGCCAAGATCTTGAGGGGTTAGCATGGTACAATTGGCCCACCATGATATGGAAATGATGACTATATAGGGTTAGCTTCTATCGATTAGTTGCAAACAGGGAACCAGGTGGATAAACAGAAGTCAAAAAAGTTATAAGAGTATCATAACACGAGCTTACAAGATTCCATAGAACTAGTGAAGAGCTAGGTTCAGCCATATGAATGGTAGGGGAGGAATCATCTACTCCCATTGATGCTTCACCAGAATCTAACTTGGACAAGAAGTCAGCAATCACATGAGAGGAGCCAGGGCAATGAATCACGTCATAATCGAATTCTTGCAGGGGAAGAACCCATCAAACGATTCGTCCACTCAAATTTTGTTGGTGAACCAAATAGGTTAAGGTTGAGTGGTCCACATGAAATGTAAATTTGCGGCTGAGTAGGTAATGCCAGAATTTCTTAACAAAATAAATAAGTCCCAAGCATTCAGTTTTGTAATAGAATAATTATGTTCAATAAGAGCTAAATGGTGGCTAATGTAGTAGACTAGGCGATACCACTTGTCTTGGAATTTCATCAGGATTCTCCCAACAGCAATATCTGGGGCATCCACAAAGACATGGAAGGGCAAGTCCCAATTTGGCACTTGCAAGATAGAAGCCTACGTAAGAAGTTGCTCAAGTTGTACTAAAACTCTCCTGACACTCCGTAGTCCATTGGAAATCATGAGGGGTGATTGTCATTAATCGAGTGAGGGGAATGGTTAAGTGTTCTAACCACCATAGATGGCGACCATGCCAATGGATTTGCCCGAGAAAGCACATAACTTCTTTGGGTGACTTTGGTGGCAAGGCTTGCAAAATACTTGCAGCTTATCTAGGTCAATTTGAATCCCTAAGTGAGAAATAATATGACCCAATAACTTGCATTAGGAGAAAACAAAAATAGATTTATTTGGATTGAGGCAAAGTCAATAGTCTCTATGCTTCAAAAAGCATAGTCAAAGATGCTGCATATGTGCATTTGTAGCACTGAAAACAGAGAAATTATCAAGATAAACTCACATGAAGCTAGTAAGACAAGGAGAAAAAATCTCCTACATATATTGTTGAAAAGTGCTCGGGGCATTCTAGAGCCCAAACCACATGACTATGCACGTGTAAACTCCCCAATTTGTAATAAAGGTTGTTTTAGGTATATCTTCCTTAGCCATATGAACATAATTATAACCATTGTACCCATCTCAAAAGGAGTACATTTCACAACCAACAACTTCATCTATCATATTCTCCAGGAATGGAAAAGGCAAGGGGTCAAGAATAGTGGCGGTATTGAATTTTTGATAATCGACACAGATCCAGAGTTGCTTATTCTTCTTAGTTACACTGACAATCAGAGATATCCATTTTGCATGTTAAACTAGAACTATAAACCCAACCCCAAGTAAGTGATTTAATTCATCTTTAACTTGTTTAGCATAGTGGGGGTTCATTCTGATAAAATAAAGAAAACAACTCCTAATCTTCTATTAATCACACACTAATTAGATTAAGGAGGATAGAATAAAAGAAATGAAAACATAATGAACTTGATTAATGAAAAGACTTACATGAGTTTCTCTAGGATCATGATGACTCCATGAAGAGGGAGTGCATACTCTTGGCAATGGGCTAGAGTGAACGATTTATGAGGAGTGAAGGGAGACCTTGCTTATACGGAGTTTGCGACAATTCCCTTGCATATGGGATAATGTGCTTGCATGAGAATGAATGAAGATTTGGACAAAAGGATGGATCATGGAACTCTCAATACCCCCCTCCATGTGATGACCCTTTTGTTTTTAATGTTGAGAACTAGTGACATATGGGATCACTTAGTTCATTGGGTTTTTAGATCTAAGGACATATGGGATCCTTAGATGTATCTTGGACACATGGCATCCAAATGTGAGACATATGGCATCCCTTGGTTCTCATGGACATATGGAATCCATGTGTGGGACATAAGGCATCCCTTCGTTTTTAGTCCATGGACATATGGGATCAATACTGTGTGGTACATATGGCATCCCAGGGATCTTGGGACATATGGGATCCCAAGACATATACTTGGACATTTTGGGTCCAAGTGATTTTGTGGGGATCTAGGGACATATGGGATCCCTAGACATGTAAATCCCTATGTTTCTCTAGACTACTCTCACCAAATGAGTTAGTTAACTTGTCACACACAGTAACAATCTTATCTCTGCTAATCTCACAAGTTCACAGATATCAAACAGATTGATTACTCACTTTATTACTTAATCACTAGCACTTAGCAACACAAACAATTAACTTATTACACAACACAATACAAAATTACTCTAGAACAATTCAATTTAACAAAGTGTCCTTCTTGATGTAGCAGACCAAAAAGTCCGGCATGTTCAATACATTTTTTTCTGACTTGTCTCTGATGGAGAGTGTTAATATCCAAAAGAACAAGCTATCCTTGATGTTAGAGAACCTCTATATCAAGAATAAATCAAAACCGCAACCAATTTGGAAGATCAATACCAGATTATCGAAATTTTGAACTAACTGTGAACAAACTCAAAACACAGAAAGTTTGCTTCACTTTATCCACTCATATGCTGATCAAATATGTAAAGTTTCTAATGAACTAACTGTGAACAAACTCAAAACATAGAAATTCTGCTTCACTTTATCCACTCATAGACTGATCAAATATGTAAAGTTTCTCTCTTGTGCACCTTCTCTAAGTTAAATCATATCAAAAGATTCAGTAACTCTTGAGAAATGATCCAAACAATCTACCTATGTCTGAAACTATACTCCTGTATAGTCGACTTTCACACTTGAAACTTCTAATGCATGGTTCTCCCAAACTAGATATCAATTACTAAAATGCTTTTAGCCATAGATGTCTTACCTTCCAACTTAGATTTTGACTCCTCATTTGTGCAAAACTTTACACTATGCACTGAGATCTGATCAATTCTTTGACCATCCAAATTGCGCCTGTTTCAAAAGACACTCATCACTTCTTCACATACAAATGTTCCTACACATAATTCTCTCATCTTGTTTGCAGTTAGGCTCTCAAATCTTAACCATAGAAGCATTAACTAGACATCTACAAAAGGATTCTTGAAATGATCAAACAGAGAAGGAGAACTCAGCAAAATATCGAGCACAACTTTTCCTTAGAAATCTTTTACATCAATTGATGAGAGAGAGATCTACTTCACTTCTAAAGTGTCTAATGGCTCTTACAACTTCTAATAATCATGTCTCATACATGCCCCGACTTTCTACTTGTATATATAGGTGTTATGTATAAGCTTATTTCCATAACAAAAGTATAAGTGAGCTAATTACAAGTTTAACGTACATATGTATAGAAGTTTTCATTTCCTAAATGTGCACTATCTTCAAGCTTCATTGACTAATCTTTTCTTCATCCTTTGACTTCAAAACTTCATCCAAAACATCAATTGATGGTTTTCATTGCAACAACCTAAGATTATGACTAGCATGTGCTAGAGAGATGACTCTCCTCCCAACCTTATGCCTATATATATAGCTGCTCGAATCAATAAGGACCACAAATGTAACTAGAGTCCACAAGTGCATGTGCAATCTCCTCCACTCCTTTCATATCTTCCACTAGAGTCTACTAGTGGCTGGAGTGTTCTTGACCACTGCTTTAGCACCTTCCACTAGTGGTTGGTGTACTCACCTCTTGATTTAAGTCTCATCGGACTCAAGTTAACTCATGTTAACTTGAGTTATAAGGCTCTAGAGCTCCTTTGGCAAAACTCTCTCCCCATGTTCCCCCATGGGGGTTGAACCCAAGACCTCCTCCTTCAAAACCTTGAGATTTAACCACTAGGCTAAGTGGATCACTTGTTTAAGAGAGCACATGGACTTATGCTTAAGTATAGTCTTGAGATCTTTGGCCATACAAGAGTGACCAAACGATGTCCGATTTTAGATCTGTATGAACCGGCCGAACCCTTAGATCATAGACTTACTTTATTACATTCTTCCCCCCTTGCAAAATATTTTGGTCCTCAAAAATAAATCTATACATATAACTGTAGGCAACACCCGAGCCTCATGTTCTTAAACCAGAAGAACATGGTCATGTTCTAAAACTAGAAGAACATGTCTCATCTATGTGGTGAGATCCTTGCCCAAATGATTCAAAACACTGTCCAGCTTTGCACTTTGATAAACTGGTCAAATTACAAATTAGTGAATGAAAAATAGGGGAACATCCCTAGCAATGTCACTATGTCTCGATCTGCGATCTAGGCACAAACATATGAAATGGATGGATTCCAAGTACTAGTCCATTTCTGGGCATGCCTAGTGCATGGAATTTAGTAACTAGGATGGGATTTATATCCTAATCAAGAATTTGAGAACTCTTGATTCTATTGAATTTGATTTGGAAAACTTGAAGTTTGGTTGATCCAAACATCTGACTTGGATGTTTGTACAATGGTTATCTCCCAACCAACAATTACTTGATTTCTTCACCCGACTTGAGGAATACTTTGTCCTGAGGGCTTGAAAATCCTGTGTAAACTGTAGAAGAAAGTTTTTCTTTGTTTCAACCTTACTATATCTTGACCAAGTCAAATTTAAAATGAAAATCGTCCAATCTTAGGACACTTTTCTAAAAGACTTTAGCTGAAAGTTCATGGGAATTGTCAATCTGATGAGCAATTCCTAACTTCAGTGTTCTAGAGTGTACTGAATGTTGGAAAATAATGTCACATCAGTCCAAAATCCATTTATGGCAAAAACCCTAATTTTGGTACTTAAATCATTTTTTGGCACAAAAATGGGTAAAATTTTTATGAGCCTATCTTGTAGAACTTGAAGAGGGCTTTCCAATTGTATATGACGTTCAGTCATCAGAGATCAGATTTGGGAGAAAACTTTAATCTTAATTTTCTGTTGATTTAGGGTTTTGACCTCATATGATAGCTTTCGGCATGAGGATCATAAAAATGTTGTCAGATCATTCATCGGGTAGTCAGAAGTGTGAAAAAGCAGGTCAAGAAGTTATTTTTAAAATTAGCTAAAAACAACTTTAAAAATAAAACAAATTCACTTAAAATAAAGCGAAAGCAATTTGACAAGCAATGTGATTAAAATAAAGCGCTTTTTTGTGAGTTTTTTGCATGGAGCTTTAAAACCTATATAAGAGAGTCTTGGGCCACTTTGTTAGATATCCTACACAAATTGGCAACGCCAGTTTTTGGTCCCTCAGTAGAGGTGGTGCTCTAGCACACATGGGGCAGCCATGGTGCACTCTAGAAGCATGTTGAGGAGCAGCTATGGAGTTCTTCTTGGAGAAGAGTGTGTTAACACTCTTGCTTATGGAGATGACTTACCTATCAGCAACTTGGTGGTGTGGATCAGCCATCTACATAATGTATTTGAAGATTGTCTTCTACATGAAGATTTCGGTGTACTTTAAAGACATTGGATGGAGGTTAACATAAGATTTGCATCTTATGTTAAGAATTCAGGTACATATTCTCTTTATGCACACATGTACTACTTGGAGTTTATGGAGGTAGTGGCATCCATATGAGGAGGAGTCATATTCGACATATCTAAAGGAGAATCAGTACATGCATGCTACATGCATTCAGATGAGGCATTAGAGAAGGTGTGTTCTCATGAGTATGAGGATTTCTGACAGCAACATGTTAGCATTCTTTGCTAATTCTGTAAGTATGTGATCTTTCACACGCACATCTGTTTTAGGGACTTCCATAGCCTAAAATCAGATTAGGGTTTGCTGATTATCAGTTTCCAACTGATCTTTCCTCTTTCTATCACTCATGTACACTCTTCTACAACCTATCAGGTCATACATCTCATATATATTCAGATTTCTGTCACTACATCTGAATATTCTTGTAAAAGTTGTACATTCACTCATCCATCTATTTTTGTGCACATAGAGTGGTTGAGATTTTGACTCCTACATTGTAAATTGACATTTGTATATATGATAGTGTGACTAAGCAGTGAGTTATGTAACACTTTACACATGTTTTCTAATCTTTCTCTATCTTTGTCTCATCATTTGTATGATTAAGTGTGGTATGTTCATGTTTTGTCAATATTGGAAGATTGTTGGAATCTGTGTTGTAGATCTTGGATCTATGGAACTATGGACCTGTCGTATTAGATATGGGCCTTCCTAATTTCCAACATTGAACTCTAGAAAGTCATAAGAGGTATGCTAATAACTGGAAGCAAAACCAAATGAATAATTCAATATTGGACTTATCATCTTTTAAAGATTGAATAAGTTCTTGTATAGAACATCTATATAGAATGTTTAATTTAGTTATCTAGTTCCATTCGACTAACCCTGGACTTTTGAAAAAGGAATCAGATACCATATCTGAGTCAATTCCAAAAAGTCGAAGGAAATGACTAAAAATCTGTATAACTAATTCAAACTTCTAACATATAAACTTATTATGAGTCAAATACTTGATGATCCAAGACTTTTGTTGGCGGTCGACGTTGCGGCAAAGGCCCGAACCTTGTCAAGCTTGCAGAATTCACCGCGTCACCGAAGGGTTGCTAAGCTAGACTGAACATTAGAACACCTCTATAATCAGCAGTAGCTCAGCACAGTTACTGTCACTCAACATATAAGATTGCGTTTTGAATTTACTGAAAAAATTCACTGGAACTTCACTGGATTGTCACCAGACTATCACCGTAATTATATCGGAGTCTTACCGGAATCAACCGCAATTCTATTTGTAATCACTTCAAGTGA
The DNA here is from genome assembly GCA_020310875.1 of Ceratopteris richardii. Lineage (NCBI taxonomy): Eukaryota > Viridiplantae > Streptophyta > Polypodiopsida > Polypodiales > Pteridaceae > Ceratopteris > Ceratopteris richardii. The sequence goes on from CM035408.1 coordinate 226,537,345, forward strand.
ATATACAAGAAGTAAGGAAGTGATGTGTGAACTTCCTTCACTGAATGAACTCTTTCTGAAGTTTAAAGAAAAACTTCTCGGATTCAGAATGTCTCTTTCCGGTCAGACTTTGTACTGTGTGTACATATCCATTTCACCGAAATCTTTGATGAACTGATAGTAGAGATGTCTAGCTATAAGATAAGCTATCTCTCATACACAACTTTAATTTATTCTGCGAGATATACTTCGTTGTTCTACCGGAAAAATCCGTTTACTGAGAAAACTGTAACTGACCGAAAAATGCGTTTACTGAAAGAACAGTAATTGACCGAAACACTCGTTTACTGAGAAAACTGTTAACTGCTAACTGACTTATACCATAACATGAAAATACTCAGGTTTCTTCACATACGAAGAATGCGCGCAAACATCCACATGAACATGTGTTTTCTATTAGAGAAGATGTGTACAAAACTAGCTTGGCCTCTTCTTGCTCAAGCTATGGAAACTCTCCTACACTGAGTAGTTTCTTCTTACCATCTCTCTCAGATGAATACCTGACATTTCAAGTTTCTGTTATTCATCTTTACATACGTGATCTCTGGCGTCTTCTAAACCTATTCTTGATTTCTACACTGTGCTCTATTCAAAGGACCTGCTACGCGCTCTTCTATCACACTCTTCCTTTCTGTCCTCGTCTCTCTTTATATACAGTTTTGATTCGGTGTAACAAACTCTAACAAAATCTGATTCTGGAAGATTCTGCGCTGTACATTGCGATCGTGAATTTGTCCCTTCACTAGGGCTTTGATTTTCTAGATACTTTGATTCGTTATGTTTCTTTGTCTGTACGTCAAATTCGTGAGTGATTCTTCAAGAGCTCCCCCTCAATCACTAATTTGACTCTTCGTGTCCTTCATATATTTTTCTTTCTTTTATACCTGCCATTTCTTTGAATCTGCTTGTCTTTGTTCCATCCAAGCTTTTTGTCAAAATATCTGCAATCTAATCTTTTGTCGGAGTGTATACTATTTCTATCTCCTTCTCCATTACCTTTTCCCTTAGGAAATGATACTGTATCTCTATGTGCTTTGTTCTTGCATGAAATACTGGGTTTGCTGCAAGATACAAGGAGCTCATATTATCTCCATGTATGACAGGTATACCTTGATCAATACCCATGCTTTTGAACAAGGTCTGCATCCATATCACTTCTTTGGCTACTTCTACAAGTCCTTTATATTCGGCTTCTGTTGACGATAAAGCCATTGAGTGTTGTTTCTTCGAACACCAGCTCACTAGCTTATCTCCTAGGTATATCATATACCCATGTGTTGATCTTCTGTCATCTTGACTTCCTGCCCAGTCTGAATCACTGAATGCTCTCAGCTTTATATCTGACGTATAAGGATAATGTAATCCTTCTTTTATAGTTCTTTTGATATATCTAAGAACTCTCTGTCCTGCAACCCAATGTTGATCCTTCGGACAATGCATGAACTGTGAGAGAACTCCCACTGCATAACTAAGATCTAGTCGTGTTAGTGTAGCATAAATTAGACTTCCCACTAACGACTGATACTTCCCCATATCTTTAAACTCTGCTCCATCATATTTACTGAGTTTATGATTTACTTCAAGCGGTGTTGAAGCTTCTCTGCAATTCTCCATAATAAACTTCTTCAGTAAGTTTAGGAGATACCTTTCTTGTGAAACATATACACCATGATCTGTGTATGTGATTTCCATTCCAAGAAAGTATGATAACTTTCCTAGATCACTGAACTTAAAATCCTTTTCAAGCAATCTCTTTACTTCTTTAATTCCTTCATCTAAAGTACCTGTAATTATAATGTCATCCACATAAATACAAATGTAGATCATACCTTCTTCTGTTTTCTTGATGAATAAACTTGCATCTTCCTTCGAACTTTGGTATCCAAGTTCATTGAGATATTTCACAAGTCTGTAATTCCAAGCTCTTGGAGCTTGCTTCAGTCCATAAAGTGCTTTTCTTAATCTGCAAACAAAATTTGGGTATCTGGAACTTACAAACCCTTCAGGTTGTTCCATGTAAACTTCATCTGATATATATCCATTCAGAAATGCATTCTTGATATCCAGTTGACTTAGCTTCCATCCTTTTGATGCTGCTATAGCAATCACTGTCCTTATGGTTGACATCTTTGCCACCGGACTAAACGTCTCATCATAATCTACGCCATGCATCTTAGCATAGCCCTTGATAACCAGTCTAGCTTTGTGTCTGGCTATCCTTCCATCTGCAAGTTTCTTTATTTTGAAAACCCATTTATTTCCAATTACCTTTTTGCCATTTGGTTTAGGAACAAGTTCCCAAGTCTTGTTCTCCTCCAGTGCGCTGAACTCTTCTTCCATTGCTTCGTCCCATTGCTTCTTGCCTTTAGCTTCATCATAGTTCTGAGGTTCTTCATCATCTTTGACCATATATGCATAATTTTTCTGTGTTATGTATGAAGTATCATAAGAATACCTTTCTGTTTGTCTTCTAGTCCTGCTTGACCTTCTTGGTTCACATTCTTCATAAGTGTCTGAATACACTTCTCCATCTTCATTTCTTATACCTGATTCGATCTTGGACATACTTGCCTGCATATAGTCTTCATCTCTATGCACCTGTACAATTGATTTCCCTTTCTCTTTCCTTCTTATCTCTTCTTCGAATTCTTCGGTTGTATGACTTTGATCTTCATACCAACTTTTCTGTTCATCAAATGTAACATCTCTGGAAACAGTGAACTGTTTTGTTAGAGGACTCCATAACCTGTAACCCATCTGCTTTTCATCATATCCGACGAACACATATTTCTTTGCTTTTGGTTCAAGCTTATGTCTGAGTTGTGATGGTACATAAGCATAACCTACTGATCCAAACACTTTGCAATGATCAAGTGTTGGTTTCTTTTCCCACCAAGCTTTATAAGGGGTCATTCCATCTAAAGCTGTACACGGTAATCTGTTTACCAAGTATGTAGCTGTATTTACAGCTTCGGCCGAAAGGTAATTTGGACAGTCCTTTTCTTTTAGCATAGCTCGTGCAAACTCAACTAGAGTTCGGTTCCTTCTTTCTGCTACTCCGTTTTGTTGCGGTGTATACCTGCAGGTTATTTCTCTCTTAATACCTGCATTCCAAAGATAATCATTGAACTCTCGGGAGAAGTATTCTCCCCCTCCATCAGACCTCAGTCTCTTAAGCTTTTGATTAGTGAGTCTTTCAGCATATGCATGAAAATGCCTGAAAGCTCCAAACACTTCTGATTTCTCTTTCAAAACATAAAGAGTTATCCATCTTGTAGCATCATCAATGAATAAAACATAATACCTCGATCCGCTGATTGATCCTTCTTTTGTTGGACCCAATACATCTGTATGAATGAGTTCAAGTACTCCGTCATGTTTGAATCCTTTCTTCTGGAAAGGTAACCTGTGGGCTTTTCCCATCTGACATGCTTCGCACTTATGAATCATATGTTGGTTCTGTACATTAGGTAATCCCAGTACTGACTGATTTGAAATCATAGCTTTAATTCCTTTTTCATTGAAATGACCTAATCTCTTATGCCAGAGATCAAGTCCTGTAATCACCTTTTCACCATGTGTGAGCAACGCTTGACCAATGTTCCCTTGTACTCTTAAAGTAAAGAGTCTACCTTCCTTCTTACCAGAGACGATTTGATGATATCAATTCTCGGGATCTTCTACAAATACTCCTTCATTTGTAAATCTGACCTGAAAACCTTTTTCAACTATCTGTCCCACACTAATCAAATTTTTAGGTATTGTCGAAACATACAAAACATTGGTTAGCAAATGTGCTCCACTCTTACATTTCACTTTTCCAATTGAATGTACACGGTGTCTCGTGTTGTCACCTGTTTGAACAGTATGACTGGAACTACCCCTTTCCAATTCTGACATCAGTTCTATATTTCCTGACAAATGATTAGAACATCCAGAATCAATGTAAAATACCTTTAGATCTTCGTTATTTGATGTGCCGATTGAGTTCATCATCAATGACGTATGACTTTCATTCTGTGTATCATTTGCGTAGTTGTTGTAGGTGGTGTTGCAGGATTGATTCTGTCCCCAACTTCTTGCTCCACCTCTACCATAGCCTCCTCTTTGATTCTATCTTCCTCTTTGGAAATTACTCTGATATCTTCTGCTTCTGCCTCTACTATTACTCTTCTGATTTTGATTTGATCCTTGTTGATTGTGCCAACAATCATGAGCAAGATGATTACTTAATCCACAGATCCAGCAAGCCTTCTTGTTGTTATTCTCATTACCTCTTCCTCTTCCAAGACCTCTTGCTCTTCCTCTACCGGTGCCTTTTCCTCTTGCATAGTAAGCCTGAGAACTCGACTCTTCTTCGTCTTTTGACTTTCCTTTATCTGATTTCTTCTTGTTCTTCATGTACATTGCAGAGCTTTGTCCTTTATCTCCATCTCCTTTCAGATCTTGCTCATATGTGAGCATCAAACCAAGCAACTGATTTAAATCTGGTACAAAATGATTTAAAGAAAGTTCAGTTGAGAGTACGAAAGGTTTCCACCTTTCATCTCCTCTCAAACCTGTGAGCACTTGCGCTATCAATCTTTGATCTTCGACATCTTCATTTATGGATCCAAGACTATCTGCTAGATCCTTCATTTTAGTAACATAGTCACTAATGCTTTGATTCGACTTCTTTTTGAACGTTGTGAATTTGGACCATAATCTAGCCTTCCTAGCTTTCGTAGTATTTTGGAAATCATCTTCCAATGCACTCCATATGTCCTACGCTTTCTTCAGACCTCTAATGTGCGGTAGTAGATGGTCTATAACGGTATTATAAATGTAAGCTCTTGCCGTTGCATCTTTCTTCTGCCACAACTTCAAGGCTTCTAATTCTTCTTTTTCCGATTGACTATCATCTTCGAAAGTCAACTTCTTTTCTTCTCCGGTCACATACATCATTAAGTCCTTACTCATAAGTAAGGCTTCCATGTGCATTACCCATGCGGGATAATTATCTCTGTCCAATTTATCAATTTGGACATGATCTCCCATGATCTTCTTGTTTCTGTTACTTCCGGTGAGTGAAATGTTAAAAGGTTTTACCTTTTACAAACCTTTACCCTTGAAATTTACTTCGGAACGTTTCTTGATGCCGTTTTTTAGCTTTCACCTTCCTTTATGAGAATTCTTCAATTCTCTTTCTGTTTCTTCTTCTGAGAAACTTTTTCCGTTCTTCAAAATCTTTTATGTTCTGGTACCACTTGTTGTGGTTAACCGGCTCTGACACCACGTGTTAACCTTAGTCTCTGATACCACTTGTTGACCTTAAGCTCTGATACCACTTGTTGGCGGTCGACGTTACCGCAAAGGCCCGAACCTTGTCAAGCCTGCGGAATTCACCGCATCACCAAAGGATTGCTAAGCTAGAGTGAAAATTAGAACACCTCTATAATCAACAGTAGCTCAACATAGTTACTGTCACTCAACATATAAGACTGCATTTTTCATTTACTGAAAAAATTCACTGGAACTTCACCGGAATGTCACCAGACTGTCACCGTAATTATACCGGAGTCTTACCAGAATCAACCGCAATTCTATTTGTAATCACTTCAAGTGAATATACAAGAAGTAAGGAAGTGATGTGTGAACTTCCTTCACTGAATGAACTCTTTCTGAAGTTTAAAGAAAAACTTCTCCGGTTCAGAATGTCTCTTTCCGGTCAGACTTTGTACTGTGTGTACATATCCATTTCACCAAAATCTTTGATGAACTGATAGTAGAGATGTCTAGCTATAAGATAAGCTATCTCTCATACACAGCTTTAATTTATTCTCCGAGATATACTTCGTTGTTCTACCGGAAAAATGCGTTTACTGAGAAAACTGTAACTGACCGAAAAATGTGTTTACTGAAAGAACTGTAATTGACCGAAACACTCGTTTACTGAGAAAACTGTTAACTATTAACTGACTTATACCGTAACATGAAAATACTCAGGTTTCTTCACATACGAAGAATGCGCGCAAACATCCACATGAACATGTGTTTTCTATTAGAGAAGATGTGTACAAAACTAGCTTGGCCTCTTCTTGCTCAAGCTATGGAAACTCTCCTACATTGAGTAGTGTGTTCTTACCATCTCTCTCAGATGAATACCTGACATTTTAGGTTTCTGTTATTCATCTTTACATACGCGATCTCTGGCGTCTTCTAAAACTATTCTTGATTTCTACACTGTGCTCTATTCAAACGACATGCTACGCGCTCTTCTATCACACTCTTCCTTTCTGTCCTCGTCTCTCTTTATATACAGTTTTGATCCGGTGTAACAAACTATAACAAACTCTGATTCTGGAAGATTCTGCGCTGTACATTGCGATCTTGAATTCGTCCCTTCACTAGGGCTTTGATTTTCTGGATACTTTGATTCTGCTTTTCGTTATCTTTCTTTGTCTGTACATCAAATTCGTGAGTGATTCTTCAACAACTTTAACTTATGAATGATCGATTTCAACAAGGTATCGAAGCATTTTTCTTCTATCTTTAAGAGAAAGGAACTCCATTCTCAAAAAGATTCATAGAGTAAATCTAAACATCATCCAACCACAAGATACTAGTGTGGCATCCAACATCAGCATGTCGATCCACTGAAGTTTTATTGATGATTTTTTTTTTTATACTCAAACAATGCTTCACTTGAGACTACGTTCATGCCTAGATTCAATCATTATGACTCTTTATTAAGAATGCAATTCTTATGCATTGCTTTGAGTCAAAGAATTGAATTTGCCAAGTTACACTTGGAACTTGGTGAATAACTTAGTCAATCTATCCTTAGCTAGGAGGTTCAGTTCAAAGTCAAAGTCGTACTTTTTCAAAAATTTATCAAAAAATTTTGAATCATCAACACTTTAGCTTGAAGTGTTTCAAGAAGATCTTGGAAGGTACTTACTTCGTACCTTCTTACGAACTTGATCTTGAAGTATCGAGATCATACTTTTATCCTCCTTGAATTAAAACTTATCCTTGGAAGTTTTAATTCCCTTGAAGATCAAATCTAACTTCAAAATCCGTTCTCAGACTAAAAGATAATTATCCTTCCATGGTCCAATGGCCCATACCATCTTTCCTACATCAATCTCAGTATAATCTGGTGTCCCAAACCACCCTATTTTATATTCACATTAATGTGTGGATGATACTTATCCTAAATCTAAACATAGAGTACCTTTTCACTTCAACTTTTAAAAAGAATTTTGAAGTTTTAGGCATTACCTCTAACTGGATATTCTAGTTTTTTATCCCTTCACAGGATCGTGTCACAATCTTGTGCTTTCCTTTGGGAACTTGAAAACCTTTGATAGAATATGCATTCTTCTTTACTAAGGTTTTCAAAAGAAAAATCAATTATCATTCCAAGTTCTCGAATTCATCAATTTCAAGTCTAATTGGTTATACTTGAACAATTTGTAGAGACAATAGCTTTTCACTTCTTGTCTTTAGATTCCTTTCTTACAAAAGATTTTAAGTAGCTACCTCGAGGACTTTATAGGAATCTCTTTAGTGCTTAAGTCTAAGCATCCACTCATGCTTTTGGATTTCACCTTTAAGAAATCCCTTTAAGGATAGGTAAACTTTATGTTTTACCTTCCAGAGACTTAATTACCGTCGACACTGTTGTGTAAGATTCTATAGCCCAAAAATTAATCCATATTACCATAAGCGCTCCGACAATTTGATCAGGAATGCGTGCAGGTGAGTTGGACAGATGAAATGCTTGGTTGACTACACATCACAGGTTCGAATCCGACACGTGAAGAGGTGTAGACATTATGTTCTTTTGACTTTAGGTTTCTGCTGCGCTGGAAACAAAGGAAATGAATAAACTCACTTCATCCAATGTTCACCCGACGAGATTGTTCTAATGAATAAGGCGATCATCTTCCTCTAACAAGGTCAGGGGTTCAAAACCCTTGTGTGACCTATTGTACATAATACCTCTTTTTGTAACTCCCTTTAGATAGGTTCGTCGGATGAATTGGGGGAGATATTGTTGCACACCCGCTGTCGGGTCGTGAGGGATGCTCGGATGGTGGATCAAGTCCCGACACCGCGAGCAAAAGACCACGCACAAGCGACTGAGTTTTACGCAAATGATGATTCTAACAGAGATGATAATTCTAATAGTGAGAATGACGATGCTAATGGAGGGAAGGATGATGAAGCTCACTCCAAGTCTTTCAATCTCTATAGCTTTGGTCCATCCAAGCTTTTGGTTAGCATATCTGCAATCTGATCTTTTGTTGAAGTATGTATGACTTCAATCTCCTTATCAGTCAAATTTTCTCTCAAAAAATGATATTGAATCTCAATATGTTTAGTCCTAGCATGAAAAATAGGGTTAGCAGCTAGATACAATGAACTCATGTTATCTCCATGAATAGTGGGTGTACTCTAAATGATGTCAAAACTCTTCATGAGAGTCTTTATCCATCTGACCTCCTTTGCTGGTTCAACCATACCTTTATACTCTGCCTCTGTAGATGACAAAGCAATTGTATGTTGCTTCTTAGAACACCAAGAGATTAGCTTATCTCCCACATAACACAAGTACACATAAGTTGATTTCCTATCATCAGGATTACCTGCCCAATCTATATCACTATACATCTTGATGTTTGTATTTGATGTCAAACCATAATACAAACCTTCCTTGAGTGTACCCTTAATGTATCTCAATACTCTTTGTCCTACAACCCAATGTTCTTTCCTAGGACAATGCATGAATTGAGACAACACTCCAACTGCATATGAAAAATCAGGCCTAGTTAAAGTAACATATGTAGAGAGTACGCACTCGGAAGCAAAATGAAAAGTAAAGTACTCTCACAAAACAAAGAATGTGTGAGACACAAAATGAGTAGACCATGAAATGGGTAAACTCATGTGGATTAGAAATGAGCTTGCCAAGAGCATGGAGTAGGCTCCTCAAGCTTCCAACCAAGTACAAATGAGGGGAGAGGCCCTCCTTATATAGATTTGGGAGGGGCTCTCAAAAGTACATCGTATGTGGGATAAGTCTCCTGAAAGGAGAATGAATACAACTGGTAGAAGCACATAGCAAGGTACCCAAATACAAAGGAAATACAATATAAAATGGAAATAGACCAGAAATGGAGTGCCTCATGGATACAAAATAGAGATGCACTCATGCGGATACAAATGTAGATGAAGTAGGAGCAAGCATGTCATCAACATCCCCTCAGTAGCTCCATTTTGGAGCGGCTGAATGCTGCAGAGGTCCATTAAGCGCTAAAGCGGAACCGGAGGTAGAGCCTTTGTGAACATGTCTGCCAGGTTCTCCTGAGAGGTACACTGCTCCAAAGTAATCTCCTGAGATATGAGCTTCTCGCGGATGAAGTGGTACTGGATCTTGATGTGCTTCGTTCGAGCATGGAACACTGGATTCTTGGTGATGGCCAAGGCTGACTAACTATCCTTGTGAATGCATGTTGGAGTATCCTGCAAAACACCAATGTCAGATAATAAACGTCGAAGCCAGATGGCCTCACATGCTGCAAATCTCGATGCTCGGTACTCGGCCTCGGTAGATGATAGTGCAACTCTAGGCTGCTTCTTACTTGCCCAAGAGATAGGTCCTGAGCCAAGCAAGAACATATACCCAGAAGTAGACCGTCGAGAATTACGATCACCAGCCCAATCATAATCTGAATATCTGAAAAGTTCAAGGCCCCATCTATACCAAAGACCATGATGTCGGGTGAGGGCAAGGTAGCGAAGTAGTCTCTGAGTAGCATCCCAATGAGTCTGACGAGGCTGATGGGCAAACTGTCTGAGTATACCAACTACATAAGCAATATCTGGTCTAGTGTTGGAAAGATAGAGTAATGAGCCAACAAGCTGTCGATAGGTATGCACATCCACAAGTGATGATGAATCCTCCCGTGTAAGCTTGATGTTGGGATCAAGTGGTGTAGAGACTGAGTGACACAAGTCCATGTTATATCTGGAAAGTAGATCAGAGCAGTACTTCTTTTGTGATAGGAATATACCTTCTTTTGTTTGCCAAACTTCCATACCCAAAAAGTTGTGTAGTAATCCAAGATCTATCATAGAGTACTCAAGATGAAGTTGTATGATGATAAACTGGATGCGTTCTTTGTCTGAGCCTGTCAAGTTCAAGTCATCTACATAGAGATGATGATGGCTACTAAAGACTCCTTTTGATAGATATAAAGATTAGCATCAACATTGCTTCTGTGAAATCCCTTGTCTTGAAAGAACTTGTGAATCTTTTCATACCAGGCCATGGGAGCTTACTTAAGTCCATAAAGTTCCTTGTGAAGCTTGCAGACTTGATCTTCTTTGCCTTTGATCTTGAAGCCTTCAGGTTGTTCAACATATACTTCTTCTTGAAGATCTCCATTGAGGAATGCACTTTTGACGTCCAGCTGATAAATGGGCCACTTAAAGTGAGCACTTAGTGCTAAGATGATTCTTATGGTTTTGAATCTTGCAATAGGAGCAAAGGTTTCTTCATAGTCAATGCCATGTTGTTGCTTGTATCCCTTAGCTACCAACCTTGCTTTGTACTTGTCTAATGTGCCATCTGACTTGTACCTAACTTTATAAAGCCACTTAACTCCTATGACTTGATGATTTGTGGGCTTAGGTACAAGAATCCAAGTTTTGTTCTTCTTGATTGCATCCATTTCTACTTGCATAGCTTCTTCCCACTTAGGTTATCCTTGAGCTTCTTTGTAATTAGATGGTTGTGGGATTTGTTGAATCTGATGCATTAAGGCATAATTGACATAATGACTTTGTTCTCATTGTCTCTTGTCAATAAGTCTTTGAGATCTTCTCGGATGACTTGAAGTACTTGCTTCTGAGTTGGAGTTTGGAAATACTGAGTTGCCCTCTGAAGTGTAGATAGGTGGACTAAGACTTGTACTTGAATCTTTTCTTGAGTATGAGGAAGCTTCATTGAAGATCACATCCTTCAAAATGGTGATGGAGTGGTTTTCCATATCATATAGACGGTATGCCTTTGATTGGTCACTATACCCTATGAATATGTGTTTCTTGGACTTTGAATGTAACTTGTTTCTATCTTCTTTTGGTACATGGACAAAAGCTTCACTATCAAAGACTCGAAAGTAATTCACATTTGGTTTTCTTCCATAGTATGCTTCAAAGGGTGTCTTGTTGTGTAGTGCACTTGTAAATCCTGGATTAAGAATATGAACGGCAGTATGCACGGCTTCTGCCCAGAACTTGGAGGGTAGATCCTTGTGATGAAGCATTGTTCGTGCCATTTCCATCACACTGCGTATCTTCCTTTCAGCTACTCCATTCTGGGATGGAGTATGAGGCTGAGTGACTTGTCTTTTGATCCCTTTCTGGTTGAGAAAGTTATCAAATTCATGATTGATAACCTCACCACCTCCATCTGATCTGATGGTTTTAACTTTAGTCGAAGCTTCATTCTCAACTTCCTTGATCCAAGTTTGAAATTTAGAGAATGTGTCTGCCTTTGACTTCAAAAAGTACACCCAAATATAGCGAGAGTGGTCATTTACTAGAAGATAAAAGTAGAGGGATCCACTCATGGATGGGGTGTTCATAGGTCCACATAAGTCCATGTGGATGAGGGTTAGAGGGTTCCTCGCTCGTGCTGAAGCTTCCTTGGGAACTGGGGCCCTATGTTGCTTTCCTTGGGTGCAAGCTTGGCAGACATCAGTAAGTTGCCCTATCTTTGGCAATCCCTTCACAAGATGGGATGAAGAGATTTTTGATAATTTAAGAAGTGTGGCCAAATCTTTGGTGCCACAAACTTGAGGTTGATTTTTTGGATACAAAGCAAGATATTTTGTAGAGTCCCTTTTCTTCAATACCTTGAGCAATGACATCCTTTGTATGGGGATCAACTACCTTAATTGAGGTGTTATCAAAACATACTTGTTTGTCCTGATCTGTAATGGCCTTGACGGAAAGTAGATTCATACATAAATTTGGAACAAAAAGAACATTGGATAAAGACTTGCATTCCCCCTGATTGTTGGTAATTTGAACTTTCTCTTTTACTTCGATGGGTAAACTTTTGTTGTTGCCAAGATAGACTTCTCCCGTGTGCTCTTCGAGTTCTTCAAAGGAGTCCTTGTCTTTGCACATATGGGAGGTAGCTCCACTATCAAAGATCCACTCATGAGGGGAGCTAAAAGTAACTAGGGCATTGGCTTCTGTGGAGATGAAAAGTTCCTCACTAGAGTAGTGGGATCTATGTTGGGATCCTTTGGATGCTTGCCTAGACGTAGAAGCCTTTGATGATTGTTTCTTTTTATAGCAAAACTTTTCTAAGTGTCCTATTTTTCCATAGAAATTACAAGTGAACTTCTTCAATGAAGTATGCGATCCTTGTTTAGATCCATGGATAGCATGATGACTTGTGCTTTTGCCCTTATTGAATGGGCCTTTGGCCTTCATGGTAGATTCTTGGGAGGAAGTCAATTTGGCTCGCGAGTCGTGAAGGAGCAATAGTCGACGAACCTCTTCCCAAGATAAGACTTGGCTGCGATTATACAAAGTTGTGATAAATGTCTCGTATGACTTAGGTAACTTGTTAAGAAGTCTAATTGCCATGTGTTCACTAGAGATCTACCTACCACATAGTGCTAATTTACGCTGGTAGTCCTCAAATTGGGCTATGACCTTGGTAATTGTGTCGTGTGGCCGAATGGTCAAATTATGAAACTCAGCCTCTAAGGCATATATTTTCGAAGGGGTTTTGTCTTCATACAATGCTGCTAACGTATCCCAAGCGTCCTTGGATGTCTTGCAAGCAATAATATGTCCTTTCGTGAGTTCATCGCAGGCAAGTAACAGCTGACCTAAAGCTCTTTTTTCCTTGACGTTCCACACATGCCAATTTTCTAAGTTGGTATCCCTATTGGGTTCGGGGTCTGACCCGTCTACTACCTCATGCAAGAGATTCATGTAAAGATATGCGCGCATGACATCTTTCCATAGATTTTAATTTTGGCCATTGAGGCAATCATCCTTAGGCATAAAAATAGGGGTGAAAGAGGGTAAGAAGTTAGCCATAGATGATGAGCTACCTTCACTTTTGGTCATTACAAAGCTTTGAGGATAAAGTGTTGAGCAACACTATCAAGGATACTTGCCAAAGGTACCGCTTCAAAATAATTGCAAAGCTTGAAATGAACAATTGGACACCAAACTTAGAATTCTTGGGAGGGGGGCTTAGAGTAGCCCTGCACTTGTACAAAACAAAGAGAAGTCCATGCGAGAGGAGGGCTCAGATTAGTCGGATGTACGGCAATTGAGCCTTAGAGTAGGCTTAGAGACTTGAAGAAGCTTGTGAGTGTGCTTAGACTAGCCTCCAACTCACAGGTGCACACACACATTGTCTTCTTGCTTATATTTCTTGATATACAATGAGTGGGCACTTAGTGCCAAAGTAGATCCAATAATGTTTGTAGACCTTCTTAAGAAATACAAATGGACCCCTATCAATTTATAGAGCCAAATGAGATGCTCAAACCAATGATTGGTACCCTTGGCATCAAACTTGGAGATCAATGAAGTTATGTCATGCAAATGAATGGAAAGCAGTTCTATATCATAAAACATACCATGCTCAAGCTTCTAATCGAGTACAAATGAGGGGAGAGGCCCTACTTAAATAGATTTGGGAGGGGCTCTCAAAAGTACATCATATGTGGGATAATTCTCCTAAAAGGAGAATGAATACAACTGGTAGAAGCACATGGCAAGGTACCTAAATGCAAAGGAAATACAATATAAAATGGAAATAGACTAGAAATGGAGTGCCTCTTGGATACAAAATGGAGATGCACTCATGCGGATACAAATGTAGATGAAGTAGGAGCAATCATGTCGTCAACAACATATATTAGACTACCAACCAGACTTTGATATAAGTTCATATCCTTGAATTCTTCTCCTCCATGTGTTAAACGTGCGTTGCCGTCACAGGCGCGTTTAAACTCTTTCGGATTCTTGGGGGTGGTAGGGGTCTGCTAATCAGAGGCCCTATAACTTAATTTTCCCAATTAACGCATTTACTTCGTACTACATTAATACTCAGAAATCTGCATACAAATTACTATCAATCTTCTGTTCATTCTATCACAGAATTACTGTTCGTACTCAGGTTAATGCTTTCTTAATACACCGCGTCCAAGCTATTCATTACCGTAATACAGACTTACGTTTTCTAACTTAATGGAACTATGCTACCCACAATTAATGTAATCAAACAGAGACAAGAAACAACAATACTCAGATTTCTCAAACAATGCACCACGGCAACTTCACAGAATGCAATCGCCCAGACAGACAGTCTGGCGATTCTCCTCTGATCGTCACCGGAGCGTCCTTTCATTGCTTTATAAGTAATTACAATTCTTCGCAACGACCTTTCGGTTCGTGCGAAATACGAAACCTTTCAATTCATGCGGGATATGAAAATACAAGAATTATGAAAATACTAAGTGCTAATCTGGCGGCTTACACTGGCACGCACGGTGGACTTGAACCCGCAGTGATACAAAATTATGGCTCTTCGACTATACCCTGAATATACATTGTTCGGGCTAACTTAAATGTTCTGGCAATTTTCTGCTTCAGCGAGTCCAACATCCTTTTTAGGGTCTCCAGTTCTACGAGCTGAGCATCAGTTCTAACTGAACTTGCCGCAATTACTTGACTCATCAAAATTTCAGCTTGTGTCTGCAAAAAGGCCTCTTGCAGGTAAAAATCGTTTGCAAGGGCTGCGTCACGACTCAACTTCATGTCTTGAATTTGTTTATCAATTCTAGATAATCTTTCTACTTGACAACCAAGCTGCTTTTCTCTTCTTTCCAGTTCGTGTGATTGATACTGAATGGTCTAGTAATAGGCATCTCGTTCCCTTCGAATCACTAGAACCTCTTTCTGGAGTTGAGTGGTTAACGTCATCTGCGTTTTAAGAGCAGAATTTGCTACAAACAGGTTTGCATTTGCGAACTGGAGTTCTGTATTGGTTTGCTTTATTAAATTTGTCATTTCTTGTCCTTTCTGCACGGCTTCATCCAACTGTACTCTAGTTTCTTCCAACAAGTTTCCCAGTGCTACACGAGCATCCTCTCTATCTTCAGCTAACTGTTTTAGTTGGATAATTTCTACATCAGCAGCACACAATAAATCATCTTTAGCTTGTATCTCAGCTAATGCAGCATCTCTTTGGCTGATCAATGATTCCTGTTCAGCAAGTTGAGCCTGGAGCTGTTGAATTTGTTCGTGCAGAGCATGATTTTCTGCTTTTACTGCATCTGCCTCTTCCTGGAGTGGAGTAATATCTACTTCCAGGACATCGACTTTGTGTTGTAATTCATGTCTGATATTATTAGTAACCTCCTTCATCTGCTCTGGTAATTGCTGCGACAATTGGATCAGCATACGTCCCATCGATTCTAATTCTGTAAACATAGGTATCGAAGGAAAAAGAGGAGGAGGAAGTGGTTGTGATGAAGAAGCCGTCAAGAGGTGATGGGAAGAGGGCCGAGAATAATTAGGGGAAGAAGAAGAGGAATCCAGTGCTTCAGAGACAATAGGTGGAATGGGGACAATGTGCTCAATCGGAGGTTTGGGTGGCGGAGTGGGTAGAAGAGTGTTGGCTACCAGCAATTTTTCAGTGGATTGCTACTTAGTAGCTTCAGTATGGGCGATTGCAGAATCCACTGCCGCAATCAATTCTTTGAGAATTTCTGCAACAATAACTTGCGCATCTTCTTTGGTCTGGTGTTGAGACTCCTCTCGAGAAGAAACTGCATCAGAGTGAGTGTTAGAAACACTTTGTTCTTGCTGCTTATCCGTAGAAGATTGACCAGAAGATTCCACATGTATTGAAGTAGCTGTGTCGTGAAAGGTCTCTTCCTCATGTCCAGTGGTGGAGCCTTGTACTTGACTCTCAGATGGGCTTATCCGTCTGCATTTTCGGTGGAGAAGCTGGAAAAGGTCTTCATCATCCTCTTCGGTATCTTCAAGTATTTGAGCAGATTCCTCATGATATAGGATTGGAGCGTTTGTAGGCAGTTGCGCTGCTTGGAGGGCCAAAAACAAAAAAGTAAGAATGTGCGGAAGACGAGAACGCGGCATATCTCCTTTGTTAACATGCTTTATGATCGTAACGCATTCACGGTGAATGCACCGGAAATAATAGGCAGCAAAATTAACAGGCTCCCGAGAATCCATGTCAATCATTGAGTAGAACTGGCGAGAAATCCCGTAGGTACATTTCTGCAGGTTTAGTATGGCAACCAAAAATTGCAAGGCTGTTTGTTCAGGGTCAGGGCGACATAAGATAGCGTATTCATTCGATGAATACCTTGGGAACAATTCAATCATAGTGGCTACCAGAAGGTTAGAAACTCTGTTCTGTAGAAGGAGTGGTGGCAATTGCAGCAATAATTTGTGCGTAATACGGATGCACTCCACTGAATGCCAAGGCAATTCAGCGAAGTTTGACAAACCTTTGATACACAAGAACTCACTCACGTCGTGAGGGAGTCCATCACGGAAGGCAGCGAAATTAGCCAACGCCTCCATGATGCGTACGCGAAAGCACAAGGTTACGAATACACAGTAATCACAAGAAATACAGAACACACAAAGCACACAGACACAATAGCAATTAACAGCGAAAAGAAGAAGATTAAGTAGATACTCGGCAACGGGAGGCGATTGAAATTGCTAATCATCATGTGATGTTGAGATGATAACCTCATAACTATGGCGTGCATGCATGTGCAGAATCGATAATGCAGGGCGGCTGTTGATCATAATTAGATATCAAAACGAGGATATTTACAGGCTTATTCAACTAACATGCAAAAATAAAAAGAAAGTAAATAACACACGAAAAAACGGAGAACACGTCAGCGAGAATCAGGTGCTTGATGATAGGGCCGCAACTTTGAGCCATTGATCACTTTAGGAAGAGGAATTCCGGTCAAAGTAGTCAACCAAAAAGTAGCTGGGCCCACTTGTTCACTAATCTGGTAAGGGCCAAACCACCATAATTTGAATTTTCCAGCCACGCGATTTGATTTAGCATTATAAAATAACACAAGCTGTCCCACCGAAAAAACTGGAGTTTTGAGATATCTATCATGGGTATGAGCTAGCCGCAATTGAACCTCTTGAAGAACTAATAAACTTTCCCAGCGATGTTCATCCAAGTCTCTGAGTGCTTCCAACCGAAATGGCAAAGAGTCTTCAGGTAACAATTTCTGAGAGATGGCCACGCGTAAGCTTGGCACTATAATTTCCATTGGTGCTATTGCTTCCAATCCATAGGTAAGCTTGAAAGGAGTCAGTTCGGTTGCTACTTTATATGTAGTCAGGTATGCCCATAAAACTGCTGGTAGTAACTGATCCCATCTTTCTGGTGATTCCAAAATTAGTTTATGAAGCATAGTCAACAACGTTTTGTTTGTACTCTCAGCTAAGCCATTAGCACGAGGATAATACAGTGATCTGAATTTATGTAGAATTTGAAAAGAGTGTGTAAGCACTCGCATTAAATTATTAACAAAGTGTGTTCCTTGATCTGTCACAAGCTCCAGAGGTAATCCATAACGCGAGAAAACATCCTTCATCAAACATTTTGCCACCGAAACAGCTTTGGCGGACCGTAAGGCCCAAGCTTCTGCCCACTTGGTAGCATAATCTGCACATGTCAGAATGTAGTGATTGTTGCTAAGAATTGCTGGAGGTGTGATTGGTCCAATAAAATCAAGAACCCATTTCTGAAAAGGTTTTAAAGGTAATATAGGTTGTAGAGGAAAGAAGTGATGTTGTAAAGGCTGTCCAGATTGCTGACAAGTGTCACACTGCTGCACAAACTGAATCACATCTTTATACATAGTAGGCCACCAGAGCCCACTTTGCAGAATTTTTCGGTGCGTTAAATCTGCTACAAAATGTCCACCGGAAGGTATTGAATGTGCCATAGCAATAATAGAATTTACCTCATGTGGTGGAATACAACGAAGTAAGACTCCAGTGTGATCCATATAATACAACTGTCCAGCAATCAACTGGAATCTACGACTGTAAACTGCAATTTTCCGATGCATAGCAGGAGAAGTTTGAGGAGGAAGACATCCATCAGTAAGAAAGGTTAATAACTGATCATAGTAGGTAGGTATCACAGGAGGTTCTGTAGATTCGTCACTAGTTGGTTCAGTAATGTAAATTGCTGATGTGGTGTCATCAATGCCCACCGGAGCTTCACCGGAATCTAATCGAGAGAGGAAATCTGCTATTGCATGTGCAGTGCCGGGTCAATGAATCACTTCATAATCGAACTCTTGTAACAATAGAACCCATCGTGCTAAGCGACCACCTAAATGCTGCTGTCGGACCAGATACACCAGCGCAGCATGATCTACATGAAAGGTGAATTTTCGGCCTAACAAATCATGCCGGAATTTCTTTACAGAATACACCAAACCGAGACATTCTCTTTTAGTGACTGAATAATTTCTTTCAGCAGGAGCGAGTCGACGACTTGCGTAATAGACATGCCTGAACCACTTATCAGATTGTTGCATTAAAACATTTCCAATTGCTATGTCTGAGGCATCAACAAAGACGTGGAACGTGCGTTCCCAATCCGGGGTTTGCAAAATTGGTGCCTGAGTCAATAATTCTTTTAAACGATCAAAGGCAGTTTGACATTCTGGGGTCTATTCAAACTGTTGTGGAGTGCTCATCATGAGTTGATTAAGTGGTGTGGCGAGATGAGCTAACCACCGTAAATGGCGACCATGCCACCGGATTTGACCTAGGAAGCGCATCACTTCTTTCGGCGTAGTAGGCACAGGTGCTTCCAACACAGCTGCAACTTTGTCTCGATCAACTTGTATGCCTTGTGCATAAATAATATGGCCAAGGAGTTTACCACACGAAACCGCAAAGACAGATTTGGTCGGGTTCAAGCAGATTCGGTAATCTCGGCATTTCTCAAAACAACACCGTAAATGATACAGGTGTGCCACAATCTTACCAAATAAAGAAAATTCATCTAGGTATACTTGCATAAAAGAGGTGAAGTAGGGAGAAAAAATCTCTTGCATACAACGCTGAAAGGTGCTAGGAGCATTTCTTAACCCAAACCACATGACTGTACAAGCATAGACACCCCAATTCGTAATAAACGTTGTTTTCGGTATATCTTGCTCAACCATTCTGACCTGGTTATAACCACTATAACCATCGAGAAATGAATACATATCATGCCCAGCCACTCTGTCGAGCATTGTGTCAAAAAATGGAAGAGGAAATGGATCAGGTATCGTGGCTGCATTCAATTTCCGGTAATCGACACATATTCGGAGCTGCTTGTTTTTCTTGGGTACGATCACGATTGGGGAGATCCATTCAGCATGCTCAATGGGTACAATGAATCCTACCTTTAATAGGCGATCAAGTTCTGCTTTGACCTGTGCTGCATAGTTGGGATTCATTCGGTAACTAGGTTGTTTAATTGGCTTTGCTTTAGGTTTAAGCACGACTCGATGTTGATAGATCCGAGGATCCAGACCCTTCATATCGCGGTAATCCCAGGCAAAAACATCAGAAAACTCACGCAAGAGTCTGATTAAATCTTCTTGAAATTCCTCAGACAATCCAGCCTTCATCTTAACATGACGCGGGTTACTATCATTACCCAAATTGTAGGTGACTAACTGGTCTTCCGAGACATAGAATTGACGAGGTTTCATCGGATCGTCAGTTGACTGTAAAAGGTGATGCAGAGTAGCTTTATCCATAGCATCAGTATCATCTGTATCTGCCTCTCCAGTCACGGGAACAACTGTACATGCTGCCGGACTCCAGGTGTCCACTACTATTGCAAGTCTATAGTACCTAAGGAAATCAGATCTTCATTGTGTTACAGAAATGCTTCTTCTTCATCGTCAGATAAGCCATCCAATATGTGGACCAGTTCTGCTACATATGGCCTGGCATGGAGTTCACAGGGCTGAATGGCATCGAGTTTGACAACATATTTACGGTGATTATCTTTGAAAGTCAGTTCCTGTGCTGACCAATCCTATATAACTTTAGCTTGTTTCAACCATGGTTTACCAAAAAGGAGATTGTAATCAAGGCTAGATTCTGGTAGTTCTAAGACTACAAAAGTCATTTTAAATGTTGTACCCTGCAAAGTGATCGGAATATTTCTTACAAGTCCCACTAGATGAACTCTGGAATGATATGCCATTCTGACAAAGAATTGAACAGGCTCGATTTGGGTCCACCCTAACTTCTTGCAAAGAGCTGCAGTTACTATATTCACACCGGAACCACCATCAATTAGCACTTGCATAATCTTGTGATTTTCATGCCAGACCGTGATTAAGGGAACAGAATGATCCACCGTAGAATCAGCTTCCGGTTGGATTGTTACAGTCGCCGGAGTACTGGGAGATATGGGACTAACCTGTTGTTGAAACTGCTGCCATACTCCTGGCACTAAAGCAAGTAGTTGTCCCAAGGGGAGTGTAATTGAGGCCTTAGAGAGAATATCCCATACCTGATCTATTGGAATTGCACTCTTCACTGGTTCCGATGATGATTCTCCTGTTACTGGGGTACAATCTTGTTCTTGCGCTCCCACCTTTGGCAGGGAAACCTGTGTCACTGGAATTGGATCAGGGAACACCGTAGGCTCTTTGGTGGTCCATTGGCTAGCTTTGCTATATATTCTCTGCTATTCACGGATGCCAAGTTCAAACACTTCCGCTGTTGGTTGCAACGGCTTATCGGATGTTGTTTGGACCACTGCTGCTTGAGTTTCCACTGGTGAAATATAGACCATATTGGTCATTGGGTTCTGACATTCTTTCTTTCTTTGATCATATTCGGCTGCATCCTTGCAGAATCTCCGGATGTGGCCAAGTTCACCGCAAAAGTGACATCGAGGTGGTGGCAAGGAAGTACCTTCCTGTGATGTACTTGTCTGCTAACGATTTGCATTGAAGTTGGTATTCCGCTGTCCCCGGTAATTTCGATATCCTTTCTGTTGATTGTTTCGCATCTACGGTGGTACGTAGTGATTAGCCGGCTGCCCTGGTTCTTGTATAATGGCATTTACAGTTGCTTGTCCCTGCACTTTGGTGTTATACGCACAATTTTTGGTGGAATGTCCGGTGGTATTGCAGATGGTGCAATACATCTGATTAAGGGCACAAGTAGCACTAGTATGCCCAGAATTTTTGCACTTAGTGCAGTACATCTGTTTAGCCGGATCCTCTGCAACATTTTTACTGGCTTTCAGCCACTCCAAATCCTCAGTAAATCCTCCCACCTTATGCTCAAGTTGCAGGGCCATCGCAATAACCGCATCAAGTGTCATAGCTCCCACACAGCGAATGATCATGATTTGTTTAAGCTGTGGGGTCAAACCATTAATGAACCACTGAGTTATGACATCATCCGGTAAATTAGCATGTGCCGGAGGCAATTGTCTTAAATGAGTTCTAAATAATGTGGCATATTCCTGAATTGTTTGGTGCAGCTTCTGTCTATTGTTCTGCAAGTAATCGAAAATTTCAGCAGGGTTCTTCTTCAGTCGGAACCTCTGCAAAAACGCATCCCTTACCGCCTCGTAGGTAACGAAATGATTGATATCATACTCGGTTAACCACCTCACTGCTTCATTGACTAATGTAGACTGGAATACGATGGCCTTGTATGCCGGATTGGGTGGATGGTTTAGCACTGCATAACTTATTTCAAAGGTGCGTACATGGGCATCAGGATCGTCACCTGGAAATCCACCGAACTTGGTGTATGTTACCCCTGTTGGAATTGGTCCAGGTGGAAGTGGCTGTTGCTGTTGCTGCTGTTGTTGTTGTTGTTGTTGCTGTTGTTGTCCACTCATGGTGCTGGTGGTGGTACTGTTACTATCTCCTGAGTTCTGAGGAGGTGTTTCCGATCCTTCAGAGTCTGTATGGTTAGTCTGCTCACCTTCCGATTCAAAAATAGCACTCAACCTCTTACGGATCTCCAATTTGAATAGCCTATCCTCTTCTTTGGTGTCAAACGTAGGCAAGCTTACCCCAAACAATGGTGTCCAGAATGAAGATTCACCAGGAAGTATTACACCGTCACCAAAAAATTATAAATTCCCTATAACTGGGACTGAACTGTCACCGGAATTAGTCGAACTTTCCCCAACACAGGGTATTCTTTCACCAGCAATGGTCTCTCTGGATAACACACCTCTATCCTCAGAGAGGTTCGAATCCTGACCAGATGTTGTCGGGTCAACTGCACATTGCGTCCCTATACACTCCGAAGTTTCTGTATCTTCTGCAGACTGCACCGAAATTACACCCGAATCTACCGGAATTGTAGTATGTTCCACCAGAATGCTATCGGAATCACTGCTAACATGCTTCGCTTCTTCTATGACTGGGCTTAACCAATCTGTGCTTCTGCCTCCTGAGGGTATCCCTAACAATTTTGGTACCGCCCAAGGTTGTCGGTCTCTCCTGTACTTCGGATACGACTCGCCGGACCGAGTAACAAACATATATTACCTTTGCAACACTTGCGTACTACTGCATCTTATTGTTGATTCACAATCTATGGTTACCTTTCACAATCAATTTGCAATACTCTGTTGCCTCCTTTACAATCTACAGCCACCTTCCCATAGACGACGCCAGTGTTATGTGAAGAGATGGATAGGTATGTGCTTGAAGATGAAGAGGTGTTGCAAAATCCTTGGTCTACACGAGCCAAATGAACTCCAGGAGTATATGGTGGGCCCTTTTAGCTTGCCAATGGATGTATTAGACACCCTATGTACCTTGGAAGATCACTCTCAAAAAGATAGATCAAAACAGATAAGTTGGAGTTAGCTCAGAGGTGAAAAACTTGCTATTCTTGGTTCATACACCTGTCCAGTGTTTTGCATAATTCTCTGCGCACAGCAGCAATTAACTTAATTCCTCTTGGGGAAGTCTAGATAACTTAAAGAGCTAACTTTCAAGATTAATCTCATCAAAAGTAATAAACCACACACTGAGAATGAGTTTTAACGAGTGATGACATCATCCTGATTTTCACGGGCTGCTACAGTTTGAGACCAGTGAGCAGAAAAATCAACATAACTCAAAATGTAGGAATCCAATGATTATAAAAATTTGTATGGTTATACTAGACAGTAAGTTGAAGCCAAAAAGCTTTAAATCATTGAATTTAGGTACGTTACCACAGAGAAATGGCTCTCACAAGATGAGTGAAAAAGTA
Organism: Ceratopteris richardii; assembly: GCA_020310875.1. Classification (NCBI taxonomy): domain Eukaryota; kingdom Viridiplantae; phylum Streptophyta; class Polypodiopsida; order Polypodiales; family Pteridaceae; genus Ceratopteris; species Ceratopteris richardii. The sequence continues at coordinate 226,560,748 of CM035408.1, forward strand.
GGTTACCTGACAGAGAAGTGAAAATGAACAGACACTGTTGACTTCAACTGAACATAACTGAAGATTACAACATCCAAATGACATGAAAATTTGTGAGCATATAGTAGACTTGTAGAGCTAACGTTACCAAGTTAAATCACGGAAAATGATGCACCAAGCTCAGAGAAAACATCTCTGCAATCTGACTGAGAAAACTGAGAGATATGGCAGTGAGTAGTACACTTCATAAGAACATGGACATATGAACTCAAATAATCATGAAAATGAAAGTATATTGCTTGTACAATACAATGACTTACTGATACATATGTGTGCCTTGTAATCACACCTTGATATGGCATAAAGCTCAGCTCTTGGAGGTCTTCACATAGGTCTCTCTAACCACGACTAAAACTGTCATCTATTTATAGTTGAGTTTGGGAGGCTAACTTCCCTCAATCACTCTCCAATCAATCAATGATTGATTTGATTCTCTACCTACCACAAATCACGAATTCGTGGCTCCTCTTTCCCTTTTTGATCAAGTGGACTCAACCACTTAGGATTCTTTCACTTTTACATTAAGTAAACTCTTCAAAAGTTACAAGAGGTAGTTCACAAGTGAACTTTACATAGTCTTCATTTTAAAGCTTCTTTTATGACTTTGTGAGACTCAAGCCAATACTTAGGCTTTTCATACACTTGCTCCAACAGCTCCCCCTCAAGCCAAGTATGCTTGAGGTCTTCAATCTTCCAAGATTACCTGCAAACCAATCATAGCCTTGAATTTGCAAAGCTTTGTACCATCCAATGCTTTGGTTAGAATATCTACACATTGTTGATGAGTGGACACATATGATATTTGAATCTCTTTGCTTAGAACCTTCTCTCTTACATAGTGATAATGAACTTCAATATGTTTAGTCCTTGCATGAAAAATAGGATTAGCAGCCAGATGAATAGAACTCATATTGTCACCAAAAATAGTTGGAGTTCCAAACTCCAATCCAAGATCTTTGAATAATGTCTTCATCCACATAGCTTCCTGAGTAGCTATGGCAAGACCTCTATATTCAGCTTTAGTAGAAGAGAGAGCAATTGTGGGTTGCTTGTTGGATGACCATGAAATAAGCTTTGAACCTGCAAAGGTAAGATAATCTGAAGTGCTCCTTCTATCTTCCTTGGAGCCAGCCCAATCTGCATCAGAAAATAGCTTCAAACCTAAATCAGATACATAAGGATAATAAAGTCCTTCATTTATGGTTCCTTTGAGATACTTGAGAAACCTTTTGGGGGCATCCATATGTGGTTTCCTTGGTGTGTGCATAAATTCACTTAGCACACTCACACTGTAACATATATCTACTCTTGTCAATGTGGCATAGTTGAGACTACCCACTAGACTTTGATATGATGTGATGTCCTCTATGAGTTCACCTTCATGTGAGCTCAATTTGTGATTGACCTCCATTGGAGTACGTGCAATCTTACAATCTTGCATCTTGAATTTTGCCAACATGTCCTTAATGTACTTTCTTTGAGTGAGAAACAAACCATGATCTTTGTAGACGACTTCCAAACCTAGGAAGTAGGTAAGTGAACCCAAATCACTTATCTTGAACTCTTCTCTCATCTAATCTTTGATCTTCTTCATACCATCTGCATCATTTCCTATCAATATAATCTCATCTACATATACACATAAGTAGATGACCTCAGAATTACTCTTTTTAATAAATAGTGAAGGATCTGCCTTGCTTGGTTGAAAGCCTTTGTCGTGCAAGAATGAAACAAGCCTGAAACTCCAAGCTCTTGGAGCTTGCTTGAGACCATACAATGCTTTGTTAAGTTTACACACATAATCAAGATAAACTTGATTCTCAAAACCAGGTGGTTGTGCCATATATACCTCTTCTGTTATCCAACCATTCAAGAATGCATTCTTTACATCTAGTTGAAGTATCTTCCAATTCTTGGAAGAGGCAATACTAAGCAAAACCCTAATAGTAGGCATCTTTGCCACAGGAGAGAAAGTCTCCTCATAATCAATTCCCTGAGTTTGTGCAAAGCCTTTTGCTACAAGCCTTGCCTTATACCTGTTAATGGAACCATCAGAATTCTTTGAGTTTATAGACCCATCTTGAGCCTATTACCTTCATGGATGAAGTCTTGGGCACCAAATCCCAAGTGTTGTTTTCCTCAAGTGCTTCAATCTCTTCCTTCATTGCATGCTTCCATTCTGTTTTTGCTTTGGCCTCTTCAAATGATGATGGCTCCTCTTGGTTTATGTCATGTGCTATGTAGATAGAATGTTTAGTTACTAATGAGGTGTCAAACCCATACCTTTCTGGCTTTTTCTTTTCCCTCATAGATCTTCTTAGGCCATGATGTGATGTATCTACATCATGTCCAAGTTCCTGCAATTTTGCTTTACCTTTAGACTTCCATGCTTTGATCTTTTCCATCTGATATTCTTCATCATCCCCCGAGGTGTCTTGTTCTTCAATCTTTGGTTGTTCTCTACCAAGCTTTGGAAAATCTTCTTCAAGATCATATGGTAAATTGATCTTCCTACATGAATCTTCATACCTTGAATTGTTCTCATCAAAAACTACATCTCTGCTTACCAAGAATCCTTTGTTGGTAGGGTTGTATAACCTGTAACCCTTTTGATTGTTGTCATATCCAATAAATACACACCTTTCTGCCTTTGGATCCATCTTGCCTCTAACGTGTGAAGGAACATGAGCAAAAGCAATACATCCAAAAATTACAATGATCTAAGCTTGGTCTTCTTCCATTCCAAGCCTCATATGGAGTCATCCCATCAAGGGATTTTGAAGGCAACCTGTTAATCAAGTAAATGGCTGTAGATACAGCCTCAGCCCATAAGTAATTAGGTAAATGCTTTTCATTTAACATAGACCTTGCAGCTTCAACAATTGTCCTATTCCTCCTTTCTGCCACTCCATTTTGCTCAGGAGTGTACCTTGTAGTTACCTCTCTTTTGATTCCTCTTTTTTGAAGAAACAAATCAAACTCATGGGAGAAGTATTCTCCCCCTCCATCTGACCTTAGCCTTTTTAGTGATTTACCTGTTTGATTCTCACTAAGAGTCAAATATCTTCTGAAACATGAAAAAACTTCATCTTTGTGTTTCATAAAGAATAGGATAGTCCATCTGCTGCAATCATCAATAAAGCAGACAGAATACCTTGATCCAGATATTGAAACTTCCTTGCTAGGTCCCCATACATCTGTATGAACCAACTCCAAGAGATCTTCATGCATATAACCTTTCTTCATGAATGGTAACGTGTGAGACTTTCCAAATTGACATGCACTACACTTATAAATCATATGTTGTTTTGACAAGTTAGGGAGTCCAAGTACACTTTGGTCCCTGCAAATTTGCTTTAATGACCTTTCACCAATATGTGCTAACCTTTTGTGCCATACTTCCAATTCTGTGAGTGTCTGACTACCATAATTAAAGAGAGCAATGTTTCTAGTGTCCTGTAATTCAAATGTGAACAATCTACCTGCCTTTTCACCTTTTGCAATTTTTCTGAATCCTTGACTGGGATCTTCAACAAATGCTCCTGCTTTTGTGAACCTGACTTGCAACCCTTTCTCTACTATTTGCCCAGCAATTATCAAATTCTTTGTAATGGTAGGGACATAGAGTACCTTATTGAGTAGGTTGATGTTTCCATCAGGTGCTTTGACATTGCCTATTTTCTCCACAGGATGTTTTGTATCATCTCCTGTTTGTACCTCATGCTTATTCCTTGGATCTTCTAAATCTGATAGGAGTGCCACATTTCCTGCCACATGATGTGAACAACCTGAATCTATGTAGAAAACATGCTCATCAGATTTACCTTGTGGCATAGCCATGTTCATGATCAATAATGAATCCTCTTTGTTTGAGTCTTCTATGTAGTTATTGCAGTCTCTCCTTCCTTTGTAGCCTCCTTGATAGTTTGAATGATTGTAGTTGTTGTAGTTGCCATGATAATTGTTGAACCTTCCTCTTGAGTAGCCATAGCTTCCTCTATTGTATCCTCTGCCTCTTTGATTCCTGGAATTCCTAAAGCAATTTTCAGTTGTATGATTAGTTAATCCAGAAATAGAACATGAATTGGAGTCTTGGGATCTCCCCCTGCCTTGTCTACTTCCTCTTCCTCTACCTCTGCCATGTCTTCCTCTACCTGCATAGTTAGCTTGATAGTACCTGCTTCATCATCCACTTTCTTTGCCTTTCCTTTGTTATCTTTGGACTTGCTTTTATCAGTGTATAAATCTGAAGATTGATTACCTTTAGAGCTTTCTCCATTTTTGATAAGCTTTGCCTCTTGAGTAAGTAGTTGTCCAATGAGTGTATTGAAATCAGGTACATGCATGTCCATGTACAAATCCATAGCTGTGGTGAATGCTTCCCACTTGTCATCTGCCTTCAAGCCATTGATGACCTGCCTTACAATTTGCTCTTCATCTATTACCTCTCCAATGCTTCCCAACTGATCTGCTATGTCCTTGAGCTTTGTGACAAAATCAGTAACATTTTGTTTGGGAGCCTTCTTGAGAGTTGTGAAATCCAGCCATAGTTGATGCTTCCTAGCTTTAGTACTTGAAGAGAAGAAGGCTTCAAGTGCATCCCACACTTCCTGAGATGTCTTACAACTTCTAATGTGAGGCAACAAAAAATCTGAGATAGAGTTGAGGAGATAAGACCTTGCAAGTGCATCCTTGGAGCACCATGTGCTCAATCTTTCTTGCTCTTCTTGTGTTGGTTGACTTTTGTTCCTGAAACTTGGCATAACTTCATCTCTAGCCACATAACCATATAAACTTCTACCTTGGAGATAAGCTTACATTCTTAATGACCAAGCTGAGTAGTTACGTCTGTCCAATTTGTCAATTGATGAAGGAAATCCATCTTCCATGTTGTCCAACCTTGCTCTGATACCACTGTGAAGAGATGGATAGGTATGTGCTTGAAGATGAAGAGGTGTTGCAAAATCCTTGGTCTACACCAGCCAAATACACTCCAGGAGTATATGGTGGGCCATTTTAGCTTGCCAATGGATGTATTAGACACCCTATGTACCTTGGAAGATCACTCTCAAAAAGATAGATCAAAACAGATAAGTATGAGTTAGCTCAGAGGTGATAAACTTGCTATTCTTGGTTCATACACCTGTCCAGTGTTTTGCATAATTCTCTGAGCACAGCAGCAATTAACTTAATTCCTCTTGGGGAAGTCTAGATAACTTAAAGAGCTAACTTTCAAGAGTAATCGCATCAAAAATAATAAACCACACATTGAGAATGAGTTTTAACAAGTGATGACATCATCCCAATTTTCACGGGCTGCTACAGTTTGAGACCAGTGAGCAAAAAAATGAACATAACTCAAAATGTAGGAATCCAATGATTCTGAAAATTTGTATGGTTTTACTAGACAGTAAGCTGAATCCAAAAAGCTTTAAAGAATTGAATTTAGATAAGTAACCATTGAGAAATGGCTCTGACAAGATGAGTGAAAAAGTCGGGTACCTGACAGAGAAGTGAAAATGAACAGATATTGTTGACTTCAACTGAACATAACTGAAGATTTCAACATCCAAATGACATGCAAATTTGTGATCATATAGTAGATTTGTAGAGCTAACTTTACCAAGTTAAATCACGGAAAATGATGCACCAAGCTCAGAGAAAACATCTCTGCAACCTGACTGAGAAAATTGAGAGATATGGCAGTGAGTAGTACACTTCACAAGAACATGGACATATGAACTCAAATAATCATGAAAATGAAAGTATATTGCTTGTACAATACAATGACTTACTGATACATATGTGTGCCTTATAATCACACCTTGATATGGCATAAAGCTCAGCTCTTGGAGGTCTTCACATAGGTCTCTCTAACCACGACTAAAACTGTCATCTATTTATAGTTGAGTTTGGGAGGCTAACTTCCCTCAATCACTCTCCAATAAATCAATGATTGATTTGATTCTCTACCTACCACAAATCACGAATTCGTGGCTCCTCTTTCCTTTTTTAATCAAGTGGACCTCAACCACTTAAGATTCTTTCACTTTTACATTAAGTAAACTCTTCAAAAGTTACAAGAGGTAGTTCACAAGTGTCGAACTTTACATAGTCTTCATTTTAAAGCTTCTTTTATGACTTTGTGAGACTCAAGCCAATACTTAGGCTTGTCATACACTTGCTCCAACATGTTAAACGCGCGTTGCCGTCACAAGCGCGTTTAAACTCTTTCGGGTTCTTGGGGGTGGTAGGGGTCTGCTAATCAGAGGCCCTATAACTTAATTCTCCCAATTAACGCATTTACTTCATAATACATTAATACTCAGAAATATGCATACAAATTACTATCAATCTTCTGTTCATTCTATCACAGAATTACTGTTCATACTCAGGTTAATGCTTTCTTAATACACCACGTCGAAGCTATTCATTACTGTAATACAGACTTACATTTTCTAACTTAATGGAACTATGCTACCCACAATTAATGTAATCAAACAGAGACAAGAAACATCAATACTCAGATTTCTCAAACAATGCACCACAGCAACTTCACAGAATGCAATCGCCCTGACAGACAGTCTGGGAGATGCTCCTCTGATCGTCACCGAAGCGTCCTTTCATTGCTTTATAAGTAATTACAATTCTTCGCAATGAACTTTCGGTTTGTGCGGAATACGAAACCTTTCAATTCATGCGGGATATGAAAATACAAGAATTATGAAAATACTAAGTGCTAATCCGGCGGCTTACACATGTCTGCTCAATTTGTGATTCACCTCCATCGGTGTAGGTGCTACCCTGCAATCTTCCATTTTAAACTTGATTAACATGTTCTTCAAATACCTTTCTTGAGTTACATATACTCCATGTTGAGTATATGAAACCTCCATACCCAAGAAATAGGACAAGTCTCTCAAGTCACTAATCTTGAACTCTCTCTCCATTTACTTCTTGAGGCTTTGTATGCCCTTCTCATCTGAACGTGTAAGAATTATGTCATCAACATATATGCACATGTAAATGAACCCATCATCACTTGTTTTGAGAAGCAAACTACTATCTGCTTTAGACACTTGAAACACAAGTTCCTTCAAGAACTTGACAAGTCTATAATTCCATGCCCTTGGGGCTTGCTTCAAACCATACAAAGATCTCTTGAGCTTACATACATATTTTGCATACCTTTTATCTTTGAATCCTTCTAGTTGCTCCATGGAAACATCTTCTGAAATGTAACCATTTAGAAAAGCATTTTTCACGTCTAATTGACATAACTTCCAACCTTTACATGCTGCAATAGCTATTAGTGTCCTTATGGTTGTCATCTTTGCCACATGACTATAAGTCTCATCATAGTCTATACCATATGTTTGAGCATACCCTTTCACAACAAGTCTAGGTTTATATCTAGACACACTTCCATCTGCATACCTTTTTGTTTTGTAGACCCATTTGCATCCAATGATCTTCTGGCTATTTGGTTTAGGAACCAAGTCCCATGTCTCATTTTCCATCAATGCATCATATTCTTCCTGCATAGCTTTCTCCCAATTTTCCTTACCTTTTGCCTCTTCATATGTAGAAGGGTCTTCCTCTACTTTCACCATGTAAGCATAAATCTTTAGTAGTAGAAAAAGAAGTGTCATAGCTATACCTTGTAGGTTGCCATTTATGTCTTGATGACCTTTTGAGTTCTCCATTTCTTGAAGTTTCTGGTTCATCACATTCTGGATCAAACCTTGGCCTTTCTTCAACTTCAATTTGTGCTTCATTGTTCTCTTCTTCATCATGTATTTGAATCTTTGATTTACCTTTTTTCTGATCCAAGGTTTCTTTATCACCTGCATGAATATTAAGTGTACCTGCATACCAAGTACCTTGCTCATCAAATGTAACATCCTTAGACACAAAGAATTGCTTTGTGGATGGACTCCACAACCTATAGCCCATCTGCTTATCATCATAACCAATGAACACATACTTTTCAACTTTAGGTTCCAATTTATGCCTCAATTGAGATAGCACATATCCATAAGCCAAACATCCAAATACTTTGCAATGATCCAAGGTAGGTCTCTTACCCCAGCAAGCTTCATATGGTGTCATACGTTGCAAAGCTTTACATGGTAGCCTATTGACCAAGTATGTATCTGTATTTACAGCCTCAACCCACAAATAATTGGGACACTTTTTCTCCTTCAACATTGACCTTGCAAACTCAACAAGAGTTCTATTTCTCCTTTCTGCTACACCATTTTGTTGAGGAGAGTACGTGCGAGTAACTTCCCTTTTTATACGTGCATTCCACAAGTAATCATTTAATTCATTAGATAAATTCTCTCCCCCTCCATCTGACCTTATTCTCTTCAATTTTTGACATGTGATTCTTTCTGCTTACACATGATAATGTTTAAATGTATTGAACACCTCTGATTTATCTTTGATCACATATATAGTGATCCATGTGGTAGCATCATCAACAAGAATCACATAATATCTTCAACCATTAATACTAAAATCCTTTGATGGTCCCAACACATCTGTGTGTACCAACTCAAGCTTCTCTAAATACATGAAACCATGCTTAGTATATGATTGCTTATGAGCCTTACTATTGGAACTCAAGGTCAAGCATAAAACATGGAAGCACATCAAAGAAGTGTATATAGAAGAAGAGAGAGCAAGAAGGGAGCTCCAAAAAGTGTTTGCCAAATTTTCAGAAGAATCCCCTACAAAAATAGTCATTTTCATCACTAAAAACCATTGTAAATACCATTTTCTATTTTTCTAACTCCATTTTGTTCAAGCCGAGGAGTCCTTGGGCTTGAGGAGTATTAGAACTATCATCCTACCAATTTTCATAATTTTTAGACTTTGTTTGAGCCCTCAAATAAGCCCTGGAACCTAATTTTTAATTAGGCCGGACACTAGGTCTGGATAGTGCCAAAACTAGTCCAAAAACTATAAAAAGAGCTAGAGAGCTCATTTTTGGGGTTAGCTTGTTAAAGAATAGAGCTTTTGTAAGAGAACTCTTTTTGCAATCGAAGCTTTCCATTATTCCTCTCTTTGATCTTACCTTGTGCACGTGTGTGTGTATGTGTGTGCATGTTAGTGTGCTTTCACTCACTCACTTGTGCCTTCACTTGCTCGTGGTCTTCATACCGGTGCTCACGTCTCCGCGGATTGACAAGTAAAGGAGGTGGTGCTTACACTTGAGCTACACCAAATTTTGGCGCTGTTGTCGGGAGAGCGCTTCGAGGACGAGTGTTGTGATGGTAAGATCATAGATTTGCGATGTTGGAAGGTAAAAAAAACTGTCATTTTTGTTCATTTTCTGATTTTTCTCCTTCATCTTCATCATCATCACCATCTCCATCTTCTTCCATCTTCATCTTCATAGAAATTTCTTGTTTTTTAGTGCATTTTCACCATTTTCATACCACTTTTCATGCATTATTGTGTGAGAAGGAGTTAGGAAGTGCAAGGGAGAGCAACCGCCTGTGTTTTTTCATGTTTTTCTGCACATACGGAGCTCGCCATTGCTCGGCGCTCAGAAATTCGAAGTTCCTACCAAAAAAACACGATTCTCTAATGAAAATCGCGATTCTGTGAAAAATTCAAATTTTTTGAAAATCGTGATTTTCTACTTCCCGCCTAAAAGCTTACTGAAAGAAACATGATTCGTGATTCTCAGAATCGTGATTCTCTGGTTATGCTCAAAATCGTGATTCTCACAAATCACGATTTTCAGCGAAAAACACGATTCTCAAAAAACATGATTCTTTGCTGACAATCGCGATTCTCTGCTGACAATCGCGATTCTCAAAAAATGCGATTCTCTGCTGACAATCGCGATTCTCAAAAATGCGATTCTCTTCTGACAATCGTGATTCTCAAAAACGCGATTCTCTTGGTTTCACAGGATCGCGATTCTCTAATTTCACAGCATCGCAATTCTCTGATTTCACAGCATCGTGATTCTCTGATTTTACAGCATCGCGATTCTCTGATCTCACAGCATCTCGATTCTCTGATTTTACAGCATCGCGATTCTCTAATTTTACAACATCACGATTCTCTGATTTCATAGCATCGCGATTCTCTGATTTTAGAGCATCGCGATTCTCTGATTTTATAGCGTCGCGATTCTCTAATTTTAGAGCATCACGATTCTCTAATTTCACAGCATCTCGATTCTCTAATTTCACAGCATCGCGATTCTCTTGAAGTTCACAGCATCGCGATTCTCTTGATTTCACAAAACTGTGATTTTTTTCAAAAGGTCCTGTTTGCCTGTTTTGACCCCCAGGAGCCTGATTTGACATAACTTTTTCATCCAAAGTCCATTTTTTGAGCTCTATAGCTCGTTGTTTTTCAGATAGGATAATTTGAAGTTGACCCTCAGGTGGGACTAGGGAACCAAGGTGACTCCAAAGGATTTTGAACCATACCAAGGGGAAATTTTGGACTCTTAACCAAAGCTTATGAATATGAGATCTGGTAGACACCTAGGCAAGGATAGACAAAGCATTAGATCTTCTCAGTCTAGTGTCAACCATAGAGCTAAGTCTTGGGCACAACAACTAAGTGGTTGTCCTTACGTACTAAACTCTGACACAAGTGACTCAGAAATGTCTTTTAGCATGGGGAAACCTACAAGGGGCTCAGGAACTGCCCATCTACAAACACTAGAAGGTCTCTATAAGGCACAATTGGAATATATTCGGACCAACCGATTAGGTGCACGCATCTATGAGGATGGCCTGAGGCGATCAGTGGTCCAACTCAAAAATCCAGATCAACCCTTGGGACTTGAACACCCGGGGTTCAAGTTCGAAGAGGGTTCATACATTGATAAGGAGGGAACCATTTATGTGGTCACCAACCTACCAGATAGGACTGATGAGTTTGGAAATTTCATTCTTGAGAATGAGATAGGAGACCTAGAACAAGGAAATGTAGGACAAGGACCCCAGATTCCTAGAGGTAAGTCAGTTTTGACGAGAGTGATCACTCCATATTGGATCCCTCATGACAACAAAAGCATAGAACTATTCTTGAATAGAGAAACATAGGAAGCCTTTTGGAGATTCAAGCCAGATCAACCTAGCCAATCGGGCATAGTCATCATCTACGAGTTCAAGGATCTAGAGATACCAGGCAAAGTTGTCTACTTAGATAACACATCAGAGAAAATGTTCTTGGTAACAGAACATGATAGACATGCATATACTTGGAAGAGTGAATTGATTTTTCCTCCACCAAGATCCAATGTGTCCCATGGCGTCCAAGGAGTAGGATCATCCAAAGCTCATGAAGCCCAGAGAGAAAGAACTAGAGAGAGACCTGAGGTAAGTTTTGCACACCCTGTGGGCGGGAATAGATCAGGAGTTGAAAATGAAAGACCTGAAAGAGAGAGACATCAAGCACATAGGCAACAAAAAGATGAACATGATTTTCCATTTCCTAGACCCGAGAGCACACAAGAAACCTTAGACCCACTCAAGTGATCAAGGCAATGAAGAATTATTTTGACGGGACAGGAGATCCTTATGACCATGTGGCCGAGTTCAAACAAGTGTTAAGAGCTGAACAAGTTGAGGATTTGTTCACCTAGTACGAGGCATTTGGTTTGACTCTTAAGGGCACTGCCTTGGCTTGGTTTCAACCACTGAGTAGTCCCAACTATCACGATATAGGTCAACTGCTAGACGAATTCATTGTAGAATTTTCCAAGAGTGGTATCAGGCATAACACATCATCTTTGATCCACAGTTTCAAGCACACACCCCAAGAAACAGTGCGACTAGTAGGTAGAAGGTTTAGACAATACCTAGAAAGATGCCTTGCTCCAAAGTTTCCCACACCAGCCAAACAAGTGGCTTTGTTCTTAGATGGCTTACTGAGCACAAAGTTGAGATAATATGTGTACTTGAAAGAGCCCAGATCCATAGAAGAGTGTGTGTGTACGTGCATTGACATAGAAGATCACTTGGGAGAGGAGTTAGGATTTTCCAAACTCTATAAGGATTTTGATAGTTCTACTAGACATACTTCAAAAATCTCCACGGAAATAGATGAGATAGTTGAGCAAGTTGCCAAGAAGCTGGGAGTCCAAAATAGACAAACACAAAGAGTCACCTTATTGAACCGATGTTATACCTGTGGAGGGGACCACATGGCTAACGTATGCCCAAAGCATAACCAAAACATTAGAGAGAGGAATGTTCCATATTGCACTATTGAGAGAAAATACACGAACCACACGGCTCAAGATTGTCCCTACAATAGGCAGGCTATTAGGCAAACTTATCAGCAACCTTACCAACAAGGTAGGTATCAGAACCAATACCAACAGCCATATTATCGACCACAACAGCAATATCAGGCACAATATAGGCGACAACCAGTCTTGGGAAACCAACCACCAGCTCCCGCCAAGGTGATTCCAGTCAAGTATGCCGTGGGAGAGGAAAATCCAAATAGAGCATTGGTCCCACTAACCCCATTGATACCAGATAATGACTCTCATGCTCATAGTTTATACTACTCCCATGAAGGTAGTCCACATGCTTATTACACTGAGTTGCCTGAGCATAGTGAGATTTACTCGTATCAATATGAGGCACCACCTATGGAGCAAAATTGGGAGCCAGAATACTCCAATGTCATGTACACAAATCCTAACCCTAGGCCCTAATTGAGACAAATGAGACCACAAGCCCCTAGAGGATCTTGTTTCATATATCAAGGTGACCATTTCATTTGTGATTGTCCCAACCCATCATCTCTGAGTCAAGGTCAGGCTATCACATTACAAGCTTTTTGTCGTGAATGTGGCAAAGATCATCTCCCCAGAGATTGTCCAAGAAACCCCTTCAGTGCACCCAAGATTACACCCATTAATGTGGTAGGCTTAGTGGCGGATTCAAGTTCAAGTAGCAGTAATGTGGCTCCTATACAAGTTGTCACTAGAGCACAAGCCTTAAAACAGGATAAACTAGTAGAGCAATCAGATTCCAGTGAATCAGGAGAGCCTAGTAAGAGGAAAACAAGAACATGGAAGGATACCAGGGAGAAAGCCAATCGCAAGTGGAATAAACAGTTATCAGAACTAGAAGAAAGCCTGAAAGAAGTGAAAACAAAGATAGAAGACATTGCATCTCAAAGTCCCTCACATGCCGAAACTCCATCCACTCCACCTCATCCCATCCCACCACCCATTGTAAATAGACCACAACCAGGGTCTGTTCTTGCATATCCAACCCCAGAAGGCTTGGATATGATGTTCAAGGCCTACCAGGCTCCACTTCAAGAAGGGCCAACAACTGCAAACCTAGACAAGAGTTACCCTAGAGCGGATTTAGAGATTGAACGGATGAAAATATGCATGAAAATGGTAGAACAAGCTCAAGCTATACTTGAGACTAGTCAAAACTTCAATCAGACAAACTATGTTAAATTGGATTTGCATTTCCAGGGCTTACTAGAAAGATTAGAGCAGTTGGTAAACAAACCACAAGATTCTTTACCTCCACAGGCTCAACCAGTTATTGAGAGAAGAGGCTCACCACCGATGGGAGCTTATGTTCCTAATTCCACGGATGTTGGAATACCTCCTTCAATTCAACAGTACTCTCAAGAGTTCTTGCGGGAAATACAAGAAGAGAAATGGGCCAAGGAGAAGGTTAATTCCCCTCCTATCGTGAGATTGATGACATTCATGATCAATTTCCCCAAGACATTCCATCTATTTACGGAGGTGAAGCAGAACAACAAGAAGACGAAAGATTAGATTTTGAATCTAATACCTTGAAGAACTGCCTCAATTTCCAGGCCCTTGGGAATCTGAATCTCTTCAGATCAGAGCTCCCACAATATTGGTAAGGAATGAAGACTCAATGGTTCCAAGGAACACCGATGTCGTGAAGAACGCTAAGGTTCAGTGTCATCTCACTGTAGAAGGGTTGCTAAAAGAAAAACCCGAGCTATGGAATCATGTGAAGGATCAGGTCCCAGAACTTGATTCCAATATGCCAAAAATAGGCTCTAAGCAAAAAGTTCCAGAGATACCTCTTGATAAAATAGGAGACATGTGTGAGGGTGAAGAAGGTAATACTTATCTTCCAATCACCTACCAAGGTTACACAACCAAAGCAATCATAGATTCAGGTGCTGGTGTTGCTATTGCAACCACCTCCTTGTGGAAGCAATGGGGGAAACCCACATTAAGACCAACTAGAACGAAGCTTCAAATGGAAGACGGTCATTTTGAAAGACCTCTAGGATTGCTCGAAGGAATAACTCTAACCACTTGTGGTGTAGAGTTTGAGCACACATTTGCTATATGTGACTTTGAGAAAAATAATGTTTATGAGATGATCCTAGGAAGACCCTTCCTACGACAATTGCAAATAGTACAGGATTGGGGAACCAATTCCTTGTACAACACTTAGGGGTCACCACCAAGGTCAATTTGAAGGATTAGACCTTCAGAGATGTACCACCCCTACAGTGGAATCCTATCCACAAAGCAAAAGAAGATTCAATCTCTGTGCATTCTGGAAGTTCTCCTCACCCATCTTGGTTGCATGAAGATACTCATTTGTGGATGTGCAAGGTCGCAGAGGAAGAGGAAAAATGCTTGAAGGCAAGAGAAGAAGGAACTTCACTAGGAGATAGACTAGTTAGAGACCCGACCTACACACCGATGATCTTTCTGGATGAGGAATTTGAGCCTCATGGCTGGCCAGAAATCTTAGCCACCATGGACATTGCTGTCAACAAGGAACGGTGGACACCTCATTGTGATGAGGAGGGTTATGATATCTCAATGTTCATGTGTCAGCCCTTGCTAGAAGAATGTGATCCTAGTGATGTCATAGAAGAAGAAGAGAATGACGATGATATAGAGTCCATTGTGATGGATAGTTTCTTTAACTCAGAGCAGCACTATCTAGAAGATATAGGAGTTTTCACCTAGAAAGAAGAAGAGCCTCTCACAAGTATTAAAATAGTAAATTCAAAGGATGGAAGTGAGAGCAGTCAAAAGAAAAAGAAAAGAAAAGCAGTGAAACAAGAAGAGGAGGAATCATTGTTTGAAGTACCAGAAAACTTCAAGAAATATGAAGTTGACGACCGCAAAAATTTTGGTAAGAATGCCTAAGAGAGAGGCCATCAAAGGAGAATCATATGATAATAAAGAAAAGACCAAGAAAATTGTAGTGACCATTGAAGAGAACAAAGAGGGATGCACATATATAGGAGATGACCTAAGTGCAAGAGAAGAAATGGAGCTCGTAGCTCTATTAAGAGAATATAGGGATGTGTTTGCGTGGCACTAGACTTAAAAGGGGTAGATCCAAGAATTTTCTCTCATACCATCCCCATGACTGCTGATGCCAAGCCCACCAAATAGAAGCCCTACACATATAATGATACATATGCAGCCAAAATAAAAGAAGAAATTGATAGGCTAATTGAAGTTGGATTCATCTATGAGATTGAGCATACTGAATGGGTGTCCCCCATTGTAGTGGTGCCCAAGAAGAACGGGAATTTGCGAGTGTGTATTAACCTTAAAAAAGTTAATATCGCTACGATCAGAGATAGTTATCCACTTCCAATCACGGAACACCTATTGGAGCATGTTGCAGGCAAGGAAGTTTATACCTTCCTTGATGGATTTTCAGGTTACAATCAAGTAGCCATTGCCCCAGAAGATCAACACAAAATAGCTTTTGCCACAGGATGGGGAATCTTTGCATTTTGTGTGATGCCATTTGGGCTCACCAATGCACCTCCAACATTCCAAAGGCTCATGTGTCATGTCTTCAAAGAGTTCTTGCGAAAGAGCTTAGAAGTGTATGTGGATGATTTATGTGCTCATTCCCAAGAAAGAAGATTTCACATCCCTGAGCTCAGACAAATCTTCAACAAGTGTAGAGAATATCGAGTGTGTCTGAACCCAGAAAAGTGTGTGTTCATGGTGCGTCAAGGTAAAATCTTAGGTCATATTGTTTCTAAGAATGGAATCTCAATAGATGAAGATAAGGTACGAGCCATAGCGGAGCTACGAAGGCCAAGGAATGTTAAAGAGGTACAAGCCTTTATGGGCCATTGTGGATACTACCGTAGGTTTATCCACATGTACACGATCATAGCTAGACTCCTTTATGCCTTGTTGTCTAATTTTGAGTGGAACGACGAATGCGAGAATTCTTTCAATGAACTGAAGAAACGTTTGTGAAGAGCACCAATCCTGACCACTCTTGATTGGAATAAACCATTCAACGTCCATGTGGATGCATCCAATCACGCCATAGGATGTGTGCTAGCACAACCCACAGGTGAAGGAAACTTAGATTTGCCCATAGCATATGCTAGTAGACAACTCACCGCAGCTGAACGAAACTATACCACAACTAAGCGAGAGGGCCTAGGCATGGTATATGCTGTGAAGAAGTTTAGACACTATTTATTGGCCAACAAGTTCAAGTTTTTCAGTGATCATCAAGCTTTGTTATATTTGGTCAATAAACCTTGCAATACTCGACGCTTAGTAAGATGGTTCCTCTTACTAATGGAATATGACTTTGAAGTTGTTGTCAGGAAAGGTAGAACCCACCTTCGGGCAGATCACCTTTCTCGAATCACTTCAGGAGAGTCACCGAAAGGAGTGTCTGATGAATTACCCGATGTGTATCTGTTCAATTTAGAAGTTGTTCCTAAATGGGCAAATAAGTTGGTACCAGTCCTAACCTTCGGCCCTGCAAATAAGAATGTGAAAACATCACAAGAAGAAATTGTAAAATCACAAAAATATCACATATTGGCAGGAAGCATGTACAGAAAAGATATTGAGGGTGTATTAGCTTGTTGTGTTGAGGACGATGAACATGGTAGTTGGTTGCAACAAGCTCATGAAGGATTGCTAGGAAATCATTATTCAAAACAGCACACATTACAAAATCTAAAACGTTTAGGAGTGTATTGGCCTAGCATGGACAAAGAAATACATGAGTGGATTAAGAATTGTCCAATGTGTAGAGAGAGACCACCAGTGGAGCATGCCACCCTTTATCAAGTGTCATTAATTCCTTATTGGAGTGCTCCATTGGTAGAGTTTATGAGATCGGGAACCTTACCCAAAGAGGCTAGTCTAGAAAGAAGACGAAGCATGGAGCAAGAGGCTCAAGACTATGCTTTAGTTGGAGACAACTTATATCGAAGAGGCAAGGATGGTTATCTAAGATTGTGCATTCACGAATCAGACTATTTGAAAGTCTTAGAAACTGCACACAGCGGTGTTGCAGGTGGACACTTCAGTCCTGATCGAGTAATCAAGACCATTCTATTCTCAGGACTTTGGTGGCCCACTCTTCATATGGATGCTCATCCCTATGTGAAGAAATGTGACACATGCCAACGTGCACAATATCCAGTTAGAAAAGACGAGATGCCTTTGAGGCCAATGATGGGAGGGCGTGTATTTTCGAAGTGGGGCATAGACTTCATAGGTCCTGTTAACCCCCCAGCTAGAAACTCCCATGCAGAGTATATTATTGTAGCCATAGATTACCTTACAAAGTGGGTAGAAGTGAAAGCCACAACAAAGAATGATGCTCAGACTATGGCTAAGTTCTTATTTGAGAATGTGTTCACGAAATATGGGCTACCAATAGAGTTAGTGAGCGATAGAGGCACACACTTCTTGAATGAAGTCATTGAAAGTCTTCTCCAAAAATTCTTGGTGATACATAAGAAGTCTACCCCTTATCACCCACAAGCTAATGGACAAGCCAAGAGCACAAATAAGATCCAATTGGTAAATAATAAATGCTTTGATTGGGACAAACAACTTCATCATGCTATTTGGGCTTATCGAGTTGCCTACAAAACGGTACTCAACGCCATCCCATTTCATATGGTCTTCGGACAGAATGCGGTTCTACCATTGGAGTTCCTCATCCCAGCCTTAAAAGTATCACAAGAACATAAGTGGAATGGACATGAATTGTCCTCTAGGATCTTTGATCTAGAACGCTTAGGTGAGACAAGGCTACGTGCGGTGGCAGGCATCTATGCTGCAAAGAAAAGACAAAAGGCATACTTTGATGCACACATCAAAGATAAAGGATTGAAAGAAGGAGACCTAGTACTGGTTTATACGCTAAAGCAACATGCCTGTAAGTTGGAAAAAAGAGGATATGGACCCATGATCATTAATAGAATTTCCACTAGCGGTGAAGTTCAGTTGGCCACTTTAGAAGGAGATATCTTGCCAAACTATACTATAGTGGATGTAGAGTCAAGTTGTACCAAGAACCTCTTACAGAGGATATGCTTACGAGACTCAACACTGCTAAGAAGCAAAAAGAAGAGGAGTTAAGGGTGAGGGAAGAAGCACAGGCAGAGGCCAGAGAGCGTATTAGGCAAAATAAGTTAAGGCGACTAGGCCTATGTCACTCTAGCACAATGGTGAGTACCAACGTGAGAAAATTCACCTCATAATTTTCAATCCGTGGAGACGTGAGGACTAGTATGAAGACTATGAGCAAGTGAAGGCACAAGTGTGTGAGTGAGAAGCACACAAGCATGCACGCACATGCGCACACAAGGCAAGAACAAGGAGAGGAACAATGGAGTTCTTTGCATTAGTCAAAAAGTCTCTTACATAAGCTCAATTCACAAACAATCTACCCCTTTCTAGCTCTTTTTATAGTTTTCTCACTAGCTTTGGCCTTGTCCAAACCTAGTGTCTGGCCTAGTTAAAAATTAGGTTCTAGAGCCTATTTGAGGGCTCAAAGGGAGTCTAAAAATTATGAAAATTGGTACGTAGCTAATTCTAATACTCCTCAAGCTCGAGGAATCCTCGGCTTGAACAAATGGAGTCTATTCTACCAAAAACGGGATTTACAATGTGTGTGTAGTGATAAAAATCACTTGAATTGGAAATACTTTAAGAGAAAAATTGATTGGGCCTTGTTGCCGTATTGTGCATGACTGCTCCGTTGTGCCTGTATACTCTTTATATGACTTGGATTCCAACACTCCCCCCTTCCTAGCATCTGTCGCCCCTAACAGACCTCTGTTCTATCGGGTGGTCGATATAGTATTGGATGATATTGGTGGCAAGTTCGTGTTCTCCTATCCTTAAGCCTCTTTCTAGATCAGCTTCCAATGCATCCCAATTTATTGCACCGGGGACCTCTGGTTGCGGGGTGGTGTAGTACTCAGAGTACATGGCTTGTTCACAAGCAAAGAGTTGGAGCAGGTGTGTTGGCTTTAGTGTGAAGACCTCCGAGTGATACTCCCAGAAACCTGATCTGAACATTTCTTCGAATGTCTGTTTGTAACATGCAGGAGGTATTTGATGCGTGCATGCCAGGTGTAAGCCACACGAATACGAGGGGTGGTGCTCATGTCATACACCAAATCGTAATTTCCATTTGTAAACCCCAGTAGATGTATCTGTGGGGCTGCCGTGCTTGCAATTCGGTAACCTGTTTCTGGAGATCTTTTAAGGCCTCTGAGTCTGTGAGAAGTGAAGCTGCGGAGGAGGTGGTTTGAGAGGCAACTGTTGTTTCTTTTTGGTGTTTCTGCTTCAGTTGACCCAGTTCCTCTGACAGCTGGTCATGGGCTTCAAGTAGGATGGCATAGTCTTCCAAGATTATCTTGATATTATCAGGGGTCACAACTTGAAATTTTGAGGGACTGATGGGTGCCCCAGGTGTGCTTTCGATAGCTGCTTCTAGGTTTTCCTGATTTTGTAATTGCAGGTGTCGATTCTGTTCATGAGCGGCAGCAAGCTGTCGCTTGAGTAGGGCCATATTTCGCTAAAGCTTTGAATTGCGTTCCAACTGTGTCCGTAGATGACCTTCTACCACTTGTACTGCTTCCTGATCTGTGTTCTGTAACTGTACCTCCAATATGCTATGAGCCTCTTGTAGAGTATGGAATTGTGTATGGAGGCGAGCATTTTCCTCTTCGAGTGTAGCAAGGCGGTGTTGTAGTAGCTCCAAGTGCGCTTGCAGGCGTTCATTCTATTGCTGGAGCTCATTGTACTCTGTCCTTAACTGTGATATACATGTGAGCATGGTGTCCAATGTATTTCCTATGGATGATGGTGGGGTTTGTACAATGGAGGATGCATGGGGAGGGGATTGGGGAAGGGAAGAGTGAATGATGTGTCTAATGGAGATGTGTGTGTGGGTGAAATTGGTGGAGGGGGAATGGGAGAAGGTGGAAGTGTGGGGGGAGGGGGAGGTGCCGTGGGTGGTGAAATGTCCATGCTTTCGGGAGTGGATGTGAGTGTGGGGTCTACCATATACATTGGGATGGTAGGTGGTGTGTGTGTGAAAGTGGTGAATAGATGAGAAGTGGGGTTGGGAGTTGAAAATAAAGGGAATGGTTGAGACCTGGGTTGAAAAGTTCTAGCAAGGAAGGCATGGAGGGATTGGAGAAGTGGAGAGATGGGGGTTGGGGGTTGAGGTCGTAGAGGCAGGGAGGTCATGAAAGGTGACGTGGTAGTAGGGAAACCCAAGAATATAGATCTAGAGTCAGGATGACCTATGGTTGAGGGTATGGGGGATGGTTGTCCTAGGGTAGGCTCTATGAGTGATTCGGTGGATTGTGTAGTGATGGTGGTAGCTTCATAGATTGGGTTTTCATGAGTGGAGAATAGGGTTGAAATAGAGGTGGGAGTACGAAAGATGAAGGTTTGTTCGGTGGGTTGAGTGGTCGAGGTGATCTCCACGGCTTCTGTTCTAGGAGGCGATGGTGGGGGTGTGGGTGGTAGTGGCTCAGTTGACTCTTCATGGATGATTGTATGCTCTTGGCTAGCGGTTTCTGTTGCTTGGGAGGTTGTCTCAATGGGTTCGGATGTAATAATCGGCCCTTCTGCCGTTGTAATGGGGATCTGGATGTTTTTACCTGACCGTGGTCGTGTTTGGAATCTTCGTGGATCATATTGAACTGGAGATGTCCTAATGGCGGTCCGAACTGCTTCTACTACCCCATATGTTTCTGCCATTAATAAGAGACCTTCATTATATTCTGAGTCAACTCCTGCTTCTTCCAACAACTGAGTCATGAGTACCCTACTGCTCTGTTCGGTGAGTAGTTGTTGCGAGCGCACTCGTTCCATGATTTGATACAGCCTTCGGAGTTCTGCTGTATAAGCTGGGGCTTCAGTGGTCTCCTCTTCGTCTGCTCCTTCTTCTTCTAGGTGTCCTTGTTGTTGACCTTGCTGATCGTCACCCCAATGCACATGGCGACCTTCTGTGGATTTTCTCCTTCTTTGGGAAGATGTGCCTTGTTCTTCTGTATCTGAATAAAACTCTACATCAGAGAGTTGTGTACTTTGTAAGAATGCTTCGAAGTCATGGGGATCCAGACCAGGGTAAAGGGAGGAGCCGAAGGGGCAGCTTGTGTTGTAGTTTCAGATCCAGACTTGGGTATTCTAATGGTAAAGGGAGGTACAGTGGCCTCCCCTCGTGGCGATACTTCAGGAGTAGTCAGAACTTCACGTGTCTGGACACAAGGGATCGAACCCCTCATGCGTTTGGATTGATGTGTGGACGTCTTGAGCTTCTTAAACATTTGTAATTGTGCCCAAGTTAAGGCACGTTCAATGGGTACATCGTATGCTAAGCACCTGTAGATGATGTGCGTGATTGCACAACACCCATTCACCACTAGCTTCCTATGTGCTCTTTTATTTGCTTCATACAACTGCTCTATAATCCATACAGGAAGTTTAATTGGTAACGCACCTGTCTCCGCTAGGTAAAGAGCGAACCAAATTCTTTTGTGCGGTTGTGTGAAGCAGTCTTGACCAGGGAAGGCAAAATGTTGCATGCACATACGGAGAGGGATGGACACGTTTGGTGTGAGTGCTTCCATATCTTTAAGCTTCAGTAGTTTCCTATCCTTCATGTTAGTAGGAACGAGAGCATCCTTCTCAGAAGGTACATGTGTACCGTGCATATTCAAAGCAGAGCTCACCAACTCCAAGGTAAGTTCAAACCTCTTTAACTCGTTGTTGCCCAGAAAGGAAGGAAGAACAAATGATCCTGGTTTGTCCTTTTTTGCATTAGCCTGTAATGTTGAGACCAGATAGTAGCATCGAGGAGGTCTGGTTTGGGTAATGGTGCCTCGAAGTATTCAGCTAGCCCTGCACGTTGCCATATGGTCTGAAGATCCTGTGTGTTCTATAGAGTCTCAAACTCCTTGGAGAAGAATTGGAATCTGACCCATGATCTGTCATACTCGCACTTAGACTCCCATATATACTTGGCCTCTCCTAATGGGCCCGACATGCCATTGAACCAATGAGAATTGGCATGGAATCTTTCTGTGATCCCTGTGGGTGGATCCGGTACCGGGATCTTCTGAAGGTGTTGCAGCTCCATAGGTCATTCAGTTGGTGGCACATCAACAGGTAGACTATCCACATCAACTCCTGCAGTAATTATTCCTGCCTGTGAGCTCGGGCATGTTGCTTCTGCCATGAGAGTGCTTGTAGTTGTTGATGCTTATCTGCTAGAAGAAGAGAGAGGCACATTAGCATTGCATTGGAAACAGGATGTTATGGTGTTCCCTCCACAATACCAACATGACATTCGGAGTGGTTAGAGGTTAGTGGGTGAAGTGTTCGTGATGTGTGTACAAGTGGGTTAGTAGGTTAGGGTTCACTCTAGATGCATACTTTGGTTGTGCAATGTTCTCAGAATGCACCTACATCAGAGGGAAGGATTTACAGAGGTGGGTCAGGGGGTTTGATATGGGGTTTAGGTCTCCAAACTTTGATGCTGGAATCGTTGCTTTTATTGGCGATAATGTGTGAAGGTTTGCGTACTGGAGTGTGTTGGGTTTGGGACCTTTTGGGTACCCATTTCCAAACAGTCCGAGGCGTGACCGAGAATGTGGTGGTGTGGAGTGTAGATGTTTGCCTTTGGATGGGAGCCAATAGGAGTCGTGAGTGTTGGTTTGTTCTAGTGATTCGAGGTGAAGTTATTTGAGCAAGTAAGTAGGTCTTGGGCACCCATATTTGTCTAGCCTTTGGGATAGCCTTCATTGACTTCTTTGGAACCCAAATAGAAATGGTTTGTCTAGATTGATGCCTAGGGTACTCCTTCGCTGTAGTCCTCGACACTGTAGCTTGCTTGGTGCTTCTTTGGAATCCTGTCTCCAAAGCCGAGGGTTGTTCACCTTTGCGTACCCAGATCTGCTTCATGCCATGGGGTATTCTGTATTGTACCAGTTGGTGTTCATTCTTCTTGGTCCTCGAGCTCCTCTATATCGTGTATTTTTTGGCTTGCTTTCCTCGAATTCTCTTTGTAAAGAAGGGAACTCCTCGTTGACTTCTGTACCTTCGTCATGAGTGGCAATCTTTTGCACCATAGAACTTTGGTCAAGAGTAGCATGGTTCATTTCAGGTGGACTCCTGGAAGGACCAGGATTCGGTGCCGCTTCTAGTGGCCTATGTGCTTGATTTTCTAATTCAATCGTTATGTGATTTTGGCCTACCCATGCCTGAAGAAGTCCACTTCTTAGGTTGAGGCTGACTGCATGATCATAGATCCAGTCTTGGCCCATGACAAGAGGTTCGGTAAGATCCTCATCTTCACACACGAGCACTTTGACTGCCATTAGCACCTCTTGAATGTAGAGGGGAAGTTCCATCTCGCCAATGCAAGGGGTTTCCACACCTCCCAATCCTATGAGATATGTCTCTATAGGATTGATTTGTAATTGAAGCTCTTGGCAGTAAGAAAGTCGAACTGCACTAGTGGCGGCCCCTGAGTCAATTAAAGCTCTCACTGTCCTTACACTTTCTCCTTGTCCTACTTCTAGGGTTACAAAAGGCCGTCGGTCAATTATTCTATGGGAATGTCCACCTGAAGCCTCGCACATGGCCATGGGATAGCCTAGAGGTTCTTGAGTGTCAGGCATAGGCTGGTCTCTACCTTGTCTCCTCAATTTCATTCGTCGGATGCGTTCTAAAGCTTCTGCTTGTGCTTCTTCTCAAATTCGTTTATCTTCTTCTTTACGTTTCTTGGCAGTGTTGAGTCGATTTAACATCTCTTCAGTCAGGGGTTCTTGATATAACTTGACTCTGCATCCACTTATGTAACTTGGTAGAATATCAGCCTCTAGAGTGGCTAGTTGAACTGCTCCACTTGTGGAGATCCTATTGATAATCATTGGCCCGTAACCTCTCTTCTCTAACTTCCATGCATGTTGCTTCAAGGTGTAGACTAGGACTAGGTCTCTTGCTTTCAAGACCTTATCCTTGACGTGTGCATCAAAATATGCCTTTTGCCTCTTCTTGGCTGCATAAATTCCTGCTGCAGCCCTCAATCGTGTTTCACCTAATCGTTCAAGATCGAAGATTCTAGAGGACAACTCATGGCCTGTCCAATCATGCTCTTGTGCTACTTTCAAGGTTGGTATAAAAATTCCAATGGTAGCACTGCATTCTGGCCGAAAACCATTTGAAAGGGCGTGTCTTGGAGTACCGTTTTATAGGCAACTCTGTATGCCCAAACAGCATGGTGTAGCTGTTTGTCCCAATCCGAGCGTTTGTTATTCACTAATTTCGTCAATACATTGCATAAGATCTTATTTGTACTCTCAGCCTGGCCATTAGCTTGGGGGTGATAGGGGGCAGACTTCTTATGTACTACCAAGAATTCTTGGAGCAGATTTTCAATAACTTCGTTCAAGAAGTGAGTCCCTCTATCACTGACTAGCTCTATAGGTAATCCATACCTGGTGAACACATTCTCAAACAAGAACTTAGCTGTTGTTTGTGCATCGTTCTTTGTTGTGGCTTTTACTTCTACCCACTTGGTTAGATAATCCGTGGCCACAATGATATACTCAGCATGTGAACCCTTAGCTAGGGGATTAATAGGACCAACAAAGTCTATTCCACACTTAGAAAATGCACGTCCACCCATCATAGGTTTCAGTGGCATCTCATCCTTGCGTATAGGATACTGAGTTCTCTAACAAACATCACACCGTTTCACATAGGTATGTGCATCCATGTGAAGGGTCGGCCACCAGAA
The DNA here is from genome assembly GCA_020310875.1 of Ceratopteris richardii. Classification (NCBI taxonomy): domain Eukaryota; kingdom Viridiplantae; phylum Streptophyta; class Polypodiopsida; order Polypodiales; family Pteridaceae; genus Ceratopteris; species Ceratopteris richardii. The sequence goes on from CM035408.1 coordinate 226,585,872, forward strand.
GCCCGCAAATAGTATTGCCTTGATCACCCAATCTGGTCCGAAGTGTCCTCCTGCTACACCTTGGTGAGCAGTTTCCAAGATCTTGAGATATTCACTCTCATGGACACATAGTCTTAGGTAACCATCTTTACCACGCTTGTATAGATTATCACCAATGAGTGAGTAATCTAGGGCTTCTTGTTCTAGACTTCTTTGTCTCGTCAGGGTCATATCTAGAGGGAATGTTTTCGTCCTCAAGAAGGCTACTAATGGTTCACTCCAATCTGGCACTATGGACACTTGATAAAGAGTGGCATTGTTTCACAGGTGGTTTAGTGCAACAGATTGGGCATTCTTTACACATCTTATGTACATCAGCTTTCATAGTAGGCCAATGCACTCCGAGTCTCCTTAGTGTCTGTAGGGTTCGTTGTTTTGAGTAGTGTTTCTCTAATGCACCTACGTGTGCCAACTGCAACCATTTAGCGTACTCATCCTCTTCCACACAACAAGACAATATCCCTTGATCTGTCTGTTTGTACATACTTCCTGCCATGATATGGTACTTCTAGGCTTTTACTACCTCTCTATCTTGAGTGTTTATGACTGGGTGATTAGGCCCGTATGTCAATACTGGCACTAATGGCTTAGCCCACTGAGGTACAACTTCCAAATTAAACAAGTAAGCGTCAAGAAGGTCATCTGATACTCCTTGTGGGGCTTCTCCCGATGTGAGCTTAGAGAGATGATCTTCTCTCAAATGAGTCTTTCCTTTTCTCACCACTACCTCAAAGTCATATTCCATTAGTAAGAGGAACCATCTCACCAATCTACCTGTGTTGCATGGCTTGTTCACCAAGTAAAGTAGAGCTTGATGATCAGTAAAAAATTTAAACTTATTTGCAAGCAAATAATGTCTAAAATTTTTAACCGCATACACCATGCCTAATCCCTCTCGTTCGGTAGTGGTATAGTTTCGCTCAGCTGTGTTCAACTGTCTACTCGCATAGGCAATTGGAAGATCCATATTACCTTCACCAGTAGGTTGTGCAAGCACACATCCAATGGCATAATTGGATGCATCCACATGCACATGGAAGGGCTTATTCCAATTTGGTGTAGTCAAGATTGGTGCTGAGCATAATCGCCGTTTGAGCTCATTGAAAGAGTTCTCACATTCCTTAGTCCACTCAAAGTTTGTCAGAAGTCCGTACAGAGGCTTTGCAATGATGGCATACATGTGAATGAAACATCGGTAATAACCACAATGCCCCATGAAAGCTTGCACTTCCTTGACATTCTTTGGCCTAGGTAGTTCTGCAATAGCCCTCACCTTCTCTTCGTCAGTGGAGATGCCGTTCTTTGACACTATGTGTCCTAAAATCTTGCCTTGCCTGACCATGAAAACGCACTTTTCTGGGTTCAGGCAGACTTGATATTCTCTACATTTGTCAAAGATTTGCCTGAGTTCAGGTATATGTGTTTGTCTAATGTTGGAATGAGCATAGAGATCATCAACATAGACCTCCAAATTCTTTCTCAGGAACTCTTTGAACACATGGCACATCAATCTCTGGAGGTTGCGGGAGCATTGGTAAGCCCGAATGGCATTACCCTAAAAGCGAATATGCCCCACTCTGTGGCAAAAGCCGTCTTATGCTGATCTTCTGGTGCAATGGCTACTTGATTGTAGCCAGAGAACCCATCTAGGAAGCTGTACACTTCCTTGCCGGCTACCCTTTCTAATAAATGCTCGGTGATAGGAAGCAGATAACTATCCCTGATAGTGGCTGCGTTAACCTTCTTCAAGTTAATGCATACACGTAATTTACCATTCTTTTTGGGCACCACTACAATGGGGGACACCCATTGAGTGTGCTCAATTTCATAGATAAATCCAGCTTCCACCAAGCGGTCTATCTCTTCTTTGATCTTGGCAGCATAGTTGTCATTGTATGTGTATGGCTTTTGTTTAGAAGGTCTAGCCTCTGTGGTCATGGGAATCGTATGGGCGCATATGTCAGGGTCTACACCTTTCAAATCTTTGTAGCTCCAAGCGAATACATCTCTGTACTCTCTTAGCAAAGCTATCAGCTCATGCTCCTCTTCCTCAGTGAGGTCATGTGCTATGTAAGTGCACCTCTCTTCTCCTTCTTCTATGGCTACCACTACCTTCTTGGTGGTTTCTTTGTTATCATAGGCCTCTCCTGCTTGTGCATCACGTTTTGGCATTCTTACCATGACTCTCCTATCTTCTATTGCATACTTCTTGAAATTTTCAGGGACCTCAAACAGGGATTCTTCCTCCTCTGGTGCGGCTTCTCTCTTCTTCCTTTTCTTTCCTTCACTCTTAGTGGTCACTCGTGTGGTTAATCTCACATCATTAGTGAGTTCTTCACGTCTCTGAGGGTAAACTTCTACTTCATAGAAATATTCTTCATCTGATGCAAAGGGTGGATCCATGATGATTGACTCAAGATCGGAGTCACTTGCATCTTCAAATGCATCAGGGCTAGGTTCGCATTCTTCTAAAACTGCATCTCCTATGATTGGCTCTATGGAGAAGACAGAAATGTCATAGCCATCCTCATCATAGTGGGGTGTCCATTGCTCTTCATTGATGGCTACATCCATAGTTGCTAGAATTTTTGCCCAGCCGTGAGGTTCAAATTCTTCGTCCGGAAATACTACAGGTGCATAGGCTGGGTCTTGAACTGATCTATGTGTTTCCTTCGCACCTATCTCTTTGGCTTTTTCTCTCTTCTCTTCTTCTACTGCTACTTTGCACACCCATAAGTGGGTATCTTCATGCATCCATGAGGATCCTGATCCTATGGAATGCACAGACTCAGTATCCTCTTTGGCTCTATGGATGGGATTCCATTGGATGGGGGGTACATCTCTATGAGAGTAACCCTTGAGATTGACTTTGGTTGTAACACCTAAGTGCTGCAAATACAAGGAATTGGTTCCCCAATCCTGTACCACTTGCAACTGCCGCATAAATGGTCTTCCCAAAATCATCTCATAGGCATGATTCTTGCTGAAATCACATATGGCGAAAGTATTCTCAAACTCAACACCGCATGTAGTGAGAGTTATTCCTTCTAACAGCCCTAAGGGTCTCTCTATGTGACCATCGGCCATTTGCAATTTCATTCTCGTTGGCCTGAGTGCTGGCTTGCCCCATCGTTTCCACAAGGAAGTGGTAGCAATTGCAACTCCTACACCTGAGTCCAAAATGGCCTTGGTTGTGTAGCCCTGATGAGTGATGGGGAGATAGGTGTTTCCTTCTTCTCCCTCGCTCATGTCTCCTATCTTGTCCAAGGGTATTTCTGGCACTGTTCTTTGGGATCCTACCTGGGAATGCGGTTTTGCTACTTCTCGCACTTGATTGGCTACATGTTTCCACACTTCTGGTCTAACCTTAAGCAGCTCTTCCAAAGTGAGATTGCCCTGCACTTTGGTGTTCTTCACTACCTCCGTGTTCCTAGGTATGACTGAATCTTCGTTTCTTACCATGATGGTCGGTGCTCTCATACAAGTAGACTTAGCTTCTCATGGACCTGTGAAATGGGGTAGCTCCTGTAAGGAATTGGACTCAAAGTTGAATCTCTCTTGAGATTGGGCACTCTCCTGCTCTCCATAAATGGAGGGAAGGTCTTGTGGGAATTGATCGTGTGTGTCATCCACAAGTTCAATGGGGGGAGGAACTTCACTTTCTTTAGCTCATTTGTCTTCTTGAATCTCTCGTAGGAATTCTGGTGTGAACCTATTTATAGAAGAAGAGGTTTCTGGTTCAGTGGAGTTAGGCACATAAGCTTCCTTGGGAGGAATGCTTATTCTATCACTTGCCTTCTCCTTAGCCTAGGAGTTGGCTCCTTTTCCAGTCTTGGCAATTAACATCTCCAATCTGTCTAACAGACCATCAAAATGCAATGGTGTTCTAGTGGGGCTAGAGCAAGTGAAAAGGCGACTGGTCTCAAACATGGCTTGAGCCAATTCCACCATCTTGGCACACAAATTAGTTCGTTCAAGCTCTAGGTCAGCTCTAGGGTAACATTTTTCGTGATCCGTTACATTTGGCCCTTCTTGGATTCCGGCCTGATATGCTTTAAGCATCATGTCTAGATCTTCAGGAGTGGGATCGGCTAAGACTGATCCTACTCGGGGTGGTGGTTGGGTTACGTGTGGTGGATTGGTGGGTGGAGGAATGGAGGGTGAAGGGGATGGTAGTGGCGGGGATGTGTGAGAGTGCATTTGAGATGTGATTTCTATGATTTTGGCTTTGGTTTCTCATAGGCTTTCCTCAAGTTCGCTCATCTTTCTTGCCCATTGTCTCTTCATGCGTTCACGACTATCTCTCCAAGCTCTTGTTCTCTTCTTATTCTGGCTCTGAGTCTCACTAGCCTCCGCATTCTTCTCCTTGCCTAAGTCTTGGTTTTGCTTAAGTGCCTGAGCTCTCGTGATGACTTGTACTGGAGCCGTGGGAGTCACACTTCCCGTGGAGTCCACCACTAGCCTGATGACATTGATATAAGCAATTTTTGGCATAGTGACAGGATTCGTGGGACACTCTCGTAACAAATGCTCCTTTCCACAATCGGGACAAAAGCCTTGAATTGTCACGGATTGGGTTTGTGTAGGCGCAGGTAGAGGGCAATCACGAATGAGGTGATCTCCTTGACAGCGATAGCATGGCCCTCTAGGAAATGGAGGTCTCATCGGCCTAGGTTGGGATCTCACGTTGGGGTTTGCGTACATGACGTTTGCGTATTCTGGCTCCCCACTAGATTCATTCGGTTCTTCATAATAATATGACTCACTATGCTCCGGTGATTGCATGTAGTAGGCGTGGGGGCTCTCAACATGGGTGGAGTCAAAACTATGATCACTTGGATCACTTTCTAAAAGCGAGGATGTCACTGGCACTAAAGCTCTATTTAGATTTTCTTTTGTCGTTGCATACTTTACTGAAATCACATTGGTGGGGGCAGGAGGTTGCTACGCTAGGACTGGTTGCGGTCTTTGTTGCCCTTGATAGGGTGGTTGATAGATTTGCTGGGGCCTAGCATACTGTTGTTGTGGGTACTGATTAGGGTACTTTCCTTGTTGTGAATATGGCTGAGAATAATTTTGTCTAACAACTTGTTTGTTATATGGACAGTCTTGTGTTGTGTGATTGGTGTACCTCCTTTCTATGGTGTAGTACTGGTTGTTAGGGTTCACTTGGGGTTGAGCCATGATGGGGCACACATTAGCCATATGGTCTCCTCCACAGGTATAGCATCGTTTTCCGGGGGCGAATCTAGGAATCTGCTTGCTAGAGACACCTAATTTCAGAGCTACCTTTTCTACTAGATCCTCAGTTGATGTGGATTGTGAGGAAATGAGGCTACTAGAACTATCTAAATCTTTATAGATTTTTGAGAGCTCTAATTCCTCCCCTAGATTATCCTCAATGTCTATGCACATGCGTACACATTCTTCTATGGATCTAGGGTCCTTCAAGTACACATATGATCTCAGTTTGGTGCTTAACAATCCATCTAAAAATAAGGCCACTTGCTTGGCTGGAGTGGGTAACTCTGGGGCCGGGCATCTCACCTAGATATTGCCTAAATCTTCTGCCTGCGAGCCTTAGTGTCTCTTGAGATGTTTGTTTGAAGCTGTATATCAAGGAGAATGTGTTATGTCTTATGCCACTTTTAGAGAATTCAATAATGAATGCCTCGAGAAGTTGATCTATGCTCCTAAACTGCCTCTCGTGTAGTGGTTGAAACCATGTCAGGGCGGTGTTCCTAAGGGTTAGACCAAAGGCATTGTACTGTGTGAACAGATCTTCAACTTGTTCAGCTCTCAAGACTTGCCTAAACTCAGCTACATGATCGTAGGGGTCTCCAGTGCCATCGAAGTAGTTTTTCATGGACTTAACTAGCTGGGTCGGTCTCAAGGTCCTCGTGTGCTCTCTCGGTCTTGGCAAAGGGAAATCATCGGCATTTCTTTGGTTCCCGGGGGCCCTATGTCCCTCAGGTTCCACTCTATTTGTTTGCGTTCTCGTTCTTTCTCTTCCCCAAGAGTTGGCAAAGCTTACCTCAGGTCTCTCTCTACTCCTTTCTCTTTGAGTCCCATGAGCTTCAGATGTTCCAGCTCCTTGGTGACCATAAGACACATTGGATCAAGGTTGGGGAAAAACAAATTCTCCCTTCCAAGTGTATGCATGTCTTCCATGCTCAGAGACCACAAAGATTCTCTCAGAAGCATTATCTAAGTAGGTCACCTTGCCTGGGCTATCAGGATCTTTGAACTCATAGATGGCAAGAGCTCCCACTTCATTAGACTTTTCAATCTTGTACCTCCAAAAAGCCTCATCCGTTTCTTGGTTCCAGAGCAATTCTATGCTCCTATTATCCTGGGGAACTAACTCTGGAGTGATTATCCTTGTTAGGACCGATTTGCCTCGAGGGGTTTTCGGCTCCTTTCCTAAGTTCCCTTGCTCTATGTCACCTAATTCAGGTTCAGAGATTATGTTGCCAAACGCATCTGTCCTTTCAGGTTGGCTGGTGACCACATACATTGTTCCTTCTTTATCTATGTATGAACCATTTTCAAACTTGACTACAGGGTGTTCTAGTCCAATGGGCTGATTCGGATTTTTAATTAGGACAACAGATCTTCGCAGACCATCCTCATAGATGCGTGCACCTAGGCGGTTGGTCTGGATGTATTCCAATTGAGTCTTGTAGGGACCTTCAGGTCTTTCTAGGTATGCCATTCCTGAGCTACCTACAGGTCTTTCCATGCTATACGACATGTCAGAGTCACGAGTTTCTAAGTCTAGCATGTAGGGGTAATCACTCAATTGTTGGGCCCAAGATCTCGTTGTATGGTTGATGCTAGCCTCGGATGATCTAACGCTTTGACGGTCTCTCCCTAGGTGTCTTCCCGATCTCAGGTTCATATGCCCTTTGTACGTTGCTGATCCTTTGGTACCAATGACTTGTTCCTTTTGAGTTCCTTTGTATGTGTTTTCTTGTTTTTAATTAAGCGTCGTCAGGAGCACTTAAGTGTGTCGTATTTGATGTTCCTCGCCCACTTAGTTTAATTTCTTTTCCTTTAAGTTGTCCCTAGACTACGATTTAGCCTATCCTTGCACTTGAGAAATTAAAGGCTCTTCACACTTGAGTGTTCCTATCGTACCCCTAGTCAATCAAGACAACTATTCGCACTTAGCCTATGCTAAGAATGGACTGAGGGGGTTAAGAGATGTTCCAACCTCGAGTCGCTCCTCCTGGCGATGCTTGTCTACCCAGGAAGCACGTTCCCAAGCTTGTTCGCCCTGGCACTTACTTTGCTTTCTCCAAAAGATCTCGATGATCCTGCAAGAACCCCAAGTTTAGCTTCAATTTGATCCTTCAATTGACAGACAATTTACTTCAGACACTTTTTAATGACCCTTCTTCCCCCTTTTTTATTGCTAAAAAAATTTCCTCTAGAGCTCCCTTGGTGTACCTACCCCTCAGTGTGTCAACTTCAAAATATCATATCAACTTCAGTGTGTACCTACCACGAGCTTTCTGACAAGCCCTAGAGCTCAAAAAATGGATTTCGTATGAAAAAGTTATGACCGTTCAGGGTTTAGGGGGTTAAACAGACAAACAGAACCTTTCAGGAGTTTTAATGCATTTTTCTAAGGCCTTTGTAAGTGTATGAGTATTTGAGTATGCAAATATGCCCACAATTTAGCCTAAATTTCCAAAGAAAAATTACCCCTTAATTTTTTGCCGAAAATGTCTGTCTATCGCGATAGACGGTGTCTGTCGCGATAGATGGGTCTGTCGCGATAGACGGTGTCTGTCGCGATAGATGGGTCTATCGCGATAGACAGTGTTTGTCACGATAGATGGGTCTATCGCGATAGACGGTGTCTGTCGCGATAGATGGGTCTGTCGCGATAGACAGGTGTCTGTCGCGATAGACAGGGTCTGTCGTGGGTCTCTGTCTGTCGCGATAGACGGGTGTCTATCGTGATAGACGGGTGTCTGTCGCGATAGACGGTGTCTATCGCGATCGTCGTGGTTTGGTCTGTCGCGATAGGCGGTGTCTGTCGCGATAGACTGTCTGTCGTGATAGACCAAAAAAACGCAAATTTTTTAGAAACGTCTAGTGATTTGGAGTGCTCTAATGGTGCAGGTTACTGTGCCAAACACGCATTCACAAAATATCAAGTTTTTCTATCTGTCGCGATAGACAGAGGTCGTCGTCTCGGGACCTGTGCAGAGTCTGTTGTACCTGCGCAAGCTGTTGGATATGGTGGTACAGCTAGTTCCTGCAACAAAAGTTCAAAAAACACACAAAAACAGATCGCATGCAAGCTCTCTCTCGCTCTCTCTCACAATGAAATGAGGAAATGAGGTGGGGAGTGGAATATGACCAAAAACCTGAAATTTTTGTGGAGATGGAGATGGAGGTGGGAGATGGTGGGGATGATGATGGTGATGCAAAAATAAGAAACAATCAAGAAAAATAAGGAAAAGAAAGGATATTACCTATAACTCCAATGTCTCAACTCGACGTCTTACCATCACACGCTCGTCCTCGAAGCTCTCTCCCCGGCAACGGCGCCATATTCGGTGTCACTCTAGCCCAATGATGATTACCAACGTGAGAAAATTCACCTCATAATTTTCAGTCCGTGGAGACGTGAGGACTAGTATGAAGACTATGAGCAAGTGAAGGCACAAGTGTGTGAGTGAGAAGCACACAAGCATGCACACACATACACACACACGTGCACACAAGGCAAGAACAAGGAGAGGAACAATGGAGTTCTTTGCATTAGTCAAAAAGTCTCTTACATAAGCTCAATTCACAAACAATCTACCCCAAAAATGAGCTTTCTAGCTCTTTTTATAGTTTTCTCACTAGCTTTGGCCTTGTCCAGACCTAGTGTCTGGCCTAGTTAAAAATTAGGTTCTAGAGCCTATTTGAGGGCTCAAACGGAGTCTAAAAATTATGAAAATTGGTACGTAGCTAATTCTAATACTCCTCAAGCTCGAGGACTCCTTGGTTTGAACAAAATGGAGTCTATTCTACCAAAAACGGGATTTACAATGTGTGTGTAGTGATAAAAATCACTTGAATTGGAAATAGTTTAAGAGAAAAATTGATTGGGCCTTGATGCCGTATCGTGCATGACTGCTCCGTTGTGCCTGTATACTCTTTATATGACTTGGATTCCAACAACCTAGATGTCAAATCAAAAGCCCCAAAATATCACATGGATATGTGCCAAAAATCGGGCATAACTACTTCTCAAGTCATTGACGACGTCCCTTTGTGACCATAGAGATAGGACAAGGAGAGGGTGTCGGGATTGTGAAAGCATTGATTGACTCAGGTGCAACAAGTAGTGCAATTAGACTATCCTACTACCAAGACTTGCAGTTGAACATCAATCCCATAGAAGCTTATCTCATAGGATTGGGAGGTGTGGAAACCCCTTGTTTGGGCGAGGTGGAACTTCCCATCTACCTTCAAGATGTTCCAATGAAAGTCAAATTGCTAGTGTGTCAAAATGAGAACCTTACAGAACCACTTGTCTTGGGTCAAGATTGGATCTATGACCATGCAGTTAACTTAAACCTAAGAAGTCAAATTCTTCAAGTTTGGGTACATGAACAATGTATTACATTAGAATTAGAGAACTGCATGCTCATAGATCATGGCACCACACACTCTCTTAGTTCCTCTACGACTAATCTTCACGAGCAAGATGTTGTATGTATCAAAAGCTCTATGATCCAGAAGGACTCAATCATGGAAGGAAAGACGCAAAGGCAAGCAAACCCTCCTTCTTTTTCGAAGAGTAAAGCATCCCCATAATCATGAAAACAAGAGGGAATGGGGTAGACAAAACTCCTAAGCACACATTTCAAGCATGAAACACACTCTCAGGCTCTTGGAGAAGAAGATACTCAGCATAGAAGAGGCAAATTGGAAAATTATCCTTGATTACTCACAATTGAAAAAAGTCCTTACAAAGAGTCATCAAGTGACTTATATGCATGTTCCCTAAAAATGGTCTTTTCACACAAGAGACTGGCCCTTTTATTGGAAAGTACTGAATTCCTACTATGTTACAAGGAGTATGTTACAACAATTGGGATTTTATGCATCTAGAGGACTCCTCTAGTGCATTTACATGGCTCGTGATGTCTTTCATAAAGACTTGAAGAAGAAAATTGTGCCTATAATTTGAAAATTTTTGGGGCCAACATTTTCTTTGCTTCTTTCCTCTACAACAATATCCCCCTCTTTGTCTCTGTCATCTCTTGAAAGGCTTTGCTTCTTGTCTCTAGCTTTGCATATGTAGTAGATTTGGTTCATTATTGATAGCATCTTTGTAGTTGATCACCGTCCGCACCTTCAGAGGCCTTAGAGATTCAGAGGTGATGTATTACTTCATTAAATATTTCTATTGGTCAAGGAACTGATCATAACTCAGGGCCCGATGCATTATCTTTTAGCCTATTAATTTTTTCCACCACCCACACCTAGTGGTCAAGGAAGCCTTCAGGACTTTGAGAAAATTTGTTACCTTATCCAAACCTTAGTCCAATGCTTCCGTCCTTTACTCATATGCCAAGGTAGCTGTATTGATTTGGGTTTCCATGCATGCACCCCTCGGTAAGCATTTCATTTCTTTCTGTTTGGGTGATGCTTCAAAGGTCTTGTTATAAATCTCTGTTTACATCCTTCAGGAACTCCTTCTTTCGTGTTGTAGCCTGATATGTGTCCCTGGAGGGCTTGGGCAGAGGGTGAGTTACCTTCATTGAACGATTTTTCTTTTTTATTTTATTTTCTTCGTGTTTTGCTCGATTCTCCCTCCACACGTCCCTCCTCTTGAATTTTGTCATCCCGGATAAGCTTTTGAATGGTGATGTGAGTAGGTCTGGATGGTAGTTTTCTCTCTTTGATTTAGCAGATTAGCTTCACGTATCATCACTTCCTTCCATTGGGCTGCTTTAACACGATTGTTTGGGGCCTGTCCATGATCAGCAAAGAAAATGCGCTCATATGCCACCAATTGAGCATTTAAACTAGAAGACTTTTTTACATAATCCATTTCAAAAAACCTTGTAAAAAATGCTTCTTCAAAAGTTTGCATGTAAGGGCTTGGTAGAAACATTACTCTTGAATAAATAGTCATTATTGTAAGTTGGCTAGGCATTATAGAAAGATTAAAAATTAGAGTGTTTCTGCCCTGGGTTAATGTCGATGAAGTTCAAAAACGTATATTGGGCATGTTTGAATACCTTCAAAACTCTTAGCAACATGCTCAATATTTTATTTGTCATTTTGATAGTGATATCTAGAACTGTTGCACATTGTGAAAGCCAAAACCCTATTGTGTGCACCATATAGTCCTTAGTTGGTAGATAATCATGTGGGGGGCTTGGTATTAGGGGGTAATTTAACTAGTGATTATTTATTCTTCCATGGCATTCTGCCTCCCAAAATTGTGTTCATGGTCTTCTGTGTGGTACTGGACAAAAAGAAGGATTTACTTGTGGTAAATATTCAGTGAATTCCCAATGCACTCGTAGAGTAGGATTTTTCTCCAAAACTTTGTGTCTCCATATGGGATCGGCCTTATTGAATGCTTCTTACATGTATAAAATGTGTCAACCCAAAAATTCAATTGCTAGTTTGGCTCTTTTGTGTCATTTGTTTGATGTAATCCCTTGTTTCTTCCTTCAGCAATTTGTAAGGATTATTGAATGGCTTTATAATCTACTCTAAATATTTGCTTTTAATTTTGGCTTCCTTCATTACTTTGATGATTGTATCTTCAAATTGATCATTAAGTCGGGACACGAGTAGGGTCCGCTCGTTTTGGCTCATTTCTGCAATAGTGCGTGTATCTTGATCAGTACTTGGTGCCTTCTCTCCCATATTCATAGATGAGTTATTGATGAGGACATACCTCATTCTCCACAGTAGTCGCTTGAGAGTTCGGTACTACTGGTGTCCCCAAAGTGTCGTTTTTCCAATCTGATCCTCTAAGGTTTTAATGAGTCTATCTTTGTCCCTTATTTGCTCGTTAGCTTCCTTTAAGTCTTCGTTACTTTGCACTAGTCATTCACCAAGTAGAGCTACCTGATCTGTATCCTCTTTGCACTATTCTACAATTTTGGCTTCTGTAGCCTTCCACGTGTTTCTAAGATCATTCATGTCCTACATATACTTTCTTTCCCATTCTTCCCTAATGCTTGTTCTTGCTTGAGTGGTTAGTATACTTGGACACGGGCTCCTAGCTCCACTATATCTCTTTGCTCAGCTTTTGGCACATCTGTTGGTTGATTTAGTAGAATCGAATTCATTAATTCTTTGTTTCTGATTCTCAATGTGTCTGCCTTCTCCATGTATATTTTTATTTGTGTTTCTAAAATTTTACCTCTATTTGACATGCGTACTTTTTTGGCTTCACTTGTCGCATATTTTGTTGTAAGTTCCTTGAGCTGATATTTGTTAAAAGTCAAGCTTCAAGCTACAAATTCGTGGGGAATCTTTTATGGACATGCAGAGCAATCAAAGAAAGCCAAAAGCCACGAGATTCTATCAAGAAATGTCACTCAACCACTCCCCAAGTCATCTCAACTAAGTCCTCCAAGTTAGGAGGCTGATTTGGAAAGGTAGTTCCTAGATTTTAGGGGCACACTTCTCACTATAAAAGGAGCATGTATCCCGACTTCTTTTGGGCCATCTTCTTGGAGTGTTAGCTCATGTAAAGTGAGCACTAAGTGCTGGAGTTGTGATAAGCAAGCCCCTTGCTTAATTTGGCCCCTTGCTTAAGTTGGCCCCTTGCTTGCTTGTTTGTTTTCCGTTAGTAGTCATATCTATGTGTGTGCGCAGGCAATGTTGCAACTCTCTACCCCTAAGTTGTTAGCATTGGTTCTCCCTCATATTGTATCCATTTGATGTAATTCTTCTTGCATTGGATAGCTATTAGAATCTATGTTATGCTCACCAATTTTCTACAGCATTCTTTAAGTAGTCTGAGAGAAACATTCATTTTAGTGAAGTTGTGTGATTGATATCTCTCTCTCTCTGTAGGATCTATTGGAAATATTTTACTCTCTGTTGTAAGGGCTGGTTCTCCTTCTCTATTTATCACTTTGCTATTATTTTTTTCTCATTGGGTAGCATTTAGAGTGCTCTAAAGTTGACCCAATTTTGAGATTCGTTCTTTGTGTACTCTCTGAGAAAAGCTTGCTAGAGCGAAGTGAGGTCTCTGTTTGACTAGCAGTTGTGAGCATTCAGCTAACTCATGTTGTAGACATTGTTTCTCTTTGTGTAGCATCCATTTGGAGTGAAATTTGTTTTGCTGGAAAGCTCTTAGTGTCTGCTATAGGCCTACAAAAGCTTACTGGAGTTCTCTGCATATGCTCTGAGAAAGAGCATTTTTTGGTGTGCAGAGGTCAAAGAAGGATACCTATGGAGGTCATTCGCGCTTCGTCATTGCATAGGGGTTGAGATCCTTCCCCCATCAGTGGTATCAGAGCATTTTGGTATCTTGGAGGCATCACATACAAGCAAGAAGACCTCTTGGAGTTTGTGGCTGAAGATTTGCATCAACAAAAGCTTCTTGGAGGTAGCTCACATCAAGGGGGAGCTATTCTACTCAAATTTTCAAGAGCACAAGGTGTCCATCTAAGGAAAGCTTTCGATTGAGGTAACTTCAGAGCCTCATTTTCATTTTACACACATTGGAGCATTAGCCAAAGGCTAGGTCAAGGAGAAAAGACTAGATATGGGAGACTTCAACACTGAAATTGAAAAGCTAGACAAGGGGAACTATCAACCATGGAGATTTAGGGTCTCCAGCTACCTTATGGGCAAGGGCCTTTGGGGATTGATTAGTGGAAGTGAGCCAAAACCTAGGTTGGATGAAAATCCAACCAATGAACAGAGAATGGCCTCTAGGGAATGGAATGAAAGAGACAAGAGGGTTATCTTTATCCTTTCCTAACACATTAGCAATAGCATGATCGGCCATATCCAGGACTTGGATTCAAGCATGAAGGTATGGGAGACACTTGAGAGGCTTTATTCAACAAGCACCAAAAAAAGGAAGATCCAACTCAAGAATGAGCTCAAAAACCTTAGGAAGAGCTCAGGAAGTAGCATAAATGACTACATACTTAAGGTCAAGGAGTTGTCAGATGCATTGGGATCCATTGGAAGCCACGTAGACGATGACGATCTTGAGGCTTATACTCTCAATGGTTTGAGAGATGATGAGAAGTGGAAACCCTTTACCACTTCAGTATATGTAAGGGATAATCTTCCCGATTTTGAGCAATTGGTTGCTCTCATGGTCACCGAAGAGATGAACATAGGTGGAAGTTCAACTAAAAGCAAGGATGCACAAGTTTTCTATGTAGGTAATCAAAGGGGCAAAGGAAGATGAGGACAAGGAAGGGGCAAAGGAAGGTTTGGAGGAAGGCAAGGCCACTATAGCAATCAATTACATGACCAAGGAACCTCATCACAAAGAGGTAGAGGAAGATCAAGAGGAAGAGGAGGATGGCATCAACAAAACACGAATCAAGATGGGGAAGGATGTTACATATGTGGCAAGTTTGGCCACTATGCTAGAGATTGCTACCAAGAAGGAAACCAAAGGAGCTATAATCAAGGTTCTTCATACAAAGGCCAAGGTAATTATGCTTCTAAAAGTTTAGAAAATGACAATCTCTTGATGATTCACATGAATGGGAATTCAAGAAAAATAGATAACACTTGGTATATTGATAGTGGATGTAGCAACCATATGAGTTGCAATGCTTCTTGGTTTACTAATCTACATGATCCCAAAGGTAAAGGACATGTAGAAACAGGTGATGATATAGCCCATGAGATCTTCCATGTTGGAGATGTAGCTTTGGATGACAAGGAGGAAGGGCGATGTCTCAAGGATGTCTTGCATGTACCTACCATCACAAAGAACTTGGTGTCCGTTGGGCAAATGGTTGAGAGAGGCTATCAAGTAAGGTTCAACAAAGGTGGATGCTTTGTGGAGAACCCTAAGCAAGGTTACAAGGTCATAGCAAGAGGAAAGAAGCAAGGGAGACTCTTCACTTTGGAGGTAAATTCTCATTCCACTCAACATGTCTACTTCACACATGGAAACAAGAGGATTTCGGAGTTCGACTTGTGGCACAAGAGGATAGGTCACATCAACATACAAAGAATGAAGGAAATGTGATTTAAGAGGCCGGTTGAATGTCTTCCCAACTTCCAACGACAAGGTATGAAGCATTTATGTGAATCTTGTGAACTAGGGAAGCAAGCTAGACTTCCATTCAAGAAGAGTGGCTACATAAGCCAACATCCATTGGAGTTGATACATACAGATTTGTGGGGGCCAACCAAAGAGCAATCCATTGGAGGTAACAAGTACTTTGTCACTTTTATAGATGATTGCACAAGGATGGTTTGGGTTTATTTCATAAAAAACAAATCATATGTGTTTACATGTTTCAAAGCATTCAAGGCAATGGTAGAGAAGGAAATAGGTACATATATCAAGAAGCTAAGGTCCGATGGAGGGGAATAATATTTCTCCAATGAATTTTCTGATATTTTAATGGATCAAGGCATCAAGAGGCAAGTAACATGCAGGTACACACCCCAACAAAATGGAGTAGCAGAGAGAAAGAATAGATACATTGCGGAGATTGCTAGAGCAATGCTTAATGAGATGAATGTACCTAACATGTTTTGGAGTGATGCAACAAATACCGTCATGTATCTTATGAATAGGGCTCCTACCTCAGGGATCCATGGCTTGACACCATATCATGACATTATGGTAAGAAACCTGATCTTTCCCACTTGAAGATATTTGGATGTACTTGTTATGTACATGTGCCAAGTGAATTGAGGCACAAGCTACAACCAAAGGCAGAAAAGTGTGTGTTTCTAGGATATTCAAACGAGCATAAAGGTTACAGGTGCTTCAACCCAAACACAAAGGACTTGAGAATATCCAGGGATGTAGCATTTGATGAGCTACTCCCTTGGTATAAGAAGTATGATTGTATGCAAGACTATGACGAAGAAAAGCATGGACATGATGAAGAACAAATCGACCTAGAGCTAAGCGGCCCAAGGTGTTCCATCAATGAAGATAGTTCAAGCATGACTTCACCATGGAGGGGGGGATCTTCATCAAGCTATGAAGCACAATCAATCAATAAAGGCAAAGCAACATTGGTGGAGTTGGATGAGGAAGGTAATGAAGTTGAAGATGATGAAGGACACATGATGGAGAAAGAAGCCACGTCAAAGAAAGAGATCAAGTTCCCAAGGCAAAGGAGGCTTATTCATCCAAAAGGTGAAGAAAGGAAGACTTCTAGAGTTAAGTATCCAACTCAAAGGTTTACTTATGATTCATACATGGCAACTCATTATGCATATATGAACAAAGTAGTAGAAGACCATGAGCCTGATTGCTATCAAGATGCAAGCAGGTACACTGAATGGAAAGAGGCAATGCAAGAAGAGATCGATGCACTTAAGGAGAATCAAACATGGACTCTAGTGCCCAAGAAGAACATGAAGTTAATAGGTAATAAGTGGGTTTATAAAGTAAAGAGGAATTCAGATGGATCTATTTCTAGGTTCAAAGCAAGATTTGTGGCCAAGGGTTTTGCACAAACCTATGGAGTGGACTTTGAAGAGACATTCAGCACCATGGCAAAGATGAGCACGATTAGGACACTCATTGCAATGGCTAATAGCAAAGGATGGAAGCTTTTCCAATTGGATATCAAGAATGCCTTTCTCAATGGAGAGTTGGAAGAAGAGGTATACATGGAGCAACCACTAGGTTTTGTTCATAAAGAGTTTCCACATCATGTTTGTAGGTTGAAGAAGGCACTTTATGGCCTAAAGCAAGCTCCAAGGGCTTACAACCAAAGATTGGTGGACTATTTGATCAAATGTGGTTACAATCAATGCAAGGTGGATCCATCTCTCTTCATCAAACAAAGAGGAGAACTTGTAGTCTACATGTGTGTGTATGTAGATGATCTTATCATTACAGGTAATGATACAAATGATATTGAGGAGATCAAGGCAAAGCTTGGAAAGGAGTTTAGGATATCTGATCTTGGAGATCTTAGGTATTTTCTTGGCATTGAAGTTGTATACAAAGAAGAAGGTATTATGCTCGTACAAAGGAAGTATATTCTAGACCTACTTGAGAGGTTTGGGATGCTACATTGCAAGCCTATTTCAAATCCCATGGAAGTTAATGTAAAGCTAAGCTCCATTGATGGAGAAGCATTAGAGGATGTAACTTTGTATCAATCTATTGTAGGCTCTTTCAATTATGCCACAATAACTAGGCCCGACATAGCATATGGAGTTGGAGTGTTATCACAATTTATGCATAGTCCAAGGACTACACACTTACAAGCTGCAAGAAGAATGTTACGATATCTCAAAGCCACTATAAATGAAGGATTTTTCTATTCATTTGATGATGATATGCAGGTCAAAGCTTATTCTGATGCCGATTGGGCTGGTTCGAAGGAGGATAGAAGAAAACAAGTGGTTACCTAGTCATGCTAGGTAGCAAGATTATCTCATGGATTTCAAAGAAGCAACCCACGGTGGCATTATCTTCCACCGAGGCTGAGTATAGAGCTTTGGAACAAGTCACATGTGAGCTAATGTGGATTAAGATGTTATTTATGGAGCTTAATTTGCAGGTTGACATATATCCAATTTTTTGTGACAATATGAGTAGCATTCATCTAGCATCGAATCCTGTCTATCATGCTAGAACCAAGCATATTGAAATGCACTATCACTTCATAGGGGAAAAGGTGATATCCAAGGAAGTTTCAATACATCATATTGGTACCAAGGACCAAGTTTCCGACATGTTTACAAAGTCTTTGGATGGAATGAAGATTTCAAACTTCAAGCAATGCATCAACATGAAGGAGCTTGGATGAGGGTGAAGAATTGAAGCTTGAGGGGGAGTGTTAAAACTCAAGCTTCAAGCTACAAATTAGTGGGAAACCTTTTATGGACATGTGGAGAAATCAAAGGAAGCCAAAAGCCATGATATTCTATCAAGAAAAGTCACTCAACCACTCCCCAAGTCATCTCAACTAAGTCCTCCAAGTTAGGAGGCTGATTTGGAAAGGTAGTTCCTAGATTTTAGGGGCACACTTCTCACTATAAAAGGAGCATGTATCCTGACTTCTTTTGGGCCATCTTCTTGGATTTTTAGCTCATTTAAAGTGAGCACTAAGTGCTGGCGTTGTGATAAGCAAGCCCCTTGCTTGATTTCTTGTTTTCCGTTAGTAGTCATATCTATGTGTGTGTGCACGCAATGTTGCAACTCTCTACCCCTGAGTTGTTAGCATTAGTTGTCCCTCATATTGTATCCATTTGATGTAATTCTTGTTGCATTGGATAGCTATTAGAGTCTATTTTATGCTCATCAATTCTCTAGAGCACTCTGAGTAATCTGAGAGCAACATTCATTTTAGTGAAGTTGTGTGATTGATATCTCTCTCTGTGTGTAGGTTTTGTTGGAAATATTTTGCTCTCTATTGTAAGGGCTGGGTTCTCCTTATCTATTTATCCATTTGCTATGATTTTGGTCTCATTGGGTAGCATTTAGAGTGCTCTAAAGTTGACCCAAGTTTGAGATTCATTCTCTGTATACTCTTTGAGAAAAGCTTGCTGGAGTGAAGTGAGGTCTCTGTTTGACTAGCAGTTGTGAGCATTCAACTAACTCATGTTGTAGACATTGTTTCTCTTTGTGTAAGCATCCATTTTGAGTGAAATTTGTTTTTTTGGAAAGATCTTAGCGTCTACTACAGGCCTACAAAAGCTCAGAGGGGTTCTCTGCATTTGCTCTGAGAAAGAGCATTTTTTGGTGTGTAGAGGTCAAAGAAGGATACCTGTGGAGGTCATTCACGCTTCGTCGTTGAATAGGGGTTGAGATACTTCCCCCATCAATATTGTAGTGCTTGATTCTCCTCTGTGAGCTTTTCATAACTTTCCATTGCTTCCTTGGTTTCCGCTTCTTTTTTTGCTAGCATCTAGTGAGCTTGTATCATCTGTGTCAATAGATCTTCACTTAATAGCTTGAATTGATTACTTTCTACTAGTGCTTTTTCATAATCGTTATCAGCTTCCACTAGTTGTTGTCGGGTATCCATGGCCCTCCAAATCATTTGTCTTACCATTGGTTTTAATTGTGCCACATCCACATTCAACCATGTTTTTGGTATAATCGGTTCTTCCCATTTTTGCACGTCCTTTCCTTGTTCAATGTGCATTGTCTCATTAAAGGGTTGTCTGATTTGGAGATGAACATGTTGTTCTTCATCTCTAACCGTGGTAGACTTTGTAGTGCTTCCTTGGAAGGTCACATCCATAGGTGATGGCTCGACCACCACTTTAATGGGTGTAAACGATTCTTAATCAATGATTGCTTCTTCTATGCACTCTTCCTTCTTGGGAGGACATGTATCCTCTTTGATGTTGGAGTCGCCTCCTCATTTAGAAATTCCCTTAATCATTTGGCTCCTTGCATTACAGTTTGTGAGCTAGTGCCTTCTTCTTTTGTATTGCGTACACCTTTTTTCTTTTTAGGTACCGTCATTGTCTTTGCATATTTAGCCATCCCTGTTGAAGAGGGCATTTCCTTCAGATGTTCCCTAATATTCAAGGCATGGTAGATCAATATTGTTAATGCCACACTTCCATTAAGGAACTTTTTGTGGCCCCATCTTTTCTTGGCTTCAAACAATCGTTCTTGAATATAGAGCATCAAGTTAATTTGATTGCTGACTTATTTGATAGCGTGAGATAGTACCTGGACCACGATTTTTTGAGGTGCCATATATCTGTGCATGTTTGGGAAACAAAAGTGTTGATGCACCACACGAACTACCTCTTTTATGTCAATGCAATTAATATCCAAAAATGTTCTCGTTTTGGTTCCATGACTCTCTTCCTTGAGATCGGTGGTTCCATCCTTGGTTCATCTAAATGCCTCTTTGATTAGCTCATTCGTGAACTTGATGGTAGTCCATTCTCCTTTGGCATTAAGAACTTTTGCTTCAAGCTCTGATGGCATGTCTAATGTTGGATGCAATGTGTTCATCACTTCAGTGCATCGTTGGAAGTCAAGTTTATAAATTGGATGTTCAAAATATTTGTGAATTCTAGCCTGTTTTAGAACATCAATTGTTGATGGAATTTTGTGCAAGATTTTGAAATCCTCCTACATTACTGAGAATTGGTGGTTGGTGTCCATGATCTTAATAGTCACTAAAAATAAGTGTTCTCTTGCTGGCTGATCTTCTTGAAACCAATGTCCTTTGGCTTTTTTCATGCTCTTCATTGGAAACTCTAGCACTTCTTCTTGGATTATTGCTTGAGAGTCTTCAGAAGCCATTTGCACTTATAATGTGTTGGCACAAAGTTCTATAAGACAATAATTATGCAATATAACACACGAGCAATAGTAGAGAAGATAACAGATATAGGAGAATCTCAACAATTTCTACTAGTAGCAAGTACAAAGATGATGGTGTTGTCCACCCGTGCGCTCTCAAGGTAGAGCTTAAATGGTGATCTAGACAATTCTAGATGCGTGCCCCTGCGGGGCTTTGGGCAGAGAGTTGTTCTTTTTCTTGATAATCTTCATTCCTTATTGAGCAGCTTTATTCTTTGATTTTCTTCTTCTTCTCTTTTTGCTTGATTCCCCTTCCACACATCCGTCCTCCTGAACTCTGTCATCCCCGATAGGCTTTTTGTGGCGACGTGAGTATGTCTGGATGGCTTGTTGATCTCGTTGGTTCAGTAGATTTGCATGACATAGCATGAATTATTTCCATTGGTTTGATTTGACTCCATTGTCTAGTGTCTGTCTATGGTCCGCAAAGAAACTCAATTCATAGGCCACCATCCTTGCATTAAGATTTGAAGACATTTTTACAAAAATCTCGGAGTCTATTTCAAAAAATCCCGTGAAAAATGCTTCTTCAAAAGTCTGCATGTAAATACTTGGCAAAGACATAAGCCGCGAGTATATGGCCATAAGTGTTAATCGGCTCCGTATACTTAATAGATAAAAAATGAGGGCCTCTAATCCTTGATTAATGTCGATGAAGTTTAAAAAGGTATATTGAGCGTGTTGAAACACTTTAGTAACTGTAAGTAACATGCTCAAAATCTTATTAGTCATCTTAATGGATAGATTGGGTACAGGTGCGTAGCGAGCGATCCAAAATTTGATTGTCTTGATCATGTATTCCTCTGTCGGTAAATAATTTCGAGGTGGACTTGGTAGTAGAGGATAGTTGAGCCACTGATTATTGATGCTTCCCTGGCACTGGCCTTCCCAAAATTGCGTCTAGGAGCATCTTCTGGGTACTGGCAAAAAGATGGATTTACCTGAAGTATGTATGGTGATGATTCCCAGTGTACCCTCAGGGGTGAATTCTTCTCCAAAAACTTCCTCCTCCATATGGGATCAGTTTTGCCGAATTCCTCTTGAGTGTAGGTGAATGTTTGCATGTTAAATTGGAGGTTGCTATCAGACTCTTTATTGGTTGTGTTCTTTATATATTGCCATGTTTGCTCTTTAAGTAAACCATATGGTACATTGAATGGTCTCATTATTTGTTCCAGATTCTTGCTTTCGATCTTTGCTTCCTTCATGACTTTCACCACTTGATCTTCAAAATCTCATGTAAGTTGGGACACCATTAGTGCCCTCTCATGCCTGCTTAGTTCTGCAATATCCCAATGAGTTCATTCAGAGTGGATCTCCATTTCCTCCCTTATCGGCGAATGATGTAAGGGGGGAGAGAGAGGACGTACCTCAATCTCCTCAGTAGCCGCTGTGGAGTGTGGAACTACTGGTGTCCCCTCTGTTGTCTTCTGTGCTAGTTGATCCTGTAGTTGCTTGATCGATTCATCTTTGTTTTTAATCTCCTCTGTGGCCTTCAGAATCGTCTCTTTGATTTTGAGGATCTCCTCGCCAATTACGCCGAGTTGATTTGCATCTTCATTGCATTGCTCAAAGTATTTGTTTTCTGAAACCTTCCACTTCTTTCTTAGTTCTGTTGTGTCATCCATATACCTTTTTTCCCACTCGACGATAATGGCGTGCTCCTGCTTGAGCTGATCTTAATACTTAGCTAACATTTCTTCCAATGCTTTTGTGTCGTTTTCTGGCACTTCAAGAGCTTCTATCGGTTGATTACATAGAAGGGATGTCATCAGCTCCTTGTTTATGTTTCGTAAGTTATCGGCTTCTTCCATGTATACTTTAATTTGTGTTTCCAGGATCTTGCTTCTGGCATTCATGCATGTTTTCTCGGCCTCGCTAGCGTCATATTTCCTTTGTAAATCCTATGGTTGGTCTTTTAGTTTTTGATTTTCTATCTCTAGTGTGTTGCATTGCTGCTTGGCCTCTTGGACTTCTTTCTCTTTATCTGCTATGTTATTTTGTGCCTGAATCAATTGGGCGGAAAGGTTCTCACCCATTTCTTGAAGTTGATTCTTTTCTAGCATCACCTTGTCATAGTCAGCATCAGCCTCAAGCATTAACTGTTGAGTGTCCATGGCGGTTTTGATCATATGTTGCACCACTGGCTTGAGCTGAGTGACATCCATGTTCAACCAAGTTTTTGGGATGCTTGGAGCTTCCCCTGTTTTTACATCCTTTCCGTGTTCCACATGTATAGTCTCATTATGTGGTTGTCTGATTTGGAGCTGCACTTCTTGTTCTTTGTTTTTGTCTTCTTTATTAACAACCTTTGTGGCACTCCCTTGAAATGTAACATCCATAGGGTAGGGTTCTACCACTACCCTTATTGGTGTAAAGGGTTCTGACTCTTCCACCATGTTATGTTCTAGTTCTTCCTTGGGATTTTTGAATAATACCTCCCCTGCAAGCATAGTCTCTTGGCTTTGAAGGTTGGAAGCTTCATTTAAATTGATGACATGTACTCGTTCTTGGGAGATCTCCTTACCTGCCTTGCCTTGGATGGGGTTGATGGGTGTTTGATCCACCTTCGTGCCTTCCTCTTCCACACTCTTGTTCACTTCATTTAACTCCTCCCATTGTCCATCATCCTTGGACTCACTTCGAATGTCCACATTCAATAAGGAGGTGTCTGGTTCTTCTTGTGCATCTCATGATGAGCTTGAATTTACTAAACCCAATTCCCTATATCTATGCACCTTGGTTAGCCTCTTTTTTTGTTCTATATCTTGATGGGCTTGCTGATAATGGTGTCCTTGCACTGATAGGTTGACTTGGCCTTCGGTGTAGTGATGTGTGGCATCCATTGCTTTGGCCAATTCTTCTTCAGTGATAGGTTGATGGTCTTCAAGTCTCGTTCTTGGAAGCACATGTGGCCTTTTGGTGGCTGGGACTTCTGCTTCTGCTTGCATCATTTCCCTTAGTCTTTTGGTACCTCTCATTCTAGGTTGGGAGTTAGTTTATGCTTCCTCTAATATTTTTACTCCCTTCTTTTTCTGAGGAACTATTGCTACCTTTGCATATTTGGCCATGCCTTCATATGATGGCATCTCTCTCAAATGCTCTCTAATGCTCAAGGCATGATATATCAATATAGTTAAGACCATGCTTCCATTCAAAAACTTCTTGTGATTCCATTGCTTTTTTGCTTCGAATAGCCGCTCTTGAATATATGGAGTCATGTTGACTTGATTTCCAACTTGCTTAATAGCATGCGACAACATTTATACTATGATCTTTTGCGGGGTCGTGTATCTGTGCATGTTGGGAAAGCAGAAGTGCTGATGGATGAGTCTCACTTCATCTTCAATATCAATGCGATTAATGTGATTGAATGTTCTGGTCTTTGTGCCTCCTTCACGACTGTGGCCCGTCTGTCTCCCATCCAAAAGCTTCCTTAATTAAGTCATGTGATAATTGGATAATGACCCATTCACCAACGATGTCCATGACTCTAGCCTCCGGCACCAATGGATCATGCAAGGAAAGCTGCAGAGTATTCATGACTTGGGCACATCGCTGAAAATCGGGTTTGTATATCGATAACTTGAAGTATTTATGAATGCCCGCCTTCTTCATAACGTCCATGGTTGATGTGAGCTCATGTACTACCTTGAAGTCTCTGGACATCACAGGGAAGTGGTGATTTGTATCCATGATTTTAATGGTTACTAGGAATAAGAAATCCCCTATTGGTTGATCATCTCTAAACCAATGACATTTTGCTTTATTCACGCTTTGCAAAGGGAATTCCGTCACTTCCTCTTGAATGGTATTTTTCAGAGTCTGTCCATCTGCACTCGTAATTGAAAAGAGCATTAGCTTCTATAGAACACATGTCTTTTGTGATGTGTGTTGAAGTGGCATTTCATTCGTTGCATCACTCCGTTCTCCTTTTTCGCATAAGTAGGATCTCTTACAGCATATTTTTCATTTCCTCTTCTGAAAGAAAATAAGAATTAGGATAGCCGAAGCTTATTTATTTACATAGTAGGTCCATTCCTATGGAAGTAGAAGCTATGAATTGTTCCCAAGTGGGGAATGTGCACCACTAATTTTGCTATGTACCTCTTGTGCCGAATGCTTGGCCTCGTAACATGGCCCTATTATGCATACTTTAGGTGCATTTGATGCTTCATGTGTGCAAAAGAAATCTTCTTGGTTCTGGTGTTCCATTCCTTGCTGTTGCTTTGGTTTCCATATCCATTTCGTAGTAGAGGTTTTAAGCCTTGCCTTCTCCTCATTTTGTCATGCTGCAGGTGCTTCTTTTGTCTTTTTTTTCGTTCGAGTTGATGGATTCCCGCTTCTCCAATATTTGTGACTAGTCTTGCTTGTTTTCATGGTTTTACTGTGTCGATATAATGTTTTCTCGTGCTTATCTATCTCTTGAGTGGCCACTTGTCTGACCTTCTTTGGAATCCACATTTGTTGCCGTGTTTTTTGAGCTTCTATCAAAGGCTTCCGAAGCCATACTCTCAAAAGTCGTTTTGGTTCTGATTTTGGTGAAGAAGAACCCTTGTCCGCCCTTGTCTTCCTATGAGGAATGACGTGTACTGGTGTTGTCCTCTCTGATTCCTTCACTCGATCCTTATGAACCCATGTGAGGTTAGCATTTCTTGACTGCAAGAAGCTGACAGTGGATTTCCGTTCTACTGCTCTCTCTTTTTGATAGGAGGGTGTAAGAGTATTGTCCTCCTTGGTTCCCTTCTGTTCACCAGTCAAGTGGGATGAATCTACCTTCTCCTTGGATACATTGGGGTTTGAATTCCCTTCTTCTGTCAGACGTGCTTCTGATTGATTTGTGCTGGAATCATTTTCTATGTGCTCTTGTACGATTTGTTCAGCACTTCTGATGACTCCCGGTCTATGAGAGGGTTTCTCTCCTAATAGACTAAAGATTTCCTTATGCCTTGTTTTGGCTGAAATGTATCCTTGAGCTAGGTGGATGCTCACTTCATTCTCAATGATCCAGTCTTGTCCTAGGATCAAGTTTTCTATTAAATCCTCATCTCTGCACACTAGAACTCGTTGTTCCATATTTGAATTTCCTAGGTGGAGGAATCCTATGGCTTTTCCAATCCATGTTATAACTTGATGTCCCACACTTATCATGTGTGCTTTCTTGGTTGTTATAATCGTTTGAAGATCCGCGATGACCGTATTTTGTATGCAACTGAGTGTTGTTCTTGAATCTAGCGAGGTGTCTATTAGCTAGTACTCCGTGTTCCAATTCCTAGGTTTAAATAAGGCTAGGACATGCAGACATTGGTTGTGTCGGACTTATGAACCTGGTAATTAGCCATGGAATAGGCTCTTCCCCTTGTAGATACCGTTCATCTCTTTGCCTTATCCACTCTTTCTGTTTTTTGATACGCTCTAAGGCTTCTTGCCATGCTTCCTCTCTAATTTGTTCTTCCTCTCTCTTCCTATTTTGCACACCTACGAGGCATGCTAACATTTGATCCATCAATGGCTCCATATATCATTTTATTCGACATCCACTTATGTAGTTAGGAAGAATATCTCCATCCAGAGTAGCTAGATTAACTCCTCCACTAGTGGAAATCCTATTGATGATTAGAAGTCCATATCCGCGTTTTTGTAACTTCTTGGCATGCTTCTTCTAGGTGTAGACCAAAACTTAGTCTCCTTCTTTTAGTCCTTTGTCTTTTATGTGTGCATCATAATATGCCTTTTGTCTTCTCTTGGCCGCATAAATTCCTGCAACTCCTTGTATTCTAGTCTCATGTAGCTTCTCAATTTGGTCTACTTGCTTGGATAATTCATGTCCTCTCCATTCATATTGTTGGGCTACTCTCAGAGTTGGCACTAAAAAATCAATCGACAAGATTGCGTTTTGTTCATACACAAGGTTGAATGGAGTCATTCCAATGGTAGTCTT
This sequence comes from Ceratopteris richardii, assembly GCA_020310875.1. NCBI lineage: Eukaryota > Viridiplantae > Streptophyta > Polypodiopsida > Polypodiales > Pteridaceae > Ceratopteris > Ceratopteris richardii. The sequence continues at coordinate 226,612,352 of CM035408.1, forward strand.
GTAAGCGACTCGAAAGACCCAAATTGCATGATGCAATTGTTTGTCTGAGTCTGACCTTCCACTATTGACTATCTTTGTCAATATTGTGCATAACACCTTATTGGAAATTTCCGCTTGACCATTGGCTTGAGGGTGATATGGGGCTGATTTTTTATGGATCACTAAGAATTCATTCATTAGGGACTCTATGAATTCATTGATGGAATGCGTTCCTTGGTCACTCACAATCTCAATTGGTAGTCCAAAGCGAGTGAAAATGTGCTCAAAAAGAAACTTAGCAGCGGTCTGAGCATCATTCTTTCTAGTAGCCTTTGCCTTCACCCATTTAGTCAAATAATATGTGGCTACTATTATGTATCGGCATGTGACCCCTTGGCTGGTGGGTTAATGGGTCCTATGAAATCAATACCCCATTTGGAAAATGCTCTAGCATAAACCATAGTTCTCAATGGCATGTCATCTCGCGGAATCAGGTATTTGGCCCTTTTGCATGTCTTGCAACTCTGTACATAGGTGTCCGCATCCATATGTAAAGTTGTCCACCACAAGCCCGCAAAGAGGATCATTTTTATAGTTCTCTCGGTTGAAAAATGATCTCTTGTAGCACCTGCATGTGCCATATCTAATATGGGTAAGTATTCTCCTTCACGCACACATAGCCGTAACTGATTATCTTTTCCTCTCTTGAACAAGTGTCTTCCCATGATTACATAATCCTTACTCATTTCCTCTAGGGACCGTTTCCTTGCTAAGCTGACTCCTTCCTCGTGTTCTCGTGCCTTTAGGAATTTCACTAATGTTTCACTCCATTTGGGTGCTATTGTAGAGAAGGGTAAGGATGTGTGATCATCTGGTATGGTTTCCTGACATTCTGCGCAATTACTGACATAATCATGGACATCTTTGGTTAATGTATACTCTGAGTTTTCCGTTCTTTTTAGGCACAACCACTAGTGGTGATACCCATTCAGTATGTTCTATTTCATAAATGAATATAGCCACTTATAGCTTGTCTATTTCTTCTTTTATTTTAGCAGCATAGACCTCGTTATAGGTGTAAGGACGTTGTTTGGATGGTTTTGCCTCCAATGTCATTGGTATCCTATGAGAACAAATGGAGGGTTCGACACCCTTGAGATCCTTATAGGTCCAAGCAAATACATCTCGATATTCTCGGATCAACTGCATCAATTCTTCTTCCTCTTCTATTGACACATCTTTTCCTATGTATGTACATCTTTCGTCTCCATCTTCTACAGTTACTATGATTTTCTTCGTTTGTTCCTTCTTGTCGTATGCTTCTCCTTCTCTTGCCTCTCTCTTAGGCATTTGAATAGATATTTTTCATTCTTCTACTTCATACCTTTTGAAATGCTCGGGCACCTCAAAAAGATCAGGGTTTGGTTTGATTTTACTCACACTTTCCTCCTGTTTTGGTACTATAGGGGCTGCTTCTATTGCCAACACTTTGGTCATTCCATACTTGTCTTCGGTTCGAATGGCTTCTAGGTAACATTCTTCTGAATCAAATTTCGGTTCCATTTCTATGCTCTCATATTCTTCTTTCCACTCCTTTTAAAATATTTCTCCCGCTTCTACTTCTTGAAAGATAACCATGTACAAATTTAAATCATAGCCTTCTTTGTCCACACATTCATTCATCGTCATAACTTCTTCATTCACACATACATCTTGGGTTGCTAGGATTTCCATCCATCTGTTAGGTCGCCAGAATGGATTGTATTTTTATTTGTCATATATCGCACGCACCAAAAAGGCGTAGCGAATAGTTGTAACTTTTGATCCATTAATGAAAGGGCATTACGGTGTTCTTCGGCGAGAGACGAGATTGCCAGACTGTCTGCCTGGGTGACCGTGCTGAGACATTGTGTTGCAGATTTGTAGATATCTTGAGTATTGTTATTCTGTTCTTGTTGAATTGCACTGATTCATTATTAACATAGTAACATTGTCATAACATTAATAAGTCTATGCGACATTGTGATTGTTAATTCGCGTGCTAATGTACTGTGTAGCAATAAGTTGTTGCCTTGAAGGATAGTTACTGCTTAGTGGAATGTTAATTTGGGAAAATTAAATAAAGGGCCTCTACACTGTTAGACCCCTATCCATCCCCAAGAACTCGAAACGAGATTAAAAGCGACTTGTCAGAAGTGCTTTTAACATTGGCACCGTCTGTGGGAAGATGGAACAGATTGGGAATAATCAGTAAGGGAAGAGCAGTACGCAAGGCAAGCAATGGAGAATAGTAACCGCTAGTTGAAGAAGTGATATATATGCCCGGCGAGTCCTATCCAAAGTATAGGAGAGATCAACATCCCTGGGCAGTTCCAAATTTATTAGGGACACCCCTAGGTGGTGGAAGTGCAGGCCAATTAAGTCCAGTTGCAGAAGGATCGGAGCCAGTCAGTAGTGATTTCCGTGCTAGTTCGGTAACCCATGACGAGATTCCGGTGAATTCCAGTGTGAATCCGATACTTTTTGGAGAAAGTACAATGACTTCTGGGTGTACAGAGACGCAGTGTGGAGTTAGTCTGACACTATCTGGTCAGAATTTGACCATTTTTGGTGATAAAATTGTGTTATCGAGTGAGACCGTTTCAGGTGAAAGGGTAACCTGGTTCGGTGAAATTTCGACAAGTTCCGGTGGAAGTTCGGTACCATTTGGTGGGAATTTTAAGTTTTTTGGTGATAGTGCGGTGTTACCTCGTGGACCCCTATTACGTTCACCACTTTTTGGTATGAACCTACCTAATTTCAACACCAAAGCTGAGGAAAGGCTACTAGATTTGGAGTTAAGTAAGAGATTCAATGACATTTTTGAACCGGAAGGTGAGCAGGTTGATAATACAGATTCTTAAGGACAAGAGACACCCCCTCAACATACAAATAACAACAATACTACCCACAATAGCACCATGAGTGGTTCACAGTCATAGGAGCAAACACCCCCACAGTCACGATCGTAGTTTCAACAGCAGCAACATCAGCATCCACAACCAATCATTCCACCTCAACCGGTTCCGACCGGGGTGACATATACAAAATTTGGTGGATTTCCGACGGATGACCCGGACGCACATGTTCGCACATTCGAGATCAGTTATGCAGTGTTGAATCATCCACCGGATCCAGCATACAAGGCCATTGTATTTCAGGCCACATTGGTTAATGAAGCAGCAAGATGGTTGACTGAATATGATATTAATCATTTTGGTAACTATGATGATGTGAGAGAGGCGTTCCTACAAAGGTTTCGTTTGAAGAAGAACCCTACAGAAATCTTTGACTATGTGCAGAACAATCGACAGAGACCACACCAGAGTGTCCAGGAGTATGCAACACTATTTATAACTCACTTAAGGCAGCTGCCTCCGACGCATGCCAACTTGCCAGACGATGTCATAACACAATGGTTCATTAACAGATGTAATCCACAGTTAAAATAGATCATGATCATTCATTGTGTGGGCAGAATGACATTGGACGCTGTCATTGCAATGGCCTTACAATTGGAGCACAAGGTTGGAGGTTTTACAGAAGATCTAGAATGGTTGAAAGCAAGTGTATTGTATTGTACTAAGTATAAGAATCCATCCAAACAAGTGTATTGTACTAAGTATAAGAATCCCTGTCACAACAGTTCGACATGTGTGCTCAACCAAGTGTATTGTGCCATTTGTAATACGACACGTCACTCAATAGAAACTTGTGCATATAATGCAAAGGTGTAGGGTAGAATGGCAATAAACGCCATAATATAGGAGCCAGGACAGCCAGCAACCCATTATGTGCCACCCCAGTTGCGAACCAACCAGCAACAAGGATATAGGAACTACCGTGGTCAGCGTAACAACAATTTCAATCCAAATCGATGGCAGGCAGGTACATCAGCGGAAGGTACCTCTCTCCCACCTCCTCGATGTCATTTTTGCGGTGAGGTTGGCCATATTTGTAGATTTTGTAAAGAAGCCGTAGAATACGACAAAAGAAAGAAGGAAAAATAGAATCCGATGACCAATATGGTTTATATCTCCCCAGTCAAGTCACAAGCAGCCGTGGTACAGATAAGATCAAGAAAACAATTGCAACCAGCAGCTGAGGTTTTTGAGCCCGGCATTCATGAGCAGCAGCGGATGTTTGCAAAGGCTAGTCAATGGACAACTAAGGAGCCGACTGTGTTCCTTTGCAAAGGCTAGTCAATGGACAACTAAGGAGTCAACTGTGTTCCCTGACCCAGTTCAGGCAACTCAACATACAATCTTATGAACTTATAACATACAATCTTATAAGTTCATAAGATTGTATGTTAGTAGGATTAATCCAAAGGGTCTCAGAAAGTTCCAATGGGTTAATGTTAGGGTTTATTTAAGTTCCACTGGGTTAATGCTACGGAATATTTCAATGTCAATGGGTTAATGATAGGGTTCAAAAGGGTTTTAAGGGGTTTTCAAGGTTTTTTTAGTGTTTAAGATGAGTGGGAATGAATATTAGCATTAGTTTTAAGGATTAAAAGAATTAATATTTATTGAAATTAATCTATAATTGAACATTGATTAATGAAAAATTAAAATATGGTTTAATTAGTTACCTTAATAGTGTGTATGAATATTAATACTAAGGTATTAAGTAATTAAACCCTTAAACTAAGCTTAAATTAAATGGAGTATTTAATTATGAAAATTAGGAAAATTAAATTAAAATAATAATTCAAGTGGATAAATAATTAGTGGTCTATGTGAGTAACATTGACAGTGTGGTGTGAATTAAGTGTGTAACTAAAGTAGCTAAAGTAAGTAGTTAAAAGTGTGGTAGCTATGTGTGTAAGTTAAAAGGGTGGATTAGATCAATTATGCATTTAAAGTGAAGAAAGTGTGTGAGTAAAGAGTGGTGGATAAATGTGGGTAAAAGAGTGGATGGAAAATTAAAGCAGAATCAAAAAGAGTGATAAACAAAGGATTCTATGTGTGTATATAAATGTGTATAGAATGAGTATTTTCCCTAATGATTTTTTTTCAGGTATTATTCTCCTCTCAACTTTTCACCATTTTCTTTTCTGTCTTGTACAGGCAAGAGAGAGTTGTGTTTCTCCTCTTCTGACGGCAGGATTTGACTGCACGTATATCAGGAGTAAGAGAGTGGAGAGAGATAGTGTGGATTAACTTGTTTACAGTAGAGAAATACACTGATGGTTGTTGCTGTCTGCACGCCAAACACTTTATCTCATGGCTTCTCTCTGCATGAATTGCATCAATAAAGAGATAAAGTTAGATCTTGGCAGCATCCGTCAGAACTGAGCCTTAGATGGCACGAAATAGAGAGTTAGGATTCGGTTTTTTTTTTTCCTGCAGATTTGTGCACGCTGGAGATAAGTGTAGAGAGAGTTTGTTCTGACAGCTGCGATGGCAGAAGATTTTGTCCCCTCTCTTCCGGTTTCTGAGAGTGTGATAACAACGGATATTCATCGAGAGAGAGGCTGGAGAGAGTGAAAGAGACTGTAGAAAGTGGATTATTGGCTGCACACCCCTGTACAGAGAGAGAGATTGGGCCGCTCGACGTTTTTTTACTGAATGTGATGGCGCTGGTCTCGCAGGAGAGCATTTTCAAAGAGAGAAAGACTTGTTTTCCCCTCACGGCTGGCAGATAAGCACAACCTGTAGGAGGAGAGAGAGTTAGAGGGCCTTAGCTTTTCTTTTAATTAAATCTTCTCCTCCCTCCATAGATGCTACGTGCAACAGCACCGTAGAGAGATAGAGAGAGAGAGAGAGAGAGAGAGAGAGAGAGAATGAATGGGTTTTATTACATATAAGGTTTATTAGTTATTGTATTGATTAATTAGCATTTACATGGTATAAGCATATTTAAGTTAAGTGTTAGCATGTGCATAAATGCAGCTAAGTGTTAGTATGAATGTTCATTTACCTAATGTTAGCATGTGCGTATGAATAAGTTTATGTTAGCATATGTCAAAATGCATGTATATGGATTGAAGTACAATGTTTACTTATGATTGAATGCATAAGAATGATTGATTGTGAGAATATATGCATGACAAAGGCAAGTTATTATGCATGTGTATGAGAATATTATATGTACATGTGATTTTTGTTTTGTAAGTTTTTTATATTTCTCATTGATTTCTTGTAACTTTACTTATATCCTAATGCTTTTTTTCAGAAACATTGAAGATTAAAAAGCAATTGAAGTAAAGATATCCGTGAAGTGACAGATTGAAGCCATTCCATTTACCTTATATTTAGCCATTTACCCATTTGTTTAGATATTTATCCTATCATTAAAACCTTACATTTGTATTAGAGTTATTGATTTGATCCATTAGCTTATCAATTCATTTGTTCAAGCAAATTTAGCATGAATATCATATTCCATTGATTTCTTTGATGTCTTCTGAGTTATTCCATGAATCTGAGCATCGTAGTATTGAAAACATTGAAACTAGAACCGAATCTATCGAATTAGTAACAGAAGAACTCATTAAAGATAATATTACTTCAGAGTCTTTAGTTTCTATATCTTATGACCATTGTTTAACTATGTTCCTTACTTTATCTTCCATTACATCTCCGGAACCGCATAGTAGTGAAAACATATTTCCACCACCTTTAGTTAGACATACTCATCCAAAACCATTAGAAACCAAAGTAGAGGAGATAGTTAAAAATCAGATAACCGAAGAGTCATTAATTTTATCAACCAAACAGGAAGCTATTGCGAAATATAGAGCAGCGCGTCCTTATGATCCTTAGGCTGAGTCTGCTACAGACACCCTGTGTGTGCCGAACAATTTTGGTGGATGACTTGATCCACCATCTGAGCATCCACGACCCGACATTGGTGAACCCGACGTGAACCATCGGCTTGCGACTCAGACGGATATTTTCGGTTTGCATTGCATATACATTCGTACGATTATGCATTGGTGCAGCTACGTCTTCATTCTTGGAAGCTGTGGCAATCTCGTGAACTTGCAATCTGGTGTCGAGGGTTGGTCTGTTGACCTGAGTGCCTCCACGAAGATTGGCAAGTAGACGAACCTCCTCTCGTCACCCCTTTCATCAACAATTGAAGAACAAAATGTTTGCACCCATTTTAGCAAAAGATGTATTTAGGCTTTGATTAAAATCATTAAATGTATTGAATTTCACAAAAGCACTATTTTGAGCCTCATCTTCGGGTAGTTGGTATAATTTCTTTGCTCTTACATTCTTGGGTGCAGATTTTTATTTAAGGTTGAATTATTGGTATAGGTTAAAGGCAACTATTTGTTAATCATAGGTTAACCATTAATCATAGGATTACTTGCAATATATTGGTATATTTAAAGGCTTATCAAACTGGACTCTAACAGAATTTCAGAATTAGTAGCTGAGCATAAGGAAAGAGTAACGAAAGAAGTTCAGGATATTGTTAGGATTGTTCAAGCTAGATCAAATCAAACTACAAAAATGGATGAACTATTTCAAAACATGATGCATGAGATGCAGGGTTAGAAAGTAGTTGAAACGTTATTAAAAGATAAAGGAAAATTCACTGGTATGAATGTTACAAATTATTTAGACACATTTGAGGAATTAGCCAAGCTACATGGCTTGCCTGATACAAAATGGAAATCATATTTAGGTAGACTTGCCATCAGCATAGTTAAGGCTATTATGGATCTACATGACAATAAAGAATGGGATGAGTTTAGAAAAGAGCTACATAAGGAATTTTACTTAGAGGACTATAGTCAACACAGTAGAGAGGGATTTATGAAATGGATTAGTTCTCCTAAGCCTCACATTTCTTTAACTCAACTCCATAGCGAATTTATGAAAAGATTCTCTCAATTACGTGAACAGGATAGGGTTGCCTTTACCCCAGATATCGTTTTATATTTTCTTAAAATCTTGACTCCAGATATAAGGGTAGAGGTTGAGCGTAGACTTGAAGAACCGGGAAAGAAATATGGGCTTACACATGACTAGGGTGTAGTGAAAACAGTGGTTGAGGCGGTTGCTCACATGAAGCAACGTAAAACAATCCTTTATGATTCAATATCTCAACCATCTTCTAGTTTTCCTCTTATTCAGGCAACTAGGGATGCACATATAGATTCAAAAGTTGAGCCTACAGCATCCACATCTAGAGTACCAACCGAGTTACAATTTGAGATTTTGTTTAACAAGTTGGACAATATGATGCATATGCACGAGAATATGTCTAAAGAGGTATCGGCTTTGCAGAATGTGGTGTATGCATTAAACTTACAAGATAAACCTGCAATGCAAGCTCATCCGACATCTATCCTCAACCAGTAAGTGCTCCTAATCCACCATTAGTACATCTTATTCATCCATTAGTACCTCCTAATCCACCTTCCTAATCCTCCAATTGTACCCCAACCAATTCCTCAACCAATTCCTCAAGCATTTAACCAAAGGAATTTCAATGAAAGGAGAAATTCCAATGTGAGGAGATGTATTTGGTGCGATGCCACAAATCATCTTACCTGTACATGCGAAGCTTTGAAGGATGTGAAAGAAAAAAGACTTGTAATTGATATTGATAAGCGATTGTGCGATTATAGAACACATTTACCCTTAGCTGCAAATTGGGGAAAAGGAGGGATGCAGAAGCTGTATGAAAACCTTTCTGAGTCCAAGAAAACTGCTTCTGTTGATAAACTAGAATATGTAGATAGCGACTCTGATTCTGAGCAAACAAGAGAAACAAGGAACTACTCAATTGAAGCTTTAATAAAGGCTAGAGATGACATTATGCAGAAAACTGCATGGAACTCTTCTGTCGATCAGTTCTCGATATATTCATATATTGCGAATGTTGAAGAGAAGCGAAAGAGGGATGATGAGCAAGAAACAAATGAATCAGGCAGACAAATGACTAGAAATAAGATGAGAGACAAGCCGAAGCATAAGAAAGTTCAATTTGAACAAGGTGAAAGTTCTAAAACAAATGAACAGCGAAGAAAAGAAATCAAGGAGGGTAAACAACCTATGGTTAATGAGCCAATTCAAACATCAGAAAAAGTAGAGGAAATTCCTAGAAATGAAACAAAAATTGAAGAGAAACCAGAGAAGAAACCAAAACGAGTTCCAAAAGCTATTCTTATTTCAGAACTAGAACAAAAAGTTGACTCAAAGGAATTATTATATGACATTTTATTAAAAAGTGCAGTAACAATGACATTAGAACAAATCTTTTCAATAGCAAAAATTGAATTTAAAGAAAAAATTATTAAAATAATTAAAAGGAAGAGATTCCCACTGTCACAGGTGGTAGAGATGCAGGATGTTGCCGATGTAACTCACTTGATTCATGAAACTCTTTCTTCTGACTCAGAGGATGAAGAAAACAATACCTGTAATGTTAACAAAAATTCCTTAGGGCCGATTGTACCAGACGATGAAACCAAAAACTCAGAGAGTGATTTTAGAAAAAGCTTTTGGGCAAGAGGTACACCTGAGATTAAAATTAACTTAGGTGATCAGAAGAGATCATATTCTGCTTTAGCCCTTATTGATTCTGGGTCTGAAATTAATGTGATTTCGAAAGAATTATATGATAAGTTTAAATGGCCTATTGATAAGAATCACGGTTGGATAATGAGAACTGTGGACAATGGTTGTGGATCACTCCTAGGAGCATGTGCCAACATACCTCTAATGATAGGTGGAATCTCGGAAACATTCCACTTTTTCATTCAAGACAACTGCTCTTATGAAATTATCTTAGGTCAACCATTTATATGCGAAGCCAGAATGGAGACTAAAGTAATGGATGACAGCTCAGCATAAGCAAGAATTAGATCTAAAGATGATCTTCAATCCCTCCAAGTTATGATATTCAGCCCAAACCATGTACGAAATAGGGAGCAAATTAGAAAGACTCCCATCCATTCTCATGAAAAGATACGCGAAGATCATATGCCTCTTCGTGAGTTCCGAACTTATTATGATCAAAATTTTGCCTACATGCCATTGTTGAGCGAGACAATGGTGGTTCTTGGTCTGATGTCTCGCAGCCATCTGTAGATACTTTAGATAGTTTTGCTTTATATTTCCCTTCATCGTATTTGCAATTCAGTCATTATAAACAAATTCCTAAAAAAGTTATAAAACATTATGAAAAAAATTATAAAGAAAAAGGACTCATTTCTTCTGATGAAAACATTGAAAACGTCATTGAAACTCTATCTTCAAACTCATTGTTTGAAGAACTTCAAAATCTTTTGCATGAAAAAGAAACTTTTCGATTTGTACTTATAAATTCTATTGAAGAATATGATATTATTATTAAATTTGTTATGAGTAAAGAAATTAAGGAAGCAAAAGTAAATACAAAATATAAAACTGTTGATAAAAAAATTAAGCCGATTGCCCAGCCTTTACCAAAAGAGAGTGAAGAGAAGTTTAGACAAGTTTCAAAAGATCCTTATTTAAGAGAGCGCTCAAATATAGGTCATACCTTCACAGACGAAACTTTAAAACTAATCAAGATAGGGAATGATGATAAATTTTTATTACTCGTGGAACGAGAATTATTTCAAAGAGTGATTAGAAAACATGGAAAGGCGTTTTCTTTACATACCCATGAGATAGGCTGTGCAGACCCGCAAATTGTTCCACCAATGATTATCTTTACGGTGCCTCACATTCCATGGAATCTTCCTCCCATACCTGTTCCGAAAGCCCATTTACCAGAGTTAATGAGGCTTCTTAAGGAAAAGATTCACATGTGAATTCTTGAGCCCTCGTTTGCACCCTACTCAAATAGGTGGTTTACTGTTCCAAAGAAAAATGGCAAGTTACGATTCATACAAGATTTACAGCCCTTGAATAAGGTTACTATTAGGAATGTAGGTACTGGCCCCATTGTAGGAGAATTCGTTGAAGCCTTTGCTGGTCATGCCATTTACTCAATGGGAGACTTGTATTCTGGCTATGATCAGTTTCAGCTTGCTATTGAAAGTAGAGAAATAACGACCATGAAAACTCCTTCGGGCTTAGTTCGCATGTGCACTTTGCCGCAAGGAGCTACTAATTCAGTAGCGCATATGATGAACGCCATGAATTCTGTATTACATGACTTCATTCCTAATATAGCCATGCCGTTTATAGATGACATTCCTATTAAACGATGTATTGAGAATGTGAAAGAGGAGACTTTAGATTCTTTTGGTTGTAGGAAATTTGTGGTAGACCATATCTCAGATTGTGAAAGGATTTTCCAGAGATTTGAAGAGGTTGGTCTCACATTCTCCATTGAGATATCTGTTTTTGGTGTCAATGAGGTACTTATAGTTGGTCATTTATGTGGATAGTACGGTCGGAGGCCATATCCACCTAAGGTTGACACCATAAACAAGATTTCTGAGACATGTAGCAATATTAGTGAGGTAAGACGATTCCTTTGTGCTTGTGTGTTTTATTCCATTTGGATTCCACACTATGCACATGTTGCTAATTGTCTTTATGCTTTGCTAAGGAAGAATCGAAAGTTTCTTTGGACTGAAGAACACTCAAAAGCTATGAAAAAGTTAAAGAAATTACTTCTTGAAGTTCCTGTTTTAAAGCATGTAGATTATTCTGATCAAAAGCCTATTATTTTAACTGTTGATACAAGTCCTATAGGTATAGGATGGGTTATTGGTCAGGATGACGAAGAGGGTAAAAGGTATGCTGTGAGATTTGGAGCTAAGATTTTACACGATACGCAAAGAAACTATCCGCAAATTAAACGAGAACTCTGGGGTTTATTCACGGCATTAAAATCCGATAAAGAATATTTTATAGGTGCAAACATAATTGTTGAGACAGATTGCCTACCTCTGATCGGAATGATTACAAATTGTTCATCACCTGACATTGCCATGCTTAGATGGATTTCATATATCAAGTTTATAAATCCTGTTTTGATACATATTGCAGGTAAATCTAATTCTGTTGCTGATATGCTTTCTCGAGCTAGATTTGATAATGAGAAAGAAACAAAATTAGATATAAATGCAATTAATTATGTTCTAAAGCATACGTATATGAACAGTTTAATATTGAAGAATATGAAGGAGAGTGGCAAGATATTGGGAAGTATCTTAGTACTTTGGTTAGAGCACCTACATGGTCTTCAAATAGATTAAGGAATATTAGGAAAAGAGCTTTCAACTTTTTCCTAAAAGATGGTCTAATTTGGAGACATGCAAGGGGAAAAGTTAGATTGCCACAAAGAGTACTAGGTACTAAGAATCTTCAGATGCAAGTTATGAAGAGCATGCATGATACTTTATGGCTGGACATAAGGGATTTGTAGCTACTTATGAAAAATTAGAGAAGGATACCGGTGGCCAGGCATCTATGTTACTGTAAAAAATTATGTGAATTCATGTGACGTATGTCAAATTCATTCATCAGTTAAGCATAGAGATCCATTGCATCCTACCTATCCACCATGTATCCATCATAAGTGGGTAGTTGACTTAGTGACCATGCCCAAAGGTATCGATAAGATGAGATATATAATTCTTGCACGAGAAGATCTTACTAACCATGTTGAAGGCCTAGCTCTAAGATCTAAGACAACTTTTAATGTATGCAAATTTCTTCTTGAAGATGTCATTTCACGATTTGGTTATGTACAAAAGATAGTGGCTGATAGGGGAGAATTAGATGCGCAAGAGGCTAGAGATTTCTTTGCTAAGCATGGAATTCGCTTAGCCCTTACTACTGCTTATAACCCTGAAGCTAACGAGAAGATAGAACGAGGGCATTCTCCTATTATTAAAGCGATTTCTAAAGCTTGCAATGGAGAACTTAACAATTGGCCGAAATTTCTGCCATTTGCATTATGGGCTGATAGAATGACCTGCACTAGAAAGGCGGGGTATATGCCGACAGAGTTGATGTAGTGCCAAAAACCAATTTTCCCTGTGCACACTCAAATCCTTACTTGGACTACTTTACCATGGGAAGATAATCTGTCTACTGAAGATTTATTAGCTCTAAGAATTCAGCAACTGGAGCAAGGGAATGAAAGATTAGAAGAAGCTATAATTAAATTAAAAGACTCTCAACTTAAGAACAAGAAATATTTTGATAAATCACATAGGTTAAGGCCAAAGTCGATACAAATTAATGATTGGGTTTTAATTTATGATAGTACGTTTGATTCTCAGTATGATGCCCGTAGGAAACTAAAAAGGCGTTGATTTGGACCTTATGTGGTGGTCAAAGTTTATGATTATGGAACGTATGCCTTACGCGAATTAGATGGTACTCCTCTTAAGAACTTAATTGCGGGTAAACGAATTAAATTATTTAAACAAAGAGATGAGGAAACTTATGAAGTTATATTTGATGAAGAGCATGATTAATTTATGTATGAATGAATTTCTTTAATGTGGGTTCCTTTTGTAGGAAAGAAGAAGAATATTTGAATATAAAACTAAAAGTAATTTTATATGTCTAGCTGTTGCTATTTTATTTTTAACAGGTCTTTGAAGCTCAAAGTAAGATGAATTTCAAAATGAAGATGAAGCAGATTGAAGATGACGTTGTTTTTAGGTCATATTTTTCTCTTTCTTAAAATTTTGATTTACGTATTTTATTTGCATTCATATAAAACTAATTTATAAAATCTGGGATGAAAAATATTATTTTATAAAGGACTCTATTTAACCATACTAGGAAAACATACATAATTTATATTTCTAAATTTATACATTGAGTGAGATTTGTTAAGAATAGAAGGATTTGTAGTTCATTTCAGATAACGAAAGTAGTTGTATATGTGTAGGAGCATATAGATGCATGATGCTTGTCTGTGAAAACCTAGGTCTTTCTTATACATGCATCTAGATCCTTACCTCGGATTAAGGGGTTAAGTCTTTCCCCTTCAAAACAAAAAAGTTGCGAATTATAAAAAAAAAAGAAAAAAAATTGATATGGAAGTTATACCTTCTTTCACCCCAAAAAGGTATTTACATTTATTATCGACATGAAGTTTATATCATATTTTGTATAAAGAAAACTAGTTGTGGAAAACACATCTAGTGATTAAAATTGGGCAAACAAGGCGGATGTCTGTACGAGTAGATTTAGTAGATTTCTTTGGCATGCTTGATTGCTCATATGTGAATGCATATATATGACGAAACCTGCATTTGAGTGAATGAAAATGAATTTTGTTTCATACTAATCTTTACAAAATTTATAAATGGATGAAATTTAAATCAATGTTTGTTGACTGAACATGTTAGTAGTTTAACTTTATAATTTAATATGTTTTCATTGCCAGATTTAATTTAAATAAACTTCATGTGCATGTTGCAGAAAAGATTGAAATTTTGATAAGTTAAAAAATATTTATAAAAGAATTGATGCTGTTCAATGATTTAATTTCAGGATAATCATTGAAAATGTTGCATCCCTTAATCTGCAAGTTGGCCCATCGGGACGATGTGCACGTTTGGTGGCGGTGGATGTCGAGAAGATTTGCATCTTCCAATTGACGACCACGACAATTAAAATATTTTATTGGTGAATTCTAAACCTCTTTGATATCACTGTTGATCAGTTGTTTTGATTGGAATTATCTACATTTGAAGTGTTTTCGGGTACGAATGATGAAGCAGAACATATGTTCATATTAGGGTTTACCCTAATTATACATTTAATGAGTTTTTTATATTCATATATGCAAGAAACATGGGTATATAACCCTAAGGGTTTTATAAGTTAAGATTGTATGTTAGTAGGATTAATCCAAAGGGTCTCAGAAAGTTCCAATGGGTAAATGTTAGGGTTTATTTAAGTTCCAGTGGGTTAATGCTAGGGTTTATTTCAATGTCAATGGGTTAATGATAGGGTTCAGAAGGGTTTTAAGGGGTTTTCAAGGTTTTTTTTAGTGTTTAAGATGAGTGGGAATGAATATTAGCATTAATTTTAAGGGTTAAAGCAATTAATATTTAATGAAATTAATCTATAATTGAACATTGATTAATGAAAAATTAAAATATGGTTTAATTAGTTACCTTAATAGTATGTATGAATATTAATACTAAGGTATTAAGTAATTAAACCATTAAACTAACCTTAAATTAAATGGAGTATTTAATTATGAAAATTAGGAAAACTAAATTAAAATAATAACTCAAGTGGATAAATAATTAGTGGTGTATGTGAGTAACATTGATAGTGTGGTGTGAATTAAGTGTGTAACTAAAGTAGCTAAAGTAAGTAGTTAAAAGTGTGGTAGCTATGTGTGTAAATTAAAAGGGTGGATTAGATCAATTATGCATTTAAAGTGAAGAAAGTGTGTGAGTAAAGAGTGGTGGATAAGTGTGGGTAAAAGAATGGATGGAAAATTAAAGCAGAATCAAAAAGAGTGATAAACAAAGGATTGTGTGTGTGTATATAAATGTGTGTAGAATGAGTATTTTCCCTAATGATTTTTTTCAGGTATTATTCTCCTCTCAACTTTTCACCGTTTTCTTTTCCGTCTTCTACAGGCAAGAGAGAGTTGTGTTTCTCCTCTTTTGACGGTAGGATTTGACTACGCATATATCAGGAGTAAGAGAGTGGAGAGAGATAGTGTGGATTAACTTGTTTACAATAGAGAAATATACTGATGGCTGCTGCTATCTGCACGCCAAACACTTTATCTCATGGCTTCTCTCTGCATGAATTGCATCAGTAGAGAGAGAAAGTTAGATCTTGGCAGCATCCATCAGAACTGAGCCTTAGATGGCACGAAATAGAGAGAGTTAGGATTCGGTTTTTTTTTCCTGTAGATTTGCACACGCTGGAGATAAGTGTAGAGAGAGGTTGTTCTGACGGCTGCGATGGCAGAAGATTTTGTCCCCTCTCTTCCAGTTTTTGAGAGTGTGATAACAGTGGATATTCATCGAGAGAGAGGCTGGAGAGAGTGAAAGAGACTATAGAAAGTGGATTATTGGCTGCGCACCCCTGTACAAAGAGAGAGATTGGGCCGCTCGACGTTTT
Source organism: Ceratopteris richardii (assembly GCA_020310875.1). NCBI lineage: Eukaryota > Viridiplantae > Streptophyta > Polypodiopsida > Polypodiales > Pteridaceae > Ceratopteris > Ceratopteris richardii. The sequence continues at coordinate 226,628,392 of CM035408.1, forward strand.
TTTACTGAATGTGATGGCACTGGTCCCGCTAGAGAGCATTTTCAAAGAGAGAAAGACTTGTTTTCCCCTCATGGCTGACAGATAAGCATAGCCTGTAGGAGGAGAGAGAGTCAGAGGGCCTTAGCTTTTCTTTTAATTAAATCTTCTCCTCCCTCCACAGATGCTGCGTGCGGCAGCGCCGCAGAGAGAGAGAGAGAGAGAGAGAGAGAGAGAGAGAGAGAGAGAGAGAGAGAGAGAGAGAGAGAGAGAGAGAGAGAGAGAGAGAGAGAGAGAGAGAGAGAGTTAATGTTATGTTAGGTTAATTATGTAGATAAAATTAGTTATTTTATTTAATCTAGTTAGGTACAATAATGAATGGGTTTTATTACATATAAGGTTTATTAGTTATTGTATTGATTAATTAGCATTGACATGGTATAAGCATATTTAAGTTAAGTGTTAGCATGTGCATAAATGCATCTAAGTGTTAGTATGAATGCGCATTTACCTAATGTTAGCATGTGCATATGAATAAGTTTATGTTAGCATATGTCAAAATGCATGTATATGGATTGAAGTACAATGTTTACTTATGATTGAATGCATAAGAATGATTGATTGTGAGAATATATGCATGACAAAGGCAAGTTATTATGCATGTGTATGAGAATATTATGTACATGTGATTTCTGTTTTGTAAGTTTTTTATATTTCTCATTGATTTCTTGTAACTTATATCCTAATGATTTTTTTTCAGAAACATTGAAGATTAAAAAGCAATTGAAGTAAAGAGATCCGTGAAGTGAAGTGAAGTGACAGATTGAAGCCATTCCATTTACCTTATATTTAGCCATTTACCCATTTGTTTAGACATTTATCCTCTCATTAAAACCTTACATTTGTATTAGAGTTATTGATTTGATCCATTAGCTTATCAATTCATTTGTTCAAGCAAATTTAGCATTAATATCATATTCAATTGATTTCTGTGATGTCTTTTGAGTTATTCCATGAATTTGAGCATCGTAGTATTGAAAACATTGAAACTAGAACCGAATCTATCGAATTAGTAATAGAAGAACTCATTAAAGATAATATTACTTCAGAATCTTTAGTTTTTATATCTTATGACCATTGTTTAACTAGGTTCCTTACTTTATCTTCCATTACATCTCCGGAACCGCATAGTAGTGAAAACATATTTCCACCACCTTTAGTTAGACATACTCATCCGAAACCATTAGAAACCAAAGTAGAGGAGATAGTTAAAAATCAGATAACCAAAGAGTCATTAATTTTATCAACCAAACAGGAAGCTATTGCCAGATATAGAGCAGTGCGTCCTTATGGTCCTTAGGCTGAGTCTGCTACAGACACCCTGCATGTGCTGAATGATTTTGGCGGATGACTTGATCCACCATTCGAGAATCTCCACGACCGGACACCGAAAGAAGTTATGCATTTTCTTGGTCAGATCCGGTGGCATGGCAGGCATTTATAGTGGTTAGCTCATCTAGCGACGCCACTTAACACACTTATGACCAGTACCCCGAGGAAGTATGAATAGACTAATGAGTGTGAAATGGCATTTGATCGTTTGAAGGCCTTATTGACGCAGGCTCCGATCCTACAACCGCCTGATTGGGAATGACCATTACATGTATTTGTAGATGCGTCAGACATAGCGATTGGCAGTGTGTTGATGCAACAAATCGACAAAGGGTTCCGGCCTGTATACTATGCGAGTCGCAGACTAGCACCTGCAGAGAGAAATTACTCTGTGACAGAACATGAGTGTCTTGGTTTGGTCTACTCTGTTAAGAAGTTCAGGCATTTAGGGGGTAGATTGGCCAGATGGGTTTTACTATTACAAGAGTTTGATTATGAAGTTATCCACCGACCAGGTACGTCACATGTCTTGGCGGATTTTTTATCTCGACTGGATTCCGGTGAGTCTCTGGTAGGTGTGGATGATACAACGCTGGCTATTTACATCATCGAGACAACTTCTGAAGAATATGCAGAACCTCCTGTTGCTCCTACATACTATGATATGTTAATGATTTTTCTCACTGATGGTTGTCTCCCACCTAATACTCCCACTACTCTGCGTCGAAAAATTGCAGTCTATAGTCGACGATTCCAGTTGATTGTGGGTCAATTGTATTACGTCGATCATACTAGCGTCCTACTCAGATGTATTCCTCCACATGAATCGGCATTAGTTATTGCTATGGCTCACTCATTACCCTCTGGAGGACACTTCGCAGCTGATCTTACTCACCGAAAAATTCTGCAAAGTGGGCTATGGTGGCCTACAATGTACAGAGATGTGGTTCAATTTGTGCAGCAGTGTGATGTCTGTCAACGTTCTGGACAGTCCTTGCAGCGACACTTCTTTCCCCTTCAACCTATCTTACCTTTGGAACCCTTTCAGAAGTGGGGTCTAGATTTTATTGGCCCAATAACACCACCAGCGACCCTCACCAACAATCGATACATATTGACTTGTACAGATTATGCCACTAGGTGGGCGAAAGCTTGGGCTTTACATTCTGCCACAGCTGTTTCGGTGGCCAAATGTTTGATGAAGGATGTCTTCCCTCGATATGGATTACCTTTGAAAATAGTGATGGACCAAGGTACACATTTTGCAAACACCTTAATGCATGTATTGACTCAGACTTTCCAGATCCTACATAAGTTCAGCTCACCTTACTATCCTCGAGCGAACGGTTTGGCTGAGAATACCAATAAGACCCTGTTGAATATTCTTCGGAAACTGATCTTGGAGTGTCCGGAATGATGGGACCAGCTCTTACCTGCAGTTTTGTGGGCTTACCGGACCACGTACAAAGTGGCTACCAGAATGACTCCATTTAAACTCGCTTATGGCCTAGAAGCTATTGCTCTAATGGAAGTAGTGGTGCCGAGCCTGCAGGTAGCCTTATCTCAGAAATTGCTGCCAGAAGAATCTCTTCCATTTCAGATGGATGTGCTCAGATCATTGGATTAACAACGCTGGGAAAGCTTTATGATTCTTCAAGAAGTTCAGCTTCGTCAAGCCCGTACTCATGATCGTTTGGTCTTGTTGGTCAACTAGTTTTATTCTATAATGCTAAAGCTAATCGCTTTGTCGAAAATTTTAAGTTATGATGGTTCGGTCCATACCGAATTGCTGAACAAGTGGGACCAGTAACTTTTTGGTTGGCGACCTTAACAGGTGTTCTCCTGCCAAAAGTGGTTAATGGTTCTAAGCTCTGCCCATATCATGAGCCGTCTGATAACCTATGAAGTGTACGCAGTTTTTTTTTCCCTCTTTTTCGTGTGTCACTTGTTTTTCTTTTTACCCCCCTGTATTTCGGTTGACCACTGGCCGTAATCTTTCTGTTTTGGTCTCTAAGTATGATTAATCGCCACCCTGTGTTACTGTTTCTGTTCATGCATGCATGCCGTAATTATGAAGGATATCTCTCCAATACGGTGCTATGATTAGGTTTTTGCCACCTAATGTTTCCCGTGCTCTTACTTAATCTTGTTTTTTCTACTGATAATCGCTATTGTGTTTGTGTGATTGTGCGCTCTTTGTATTCTGTGCTTTCGTGTTTACTTGTGCGCGCCATGGAAGCTCTCACGAATGTCGCTACCTTCTGTGCGGGTCTCACTCCAAAAGTGAGTGAGTATTTGCGCACTCGTGGTCTATTGTCCTTCGTTGAATTGCCCTGGCATTCAGTGGAGTGTCATCCATTCCACGTGCAGATTATTTCTGCTATTGCCGCCACACCTGCTACAGAGTAGTGTTGGCCAATTACCTGTTTAAACCCTCGTGTAGTCATTACTTTAGCCACATTTGTTGAAGGTTTTCGACTCCCTCGAGAAGGATTGGAGAATGGTCCACTTCTTTCCCTGGCCACCATGAAAGATTTGTTCCCCCGGCACTCATCTAATGAGTATGCCATTCTTTGCAAACCCGACCTAGAGCGCATTGCTCTACAATTCCTCGTCACCACACTCAATCTACAGAAACGCACATATGGCATTTCACGCCCTTTTTATTCCATGATAGATACCGCTTCCCATGAGCCTGTAAATTTCACATCCTTCTTTTTCAGTGCATTCATCGTGAATGTGTAGCAGTTATGAAACAAATCGCTAAGAGTGACCTCCCTCGTTCCCGTTTACCCCATATCCTCACTTTCCTCTTTCTGGTGATCCAAGCTGTGCAACCTCCTCCCACCGATCCCTTCTTGTTACATGAATAGTCTACCCAAATGCTCGAGGACGAGGATGACGACAATGAAGATCTGCTTCAATTGTTTCGTCGCAAAAGAAGATGCGTTAGTCCATCAGAAAGTCAAGTGCAAGACACTGCTGCAGGTCACGACGTTGAAGTTTTCCATGACATTGCTACTTCTCTTCATGTAGAATCATCCGTTCCCTCTTCTCCGCTTGAGCAGAAGGAACAAGGTGCACGCATGGAAGAATCCGACGAAGTCTCGTCTCGGGAGGAATCTCATCAGGAGGATGAGGAAACTGTGCAAGAGATTGTAGCCGAAATCATTCACGAAGTAATTGCTAATGCTAAGGCCGTGATCGAAAGAGCTGAGGTGACAAGTCAGAACGTGACCGGAATAGTCCTAGTGCAGAATACTCTTATCCCCCTTCCTCCGCCAATTAACCCTGCTGAGCCTCTTGCAATCCCTCCTAGTGCAATATCCAATGTAATTCGTGAAGCACCCACTCCTCGATCCTCTTCTCCCGATTACTCTCCACCACCCTCCCCTCATCTGTTTTCTACCTCTTCATCACAACCCCCTCCTGCTCTTCCTCCTCCGCCAATAATGTTCACCGAATTGGAATCTATGGGTCGCCTCCTTCTAAAGTTTTCCCATCAATTACCCCTTTAGATGAAGCTGCCAACTGAGCATATCCGGTAGGAATTGCAAGGCAAAGTTGATTTGCTAGAAGCGGATATTGCCCCATTACAGGAAGAAGCCAATGTAGTCAAAGCAGAGAACCATGCTCTGCAGGTTCAGCTTCAACAAAGCCAAGCACGAATAGCAGAGAAGGACAACCTGATTGCCCAACAAGATGCCGCTCTTGCTGCGTTGAATGAAAAGAATGTTCTTTTAGATGCTCGCGATGTAGAAATCAAGCAGTTAAAACAATTGGTGCAGGACAAAGATGATGCTCGAATTGCTCTGGGCAATTTATTAGATAAAACTCGTGCGGATCTTAAGCTAGTGACACAAAAGGGACAAGAAATGGCGGACTTGGCCATGCAGAACACTGAAGAGCTCAAGACCGTGACTGCCAAACTCTTTCAGAAGAGTCGTGCATTGGAAGCACAGACGGGCCGGACGCTTCAAATAAAGAAGGAGATGGAAGGCATTATGAAAGAAAGGGATGCGTATTATAAAACCATCCAATATCAATCTCAGGAACTGGAACGCAGAGAAAAGAAGCTAGGTGTTCAAGCGGATAGATTGTCCAGAATTGATGCCCAAATTGTTGATATGAGGCTGAGCACAGATGCTGCGTTAGCCAATGAATTCTATTTACAAGAAGCATTTTTGCAGACACAGATAGATTTACTGATGAGTCAAGTTATTGTGGCTAGTTCGGTGAGAACAGATGCACAACTGGTTGAGCTAGAAACTTTGAAGATTATGCTAGATTCTTTAAAGCAAAAAATCACCAGAACCTTTAAACTAGCCAGAACCCTGTACATACAAGGCATAGTTGATGAGCCTTAGTTCTATTTTTCTTTGCGGGTTCGAGTCCACGGTGCGTGCCAGTGTTAGGTCGCCGGAATGGATTGTATTTTTATTTGTCATATATTGCACGCACCGAAAAAGGTGTAGCGAATAGTTGTAACTTTTTATCCATTAATGAAAGGGCATTACGGTGTTCTTCGGCGAGAGACAAGATCGCCAGACTGTCTGTCTGGGCGACCGTGCTAAGACGTTGTGTTGCAGATTTGTAGATATCTTGAGTATTGTTATTCTGTTCTTGTCGAATTGTAGTGATTCATTATTAACACAGTAACATTGTCATAACATTAATAAGTCTGTGCGACGTTGTGATTGTTAATTCGCGCGCTAATGTACTGTGTAGTGAGAAGTTGTTGCCTTGAAGGATAGTTATTGCTTAGTCGAATGTTAATTTGGGAAAATTAAATAAAGGGCTTCTACACTGTTAGACCCCTATCCATCCCCAAGAATCGGAAACGAGATTACAAGCGACTTGTCAGAAGTGCTTTTAACACATCCATGCGGTTCAAATGCTTCATCAGGAAAGATTTGAGGCATGTACATTGGGTCCTCTACCGATCAATAATTTTGATGTCCTATAGGCCTTAACTGCATCTTATTATCCTCTTTCTTGGCTTCTTTACACATCCATAATTGGGCATCCTCATGTATCCATGATTGATCGTTTGTTCCAACACTATGGATAGACAAATCATCCTCTTCCTTATGTATGGGGTTCCATTGTAGTGGTGGTACATGTCTGTATGCAAAGGTATGCAAATTTATCTTGGTGGTGTTTCCTTGATGTTGAAGGTATAATGAATCTCGTCCCCAATCTTGCACTACCCTAAGCTTTCTCATGAAGGGTCATCCCAATATCATCTCATAGTTATTTGGTTTTCCGAATTGACAGATGGCTAAAGTATGCTCAAATTCAACTCCACTGGTGGTTAATTTGATATTTTCTAATATTCCCAATGGTTTTTCAACATGACCATTTGCTAATTGAAGCTTCATACGAGTGGGTCATAAGGCAAGCTTCCCCCATTTCTCCCAAATCTCTTTGGTAGCAATACCTACTCCCGCTCCTGTATCTAATATGGCTTTGGTCATATAGCCATTGTAAGTGATAGGTAGACATGTGTTACCTTCATCTCCTTCACTAAATTCTCCAACCTTATCCATTGGAATTTGTACCTTAGGTGGGTTTTCATTTCCCTTGCTTTCCTTTTCGTTCTTCTCTTGCTCTAAATCCAGTTGCACTGCTAATTGTTTCCATAATTGTGGTTTAACACGAAATAGTTCTTCCATAGTCAATTGGCATTGTACTTTGGTCTTTTTAAGTTCTGTTAGATTGTGTGAATTCTTATCTGAGTTTGCCTTTCCTTTTCCTCGTACTATGGGCGCACAGAAGATCATGGACTCTTTTTTGTACTCTCCCATGTAATTTGGTAGAGTCGAAATGCTCTGAGCTTCTTCCCTATTACGGTCTAGTCTCGATACTTCCTCATATACTTCTTCCATGTTGGGACTTGGATGATAAACTTCCACATTTAATTCCTCAAAAGGAGGTTTATCCACTCCATTCCTTTTCCATTGTTCTTCTTGGATTCTATTCCACAATTCTTTTGGCCAGTCAGCCTCTGAATCAAGAACTGTGGACATAGGTTCGTCCTGGGTTTTCAATAGCTCACATTTATGATCCTTCTCCTTCAGTTCCTTGTCCTTGGCTTTAACACAATCCTTGTATTGATCCTTCGATATCCTTGTCTCGAGGAGGGCAAGGATAGTCTTCTCTAGGGTTGCTTGTGCTACTTCTATGAGTTTTCTACATATCGCAAGCCTCTCCTTTTCTAACTCTCCTTCTGGATAAAGCTTTTCATGTTGCTCCACATTCAGTCCAGTCTTAATTCTAGCTTTGTATGCTTTTGACCACATGTCCAAATCATCCAGTTTTGGGTTGGCTAGAATTGATCTTGGCTTTTCTAACTCTCGGATAGGTGGTGGAATGGAAATTTCTTCCTGATCCTCAAGTCTTTTAGATTTCTTATGGCTATGCATATGTTTCTTGTCTTCCTTGTTTTTGTTTCTCATCCATTTTTCTTTGAGTTTTTCTCTTCTTTCCTTCCACTTTTGGCTTTTCGTTGCTTGAGTACTCTCGCGTGGGTCTTCTGAATCTTCCACTATTTGAATTTGGGGTCTAAAGTTTTACAGTTTTCTTGTTCACGGTCCATTCATTTTCCTTCTTGTTCCTTCGTTCGTGCTTGTGTAATGGCCTTTAATGGTACGGTGTATTCCTTGTCACTTCCCGGTGCTTCTATCACTTCGATCACATTAATAAGTGCAATGTCTTGAGCCTTGTTGGGCATTCTTGGAAGAGATGTTCCTTTCCACAATCATTGCAATACCCTTCCCAAGTCCTAAGAGGTGGTGGGTTGTATGGCTGAGTGCATTCTCTGATAAAGTGGTCTCCTCCACATCTATAAAACGGTCCTCTTGGCATAGGTGGTCTTATGGGTGCCTCTGCTTTAGGTGCGATGTACATTAATGTCGCCACCTCTGGTCCATAGGTATTGTCATATCCTTCATATCCATAGTATTGGGGGTCATAAACTTGCTCGTATTCCATTACACTAGTGTCATACGAGTAGTACTCTCCTTGGGATTGCTTGTATCCTGGGTTCATTGATTCTATACTGGCCATTGGTGATGTTGGCACTATGGCTCTTTCTAAGTTTTCCTCTGGTTGAGCGTACTTGACAAGCACTACATGCTGAGGAAGTGACAGTTGTGGTCCAAGTACAGGCTCAGTGTTTCCAATTTGTACTTGGTCATATGGTCTAGGTGCTCCCGGTGGTGCTGGGTAGGGATTGTACCTGGGCATCTCTCTGCCTGGCTCTCTAGGTGGATATCCATATGGCCGATACTGCGATGGGTGTAAAGGCCATGTCTGCCTATTGAATGGGCAATTCTCCGTGGTATGGTTGGTGTATTTTTGTTCTATGTGGCAATACAAGGCGGTTCCTTGATGGGGCTGCCTATTATAAGGGTAAGCTTGAGGTACACCTGTTCCTCCTCGTACACACATGTGAGTGGGGTGATCCCCTCCACATAGGCTACATCTTCCCAACATGGGTATTCTTAGTGAAGGGTGCTGGTAGTTCCTTTGTCCTTGAACTCCTAACTTCTTCGCCACTAGCTCTGCTAATTCTTCTACATTACTAGAGTTGGATGTAACCGTACTCCGAGTGTCTTCTGACTTAGTAGGACTGGTCGTACTCTTGAGATCATCTGCTAGGTTGTCCTCTAGATCAATACACTCTTGGAGACATTCACTCAACGTCTGTAGTCTCTTCACATAGACTAATGTTCTTAGAGTTCTGTTTGTTAATCTGTCCAAGAATAATGATATCATTTTTTGCTGCCTAGGTCTTTTGGCTATAGGGCATCTATCAACATACTGATTGAATCTTCGTGCAACTGTTTTTACAGTTTCATTGGGGTTTTGTTTAAAGCTATGGATTAAAGATGAAGAGTTCTGTTTAATCCCTCTTTTAGTGAATTCCCCTATGAATTCTTGAAAGAATTGTTCAATATCTCCAAATTGATTGGGATCTAATGGCTAGAACCACGTCAGAGCCGAACCTGTGAGCGTGAGTCCAAAGGACTCATACTGCTCAAAGAAGTCATCCACTTGTTCAGCTCTTAGAACTTGTTTGAATTCAACAACGTGGTCGTAAGGTTCTCCCAATCCATCACAATGATTTCTCATGCATTTGGCCACCTGAATAGGTCTTAATCTTCTCATGGGCTCTGGCGGTCTTGGCATTTACAGGGACTGCTGGTCTAATTGGGGGTATTTTGGGTTGCACTCCTAGTGGTGGTCTTCGTCTTACTGGTGGTCGGTGTTGGTTTCCTAATCCACGGTGTGTCTGATTGTGTGCTTGCATTCCGGGCATTGTAAATTGTACATGGGTTTTGTTTGGAACACTCCGATGCCTGCTCTTGTTGAGGGAATATAGGCAAGCCCATATACTTCAGTCAAGCTCTATGTAAGGCATCGACAAGCCAATACCTTATTTGGTTTTTGCCTAGGTATGTTACTCTAGACTCGTCTTCTGGATCTTTTAACTCGTAAAATGTCATCGTGCTTTCTTCCCATCCTTGTGTAGGTAAGTCAGTTTGTAGCAGTAAATCTGCTCCATGGATCAAGTAGATCTCCAATAAGTAGTCATCTTGAGGTATCAAATCCCCTCTCAAGACTCGTGTCACTATTGAACTGCCTCTGGGAGTAGTTACTAACTCTCCATGGTCCGGTCTTCTTGAATTTTCTTGTCCTTCCAATCCCCCTCTCTCATTGATCAATTCTAGGTGTTCCGTCACCACATAGATGTGACCCAACTTATCCATGTACACCCCTCCTTCATACTTGACAGCTGGTCTAGGCACAATTGTGGCATTGGTGGAGGTTACCATCCTAGCAACTGATCTATTTAACCCATCCAGGAAGATAGGAATCTCCTGGGCATTAGTAGACACATATTGCAGAGAGGTACATTACTCCCCTTCTACAGTAGACATGAAGTTTCTTCCTGGATCTGGTACTCAAAAAACTATAAAAAGAGCTAGAGAGCTCATTTTTGAGGTTAGCTTGTTAGAGAATAGAGCTTTTGTAAGAGAACTCTTTGGCAATTGAAGCTTTCCATTGTTCCTCTCTTTGATCTTACCTTGTGCACGTGTGTGTGTATGTGTGTGCATGTTTGTGTGCTTTCACTCACGCACTTGTGCCTTCACTTGCTCGTGGTCTTCATACCGGTCCTCACATCTCCGCGGATTGACAAGTAAAGGAGGTGGTGCTTACGCTTGAGCTACACCAAATTTTGGCGCCGTTGCCGGGGAGAGAGCTTCGAGGACGAGCGTTGTGATGGTAAGATCGTAGATTTGCGATGTTGCAAGGTAAAAAAACTGTCATTTTTGTTCATTTTATGATTTTTCTTCTTCATCTTCATCATCATCACCATCTCCATCTTCTTCCTTCTTCTTCTTCATAGAAATTTCTTGTTTTTTAGTGCATTTTCATCATTTTCATACCATCTTTCATGCATTATTGTGCGAGGAGGAGTTAGGAAGTGCAAGAGAGTGCAAGCGCTGTGTTTTTTCATGATTTTCTGCACATACGGAGCTCGCTATTGCTCGGCGCTCAGAAATTCAAAGTTCCCGCCAAAAAACACGATTTTGTGATGAAAATCGCGATTCTGTGAAAATTCAAATTTTTTTGAAAATCGTGATTCTCTCTTTCCCGCCTAAAAGCCTTTTGAAAAGAACACGATTCTGTGGTCATTCTCAGAATCGCAATTCTGTGGTTGTGCTCAAAATTGCAATTCTCACAAATCACGATTTTGAGCAAAAACACGATTCTGTGAACCACGATTCTGTGAAACACAATTCTGTGAAAACACGATTCTCTGAAACACGATTTTGTGAACCACGATTCTCTGAAAACATGATTTTGTGAAAACACGATTTTCTGAGACAAAATCGTGATTCTTTAAAACACGATTCTGTGCTCAAAATTGCAATTTTTAAAAACACGATCCTCTGCTCAAAATCGCGATTCTCAAAAACACGATTCTCTGGTCAAAATTGCGATTCTCACAAATCACGATTTTCAGCAAAAACACGATTTTGTGAAAACACGATTTTGTGAAATCATGATTTTGTGAAAAGACGATTCTCTGCTCAAAATCGCGATTCTCAAAAAACACGATTCTCTGCTCAAAATCGCGATTCTCAAAAACATGATTCTCTGCTCAAAATCGCGATTCTCACAAATCAGGATTTTCAACCAAAAACACGATTTTGTGAAAATACGATTCTCAAGGTACAAAATCGCGATTCTCTGATTTCATAGCATCGCGATTCTCTTGAAGTTCACAAAATCGCGATTCTCTTGAAGTTCACAAAATCGCGATTCTCTTGATTTCACAAAATCACGATTTTTTCCAAAAGGTCCTATTTGCCTGTTTTGACCTCCAGGAGCCTGATTTGACATAACTTTTTCATCCAAAGTCCATTTTTTGAGCTCTATAGCTCATTGGAAAGCTCGTTTCAAATCTTCAGATAGGATAATTTGAAGTCGACCTTCAAGTGGGACCTGGAACCCAAGGGGACTCCAAAGGATTTTTGAACCATACCAAGGGGAAATTTTGGACTCTTAGCCAAAGCTTATGAACTTGAGATCTGGTAGACACCTAGGCAAGGATAGACAAAGCATTAGATCTTCTCAGTCCAGTGTCAACCATATAGCTAAGTCTTGGGCACAACAACTAAGTGGTCATCCTTACGGACTAAGTTCAGACACAAGTGACTCAAAAATGTCTTTTAGCATGGGGAAACCTGCAGGTGGCTCAGGGACTGCCCATCTACAAACACCAGAAGGTCCCTATAAGACGCAGTTGGAATATATTCGGACCAACCGATTAGGTGCTCGCATCTATGAGGATGGCCTGAGGCGATCAGTGGTCCAACTCAAAAATCCAGATCAAGCCTTTGGACTTGAACACCCGGTGGTCAAGTTCGAAGAGGGTTCATACATTGATAAGGAAGGAACCATGTATGTGGTTACCAACCAACCAGATAGGACCAATGAGTTTGGAAATATCATTCATGAGAATGAGATAGGAGACCTAGAACAAGGAAATGTAGGACAAGGACCCCAGACTCCTAGAGGCAAGTCAGTTTTGACCAGAGTGATCACTCCAGACTGGATCCCTCAAGACAACAAAAGCATAGAACTATTCTTGAATAGAGAAACAGAGGAAACCTTTTGGAGATTCAAGCCAGATCAACCTAGCCAATTGGGCATAGTCATCATCTACGAGTTCAAGGATCCACAGATACCAGGCAAAGTTGTCTACCTGGATAACACGTCAGAGAAAATTTTCTTGGTAACAGAACATGATAGACATGCATATACTTGGAAGAATGAATTGGTTTTCCCTCCACCAAGATCCAATGTTTCCCATGGCCTCCAAGGAGTAGGATCATCCCAAGCTCATGAATCCCAGAGAGAAAGAACTAGAGAGAGACCTGAGGTAAGTTTTGCACACACGGTGGGCAGAAATAGAGCAAGATTTGAAAATGAAAGACCTGAAAGAGAGAGACATCAAGCACATAGGCAACAAAGAGATGAACATGATTTTCCATTGCCTAGACCCCCAGAGCACACAAGAACCCTTAGACCCACTCAAGTGATCAAGGCAATGAAGAATTATTTTGATGGGTCAGGAGATCCTTATGATCATGTGGCTAAGTTCAAACAAGTGTTAAGAGCTGAACAGGTTGAGGATTTATTCACCCAATACGAGGCATTTGGTTTGACTCTTAAGGGCACTACCTTGGCTTGGTTTCAATCATTGAGTAGTCGCAACTATCGCGATATAGGTCAGCTGCTAGACGAATTAATTGTAGAATTTTCCAAGAGTGGTATCAGGCATAACACATCATCCTTGATCCACAGTTTCAAGCAGACACCCCAAGGAACAGTGCGACTAGCAAGTAGAAGGTTCAGACAGTACCTAGAAAGATGCCCTACTCGAGAGTTACCCACACCAGCCAAACAAGTGGCTTTGTTCTTAGATGGCTTACTGAGCACAAAGTTAAGATCATATGTGTACTTGAAAGAGCCTAGATCCATAGAAGAGTGTGTGCGGACGTGCATTGACATAGAAGATAACTTGGGTGAGGAGTTAGGATTGTCCAAACTCTATAAGGATTCTGATAGTTCTACTAGTCATACTTCGAAAATCTCCACGGAAATAGATGAGATAGCTGAGCAAGTTGCCAAGAAGCTAGGAGTTCAAAATAGACAAATACCAAGAGTCACCTCATTGAATCGATGTTATACTTGCGGAGGGGACCACATGGCTAACGTATGCCCAATGCAAAACCAAAACATTAGAGAAAGGAATGCTCCATATTGCACTATTGAGAGAAAATACACGAACCACACGGCTCAAGATTGTCCCTACAATAGGCGGGCTGTTAGAAAAACTTATCAGCAACCTTTCCAACAAGGTAGATATCAGAACCAATACCAACAGCCATATTATTGACCACAACAGCAATATCAGGCACAATATAGGCCACAACTAATCTTGGGAAACCAACGACCAACTCCTGCCAACGTGATTCCAGTCAAGCATGCCGTGGGAGAGGAAAATCCAAATAGAGCATTGGTCCCACTAACCCCATTGATACCAGATAATGACTCTCATGCTCATAGTTCAGACTACTCCCATGAAGGTAGTCCACATGCTTATTACACAGAGTCACCTGAACATAGTGAGATTTACCCATATCAATATGAGGCACAACCTATGGAAAAAAATTGGGAGCCTGAATATTCCAATGTCATGTACGCAAATGCTAATCCTAGGCCCCAACTGAGACAAGTAAGACCACAAGCTCCTAGAGGACCATGTTTTAGATATCAGGGCGACCATTCCTTCGTGATTGTCCCCACCCACCATCTCCGAGTCAAGGACAGGCTATCACAATACAAGCTTTTTGTCCTGATTGTGGAAAAGACCATCTCCCCAGAGATTGTCCAAGAAACCCCTCTAGTGCACCCAAGATTACACCCATTAATGTGGTAGGCTTAGTGGCGGATTCAAGTTCAAGTAGCAGTAATGTGGCACCTGTACAGGCAGTTACTAGGGCACAAGCATTAAAACAAGATAAACCAGTAGAACAATCAGAGTCGAGTGAATCAGGAGAGCCTAGTAAGAGGAAAACAAGAACATGGAAGGATACCAGAGAAAAGGCCAATCGTAAGTGGAATAAAAAGTTATCGGAACTAGAAGAAATCTTGAAAGACGCAAAAACAAAAATAAAAGACATTGCATCTCAAAACCCCTCGAATGCCGAAACTCCATCCACTCCACCTCATCCCACCCCACCACCCATTGTAAATAGACCGCAACCAAGTTCTGTTCTTGCAGATCCAACCCCAGAAGGCTTGGACATGATGTTCAAGGCCTACCAGGCTCGACTTCAAGAAGGGCCTACAGCTGCAAACCTAGACAAGAGTTACCCTAGAGCGGACTTAGAGATTGAACGGATGAAAATGTGCATGAAAATGGTAGAACAAGATCAAGCTATACTGGAGACTAGTCAAAAGTTCAATCAGACAAACTCTCTCAAACCGGATTTGCATTTCCAGGGCTTACTAGAAAGATTAGAGCAATTGGTAAACAAACCACAAGTTTCTTTACCTCCATAGGCTCAACCAGTTATTGAGAGAAGAAGCTCACCACCAATGGGAGCTTATGTTTCAAATTCCACGGATGCTGGAATACCTCCTTCAATTCAGGAGCACTCTCAAGAGTTCTTGCGGGAAATACAAGAGGAGAAATGGGCCAAGGAGAACAATAACTCCCCTCCTATTCCTAAGATTGATGATCTTCATGATCAATTTCCCCAAGACATTCCACCTATTTACGGAGATGAAGCAGAACAACAAGAAGATGAAAGATTAGATTTTGAATCTAATACCCTAGAAGAACTGCATCAATTTCTAGGCCCATGGGAATCTGAATCTCTCCAGATTAGAGCTCCCACAATACTAGTAAGAAATGAAGACTCAGTGGTTCCAAGGAACACTGATGTCATGAAGAACACTAAGGTTCAGCATCATCTCACTGTAGAAGAGCTGCTCAAAGCAAAACCTGAGCTTTGGAATCATGTGAAGGATCAAGTTCCAGAACTTGATTCCAAAATGCCAAAAGCAGGCTCTAAACAAAAAGTACCAAAGATACCTCTAGACAAAATAGGGGACATGTGTGAGGGTGAAGAAGGTAATACTTATCTTCCAATCACCTACCAAGGTTACACAACCAAAGCAATCATAGATTCATGTGCTAATGTTGCTATTGCGACCACCTCCTTGTGGAAGCAATGGGGCAAGCCCACATTAAGACCAACTAGAATGAAGCTTCAAATGGCTGATAGTCATTTTGAAAGACCTCTAGGATTGCTAGAAGGGATAACTCTAACCACTTGTGGTGTAGAGTTTGAGCACACATTTGCTATATGTGACTTTGAGAAAAATAATGTCTATGAGATGATCCTAGGAAGACCCTTCCTACGACAATTGCAAATAGTACAGGATTGGGGAACCAACTCCTTGTACTTGCAACACTTACGGGTCACCACCAAGGTCAATTTGAAGGATTACTCCTTCAGAGATGTACCACCCCTACAGTGGAATCTTATCCACAAAGCAAAAGAAGATTCAATCTCTGTGCATTCTGAAAGTTCACCTGATCCATCATGGCTGCATGAAGATACTCATTTGTGGATGTGCAAGGTCGCAGAGGAAGAGGAAAAACGCTTGAAGGCGCGAGAAGAAGGAACTTCACCAAAAGATAGACCAATTAAAGACCCAGCTTATACACCGATGATCTTTCCAGATGAGGAATTTGAGCCTCATGGCTAGCCAGAAATCTTATCTACCATGGACATTGCTGTTAATGAAGAATAATGGACACCTCATTGTGATGAGGAGGGTTATGATATTTCAGTGTTCATGTGTCAGCCCTTGCTAGAAGAATGTGACCCTAGTGATGTCATAGAAGAAGAAGAGAATGATGATGATCTAGAGTCCATTGTGATGGATAGTTGCTTTTACTTAGAGTAGCACTATCCAGAAGATATAGGAGTGTTCACCCAGAAAGAAGAAGAACCTCTCACAAGTATTAAAACGGTAAATTCAAAGGATGGAAGTGAGAGCAGTCAAAAGAAAAAGAAAAGAAAAGCAGTGAAACCAGAAGAGGAGGAATCATTGTTTGAAGTACCAGAAAACTTCAAGAAATATGAAGTTGACGACCGCAAAATTTTGGTACGCATGCCTAAGAGAGAGGCCATCATAGGAGAATCATATGATAATAAAGAAAAGACCAAGAAAATTGTAGTGACCATTGAAGAGAACGAAGAGAGATGCACATACATAAGAGATGACCTAAGTGCAAGAGAAGAAATGGAGCTCGTAGCTCTATTAAGGGAATATAGGGATGTGTTTGCATGGCACTATAGAGACTTTAAAGGGGTAGATCCAAGAATTTGTTCTCATACTATCCCCATGACTGCTGATGCCAAGCCCACCAAACAGAAGCCCTACACATATAATGATACATATGCAGCCAAAACAAAAGAAGAAATTGATAGGCTGATTGAAGCTGGATTCATCTATGAGATTGAGCATACTGAATGGGTGTCCCCCATTGTAGTGGTACCCAAGAAGAACAGGAAGTTGCGAGTGTATATTAACCTTAAAAAAGTTAATGCCGCTACGATCAGAGATAGTTATCCACTTCCAATCACAGAACACCTATTGGAGCATGTTGCAGGCAAGGAAGTTTATAGCTTCCTTGATGGATTTTCAGGTTACAATCAAGTAGCCATTGCCCCAGAAGATCAACACAAAACAGATTTTTCCACAGAGTGGGGAATCTTTGCATTTCATGTTATGCCATTCGGGCTCACAAATGCACCTGCAACATTCCAACGGCTCATGTGTCATGTCTTCAAAGAGTTCCTGCGAAAGAGCTTAGAAGTATATGTGGATGATTTATGTGCTCATTCCCAAGAAAGAAGATTTCACATCCTTGAACTCAGACAAATCTTTAACAAGTGTAGAGAATATCGAGTGTGTCTGAACCCAGAAAAGTGTGTGTTCATGGTGCGTCAAGGTAAAATCTTAGGTCATATTGTTTCTAAGAATGGAATCTCAACAGATGAAGATAAGGTACGAGCCATAGCAGAGCTGCCACGGCCAAGGAATGTTAAAGAGGTACAAGCCTTTATGGGCCATTGTGGATATTACCGTAGGTTTATCCACATGTACGCAATCATAGCTAGACCCCTTTATGCCTTGTTGTCTAATTTTGAGTGGAACGACGAATGCGAGAATTCTTTCAATGAACTGAAGAAACGTTTGTGCACAGCACCAATATTGACCACTCCTGATTGGAATAAACCATTCCATGTCCATGTGGATGCATCCAATCATGCCATAGGATGTGTGCTAGCACAACCCATCGGTGAAGGAAATTTAGATTTACCCATAGCATATGCTAGCAGACAGCTAACCGCAGCGGAACGAAACTATACCACAAATGAGCGAGAGGGCTTAAGCATGGTATATGCTGTGAAGAAGTTTAGACACTATTTATTGGCCAGCAAGTTGAAGTTTTTTACTGATCATCAAGCTTTGTTATATTTGGTCAATAAACCTTGCAATACTGGACGCTTAGTAAGATGGTTCCTCTTACTAATGGAATATGACTTTGAAGTTGTTGTCAGGAAAGGTAGAACCCACCTTCGGGCAGATCACCTTTCTCGCATCACTTCAGGAGAGTCACCGCAAGGAGTCTGACGAATTACCCGATGCTTATCTGTTCAATTTAGAAGTTGTTCCTAAATGGGCAAATAAGTTGGTACCAGTCCTAAACTTCGGCCCTGCAAATAAGAATGTGAAAACATCACAAGAAGAAATTGTAAAATCACAAAAATATCACATATTGGCAGGAAGCATGTAGAAACAAGATACTGAGGGTGTATTAGCTTGTTGTGTCGAGGATGATGAACATAGTAGTTGGTTGCAGTAAGCTCATGAAGGATTGCTAGGAAATCACTATTCTAAACAACAAACATTGCAGAATCTGAAGCGTTTAGGAGTGTATTGGCCTAGCATGGACAAAGAAATACATGAGTGGATTAAGAATTGTCCAATGTGCAGAGAGAGACCCCTAGTGGAGCATGCGACCCTTTATCAAGTGTCATTAATTCCAGATTGGAGTGCTCCATTGGTAGAGTTTATGAGGTCGAGAAGATTATCCAAAGAGGTTAGTCTAGCAAGAAGACGAAGCATGGAGCAAGAGGCTCAAGGCTATGCCTTAGTAGGAGAGAACCTATACCGAAGAGGCAAAGATGGTTACTTAAGACTGTTCATTCATGAATCAGACTATTTAAAGGTCTTAGAGACTGCACACAACGGTGTTGCAGGTGGACACTTTGGTTCTGATCGAGTAATCAAGACCATTCTATTCTCAGGACTTTGGTGGCCAACTCTTCATATGGATGCACATACCTATGTGAAGAAATGTGACACATGCCAACGTGCGCAATATCCTATCAGAAAAGACGAGATGCCTTTGAGGCCCATGATGGGAGGACGTGCATTCTCAAAGTGGGGTATAGACTTTGTAGGTCCTATTAACCCCCGAGCTAGAAACTCCCATGCAGAGTACATCATTGTAGCCACAGATTATCTTACAAAATGGGTAGAAGTCAAAGCCACAACAAAGAATGATGCTCAGACGACGGCTAAGTTCTTATTCAAGAATGTGTTCACTAGATATGGATTACCAATAGAGATAGTAAGTGATAGAGGCACCCACTTCTTAAATGAAGTCATTGAAAATCTTCTCCAAGAATTCTTGGTGATACATAAGAAGTCTGCCCCCTATCATCCCCAAGCTAACGGACAGGCCGAGAGCACAAATAAGATCCTATGTAATGTCTTGACTAAATTGGTAAATAATAAACACTCTGATTGGGACAAACAGCTTCATCATGCTGTTTGGGCTTACCGAGTTGCCTACAAAACAATATGCAATGCCACCCCATTTCAGATGGTCTTTGGACAGAATGCTGTGCTACCTTTAGATTTCCTAATCCCAGCATTAAAAGTAGCACAAGAGCATGAGTGGAATGGACATGAATTGTCCTCTAGGATCTTTGATCTAGAACGCTTAGGTGAGACAAGGCTACACGCGGTGGCAGGTATCTATGCTGCAAAGAAAAGGCAAAAGGCATACTTTGATGCACACATCAAGGATAAGGGACTGAAAGAGGGAGATCTAGTGTTGGTTTACACACTAAAGAAACATGCTCGTAAGTTGGAAAAAAGAGGATACAGACCCATGATCATTAATAGAATTTCCACTAGTGGTGCAGTTCAGTTGGCCACTCTAGAAGGAGATATCTTGCCAAACTATATTAGTGGATGTAGAGTCAAGTTATACCAAGAACCTCTTACAAAGGATATGCTTACGAGACTCAACACGGCTAAGAAGCGAAAAGAAGAAGAGTTAAGAGTGAGAGAAGAAGCACAGGCAGAGGCCAAAGAGCGTATTAGGCAAAATAAGTTAAGGCGACTAGGCCTAGATGTCAACTCAAAAGCCCCAAAATATCACATGGATATGTGCCAAAAATCAGGCATAGCGACTTCTCAAGTCATTGACCGAAGACCCTTTGTGACCATAGAGGTCGGACAAGGGAAGGGTGCAAGGACGGTGAAAGCATTGATTGACTCAGGTGCAGCAAGTAGTGCAGTTAGACTTTCCTACTGCCAAGACTTGCAGTTGAACATCAATCCCATAGAAGCTTATCTCATAGGATTGGGAGGTCTGGAAACCCCTTGTTTGGGCGAGGTGGAACTCCCCATCTACCTTCAAGATGTTCCAATTAAAGTCAAAGCGCTAGTGCGTCAAGATGAGAACCTTACAGAACCACTTGTCTTAGGACAAGATTGAATTTATGACAATGCAGTCAACTTGAACCTAAGAAGTCAACTTCTTCAAGTTTGGATCCATGGACAATGCTTTACATTAGAACTAGAAAATGGCATACTCACAAATCCAGATGTTACATCTTGCAGTTCTCCTAGGACTAATCTTAGCAAAAGAGATGTTGTATGCATCAAAAGATCTATGTCGTAGGAGAACTCAATCGTGGAAGAACAGGCTGAAAGACAAGCGGACTCCTCCTCTGGTGCAAGGACTAATGCCGCCACTACAACTCAACCAACAAGGCAAGCACAATAGAACAAGACCACTGCTATATCAAATAGACAATGGGATTTCCAAAGGAAAGTAGTGCTGGGCATGAAGCAGATCTGGATACGAAAAGGAGAGCAGCCATCACCCTTGGCCCCACAAACCCCATCCAGGCAAGTCAACCAGGCCAGAAGACGAAGGAAGAAGATCGAACAAGCTCAACCACAAGATCTCCGATAAATTTGGATACCTAAGAAATTAGTTGCAGCTCAACAAGGGCAATTACACATGTGGGTACCCAGGAAGCTCTTACGTCCGCAACAACCTATGCTCTCTCATACGTGAAAAGTCTCAACAAAGAAGCCAAGGCGAGGCAAAGGTCAGAACCAAACACCAAGAACAACAGTAGACCAAGTAACAACGCGAGTCAAGCGACCAGCCACAGAGGTATGGGTATGGAAGCCAAAAGCACCGGTCGGCCTCACAGAACCAAAAAGCCAACCACGAAGGATCAAACCCTCAAGAAACCATCCAAACATGAAGCAATCAAAGGAGATTGCTACACAGTCGAAGACCATTCTCAAATGGATCCCTATAAGGAGGAATGATCAGCTGCCATCTCGAGATACAATGGATACCTCCAACAAAGATGGCGTCAACATCTGCAAATGACATTAAGCCTCGACGAGCGACAACCATGTGCTCCCAACACAACCCTGTCTTTTGCACCATTTAGGCCATGCATTTCCAAAGTATGCATTAACATAGGGCCACATTACATGGCCATGCATAGACACAACTAAGAGTCCCATGCACAAGAGCACATTGACATATGTCAATTATTTTTTCTGATACTAACATCTCTCTTCTTGTGTGTGACATTGTTCCAAAAAAAAAAAAAAAGAGAGAGAGTCAAAACTTGTTCCCAGGTTTTGCTCATGGAACATGAATGAGACATGCTTAGTTGAAGATGGAACTATTGATTACTGGGCATTTATCAGTTTGGATAGAAGTGTGTCTCGGCTAGCAGGTGTGAAGAACTTGAAGGTCCACAACTTGAGTGATGCTTAACTACTGCATGTACTATAATCTACAGGGAGATATCTGCAAGAGGTAGTTTGGTATCCTGAGAATTCTTGTCCGTATACCGGGTGAGAAGACTTCTGCTTATGGTGAGCTAAAGAAAATGTGTGAAACTAAGCTTGGTGTAGTTACCCAATATTGTTTGCCAAGGAATATAAAGAAATTCAATTCTCTGTATTTGGCAAATGTTGCTTGAAAAAAGGAGACAGGACCAGGCGCTCAAAAAAATTCATCAGTGGACCATCAACACGGACATTCATCGACAAGGTTCCATCACAAATACCGGGTGTACAACACGAAGAGATGAACATCGGTCGAACCTTCACAATGGTAAGTATCTTTACTTTGGCAACACCATCACCATGATAGATTAGGAAACCTCTTCGTCGGCATACCCTTGAGCACTTAGCTCAAGACCCCTAATTTTTGCACCATACTTCTTTCGATGCATTTTCCAAGTAAGCATGCATGGGGGTACATTACAAGGCCGTGCACAAGGCACATATTTTCCTCAACCCATGCACGAACACACTTACTCATCATCCATTAGGGGTTATGAGTACTTGGCATGACTACTATGATCATCATCCTTGGACGATCTGAGGTCATCAATGGAGACTCACAACGACACAGTCATGTTGGAATCCAAGGCTGAAGCACATACCAAGGGACTACAACTTGCAAAGGTCGTAGTGACAAATGAAGAACCGGAGAACCAACCTTGCCACTCTGGTTCATCCGAATGGACACTCCCTCTCAAAGCAACCTAGAATAACCATTACAACAAGGGTCTGCCAGGGACGACAGACTCGAAAGGGGGGAGAGTGTTGGAACTCAAGGTCAAGCGTAAAACATGGAAGCACATCAAAGAAGTAGACATAGAAGAAGAGAGAGCAAGTAGGGAGCTCCAAGAAGTGTATGTCAAATTTTCAGAAGAATCCCCTACAAAAATAGTGATTTTCATGACTAAAAACCATTGTAAATACCATTATCTATTTTTATAACTCCATTTTGTTCAAGCCGAGGAGTACTCGAGCTTGAGGAGTATTATAAGTACCATCGTACCAATTTTCATAATTTTTAGACTTCGTTTGAGCCCTCAAATAAGCCCTGGAACCTAATTTTTAACTAGGCCGGACACTAGGTCTGGATAGGGCCAAAACTACTCAAAAAACTATAAAAAGAGCTAGAGAGCTCATTTTTGAGGTTAGCTTGTTAGAGAATAGAGCTTTTGTAAGAGAACTCTTTGGCAATTGAAGCTTTCCATTGTTCCTCTCTTTGATCTTACCTTGTGTGCGTGTGTGTGTATGTGTGTGCATGTTTGTGTGCTTTCACTCACGCACTTGTGCCTTCACTTGCTCGTGGTCTTCATACCGGTCCTCACATCTCCGCAGATTGACAAGTAAAGGAGGTGGTGCTTACGCTTGAGCTACAGATATGCATCAAGCAATTCATCAGACACTCTCTACGGTGGCTCTCCTGTAGTGATGGGAGAAAGGTGATCTGCTATGAGGTGGGTCTTACCTTTCCTAACAACCACTTCAAAGTCCTATTCCATTAGTAACAGAAACCATCTTACTAAACGT
The DNA here is from genome assembly GCA_020310875.1 of Ceratopteris richardii. Taxonomy (NCBI): domain Eukaryota; kingdom Viridiplantae; phylum Streptophyta; class Polypodiopsida; order Polypodiales; family Pteridaceae; genus Ceratopteris; species Ceratopteris richardii. Next base: position 226,651,633 of record CM035408.1, read on the forward strand.
TCGGTATCGCAAGGTTTATTGACCAAGTATAATAAAGCTTGATGATTAGTGAAAAATTCGAACTTGTTGGCCAATAGATAGTGTGTAAACTTCTTCATAGCATATACCATGCCTAAACCTACTCTTTAGGTTGTGGTGTAGTTTTGTTCAGCAGCGTTCAATTGCCTACTAGCATAGGCTATAGGCAAATCTAAATTCCCTTCACCAGTTGGTTGTGGTAGCACACATCCTATTGCATAATTGGATGCATCCACGTGTACATGGAATGGCTTATTCCAATAAGGAGTGGTTAGTATTGGTGTTGTGCACAAACGTCTCTTCAGCTCATTGAAGGACTTCTCGCATTCGTCGTTCCACTCAAAATTTGTCAACAAGGCATAAAGAGGCTTAGCTATAACCGCATACATGTGAATAAACCTACGGTAATATCCACAATGGACCATAAAGGCTTGTACCTCTTTAACATTCCTAGGTCTTGGCAGCTCCGCTATGGCTTTTACTTTGTCCTCATCTATTGATATTCCGTTCTTAGAAACAATATGACCTAAGATTTTACCTTGTCATACCATGAACACACACTTTTCTGGGTTCAGACACACTCGATATTCTCTACACTTGTTGAAGATCTGTCTGAGCTCAGGGATGTGGTATCGTCTTTGTTGGGAATGAGCACATAAATCATCCACATATACTTCTAAGCTCTTTCGCAAGAACTCCTTGAAGACATGACACATGAGCCTTTGGAATGTTGTAGGTGCATTGGTGAGCCCAATGGCATCACACGAAATGCAAAGACTCCCCACTCTGTGGCAAAGGCCGTTTTATGTTGATCTTCTGGGGCAATAGCTACTTGGTTGTAACCTGAAAATCCATCAAGGAAGCTATAAACTTCCTTGCTTGCAACACACTCCAATAAATGATTAGTGATTGGAAGTGGATATTTATCTCTGATTGTAGCAGGATTAAACTTTTAAAGGTTAATACACACATGCAACTTTCCATTCTTCTTGGGCACCACTACAATGGGAGACACCCATTCAATATGCTCAATCTCATAGATAAATCCAACTTTATTCAACCTGTCAATTTCTTCTTTGATTTTAGATGCATAAGTGTCATTATATGTGTAGGGCTTTTGTTTGGTGGGCTTGGCATCAGCGGTCATGGGGATCATATGAGAGCAAATTTTTTGATCTACTCCCTTCAAATCTCTATAGTGCCACGCAAACACATCCCTATATTCCCTTAACAAAGCTACCAACTCTACTTCCTCTTCTTTACTTAGGTCATCTCCTATGTACGTGCATCGTTCTTCATTCTCTTCAATAGTGACAACAATTTTCTTGGTCTTTTTGTTGTTATCATACGCTTCTCCTGTAATGGCCTCTCTCTTAGGCATTTGTACAAAAATTTTTCGGTCCTCAACTTCGTATTTCTTGAAATTCTCTGGTACTTCGAACAATGATTCCTCCTCTTCTTGTTTTACTACTTGTCTTTTCTTTTTCTTTTGACCTCCTTCACTTCCTTCCTTTGAATTTACAGTGTTGATGCTTGTGAGAGGTTTGTTCTTCAAGTTGGTTAAATACTCCTACATCTTCTAGATAGTGCTTCTCTGAGTTAAAGCAACTATCCATCACAATGGACTCTAGATCGTCATCATTCTCTTCTTCTTCTATAAAGTCACTAGGGTCACATTCTTCTAGCAAGGGCTGACACATGAACACTAAAATATCATAACCCTCCTCATCACAATGAGGTGTCCATTGTTCTTCATTGACTGCAATGTCCATGGTAGCTAAGATTTCTGCCCAGCCATGAGGCTCAAATTCCTCATCTTGAAAGACCATCGATGTATAGGCTGGGTCTTTAACTGGTCTACTGCCTTGAGAAGTTCCTTCCTCTCTTTCTTTTAGGCATTTTTTCTCTTCCTTTGCGACCTTGCACATCCACAAATGAGTATCTTCATGCATCCAGGATGTATCAGATGACCTTTTAGAATGCACAGAGATTGAATCTTCTTGCTCCTTGTGGATAGGATTCCACTGTACGGGTGGTACATCTCTGAAGGTGTAATCCTTCAAATTGACCTTGGTTGTGACCCCTAAGCGTTGCAAGTACAAGTAATTGGTTCCCCAATCTTGTACAACTTGCAATGGTCGTAGGATAGGTCTTCCTAGGATCATTTTTTAGGTGTTAGTTTTACCAAAGTCACATATAGCGAAGGTGTGCTCAAACTCTACACCACAAGTGGTTAGAGTTATCCCTTCTAGCAATCCTAGAGGTCTTTCAACAGGGCCGTCAGCCATCTGAAGCTTCATTCTAGTTGGTCTTAATGTGGGTTTACCCCATTGCTTCCACAAGGAGGTTGTTGTAATAGCAACACCAGCACCTGAATCTATGATCGGTTTGGTTGTGTAACCTTGGTAGGTGATCGGAAGATAAGTATTACCTTCCTCACCTTCGCTCATGTCCCTTATTTTTTCTACAGGTATCTCTGGTACTTTCTCTTTAGAGCTTGTATTTGGCATTTTGGAATCAAGTTCTGGAACCTGATTTGCCACATGTTTCCATAACTCAAGTTTTACTTTGAGCAGCTCTTCTAAAGTGAGATGACAGTGAACCTTAGTGTTCTTCACAACTTCAGTGTTTCTTAGAACCACCGAGTCTTTGTTTGTGATCAATATTGTGGGAGCTCTGATCTGGAGAGATTCAGATTCCCATGGACCTATGAACTATGGCAAGTCGTAAAGAATTGGATTCAAATCCTGAACTTTCATTCTCTTGTTGCTGTACTTGGTCTCCATAAATACATGGAATGTCTTGTGGAAATTGATCATGAAGGTCATCAATCTCAAGAATAGGAGGGGAATTATCCTTCTCCTTGGCCCATTTCTCTTCTTGTATTTCCCCCAAGAACTTTTGAGTGTGCTATTGAATTGAAAGAGGTTCTCCATCATCTTTGGAGTCAGGAACATAGACTTTGTTTGGTGATGAGCTTTCTCTTTCAATAGTCGGTTGAGCCTGTGGAGGTAAAGATACTTGTGGTTTATTTACCAACTGCTCTAATCTATCTAGTAAGCCTTGGAAGTGCAAACCCGGTGTAATAGCATTTGTCTCATTGAATGATTGATTGGCCTCGAACATAGCTTGAGCTAGTTTCACCATCTTCATGCACATTTTGGTCTGTTCAACCTCTAAATCTGCTCTAGGGTAGATCTTGTCTAGGTTTGCAGGTGTTGGCCCTTCTTGAAGTCGAGCCTGGCATGCCTTGAACATCATGTCTATGTGTTTTGGGGTTGGATATGCAAGAACAGATCCTGGTTGTGGTTTATTTATAGTGGTTGGTGGGTGGGGATGAGGTGGTGCCGATAGAGTTTTGACATGCAAGGGGCTTTGAGAGGCAATATCTTCTATTTTTGTTTTTGCATCTTTCAGGGTCTCTTCTACTTGGGATAACTTTTTGGTCCACTTACGATTGGCCTTCTCTCTAGTATCCTTCCATGTTCTTGTTTTTCTCTTAGTAGGCTCTCTTGACTCGCTTGGCTCTGATTGCTCAGCTGGTTTAGCTTGTTGTACGGCTTGTGCCCTAGTAACTACATGTATAGGATCCACATTATCGCTACTGGAACTTGAATCCCCAACTAAGCCAAGTACATTAATGGGTGTAACCTTTGGCGCACTAGAGGGATGTCCGAGACAATCTCTCAGGAGCTGTTCTTTGCCACACTCAAGACAAACGACTTGTATTGTGATGTTCTACCTTTGTATCAGAGCTAGTGGGTGGGGTGGTTGTTGTCCTAGTATAGGTTGAGGTTGGCTATATCCTCCATGTTCATATGGTCTAGCTACTCCTCGTGGTCCTCGACATGGGTTATACCTAGGAACTTCTCTGCCTTGTTCTCTAAGAGGGTACCCATATGGTCTACATTGGGGTGGTACAAACAGCCGTGGTTGTCTATTCATTGGATAGTTTTCGGTGTTGTGATCGATGTACTTCTGCTCACTATAAGAGTACATGTTAGGGTCTTGAGTTGGTTGTCTATCGTAAGGGCAAGGTTGTGATAACCCTAGTCCTTCTCTGGTGCAGACATGAGATGGATGATCTCCACCGCAAAGTGTGCAACTTCGTAAAATTGGCACTCTCAAGGAGGAGTTTTGGTAGTTCCTTTGTCTTTGTACTCCTAATTTCTTGGCCACTAACATTTCGACTTCCTCCACATAACTCGAACTAGAAGTTTCATTTCCCCTTGTATCCTCAGATTTGGTAGGATCTTGTGTGGTTTTGAGATCCTTAGTTAAGTTGTCTTCCAAATCTATGCATTCGTAAAGACACTCACTCAGAGTTTGCAGCCGTTTTATGTATACTAACATTGTCAATGTTCCATTGGTTAGACCTTCTAAAAATAGGGATATCATTTTCTATTGAGAAGGTCTCTCTGTCACAGGGCATCGGTTTACATATTGATTAAATCTTTGTGTTGCATTTTTTACTGTCTCATTAGGAGCTTTTTTGACACTATGTATTAAGGATGACGAATTGTACTTGATCCCTCGCTTAGTGAATTCCCCAATAAATTCTTAGAAGAATTGTTCAATATGGCCAAAGCAATTTGGATCCAAGGATTGAAACCAAGTTAAGGCTATTCCCATGAGGGTTAGCCCAAAGGATTCATATTGCACAAAAAAGTCATCCACTTGCTCCGCTCGCAACACCTGCCAGTATTCTGCAATGTGGTCACAAGGCTCTCTTGTGCCATCATAATGATTTCGCATATATTTGGCCAACTGGATTGGTCTCAGTATTTGCTGGGCTCTGGGGATCGAATTATAATGGGAAAAGCGAGTTTTATTGGGTGTGTTCCAGCTCCTACACCTTGGGGTGGTTCTACGCTAAAAGGGGTTCTATTCATATTTCCCGTTCCCTAGATACTTTGGCTGTTCATGTTAATTCCTGGCATGGTGAATTGCACCTGTGGTTTGTTGGGTATATTACATTGACTCGTTTGTCCTAACATCGCATTTTTGATTATTTGCTGGGTCTGGAATGGGTTTTGTGAGGTAGTTTCCTGATCCTGAGGAGGGAATACAGGCAGACCCATGTGCTTTAATCTAGACCTATCTACTTTATCTATAGGCCAATATCTCCTTTGATTTTGGTCTAGGTATGTAACTCTAGATGGATTTTTCGGATCCCTTAACTCATATATAGTTGTTGGGCTGATGCCTTCTCCTTGTGTCAGCGTATCAGTTTGTAGGAGTAGTTCTGATCCATGTACTAAGTACACATCCATCAGATAGTCATCTTGGGGTATCTTGTCCGCTTGCAATACTTGAGTCATTACGGACTTTCCCCTACGGGTAGTCACCGTATCTCCATTGTTGGTTCTCCCAGAAGTTCCTTGTCCCTCTAGCTCTCCTCTTTCATTAATCTGATCCAAGTTTTTGGTTGCTACATATATCTAGCCCATCTTGTCCATGTAAACTCCTCCTTCATACTTGACAACCGGTCTTGGAACTATTTCAGATTCTGTAGTGTTTATCATTCTTGCTATTGACTTGTGTAGACCATCGAGGTAGATGGGTATTCCTTGCAAGTTAGTGGATATGTATTGAAGAGACATCCGATATTCCCCTTCCACTCTAGACATAAAACCTTCCCTAGGTACTGAACTATGCATGTCTTTAGAAGCCAAGAATCTCTCCCAATTAAGTGACATTTTTGAATCATTCGTATGTGATCTCAGTACGTAGTGATAACCACTCAGTTGTGAGCCCATGACTTGGTTGTATGGTTGACACTAGCCTGAGATGATTTGATACTTTATCTATCTCTTCCTAAGTGTCTACTTGAGCTCAGGTTCCTAAGCCTTGTCTACCAGTCCAAAATTTTCCTTTATATTGCTCAAAATCTTATGGATCCCCTTGCTTCCTAGTCCAACCTGAGGGTCAACTTCAAAATACTTCCCATGAACTTTCCAAAGAACCCAAAATCACAACAAATAGATTTCGTATGAGAAAGTTATGCTCGTTCAGGGTTCAGGGGTTAAAACAAGGAAACAGGATCCCTCTGGGAGTACCTCAGGATAGGTGATATGATACTAGATTTTCCACCATACGCGATACCACTATAGACAATACTGTCACAGCCTGTTTTTCTATCCAACCCTTTTCAATGCTTGGGGTGTATGCCCTGTGGCGCCAAATTGTGCGCAACTATGAGGGGTACTAGTACTCCTCATACCAAGCTCTCATTGCCTTCTTCAACACGAGTTGCTAATCGAATATAAACGTGTTCTGGCAATCTTCTTGGTGTCCCTCTTGTTGGTTTATGCATTTCGTGGGTTTGAACGTCTCAGATACCACCTTGGACGATACGATACCACCAAGGCGATACCAACTTCCATGATACGATACTAAAACAATCGACGATACGATACTTGGTCTGCTGACGATACGATACCAGAAATCACACGACACGGTACCAAGTTAGTGGCCGATACGATACCTGACCACTACACGATACGATACCAAGGTAACAGGCGATACGATATCAAAAAATTACATGATACGATACTGGAACTTTCGCGATACGATACTGGTTCTTTGGACGATACGATACCGAAGGATCGAATGACACGATACCAGTTTTTTGCACGATACGATACTAAAATAGGCACAATACGATACCAACCTGGCAGGCTCTTACTATCACACGCTCGTCCTCCAAGCTCTCTCCCCGGCAATGGCACCAAATTTGGTGTCACTCTAGCACAATGGCAAGTACCAACGTCAGGAGATACACCTCATAAATGTCGATCCGCAGAGACATGAGGACTAGTATGAAGACTAGGAGCAAGTGATGGCACAAGTGCGTGAGTGAAAGCACACAAGCATGCACACACATACACACACGCGCACAAAGTAAGGGCAAAGAGCAAAACAATGGAAGGACTTTGATTACAAAAGAAATCTCTTACAAAGCTCAAATCTACAACAAGCTTACCTCAAAAATGAGCTCTCCAGCACTTTTTATAGTTTTTTGAGTAGTTTTGGCCCTATCCAGACCTAGTATCCAGCCTAGTTCAAAATTAGGTTCTAGGGCTTATTTGGGGGCTCAAACGGAGTCTAAAAATTATGAAAATTGGTAGGATGATACTTCTAATACTCCTCAATCTCAAGGACTCCTTGGATTGAACAAAATGGAGTTGTAAAAATAGAAAATGGTATTTACAATGGTTTTTAGTGATAAAAATCACTATTTTTATAAGGATTTCTTATGAAAATTTGACATGTGCTTCTTGGATCTCCCTAAATGCTCCTTCTTCTTGTGTGTCCACTTCATTGATGCGCTTCCATGCTTGTGTGTGACCTTGACTATCAACACCTTGGCATGCCATTGAACGAGTGAGAGTTTGCATGAACTCTCTTCGTTATTCCTGTGGGAGGAACCGACATGGGTATATGTTGAAGGTGTTGCATCTCTACTGGTTGTTTGGTTGGTGGCACTTGAATAGGTAGATTTTCTATGTTAATGCCTACTTGAATCACTCTTGCTTGCGAGCGGGGGTCTACTATCTTTGCCATGATATTGCTCGTAGTTCTTGATGCTTATCTGCTAGAAGAAGAGAAGCATATTAGCATTGCATAGGAAACATGATATTACGCTGTTCCTCTACAATACCAACATGATACCCAAAGTGATTGGGGGTTATTGGGTGAAGTGTTCCTAATGTTTGTGAATGTCGGTTACTAGGTTAGTGACCCTAGATGCATACTTTGTGGTGTGCATGGTACTCAACATGTGTCTACTTTGATGCAGATTGATTTACAAAATTGGGTGAGGGGGTTGATACAAGGTTTAATTCTCAAAACATTTATCATAGGATCATAGTTTTGGTAGTGATGACATGTGAAGGTTCTTGGATCAAATCGTGTGGGATTTGGGACTGTTTGGGTACCCATTTCTAGATATTCCTAGGTATGATCGAAGATGTGACAGTGTGGAGTGTAGATGTTTGTCCTCGAGTTGTGTTGTGAGTGCTTGTGAGTGTTGATTCAAGCTTGTGATCTAGGGTGAAGCTATTTGGGCTCATAAGAAGGTCTTGGGCACCCAAATCTTTCTAGCATTGGGGTCAACCTTCATGGACCGCTTTGGGACCCAAATAGAAATTATCAATCTAGATTGATGCCTAGGATACTCCTTCATTCTAGTCCTTGACTACGTAGTTTATTTGGTGCATCTTTGGGATCCTATCTCTAGACTAGAGGGTTGTTCACCCTTGCATATCCACATCTGCTTCATTGCATGAGTTACTTTATGTTGCACTAGTCATTGATCATGCCCTTTGACTATCTATTGCATCTTCTTCTTGTGTTGCCTTGCTGGTTTTCTTGGGATCCTCCTTGGAAAATAAGGGAGTTCCTTATTGGCTGCTATAGCTCCTTCATGAGTGGCCTTTTTTTGCACCATAGAACTTTGGACAAGAATAGCATTGTTATCTTCATGTGGGTTCCTGAAGGGACTCAGAGTGGGTACCTTTCCTAGTTGTCTGAGTGCTTGATCTTCTAACTCCATTGTGATGCGGTTTTGATTCACCCTAACCTGAAGAAGTCCACTTCTTAGGTTCAGGTTCATAGCATGATCATAGATCCAATCATGACCCAGGACAAGAGGCCCCGTGAGATCCTCGTCTTGACACACTAGTACTTTGACTTTCATTAGAACATCTTGAATGTAGAGGGGAAGTTCCACCTCGCCCATGCAAGGGGTTTCCACACCTCCCAATCCTATCAAATATGCTTCTATGGGATTGACTTTTAATTGCAATTCTTGACCGTAAGAAAGTCAAAATACACTCATGGCTGCTCTTGAGTCAATCAAAGCTCTTATGATCATTGCACTCTCTCCTTGTCCTAACTCTAGGGTCACAAAGGGTCGTCGATCAACTATTCTATGGGAACATACACCTGATGCTTCGTACATAGCCATGTGATATTTTTGAGCTTCTTGAGTGTCTAACCTAGGCTCATCTCTACATTGTCTTCTCAATTTCATTCATCGGATGCATTCTAAGGCTTATGAATGTGCTTCTTCTAAAATTTGTTTTTCTTCTTCTTTACATTTCTTCGCAATGTTGAGTCGATTTAGCATCTCCTCCATGAGGGGTTATTCATATGATTTAACTTTGCATCCATTGATGCAACTAGGTAGGGAGTCACCTTCTAGAGTGGCCAATTGGACTGCTCCACTTGTTGATATTCTATTAATAATCATGGGTCCATAGCCAAGCTTCTCTAGCTTTCTTGCATGTTGGTTCAAGGTGTACACTAGGACTTAATCTCCTGCTTTCAAGCTCGTATCGTTCACGTGGGCATCAAAGTAAGCCCTTTGCCTTTTCTTGTCCGTGTATATTCCTGCAGCTGCTCCTAGTCTTGTTTCCCCTAACCGTTCAAGATTAAAGAACCTTGAAGAGAGTTTATGACCTGTCCACTGATGTTCTTGTGCTACTTTTAGTGTGGGTATCAAGAAGTGTAATGGTAGCACTACATTTTGGCCAAATACCATCTGATAGGGTGTGGCTTGGATTATTTTTTTATATGAAACTCCATATGCCCAAACAGCATGATGTAGCTGTTTATCTCAATCATAGTGTTTATTATTGACCAATTTTGCCAATACATTATATAGAACCTTGTTTGTGTTCTCAACTTGTTCGTTAGCTTGAGGATGATAGGGTTCGACTTCTTATGTATCATTAAGAATTCTTGGAGAAGATTTTCAATGACTTCATTCAAGAAGTGCATGCCTCTATCACTGACTAACTCTATTGTAACCCGTATCTGGTGAACACGTTCTCGAATAAGAACTTAGCCATTATCTAAGCATTGTTCTTCATTGTGGCCTTTACTTCTACTGATTTGGTTAGATAGTATGTAGAAACAATAATGTACTCAACATGTGAACTCTTAGCTAGGGGATTAATAGGACCTACAAAATCTATTCCCCACTTAGAGATCTCATCTTTGCGTATCTGATACTGAGTTTGCTGACAAATATCACATCGCTTCACATAGTTATGTGCATCCATGTGAAGTGTTGGCCACCAAAGATCTGCGAATAAGATTGCCTTGATCACACAATCTGGTCCAAAGTGTCCTCCTGTTACACCTTGGTGAGGAGTCTCTAAGATTTTGAGGTATTCACTCTCATGGAAACACAATCTAAGATATCCGTCTTTTCCTCATTTGTATAGATTATCACCTGTGAGTGTGTAATCTACTGCTTCTTGCTCTAAGATCCGTTGTCGAGCCAATGTCATATCTTGAGGGAATGTAAACGTCCTCAGAAAGCTTAATAAAGGCTCACTCCAAGCTGGTACTAGAGTCACTTGATATAGAGTGGCATGTTCCATTGGTGGTCTAGTACTACATATTCGACATCCCTTACATAACTTATGGACATCTGCTTCCATAGTTGGCCAATATACCCCTAACCTTTGCATCATTCATAGGGCTCCATGTTTTGAGTGATGTTGATTTAGTGCACCTACATGTGCTAATTGCAACCACTTTGCATGTTTGTCTTCATCTACAGAGCAAGCCAATATGCCTTGATAAGTGTGTTTATACACACTGCCTTCCATTATGTGGTACTTTTGAGATCTGACTACTTCCTTGTCTCTAGTTCTCAATACAGGATGTTTAGGTCCAAAGGTGAGAATGGGCACTATACTCTTAGCCCATTCAGGCATCACCTCTAGATTGAATAAGTAAGCATCAGGAAGGTCAATTGATACTCCTTGAGGAGACTCTCCCGAAGTTAGTCTAGAAAGGTGATCCGCATGAAGTTGAGTCCTACCTTTCCTAACCACGACTTCAAATTCATATTCCATTCGTAAGAGGAACCATCTTACTAATCTACCAATACTGCGAGGTTTGTTCACTAGATATAATAGTGCTTGATGATATGTAAAAATGTTAAACTTATTTGTGAGAAAATAATGTCTAAACTTCTTAACTACATACACCATGCATAATCCTTCTCTTTCAGTAGTGGTATAATTTGGTTCAGCTGCATTCAGTTGTCTACTGGCATAAGCAATTGGAAGATCCATATTGCCTTCACTAGTGGGTTGTGCCAATACACATCCAATAGCGTGATTGGATGCATCCGCTTGGAATGGCTTGTTCCAATCTGACATAGTCAAGATTGGTGTTGAACATAGTCATCACTTAAGCTCATTAAAGGAGTTTTCACATTCATCTGTCCACTCAAAGTTAGTCAAGAGGGAGTAGAGAGGCTTTGCAATGATAGCATACATATGAATGGAACATCGATAATAACCACAATTCCCATGAAAGCTTGTACTTCCTTGACATTCTTTGGCCTTGCTAGCTCTACAATAGCTCTAACATTATCCTCATCTATGGATATGCCATTCTTTGACACTATGTGTCCTAGAATCTTGCCTTGGTTGACCATGAAAACACACTTTTCAAGGTTCAGGCAGACCGGATATTCTCTACACTTGTCAAAGATTTGTGTGAGTTCAGGTATATGTGTTTTTCTATTGTTGGAATGAGCACAAAGATCATCCACATAGACTTCTAAGTTTTTATGCAAGAACTCTTTAAACACATGGCAAATTAGCCTTTGGAAGGTACCTGGCACATTGGTGAGCCCAAATGGAATTACCCTCAAAGCAAAGATGCCCCACTCTGTGGCAAAATCCATCTTATGTTGATCTTTGGGAGCAATGGCCACTTGATTGTAGCTAGAGAATCCATCAAGGAAGTTGTATACTTCCTTTCCTACTATCCTTTCTAATAGATGTTCAGTGATAGGAAGTTAACTTTCTTCAAGTTAATGCAAACTCGTAATTTGTAATTCTTTTTGGGAACCACTACAATGGGGGATACCCATTTAGTGTGCTCAAATTCATATATAAATCCATCTTCTACCAATCGATCTATTTCTTCCTTGATCTTGGCAGCATAATTGTCCTTATATGTGTATGGCTTTTGCTTAGAGGGTTTGGCTTTTGAGGTCATGGAATTGTATGTGAACATATATCAGGATCTACTCCTTTTAAGTCCTTGTAACTCCATGCAAATACATCTCTGTATTCTCTTAGCAAGGCTATCAACTCTTGCTCCACGTCCTTTGTCAAATCATGTCCTATGTATGTGCATCATTCATCACCTTCCTCTATTATCACAATGATTTTCTTAGTTTCCTCCTTGTTATCATAGGCCGCTCTTGCTAGTGCTTCTCGTTTAGACATTCTTATCATGACTCTCCGATCTTCTATTTTATACTTTCCAAAATTTTTTGGGACCTCAAACAAAGATTCTTCCTCCTCGGGTGAGACTTTTCTCTTCTTCCTTTTCTTGTCTTCATCCTTGGTGGTCACTTGTGTAGCTAGCCTTACATCATTCATAAACTCTCCTTCTTTTAGAGGGTGAGCTTCTACTTTAGAGGAATTCCTCCTCTAATGCACAAGAAGAGTCCATAATGATTGACTCTAGATAGAAGTCACTTGCTTCCTCAAGTACATTAGTTCCAGGCTTACATTCTTCAAGAACCAAATCACACATGATTGGTTCTATCATGAGAACGGAAATGTCATAGCCATCTTCATTGTAGTGTGGAGTCCATTGCGCTTCATTGATGGCTACATCCATTGTCACTAGGATTTCTGCCCAACCATGAGGTTCAAATTCTTCATTGGGAAATACTTCAGGTGCATAGGCTGGGTCTCCAATTGATCTATGAGTTTCATTTGCACCTACATCTCTAGTTTTTTCTCTTTTCTCTTCTTCTTTTGCAACTTTACATATCCATAGGTGGGTGTCTTCATGCATCCATGAGGATCCTGATCCCATGGAATGCACCAATTCTGTATCGTCTATGGCTCTATGAATGGGATTCCATTGAATGGGGGGTATATCACTATGAGAGTAATATTTGAGATTGACTTTGGTTGTAACTCCTAAGTGTTGCAAATACAAGGAATTGGTTCCCCAATCCTCCACTATTTGCAATTGCCTCATGAATGGTCTTTCCAAAAATCATCTCATAGGCCTTATATTTGCTAAAGTCACATATGACAAAAGTATTGTGGAAGGGAAATCAAGCAAGAAGAGAAGAAGAAGAAGATCAAAGTCAAGAACTGCTCAATAAAGAATGAAGATCATAAAATGAAAGAACTACCCTCTGCCCAAAGCCCCGTAGGGGCACGCATCAGGCAACAACGCAAAATAGCCAGGTCCTAAGGAATGGAATTAAAGAACAATCAGAACCAGGACATTTCATGGGAAGGACGGACCAGGGCCACGAAGTATCCATGAAGAAGTGCAAGACAATATTTGGCATGTAATAATCCTTCCGCTGATAGCGTGTGTTGGCAACACAGTAAACATGCTCAAAGCAATGCATCAGGCCCAGAGGATGTGAAAGAAGAATCAAGGTCAAGGCATTGAAACGTAATGCCAGTCTGACAAATAGGCAAAATTGACCAAGGGATGCATGCGGAAAACAAGTGACAGACAAGAAAGTAAAGCCTGTCAAGGGACGACAGAGACAAAGAGGGGGAGAGTGTTGCAGAGCAAAGTGGCACGAGAAAGGAGAGCCCCAAAATTTTCAAATTTATGGGCATATTTTTTTTCTTCAAAGTCTTAGGGAATTCCCTCAAGCCATGTAAATGCACTAGAGGAGTCCTCTAGTTGCATAATCCCAACTTGTTGTAAAATATTCCTTGTAAATTAGTAGGAAATTCACTTTTTAGTAATAAAGTGCCGGTCTCTTGTGTGAAAGGACCAATTTTAGGGCACATGTATATAATTCACTTTGTGACTCTTTGTAGACACTTTTTTGCCATTGTGAAGAAGGAGAGCTCCTGATTTTCGAAATTGCTTCTTTCCTGCAGATTTCCATCTTCTCTTTGATCTTCTATGTGTGTGTAATGCTTGGAATGTGTGTGTAGGACTGTTGTCTACCCCTCTCCATTGTTTTTGAGTTGTTGTAGTGTGTATGAGTGTGTAGGAGTTGTGGCGTGAGTGTGGGTGTTTCGTGCCATTCACTATTTGGGTCATAACTTGAAGTATAGTTGTCAGAATGGAGTGAAACCACCTCCAATAGATGTGTCTCGTTGAGAGCTTCGAAAGGAGTCTACTATTGACTATATTCGGAGTTCAGAGCTGGGAGAAATCCTCAATTTACTGAAAACTACTGTAAGTGGTATCGCAGCAGACACTTTCAATATTTCAATGAGTTTGAGAGGCGGATTAGTCTTTTCTCATGCATATGAGCTGAACCACTTCATTTTCCATTGCGTGTGCACATGTCCTCATACACTTGGTTAGGTCGTTTGATCGGATTGACAAGTAAGCGTGTGTCAATTTCCCACTTTACGCACTTGTGTGGCAAATGAGGTTTAGTCTCTTTGGCACAAGTCCTTAAGCCTTCTTGACTTAGGTACACATGTTTTTGGCACTATTGCTGGGGATCACTTAGCCAAGGTGCCTTCATGATGGTTATAGATCGAGTGTGATGAAATCGTACTTGTAGAAGTGAACTCGTTCAGTGGCAAGTAGTCAATCACTTCAGCACTTGTTACTTCACATCCCGGAGGTGTGTGTAATGAGTTTCTAGGCTTAGGGTTAGTAGGAAGGGAGAGAAGGAAGAGTTAGGGTTAGGTTAGGAGAAGAGGAGGAGAGAAGTGAGGTAGGAGTAAGTCAAGATCACCAAGAAAAATCCCAAAAAAAATTTGCCAATTTAGTGTAGTTCAGGTTCAATCATCAAAAAGTATAAAAACCAAAAAATTTCAGTTCATTTCCCACTGTTCAAAAAGCAGTATCGTGGGCGAGCAGCGATCGGTATCGTGCATGAGGTATCGTGTCTTCCAGGCTATCAAAACTAGTTTTTGAGCTCAACGTGCAAGTAAGACCTCACTAAGGTAAGACTCCATAAGATTTCATTAACAAAAACACTTTATAAGTGCATAGAAACGTGATTAGTTGTGCGACCGATATCGTGAGGGTGGTCAGAGTATTTTTTGTGCTTCTTGGAGTGAGACAGTAGGCTAGGAGTGAAGAGGGGTGAGAGAAGAGTAGGGGGAAGCAAAAATTTTTGAATTTTGATATATTTTGGCTTGAGTCTCGCGATCGGTTGAGTTTTTGGTATCGCGATACCAAAAATTCCCTTGTATCGCGATACTCGCCGAAGTATCGTATTGTCGACTACCAGCCTTGGTATCGCGATATCACTTGTGGTATCGTATCGCCGGGTTGGTATCACGATCTCATCTTACCAAAGTGGTATCCTATCGCGGTCCATTTTGGTATCGTATCGTGCCTTGCCCAGTTTAGTATAGTGATACCATACTCATATTGTATCATGCAAGTCGGTGGTATCGTATCGCCACTTGCATTGGTATCGTATCGTCCAACTTTTCAGTATGGTATCATGTGGTTTCTAGTATCGTATCGTCCCCAACTCCAGTATTGTATCGCTCAGGTTGGTGCTATCGTATCGCCACCTGCAGCAATATCGTATTGTGCAACTCCCAAGGTATCGTATCGCTAGAGCATTCTGGTATCGTATCGCACAGATCGGAGGTATCGTATCGTGTGAGAAGGTCAGTATCGTATCGTGATTAGTGGCAATATCGTATCATGTAGATACTCAGGTATCGTATCGTGGACATGTTCGAGTATCGTATCGTGCGCTTTTTGGTATCGTATCATCTGGAATTTTAGTATCGTATTGCGGGAATATCTGGTATCGTATCGGCCAGGGCAGAAGTATCGTATCGTGTGAGGAGATAGGTATCGTATCGTTGCAAACTCCCGTATCATATCGTGCCCTTCTTGGTATCGTATCGTCCAAAAAGTGGCATCATATCATCTGGGTTTCCAGTATCGTATCCTCCAACTTTTCAAGTATCGTATCATAACCAACAGCGGTATCGTATCATCTGTTGTGGCAGTATCGTATCGCCGGGGTTTCAGGTATCGTATCGTGGACATTTTGGTATCGTCCAAAGCAGTGTCGTCTAGGGGGGTATCGTCCAGAGTTTTTGAAGCATTTTTGAAGGGCAAACTTGAGGCTTTTGAGAGCCACTCAGGGAGAGTTTCAGAGACCTAGAGAGTCCTAGGAGGTGAATGAACTTGAGGTCAGGAAGAGTGCTAAGTAGTCAAAGAAGCATCATATCTTCTATGGGAAGTGTCGCTCAGGTCAGTCACCGCTCAGTCTATTTAGACACCTCTAGTTACTCAGAGGAGGAGATACCCATGGCTTTAGAAGACATGGAGGGTCCCACTCCAAGTAGAAATTTCATGACCACTGTAGAGGGAGAGTACCGTACCTCCTTACAATATGTTTCTACTAATGCCCAAGAGATTCCCATCTACCTGGATGGCTTAAACAGATCTGCGGCTAGAATGGTAACTTCCGATGCCACAATTGTGCCCAGACCTGCTGTAAAGTATGAAGGAGGAGCATACATGGACAAGATAGGTCACATCTACATAGTAACCAAATTTTCGGATTTGATCAATGAAAGGGGAGAGTTAGAGGGACAAGAAAACTCAGGGAGACCAAACCCTGAGGAGTTAGTGATGACTCCTAGAGGTAGGTCCCAAGTGACACGGGTCTTGAGAGGAGACTTGATACCTCAAGACGACTACCTATTGGAAGTCTATTTGATCCATGGAGTGGACTTATTGCTTCAAACAGACTCACCGGCCCAAGGAAGAGAAGAAAGCCCGATGACATTTTATGAACTAAAGGATCGAGAAGATGAGACTAGAATAACATACCTAGATAAAAATCGGAGAAGATATTGGTTGGTTGATGCCATAGACAGGGCTCATTTGAAATACATGGGGTTGCATGTATTCCCTGAGAGAGAGCAGGCAACCACCTCTCAGAACCCCTTTGCAACCCAACAAGAGATAGAGCACACCATGTCAGGACAAACTAGCCAATGGAGTGTTCCAAACCGTATTCATGTACAATTTGCGACTCCAAGAGTGCAACCACACAATCAGACCCACCTAGGAGTAGGTAATTAGTACCGACCAATGGTAAGACCACAACTACCAGTAGGGGGGTAGCCTGGAATACCCCCTGTTAGGCCAACAGTTCCTGCCTTCCCTGTAATGCCCAGACCGTCCGAACCACTAAGAAGACTGAGACCTATCCAAGTGGCCAAATGTGTAGGAAATTATTATGACTGATTGGGAGAACCCTACGATCACATTGCTGAATTTAAACAAGTTCTAAGGGCAGAACAAGTAGACGACTTCTTCGTGCAGTATGAGTCTTTCGGACTCACCCTCTCAAGAACGGCTCTGACTTGGTTCTAGCCATTAGCTCCCAATCAATTTGGAAACATGGAGCAATTTTTTCAAGAATTCATTGGGGAATTCACTAAGAGAGGGATTAAAAACAATTCTGCATCTTTAATCCATAGTTTTAAACAGAATCCTAATGAAACAGTGAAAACAGCCACCCAAAGATTCAATCAGTATGTTTATAGATGCCCAGCTGCAGAGAGGCCCACTCAACAAAAAATCGTTTCATTATTTTTGGATGGACTCATGAATGGAACCCTAAGAACTTTAGTTTACGTGAAGAGATTACAAACCCTGAGTGAATTTCTTCAAGAGTGCATTGACCTAGAAGACAATCTAGCATAGGATCTCAAGAGCACACCCAACCCCACTAAATCAGAAGACTCACGGAGTACTATTACTTCTAACTCCAGTAATGTGGAGGAATTAGCAGAGTTGGTAGCAAAGAAATTGGGAGTCCAAGGACATAGACCAACACCCGGCTTTAAGAGTGCCCATGTTACGAAGATGTAGTCTATGTGGAGGAGATCACCCTACACACATGTGTGTGGGAGGAGGGACCGGTGCACATTAGACATATTCATACAACAGACAGCTTCAACAAGGAACTGCCTTGTATTTCCACATAGAACAGAAATACACCAATCACACCACAGAAAACTGTCCATTCAATAGGCAGGCACGACCTTTACAACCACCTCAGTATCAACCATACGGATATCCACCTAGAGAGCCAGGCAGAGAGATGGCCAGGTACAATCCCTATTCAACACCAACAGGAGCACCGAGGCCATATGAGCAAGTACCATATCCACCACCCCAACTAGTGTTAGGACCACAACTGTCACAACCTCAACAAGTGGTACTTGTAAAGTATGCCCAACCGGAAGAAAATTTGGAAATAGCCATAGTGCCCGCCTCAACGATGTCCAGTGTAGAATCAGCAAACCCTGGATATGAGCTGCCCCCAAGAGATGTCCAGTGTAGAATCAGCAAAGCTATGATCAGGGCTATGGAACGGAGGTAGCAACTTTGATGTATACTGCACCTAAAGTGCAACCACCTGTGAGACCACCCATTAGGCCGCCTGTGTCGAGAGGACCTTGTTATAGATGCGCAGGAGACCATTTTATTAGAGAATGTCCTCAACCTTACAATCCACCACCCCCTAGGACTTGGGAAGGATATTGTAATGATTGGGAAAAGGAACATCTTTTTAGAGATTGCCCAAAGAATCCAACCATAGTCCAAGACACTGCACCAATTAATGTAATTGAAGTGATAGAAGCACCTGGAAGTGATAAGGAATACACAGTGCCCTTGAAGGCCATTACAAGAGCCCAAACAAAAAAGCAAAAAAGAAAACAACCAGAACGAGAACAAGAAAACGATAGAATGACAAGTCCCAAAATTCAGATAGTGGAAGATTCAGAGGACCCACGTGAGAGTAGGTAGAACACAAAAACACAGAAATGGAAGGAAAGAAGAGAAAAGCTCAAAGATAAATGGATGAAACACAAAAGTCAAGAAAATAGGAAACAAACCAGAAACAAGCAAGAACATAAAGAACAAGGGATTCGGGAAGAGGTTCCCATTCCGCCGCTTATCCAAGAAGTAGAGAAACCAGGATCAATTTTAGCTGACCCAAAACCTGATGACCTAGACATGTGGCTGAAAGCTTACCAAGCTAGAATCACTTTTTTGAACTTCATCCGCATTACACAAGGATCCGAAGCGATCATTTTTTATCTTTCAACCATTCCGAACCGCTTAACACTCATGGCCTATTATTCACAACTTATGTTTTTGCCGTCAACATACATGCAGACCTTTGAAGAAGCATTTTTCACCGGCTTCTTTGAAATAGATTCAGAAATTTTTGTCAAGATGACTTCGAACCTGAATGCACGTCTGGTGGTGTTGAGGGTTCGAGGTTCAACACAACATCAAATTAAAGAACAAACAGAAATACTTATTTTTTCCTATTGGCACTGCTCTACATACGCAGAGATTTCCACCGAAAATTGCATTTAGTTATCCACCGGAATTTCACCGAAATGTTTCGTTCCGGTGCTTTCTACTGTGTCAGATTTACTCTGTCACTTGTTCAATTACTACCTTCCAAGATTTCTAGCTTCTTACACACTCACAGTCATATGAATTACGTTGCACCTCTGTGTAGACTACTTGAATCTCTCATTAAACTTAACAGAGAAGATTTGAAGAAATATAGAGAAGAACTACTGTTTTGGAAAACATCTGTTGTTCGTTTCCTTGGTAAACATAAATATCGCGAATACAGATTTTTACATGTATAAGAACTTCATAGATTTCATACTGGAGCATTCATCACAAAGTTACATCAGATATGAAAGTCATAGTCATTTCTGTGAAGACAGACTTTCTTCGGTCCTCCCAAAACCTTGTCAGAAATAACTTCTTCTTTTCCACTGTAGTGACGCTACTTCCTCTCATCAAAGTCTACTTCTCTTCTCAGAACTTCTACCTCCTTCTTGCGGTGGTTGCGCTCTCTCTTCTCGTGACTTCTTTCTCCTTACGGTTTTTTTCACGAGCTCCTTTCATATAACTTCCCCCTTTACTTGCGACATGTCCTTTTTAATCTCATCGTAGCCGTCTTTTTTCTTTCTCGTTTTATTTTATTTTATCAGATCTCCCTGGCTTCAACACCTGGCACAGCCCGGTGGGTAATTTTGTCAAAAATTAGACTCGAATTTGACAATCCCTTGATCATATAAGATTATCTCCCGTGACTGTTTGGAAATCTGCTCTTCTTCCACCCTAATCTTCTCATTCTGCAAATTATCAACATCTTCCGCTGCACCATCCTGCTTTTCTCGAAAATCTGCATCAAATATTTCCACCTTTTCTTCTAATTTCCTTTTCAACAATTGTTCCCGCAATTCTGCAATTATATGTATCTGCTCCTCGATCTGCCTTTTTTGAATGTGCGCTTGCAAATACTTCTGCCACTCTTCATAAGCATGCATAGACTTCTTCGCACTAGACAATTCTATCGCATATTGCAACTTATCATTATGCAATTCCTCCAACATACATACCTTTTTATCCAATGCTTCCTGAAGTTTGTTAGTCTTCTCCTGCAAAGACTGATAATCATTCTCATTAATAAATACTTTTTTCTGTTCATGCCGAAACAAGTTTTCCTCTTGCTGTATCTTCCTTTCGCACTAGCACTTCTCTCTTCCTCATACACCCTCTCATGACTCCTACTTCAAGCATTAATACAGAAGACGCAGGAAAAAGTGTTATCCTGGAAACCTTTAAGTAAAACTGAAAATATTCTTTCCACAAGTGCGACTGCTTGAACTGCCACTTACTATAATGATGATCGTACTTACGCACGTAACACTTTATGCGACTTAATAATATTTTAGCATGGATTATCATAAAAATCATCCACAATCGATTGCCCCACATATCAATAATCCACTTAACAAATCTTCTACGCATGCTAGAATAAGCATGGAACATAACAAACATTCGTACTTCAAGAATACGAAATTGATATTTAAATTCCTCAATACTACATCTTATGATGCAAAAGCTTCCAATCATATAATTCTGACAAATTGTACTTTGCAAGATAATCATTGGTCGAACACTAGCTTTCTTTTCATATTCCCCTCGATGGCGCTGCTGCTTCTGGAGCTGCTGACTTGGAATACGAAGTATACTGATTTCCAGCATATTATTACTTATAGACCAAGAATATTCCTTAGTTTGTATACCCTGATTTAACAATATTGCATCATCCATCATTGGTCCTAAGCTCATCCGAAACTCACTGTTGAACTGCAACTGTAAACCTATTTTCCATTGAAATCGTAAAAATTTACTTAATGTAGTTTTAGACCAACACGAGGTCAAAAAACACTGTACTACTGATAAAAATGTAGAGAAATAAACTCTTTTACTGCGATGATCACAAACATTGCTGAAGTGTTGTTCTGGATTATAAACAACTTGCACCATATTAGCAGATAACCAGTCCAAATGTGGCGGCTTCCCTTGAAATAATTTCAGCCTAAATCCATTTATTGGCTTGTCCATCCATGTGCCAAACACATCTGCCACTCGAAAAGTGCCTTGACCCAAATCTTGCACAATCTGGTATGGGCCCTTCTATCTCAATGTAAGCTTTCCTGGATGGGGTCCTAGCTTAGAATTATACACCATCACCCAATCACCTTCTTTAAATAACTTAAACTTCACATTCCGATTTACCCAAGATTGTCACCGCTTTTGAATCACTTCTGTAATATATGCACTTATCAAACGATCCTCCTCAATCTGTAAAAGGTATTTACTCGTGTGTTTAACCGATAACTCCGGTGACATCTTCTCTGCCGTAATCCGCAAACTAGGAACTACAAACTCCATAGGTACTACTGCCTCCGTTCCATATACCACTCGGAAAGGTGTCATACCTGTTGTCACTTTAAATGCTGTTCTGAATGACCATAAAGCCGAATCAAACAACAAATCCCAATTCTTCTGATTTTCATGCACTAACTTTTTAAGAATACGCATTAGAGTTTTATTCGTACTCTCTGCCTGCCCATTTGCTTGAGGATGATAAGCTGTAGTCTTTTTATGCATGATCAAATGAATCTTTGTTAATTCTGAGATCACCTCCTTCAAAAAATGAGTACCTCGGTCACTCACTAACTCAATCGGACACCCAAACCTGGTCATAATATTACGATAAAGAAATTTTGCCACACTTGCTGCCTTATTATCTTTCAATGCCACTGCCTCCCCCCATTTTGTACAATAGTCAGTTGCCACCAATATGTATCTATTACCGCGCTGAGTGGTAGGTATAATAGGCCCCACAAAATCCATGCCCCATTTTTGGAAAGGATCCAATGGTAGTATCGGATGATCAGTCATCCGGTCAGAGTTATTAGGTTGGCCTAACCTTTGGCAAATCACACATCCTTTGGCATACTCATGTGCATCTTTAAACACCGTTGGCCACCACAACCCAGCTTGTAATAATTTCTTTCCTGTAATATCACCTGACAAATGACCTCTTGCAGAACCGGAATGTTCTTCCTGTAAAACAGCTAATTGTTCATAGTCTGGTACACATCTCCTGATAACCTGATCCACGCCCTTCTTGTATAATGCCCCTGCTATGACCAAATACGGCCTACTTTTAAGGGCAAACTTCCTCCTTTGATCAGGTGTAAAGTACTGTGGTAATGCACCCTCCGTCAGGAAAATTAATAACTGCTCATACCAAGAATCTGCCTCCACTACATGCGCCGTAAACAACTCAACATCCGGAAATACATCAAGTGCACCGGTGGGTGTTTCGCCTGATTCCAATCGACTATTATAATCTGCCATCGCATGCTCTTTGCCCGGAGTATGCACAATCACAAAATCAAATTCCTGTAACAAAAGCATCCACGTGGCTAATCGGCCTGTTAATAAGGGCTTCTTGATTAAGTAAACCAAAGCCTGATGATCCACATGAAAAACAACTTTATTGCCCAACAAATAATGTCGAAACTTGTTAAGGGCATATACCATCGCCAAAGCTTCTCTTTCCATCACCGGATAATTTCTTTCAGCCGCAGCCAATACCCTACTGGCATAATAGACAGGTCTATACCATCCTTTGTCTTTTTGCTGCATCAAAACTGCTCCTACGGCCACATCCGATGCATCCACAAATATGTGAAAAGGTACTGACCAGTCAGGTGGTTGTAATATGGGTGCTACCGATACCATCTTTTTTAACAACTGAAATGCTTTCTCTTGAGCATCAGCCCACATAAACGGAACATCCTTCTTGGTCAAATGCGTTAGTGGTAAGGAAACATTTGCTAAATATCTTAAATATCTGGAATGCCACTTGATCTGACCCACAAACCGTATTACTTCTTTTACATTAGTCGGTGCTTTAGCTGTACGTATAGCTTCAATTTTCTTAATATCAATAGCCATTCCTGCTTGTCATATAACATGGCCCAATAAAATACCACTTCTGACCGCAATCACACTTTTAAATGGATTCAATACCATCCTAAACTGCCGACATCTTTCAAAACATGCTTTCAGGTATAGTAAGTGCTTAATCATTTTACCGAAAACCAAAAAATCATCGACAAATACTTGCATAAAGTCCTGTAGATAAGGTTCAAACACCTTATGGGCCACATAATTGAACGATGGTGGTCCATTCTTCAAGCCAAAGCTCATGACCGTAAACACATAAGCTCCAAATTCTGTAATAAATGATGTTTTGTGCTGATCCTCCTCAGCCACACTGATCTGATTATAACCAGAAAATCCATCCAAAAAACTACACATTTCATGGCCTGCGACCGCATCCAACATTGCATCACAAAACGGCATAGGAAACGGGTCTGTAATAGTTGCCGCATTTAACTTTCTATAATCAACACAAATTCGGAGCTTCCCATTCCTTTTAGGGAACACTATGATAGGAGATAGCCAAGTGACCTGATTCACCGGTTTGATAAATCCAACTGCCAACAATTTATCAATCTCTTCCTTTACTTGTTTAGCAAAGTTAGGATTCATTCTATATCTTTGCTGTGCCACAGGTACTCCATCCGCCTTCAAATTAATCCTGTGTTGATGCAACTGTGGATCTATGCCTTTTACTTGAGTATAATCCCAAGCAAACACATCTACATACTCTTTAAGCAGACAAATAAGATCCTCCTTAAACTGTTCTTCCAATGTTTTACCAATCCGCACCATCTTGGGTTCAGCTTCTGTCCCTAAATTAACCTCTTACAGCTCCTCCTCCTTCACCCGCATAGAACTTGCATATTTCTGATCGTACATCCTTTCGACCCGCGTAATTATCTCTTCCTCCTGGTGTTCCATCTACTGCTGCACCGGAATGTCCATACGTTGGTCAAACATCTTTTGTAAATAGGCACCTGCCACCTGTTCACCCGGACCTGGCTCTTCTACTTTCAACCCACTATTATAATCCTTACTTAATATTCCTTCAACATCAACTTCTAATACCGGCACCACCGTTGGGTTTGCTTGCAAAAACTTTTCCTCTTCATCATCTTTAATCTCATCCGCCAAGTTAATGGTCTGAGCCATAAGTGGTTTTTCTTGTACCGACATATTTTTTCGTCCACGCATAGGAATCCTCACGTGCTTTTTACCCTTGGTAATCATTACTACATTCAAGCCCCAATCCTGCTTGACTTTGGCGAGCTGAAACCAAGGTCTCCCCAACAACATTTCATACGGATATGCGGACTCAAACATTCGGATGACCACAAAATTAACCATAAATGTCATGCTGAAAATAATAATTTGTTGTTGCTTTAAAATGCCAACTAGCTGTACTCGTGTTTGATCCGCCATTTTTACCTGAAATGGTGCTGGAGCCAATACCCCTCTTCCCATTTCAATGAAAATATGCTCAGGTAATATGTTTACTCCTGATCCTCCATCAAGTAACACTTCTGCAAATCGCCGGTGGTTGTACTGCACCTGAATGACTGGTACTACAAAATCCACGTCTGCTGGATCAATACTGTTAGCCGAGATAGAAGGGATCAATCTAACTTCGGGCTCTACATGATACCCAAGTAGCTTTTTCAACAATTTCTCTCGAAACACCGGTACCAAGGATAACAGTTGATCCAAGGACAACTGTAACGGGGAGCTAATGATTTCATCAAACCAATCATTTGCCAAGCTTTGCTGATCCGACACCTTATCCCGCTCCTTGATGGGAGGTATCAATTTCACACCCTGTTGTTGCTCAGTCTGACCTCCACCCATCGCGTGATTAGAAGACTCATCTCGAACTTGCTTCAAAACCTTGTCTCGAATTCGTCTTTGTTCCTGCCAATCAATAGGGCCTTTATTCCTTGATCTTGTCACTGCCAACACTTCGACTTCTTTACCTTTCCCACATTGTTTACAATCACGCTGCCATTGGTTAGTCTTCTCAACGTGCATTCGGTCAGAAGTACCAGGTGCATCATGGGCTCCATCCATTTGCTCTGGCCATTCTATCAGCATTGCATTCGCCTGAGCCGCCTGCTGCCCCTGTTGTTGATGTTGTCCCTGTTGATTATGCTGATTATACCGAATGAGAGGTATAACTCTTTCTTCACGATGCTTTACCCACAAAGGACAGTTCGGCCCTATCCAATGATCAGGAGCTGAACAATACCCACAAGGCATTACCCTTGGTGGTCGACCTTGGTGATTGCCATGTTGGTTATTCCCTTGTTGATTGCCTTGATCTCTCCATGGGGGTCTCCCTTGTTACTGTCTCGGAAAATTACCTCGCCCTGGGATGGGAATAGCCTGATTGGCCGCTACGTCATTTAAATTTCTATTGTCTTGTCGAGAACTTTGCCCTCTATGCTTAGGGTTATACCAACACTGAGTTGTTGTATGTCCCTCTTTGTCACAGATATCACAAAATCGTTTCTCCTTTGGAGCTAGTATAGAATATCCATGTCTCTTTAACTTATTAATCCATTCCTCCTCTTTACTGTGCTTAGCTTTATGCTTACGATGCTTTGTCTTCACTATTTCATCATCATAGTCATCAGTGTCAGAATCACTGGAACTCTTGCCCGACTCCTTAGCTGAATCCGATTCAACCTCTGAACCAGAATTAGACTGCTTCTTTTTGGCTCGTCCGAACCTTCTTTCAAACCGCGTTGCTGCTACTACTAACACATCAAAACCATTTGCAATGTCCACACTGGCCACCGCATATCTTATTGTGCTCCTTAATCCTTTCAAAAAAAATCCTGCCAACATCTCATTAGTAGGTCGTTCATTACCTTGCAACCTTTCCATTAAAGTCCGGAACTTTTGAGTGTTGGAGCTAGTCTATGACAAGCCTAAGTATTGGCTTGAGTCTCACAAAGTCTTAGAAGAAGCTTTAAAAAGAAGACTATGTAAAGTTCACTTGTGAACTACCTCTTGTAATTTTTTGAAGAGTTTACTTAATGTAAAAGTGAGAGAATCTTAAGTGGTTGAGTCCACTTGATCAAAAAGGGAAAGAGGAGCCACGAATTCGTGATTTGTGGTAGGTAGAGAATCAAATCAATCACTGATTGATTGGAGAGTGATTGAGGGAAGTTAGCCTCCCAAACTCAACTATAAATAGATGGCTATTTTAGTCGTGGTTAGAGAGACCTATGTGAAGACCTCCAAGAGCTGAGCTTTATGCCATATCAAGGTGTGATTACAAGGCACAAATATGTATCAGTAAGTCATTGTATTGTACAAGCAATATACTTTCATTTTCAGGATTATTTGAGTTCATCTTTCCATGTTCTTGTGAAGTGTACTACTCACGCCATTACTCTCAGTTTTTCTCAGTCAGCTTGCAGAGATGTTTTCTTTGAGCTTGGTGCATCCTCTTCAGTGATATAACTTGCCAAAGTTAGCTCTATAAGTCTACTATATGCTCAAAAATTTTCATGTCATTTGAATGTTGCAATCTTCAGTTATGTTCAGTTGAAGTCAACAGTGTCTGTGCATTTTCACTTCTCTATCAGGTACCCGACTTTTGCATTCATCTTGTCAGAGGTTTTTCTCAGTGGTTACTTACCCAAATTCAGTGATTTAAATCTTGTTGGATTCCAGTTACTGTCTAGTATAACCATACAAATTTTCATAATCATTATATTCCTACATTTTGAGTTATGATCATTTTTCGGCTCATTGGTCTCAAACTATAGCAGCCCGTGAAAATCGGGATGATGTCATCACTTGTTAAAACTCATTCTCAGTGTGTGATTTATTATTTTTGATGAGATTACTCTTGAAAGTTAGCTCTTTAAGCTACCTAGACTTCACCAAGAGGAATTAAGCTAATTGTTGTTGTGCTCAGAGAATTATGTAAAACACTGGACAGGTGTATGAACCAAGAATAGCAAGTTTTCACCTCTGAGCTAACTCCAACTTATCTGTTTTGATCTATCTTTTTGAGAGTGATCTTTTCTCTGAGCTTGGTGCATCCTTGTTGGAAGAAGCATTTTTGGAACCTTTTTTGAAGGAAAAATATTGTAAAATGATAAAAATTTGTAGAAATATTTATGCAAATGTTGTAAAAATAAGGAAGAGTCTTCCTTATGTAGGATAGAATCTTATGTATTTTTTATAGAATTTTTGGAAACTCTTAGATAGCATATTTTTAGAATAATAGAGGAAAGGACCAAAATTCAAGTGTGAAAGAGGACACTTGAAAATGTATAAAAGTAAATTTTCTCTATTTTAGAGAGGTTGGTTAATCATTTGTACATGCTATCAATAGAGAAGAGAGAGTTTCTGCTGAAATCGTGTTTTCTCTTGTTGTGTGTTTCCTTTGATGTGAAATCTTGTTTCTTGCTTAATCATGGAGATTTGTGAGTTTCATTTGTGAAATACTGAGTAAGATGTATGAGGAGAGATGATTACTGATGTATTGAGTGAAGGAGGATTGAAGAATGTGGCAGAAATGTGAAAATCGTCTGTTGGTACAGAATCGCGATTGTCTCGTCTCTGTGATACAGGTGATATTTTCCAATTCTGATTTCATATTTGTATTCTGATGAGAAAATAACATGAATTAGACACAAAGATCATAGAAAATGATGAAGATTTGCTCTAGATAAGGTAAACCCTAGATATTTCCTCTTCATTTTCATTTTCTCAGAATCCCAGCCATCCATCTCTTATTTCTATGAATCTATCATCTAGAAGGGGCTGTGGTCTTATGGATATTCCTAGGATTGACAAAATAAAGATGATTTGTTGATTCTTTTGTACTTCATGATTGGAGAGGACAACTCCAAAGTCAATAACAAACATTTTTTGGCGCCGTTGCCGGGGATCATTCCAAAAACTTCATTGAAGTTGGACCTTTGCTGGATCTTCTGTTGATGATGGTAACCAACACAAGAAAAAGGTAAAACTCATCAATCAAGGAATGTTCACATGAATAGGTAGATGTCATTGTTTGTCTTTGGGGAAAAAAGAAAGCAATTGATATCTTGTAGAATTGGAAGTGCTGAAATCTTTGTAAATTGATAGTTGCTCATCATATTGTTGAAGTAAAAGTGCAGGTGTATGGAAGACTTGAGCCAAGAAAGCTGAAGATGAGGTAACTTGAGTCTATTTTTGCATTTCTAGATTTCTTTTTGCCCAAGTACTAGGCACCATGGGAGATCTTGGGAAGATAACATGGTGATACTAAGGAAAGGACAGTTAAAGTAGCTAGAGGTAAGCATAAAGGATTCAGTTGTTGACCAAATCTAAGCATCAATCTTGAGTTGTTCTGCATTTTGAAAAGAAAGATGTGATTGAGTTTATCTTTGCAAAAATTGTTTGCCTTCCATAACACATTTTCATTTGAGAAATTTTCTTTTGCACTTTAGTGATAGCTAAAGACTTAGAAACTCATAACCAATCAAGAAACATGGGGTCAGTGGATTACCAAAACCAGAAACCCTAAGTAAAGTGTTCTCCTTTATTTTTAGGGCAAAAATACCAAACAAATTCATAAAATTCCTCAAAAATAATCAAACAAATTTCTTTTCTTGTTAGGAAGTTGAAGTGAAGTGTTGTGGATAAGGGCGATAGTGAAAAAGAGGAAAAGAAAACAAAAAATAGTCAAAAAACCAGAAAATTAGATAACACGATTCTCTGCACAGAATCGCGATTTTCTGAAAAAAATGTTGATTCTGGGGCAACATTTCAAGTGGTTGTTGAATTGAAGTTGTTAAAGGGTATTGAAGGGAATTAAGAAGAAGAGACTACTCCAATGGGCATATAATCAAAAGTATGCAAAAAACACGATTCTCTACACAAAATCGCGATTTTCTGTAAAGGAAAAATTTTTGGAAATTTTTTGCATATTTGGGTACTTGGAGACAAGAAAGTGTAGGGGAGATCATTAAGATTGAGTGAGTGAAATTAAATAAGTAAAAGAGGGGGAAAAATTGGAAATCACACAAAATCGCGATTTTCTGGACACTATAAAAACCTGAAATTCTAAGAAAAATTCATTTGAGTGAGAGTGAGTGAGAGAGAGAGAGAACAAAATTGCGACTTCCAGCAATCAGTGGACTTTTGAGAATTTCTCTACCAAGCAAGCAAGGTAAAACTTTATCATTAATTTGGAATACATATTTTTGAATTAAGTGATCACATAGCACCTAGAAATGAGAAAATAAATAAAAATCACGGAATTGCGATTTTCTGTTTTTTGAGTTTTTTCTAGGAAAACCTTAAAATTGCATGTAAATGTTTCATTGCATGTCAAAATTTCAATAAGGCGATTCTAGTAGAGAAAAAAATTTTGAAAAATCAAAACTTGTAAAAATAAAAAAAAAAAAAAAAAATCACTCAGAATCGCGATTCTGTAAATAACACACAAAATCGCAATTTTGAACGATTAAGAGACAACATCGCGATTCCCAGAACGCGATTTTCTTAAAGAAAATCGTGTTTTTACAATCTGTGAGCAATCACGATTGTCTGGGGATCAAAATCGTGAAAAATCACGATTTTCACTGAAAATCGTGAAAAAACACAATTTTCACACAAAGTCGTGAAAAAACACGACTTTCACTGAAAATCGTGAAAAAAAATCGTGAATAAACACGACTTTCACTGAAAATCGTGAAAAAACACGATTTTCACACAAAGTCGTAAAAAAAACACGACTTTCACTGAAAATCGTGAAAAAACAGGATTCTCACACAGAATCGTGAAAAAACATGATTTTCACACAAAGTCGTGAAAAAACACAACTTTCACTGAAAATCGTGAAAAAACACGATTTTCACTAAAAATCGTAAAAAAAAAACACGATTTTCACACAAAGTCGTAAAAAAACACGACTTTCATTGAAAATCGTGAAAAAACACGATTCTCACACAGAATCGTGAAAAAACACGATTCTCACACAGAATCGTAAAAAAACACGATTTTCACACAAAGTCATGAAAAAACACGATTTTCATTGAAAATCGTAAAAAAACATGATTTTCACACAAAGTCGTAAAAAAACACGACTTTCACTGAAAATCGTGAAAAAACACGATTTTCACACAAAGTCGTGAAAAAACACGACTTTCACTGAAAATCGTGAAAAAACACGATTTTCACACAAAGTCGTGAAAAAACACGACTTTCACTGAAAATCGTGAAAAAACACGATTTTCACACAAAGTCGTGAAAAAACACGACTTTCACACAGAATCGTGAAAAAACACGATTCTCACACAACATCGTGGAAAAACACGATTTTAATTAGAAAATCGTGAAAAATACAAAAATAATCAGAAAATCGTGAAAAAACACAATATTCACAGAAAATCATGAAAAAACACAATCTTCACAGAAAATCGTGAAAAAACACAATCTTGACAGAAAATCGTGAAAAACACAAAAATAGTCAGAAAATCGTGAAAAATACAAAAATAGTCAGAAAAAAAAGTGAAAATTAATACTTTAGACAGAAAATCGTGGAAAAACACGATTTTAATCAGAAAATCATGAAAAACACAAAAATAGTCAGAAAATCATGAAAAATACAAAAATAATCAGAAAAATTGTGAAAAAAGTAATACCTTAATTAAGAAACTGTGACAAACACTCTGTTGAGTTTGAGATTGAGAAAATCAATTGAATGATACTTAGATCTGGAAACAAACTTTCTAAACAAGATCTAACAAGAAAGGAGACAGAAACAGTAAAAGGCAAAGGGCAAAAAAGAAGTTTAGGGCAAGAAAACAACATGGAAAACATAAATGAAACAAACAAACCTATGGAAACTGGGGATTTTAGAAATATCCTCAAGTATATGTATACAAATAGGTTTGGAACCTATGTATATCAGGATGGAATGCATAAATTTCTCATTAGATTGAGGAATTTAGAAGTTCCCCTGAATATAACTCCTGTAGCTCAATTTAAAGATGGGAGATATGAAGATAGGCAAGGATGTGTGTACATATTCTCTCAAGACCCAGAAAATTCAAATGATCTAGGGCAATGTACTGACAAAGGACCTTGGGAACATAACATGGAGCAAACAAATTTTCCTAGGCCAAATGAAAACTATACTGGTAATGAACAACAACATGGGAGGAGGACACAGATTTCCCCTAATCCCTTTGACAAGGAACCAGAAGGATATAATGATTTCCCACTCAGAAGAAGATTCCATTGGCAGCCTCAGGGTAGAATGCTTAGACCATATCAAGTTGCCAAATGTATGAAGAACCAATATGAGGGTTATTCAGATCCTCATGCTCATGCTGCAGAATTTAGGCAATTGATTAGAGATGAAGAAGTAGAAGATTACAAAGTACTATTTGAGGCATTTGGTTTAACCCTAACAGGACCAGCCTTATCTTGGTTCATTCCTTTGAGAAAGGAAATGTACCAAGATATTGAATCTTTCTTAGAAGCCTTCATTAGGGAATTCTCTAAGACCGGGATAAAACATAGTACAGCCACATTGATACATAGTTTCAAACAACAAAAGGATGAAAATGTTAGAGAAGCAGCCAAAAGATTTAAACAATACATTGATAGATGCCCAAGAGAGGAAGTACCTTCCATGGCAAAACAAGTGTCCTTATTCATTGAGGGTTTGAGAAGTGCCCAACTAAGAACCCTAGTGTATTATAGAAGATGTTCTGATTTAGCAGCCTGTGTAAAGGAAGCAATAGATTTGGAGGACAACAGAGGTCAAGATCTGTTAGCATTTGATCAACCTAGATCATATGAAGACAAAATTCCTCCAGCAGAAGAGTTGGCTCAGGCTATTGCTAAAGCCCTAGAGGTAAGCACTAAAACTAATCTGATAAACTCTAGGATAAACACAAATAAAAAATGTTACATTTGTGGAGAAAATCATCTGGCACAACAATGCCCATATCAGAAGCCACCACACTTACAAGATAGGAAGACACTTAAGTACTGTACATTAGAGAGAAAATGGACAAACCATACGAGGGAGGAATGCTTCTATAACAAACAACCCATTAAGGAAAGAGATTACATGGCTCAAAGAGAATCAGGCTATACTGAACAACCAAGACCGGTGCTTGGACAACAACCTCCTATACCAACTAATGTGGTACCAATCAAGTATACACCAATAGAGGAGGGGAATTCAAGACTAAGATCACCATATAAGGAAGAATATCAATGGAGTGAGGGATACCAAGAAGATTGGGGAGAATATGAAATAAGAGAACCTGAGTTAAAAGCACTAGACTTGGGAAATGGGAAAATTGAAATGGACACAGCAACATTCATGTATATTACCAACAATTACATGTCCAACCAAAAACCTCAATTCAAAGGGGGACCAAAGATAACTTGTTATAGGTGTGGGGGAGAGCATTTCATTAGAGATTGTCCGCAACCTCCTACATTGAGAATAGAGGGAGCCTACTGTAAGGATTGTGGCAGAGAACATTTGATAAAAGATTGCCCAAAGAATCCCCAAAAACAACAGAACACACCTAATAACATACCCTTAAAAACAGTTAACATTATGGAGCAGGAAGAATTGAGTGAAAATGACCAAGTAGAAATGAATATGATAACAAGGGCACAAGCCAAACAACAAGGAACAATTAAGGAACAAAATGAAAGTTCAGCCTCAAAGGTGAAGAGAAATAGGCAAAAAGGGAAATGGGAAAAGAAGAAAAGGATGGGCAAAAATTTAGAAGAAGACAATCAGGATCAGTCAAAAAGTACTTCTCCTAAGAAGACATCAAATCAGTCGGAAATAGGAAGTTCTCAGAGTCTAGACACCCTAATCAAAGCATATAAGGGTAGGATTCAAGAAGGACCAAGTCCTACAGATCATGCAGTGGCCTATCCCATACCAGAGTTAGAGCATGAAAGGACGCAAAAATGCAAACAAATCATTCAGGAAGTACATCTCAGAATGGGGGAAGGAAGTAGCTCGCACAGAACAATTGAACAACTTGAGAAAACAAAAACAAGGGAAAATGCTGACACAAAAGAAAAGACACAAATAACATTCCAGATGATTATAGATGAACAATGTAGTATTACATGTCACACAACATGGGAAGAACTGTTGAAACAAAATCCTCACTTACAAAACAAACTGAATAAAGGGGAAACAATACCTGAAAACATTCATTCACCATTACAAGAATTAGAGGAATTATGGTACATTCCTATTGATAAAATAGGAGGGTATTGTGAAGGGGAAGAAGGAAATTCAACCCTAAAGATACAATATGGAAAGAACTTTGCTAAAGCCATTTTGGATAGTGGATCAGGAGTGGCCATAATGACTAAACAAACTTGGGAGAAATGGGGAAGCAATGAATTACTACCCACTAAGATGAGATTGCAACTTGCAGATGGGCATATAGAAAAACCCCTAGGTATTTGGGAGAAAGTAATTGTGGACATATGTGGAACAGAAATAGAACATACTTTTGCCATAGTAGAATTTCCACAATCCACTTCATATGAAATCATCCTAGGAAGGCCTTTCATGAGACAAATGCAAATTGTGCAGGATTGGGGTAATGATTGTTTATATCTCCAAAGTAAAGGAAGAATAACAAGAGTGAACTTAAGAAATGGGCACTATTGTGATATATCTCCACAGGAATGGTACAAAATACATCAAAATCAAGAGGAAAGTGATGAATCAGAGTTGGAGGATCAGGAAGAGAGTGAATCAGCAATATGGAAGTGTAACATAATAAGAAACCTCACCAATAGAAAAAGGAGACTGAAAAGAGAAGATTGTGTGGAAAGAAGAAAAGTGCAAGATGAAAGCTATGTGCCACAACAATTTAAGGATGAAGAGTTTGAGCCCTACGGCTGGAACCAAATTTTGGCTACCATGGACATAGCCAGTGAGGAGTATGTAGGAGTGGAATTTCAAAATGAAGAAGGGTTTGATATTTTTCACATTAGTATAAACATGATAAGTATATCAAAAACAGAGGAAGATCAAGATTCAAAAATGGTATTAGAAAAAGGAAAAACAAAATATTTGGAGAGAGTAAAAGCTGAAGATGCAATCAAAGATAAAATCTCAGGCAAATACAAGGAGCATAAACACATAGAAATGGAAAAGGAACAAGAAATTGAGAAGAGAGAGATGGGAACAAACAAGGATCAACACTTTGATGTACCAGCAAATTTTAAAACCTATGAAGTAGAAGACAGATTACTTCTAAAAATGAAACCAAAGAGAGAAAAAAGGAAAGGAGAAGCTTATGATAATGAAGAACAAACTAAAAAGATCATGATTACTCAGGAAGAAGGAGAGGAAAGACATATTGTAATAGCTGATGATATGACCATAGAGGAAGAAGAAGCAATAAAGAACCTGGCAAAGAATTATAGGGATGTATTTGCTTACAGTTATAAAGATTTAAAAGGGATTGATCCAAGAATCTGTGAGCACAAAATTCCTATGACTCCAGATGCAAAACCTAGTAAACAGAGACATTATACATTCAATGATAAATACTCTGCCAAGATAAAGGAAGAAATTGACAAGCTGTTGGCTGCTAACTTCATTTATGAAATTGAGTATACTGAATGGATATCACCTATAGTTGTGGTACCAAAAAAGAATGGAAAACTTAGGGTATGCATTAACTTGAAAAAAGTGAATGCAGCAACTATAAGGGACAATTATCCATTGCCAATAACAGATCATCTTCTTGAGAGAGTTGCAGGAAAGGAAGTTTATAGCTTTTTAGATGGTTTCTCAGGATACAATCAAGTACCAATAGCCTTGGAGGACCATCATAAGACTGCCTTTTCTACAGAATGGGGGATTTATGCTTTTAGGGTTATGCCCTTTGGATTGACCAATGCCCCAACAACTTTTCAAAGATTGATGTGTCATATCTTCAAAGAATTCCTGAGAAATGTGATGGAAATCTATGTAGATGATCTGTGCACTTTCTCTTTAAAAAGACAGGATCATTTACAAGATTTAGAAAGAATATTCAGGAAATGCAGGACATATAGAGTATGCTTAAATCCTGAAAAGTGTGTATTCTATGTAAGACAAGGAAGAATGTTGGGTCACATAGTTTCAAAAAATGGAATTTCTACTGATGAGAAGAAGATAAAAGCTATAATAGAGCTTCCAAGACCTACAAATGTGAAGGAACTCCAAACTTTTATGGGACATTGTGGGTACTATAGGAAATTTGTTCACAAATTTGCAGATATAGCTAAACCCTTATATGCCCTCATCACAAAGTTTGAGTGGAATAAAGAATGTGACCAAGCCTTTGAAACATTGAAAACTTGTTTGGTGACAGCACCAATTCTAAAAACACCTCAGTGGGATAAAATCTTTCATGTGCATGTAGATGCTTCAAATTATGCTTTGGGATGTGTGTTGGCACAACCTATAGAAGGGAGTAAATTAGATTTCCCAGTAGCATATGCTAGTAGACAATTGAACATTGCAGAAAAAAACTATACAACCACTGAGAGAGAAGGGTTGGGAATGATATTTGCTGTTAAAAAATACAGACATTACCTATTGGCCAACAAGTTTAAATTCTTTGTGGATCACCAAGCTCTACTTTATTTAGTAAATAAACCATGTCATACAGGAAGGATAGTTAGATGGTTTCTTTTACTAATGGAATTTGAATTTGAGGTGGTGGTTAGACAAGGCAAAACACACTTAAGAGCAGATCATTTGTCTAGAATTCAGTCCAAAGAACCTAGTTCACCTTTAGACGATGACCTGCCAGATACATACCTGTTCAAAGTAGAAAGTGTTCCTAAATGGTCCATATCATTAGTTCCTTTGTTAACCATGGGACCTTGTAAGTCATTAGCAAATAACACACATTTGGTGTTACAAAGCAGGAATTTTATGTTGCTAGCAGGACATTTGTATCACCTCAATCAGTCAGGTATATTGGAATACTGTACTCCAGAAGAGGAGCAACATGAATATGTAAGAAGAGCTCATTGCTGGAACCCATGTACTCATGCTTCCAAAACAGTCACTTTAAACAATCTTGCTAGGATGGGAGTACACTGGCCAAATAAAATTCAAGATGTGGAAAGATATGTTGCTAAATGTCAAGAATGTCAAGATTTGCAGAATTCAGAATTCATAACTCTATATTGGGTTGAAAAAAACCCTGAATGGAGTGAGAATATTGTGGAAGAATTAAAGAAAAAGGAGAAAGGGGAGCAACTTATAGCTGGTACAGACTCAAGAAATTTACAAGAAATCTCTGAAGAATATCAACTCATAGGAGAACAATTATACAAAAAAGGAATGGATGGTTATTTAAGAATATGTGTTCCTGAAGAGAAGTATTTGGAGATGTTGGAAATGGCACACTGTGGAGTGGCAGGAGGACACTTTTCTAGTGATAGAACAGCCAAACTCATTTTGTATTCTGGCTTTTGGTGGCCAACTCTATTTCTTGATGCAAGAACTTCTGTAAAAAGATGTGACATCTGTCAAAGAGTGAGTCAACCAAATAAAAGAGATAACATGCCATTAATCCCATTAATTTCAGCTAGAGCTTTTAGCAAATGGGGATTGGACTTTATTGGACCTATACATCCTCCAGCTAGACAATCTCATGTAGAATACATAGTAGTGGCTACTGATTATTTGACAAAATGGGCTGAGGCCAAAGCCACTAAAAGAAATGATGCTCATACAACTGCAAAATTTTTATATGAAAATATTGTTACTAGATTTGGACTCCCAATTGAATTAGTAAGTGATAGGGGAACTCATTTTTTGAACCAGATCATAGAAAACATGACCAAATATTTCATGATTCATCATAGTAAGTCAGCCCCATATCACCCACAAGCTAATGGGTTAGCAGAAAGTACTAATAAAGTACTTTGCACTGTATTGTCCAAATTAGTCAACACAAACAGAAATGATTGGGATTCTCAACTTAATCATGTTCTCTGGGCTTATAGAGTGGCATATAAAACTGCTTTAGGGACTACTCCATTCAATTTGGTATATGGACAAAATGCAGTTTTGCCCATGGAATTTCTTATTCCAACATTAAAAGTGGGTAGTCAATACAATTGGACAGGACATGAACTATCTGAGAGGATCATAGATTTAGAAAAACTGGGAGCTTCTCGACTTCAAGCAGTAATGAGTATATATACAGACAAGAGAAGACAAAAAGCCTACCATGATGTGCATATAAAAGAAAAAGATCTTCAAGAAGGAGACTTGGTTTTGGCATACACAGTCAAGGAGCATCAGAAAAAATTTCAGAAAAAAGGTCATGGGCCATACATCATACATAAGATAAGCAAGAGTGGAGCCATTCAATTAGCTAACATTGATGGAGAAATCATGCCAAATTTTATAAGTGGATGTAGAGTTAAGAGGTATGAGTGTCCATTAACTACTGATGAATGGAGAAGACTGCAAAAGGCTCAAAATAGGAAAAAAGAAGAAGAAAACATCAGAAAGGAGGCTCAACAGGAAGCAAAGGAAAGAATAAGAAAAATGAAAGAACTTAAGGAGGTGTGTTTATGTGAAAGCACTCTAAAACAAAGAGAACATTTGCCTGTGATAGAAATGGATCATCAAAATGAAAACATAAGGGTTTTGATAGATTCAGGAGCTCAAGTGAATTTGATCAGTTCAGCCTTGGTAAATAAATTTAGCATAAAGAGGAATAAAAGCAGAATGTTGATTAAAACATTAGAGGGAAAAATGATTCAGAGTTTGTCTTCACTTGTTATTAAAGTTAAATTTAATAATGAATATATGAAGATAGATTGTGAAGAGTGGCCAGATCATTTGATGACTGAAAAATTGATTTTGGGACAACCCTGGCTCAAACAAGGTAAAGTTATTTTGAACTTTGAAAAAATGAAGCTCACTTTGACCATAAATGACAAAAAATTTTTAATGTTTTTTCTGAGTAATGAAAAACAGGAAGTTCATCTAGATGTTCATGACCCAGATATGGAAGGATTTAGTTTCTCAATGAAGGACAGGGACATATTGCCACTACAAAATGATCAAGCTTCTTACAATCAGAATCAGCAGGAGAATTCAGAAGTAAAGAAGAATGGTGAGACAAAACGAGGAAGACACTTATTGCCTAATTTGAAATATCAACAAATCAGAACAAGAGGGACATGGAAAGAAGGCATACACCGATATGACTCATTCAAACAGGAAGTTAGGGCAAAATGGGTATGGAGACCAAAAAATGCTTCAAAATGTTGGTCTAAGAAGCATGGATGTTTGGATTACATAAGTACAATTGCAGTTAAACATTATTGGGTAAAAAAATCAGAGTTATGTCAATGGCAGAAAGATCATCCACATTTGACCTATCTTCATAATATCAGAACAAAATATTAAAAAAAAAAAAAAAAGAGAGGATGACAAAAGTATTTTTCTTTTAAATCTTTTTTCCCTTAAAAGAGAATTAGGAGGGGAAGAAAAAGAAAAAAAAAAAAAAAGAAGAAAAAAAAAAAGAGAGAGAAAGAGAACAAATGTGTGTATTTTATTTTGTTTTTAAATTTATAAAAAAAAAAGAGAGAGAAAGAGAACAAATGTGTGTATTTTATTTTGTTTTTAAATTTATAAAGCACAAAGCAAGATATAGGGAGGAGGAAAGTAAATTATTATGGAAAATTTGTATTATTTGGTTTCAATTTTCTATGATCATCTTTTGATTTCTATTTCTTCTGAAATTGTTTTTTTTTTTTTTTTTTCATTAATCATTGTTTCCATCATTTCTTTCTTCAAGCACATTAGACATCTTGCTACACCTGTAATGATCACTTTAATTGAGTCTTGTG
This sequence comes from Ceratopteris richardii, assembly GCA_020310875.1. NCBI lineage: Eukaryota > Viridiplantae > Streptophyta > Polypodiopsida > Polypodiales > Pteridaceae > Ceratopteris > Ceratopteris richardii. The sequence goes on from CM035408.1 coordinate 226,690,870, forward strand.
AAGAAGAAAAATTTATTTGGAAGACTTTCTTTCTTTATGTTCATGGCAAGGATGTTCCAAAAGAAAGCATTTATTTTTCTGGATTTTTGTGACTTATATGGGTGGAGTGTTTTCTCTTCTTTTGTATACAAATACAGGATGGTGAATACGAAAGAATTACCAATCCATGACTTCAGGGCGGACTCGGTAACTTTGTCCAGAGGACACTGGTTCCTGGATAGTGATGCAGTTGAGGAACAGGTGGACCTACAATCAGATGAAGACCCAGAAATCCCAGAAGCTGAAAAAATGGTGAAAGAACTTAAAGAAATTTTGGGAATGATAGGACAACATATTTTTACAGTAGGAATTGGGGGGCATAAATACACTATGCTGTGCCAAGAATTTTACAGGTTTCAGAGAACTCCTGTCAACATAAAGAGATGGAAAGCTGTTGGATTGCACAGAATATTGGAGGAGCCTATTTTCTTCATTGACTTTGAAAGAGTAGCACAAGTGATGGGCAGTTTGGAAGAAGTTGGGAAAGGTAATGAGGCTTACTTTAGATGCAAAGTAAAGGACAAAGACAATCAGGAGGTAAGGGTTACTATCAAAGCAGAACATATCAGAGCTGCTTTACAGTTCTTTCCAATGGGAACCAAATTAGATCCAAGCTTTGTCAAAAAGAATAAGGGAACCTACACAGGATTTACAAAGTTCACTGATTTCAAAGGAAGGGAGAAAGAAGAGTATGCTGTAAGAATGTTCTTACAATTTTTCTGTTTTCCAAAACTACCCAGATACACAATGCCACATAAGTCAGTGACTTTATTGATGTTTAACAACGAAGATAGAACCAAACCATTTGGAGTAATGGATGTCTCTCCATACATCCATGAACAGCTGAAGGAAGCAGCAAAGCATTGGGAACAGAAGAAGTTTATGAATGGAGGTCAATTCTTAACCAGAATCATCTATCATATTTTGGGAATGGAAGAACAACTTAAACTGGCTCCAGAAGCACAGTACTTCAGGAATCTAATAGCAGGAGTAAAAAGTCCTTCCAAAAGGATGCAGCCTAAAGAAACAGAGGAACACACTAGTATGAGGGGAGCCAGGATGAAGAGGAAAATAATCTCTGAAGAAGTAATTCCAGTCAAAAAGAGAAATTTGGATCCCAGAAGAGTGGAATTAGAACAGACCGAAGTAACAAAAGAGGAACATGAAGAGGCACAGAAACAGGTTCAAGCTTCTAGTGAACCTCATCCTCCACAAACAAGCAAAGAGCAACTATACACTTATCTTACCCAAGGGAATAACAAGAGAGCTATGTATGAAGCACAATACCAGAAAATGTTGGAAGATTACTCATGCAAAGCTACAGACTGGATTCAAGAAGAAGTGGAGCATTATGAAACATTACATGATGAAATGATGGCAGCTGATACAGAAGGAGTGTTTGTAAAAAAGGAAGTGGAGTTGCTGGCCTACTTCAAGGAATTACAAGGACCTCCAGAGACCAGAACCACTGTTGTGGTAAAAAAGAAGGTGCCAAGGAAACCAGTTCAAAAGAAGAAATTGGTTAAGAAGGGGAAAGAAAAAGTAATAGTTGAAGCTGCAACAATAAAGGGCACAGAAGAGGTGATCAGGAAAGAAACACAGAAGCCTATCATAGTGGAAGAAGTATTAAAGTCTACAGAACCTGAACCTGAAGTAGGGGGACCTTCACGATTTTCATCCGATTCAGATAGTGATATTGAAAGCTTCTTGTTAAAAAGTCTAAATCTTTCAATACCAAATACTCCTAATGTGGTGACACAGGTCATAGAGAAACTGAAGACACCTGAAGACTCAAGTAAGAAGTCTCAAGAAAAGCAGACACAGGAGGAAAGAGTTCAACAGATGAGCTCAGAAAATGAAAGAAGGTTGTCTAAAGGAAAGGTAGTAATGACAGAAGAGGAAGGTCGAGTAAGAGAAGAAGTCAGTTATGGGTGGGTACATACAGGAATAAAACCCGTATGGACAAAACCTTCACACTTCAAATTGGATGAAAAGCTAGAGGAGTTGACAAAGGAGATACAGAAGGGTAAGTCAATTAAAGACCAGAAGGATGTGAATAAGGATCAAGAAATAGAGAAGATAGAGATGGAAAAGAGTGCTTCAACGGTCACAGGGAAAGTTATGGAAGAAGGGATCATTCAAAGTATAAAAGAGGTATTACATGATATAAAAAGTAGTGAAGAATTTACATCTAAGGATGATCAAGAACAAGAGGAAGAAACAGACCTCATGGACATTGATGAACAGGAACAAGAATACACAGATAAGGAAAGAAATGAACAGGTTGCTGGTATGAAAGAAATTGAATCAGTTTTTGTTCAGGAAAAACAGGGACAGGAAGAGGAACTCAGGAAAGTTCAAATGGGTTTGGTTGGAAAAGACTCAAACAGAAGTCAGGAAACCCTAATACAAGAACAGGAGATACAAACTAAGGGAGACCAGCTCTTGACAGAGAAGCAAAAAATATTGGAAGAAAGGAAGTCATTAGAGGAGAAGAGGACTTCAGATTTTTCAGAGCAAAAGATTGCAAATGTCAAAGTAGTAGATTTTAAAAAAGATGATACCAATCAGGAGACAAAGAATGATGATCATAGTTATGAAGAACAAGGCATTCAGGATATAGATGATGAAATAACAGCAGAAGAAGATGATGTGGGTAAAGAAGACAAGCAAATTGAAGTTAGACAGACAGGATTAGAAGTAGGGTTAGACAGAATACCCAAAAATATAAGATCAGCTTGTCAAATGATCATGAGCAACATTGAACAGTTCAGACCATCTAGCAGAAATATGATTATATCAGGGATGGTGGCTGAATCGGAATTTGAAAAAGGTAGTTTAATTATCAAAGAGCACAAGAAGGAAAAAGAGCAGATGTCAGAGCAATTAAGGATGATGAAGGAAAAGAATGAAGAATATATCAATAGAATCATTGCTTTGGAAGAAGATGAGGTTCAGAAGCAGAACAAAATTCAATATTTGGAGGAAAAGAGCATAAAGTTGTCAGAGCAGAATGCCAAATTGGAAAAGGAATTAAAAATCACAGGAGGAAGATACAGAGTTTTACAAACATCATATCAAATTTTGACTAAAGCACATGAGGAGATCAATAAAGTGTTGTTAGAAGAAGGTCAACTAGAAGATGGAGGTAAACATGCTCAGTTGACAGAGGAAGAAAAGGAAGAGCTGCATAAAGAAATTCAAAGACTTCAACTAGAATTAAAAGAGGCCAAAGAAATAGAGAAACAAAGCAAATACTCATGCTGCCACATCAATGAGAGGGTATCATCAGTTACATCTGGAGGTAGAAAAGGAAAGAAGTGAATGGCAGACAAACATGGAGAAAGAAAGAGATGAGTGGAGGAAGGAAAAGGAGTTATGGGCAGCTCAGAATAAAAGTTCAATGATGATTATAGAAGAATTACAGAAACAGTTGGAGAAACCAAAAGTTCAAGAAGAAATTCAAGATCAAGTACAGGCAGAAGATACAGATAAAGGGGAATATGAAACAGGGGATTTTAATAGAGAACAAGAGAACAATGAATCAGCATCCAAAGAACCAGAGGAGAAGTATTCTGAAGATTATGTCCAAAAATTATTAACCAATAGAGAGTCAAGAATGGAGTTCATCAGAAAGATGCATGATGAGTACGAAGAACAAATTGTCACATTCGCATTAAATAAGGGAATCAATCCAGATCAGCATCATTGGGCAGCAGATGGATTGGGGATACCATTTTGCATGATTCTGGAGAGTATAAAGAATTATCAATTGGCCAGAGTAGGATTACCTTCAAACAAATACCTTGAGTATGAAGAAGAAATCAATGTCACGAAGGAGTTATTTGAGAGAGCCAACCCCAAATGGAGAAATAAATGGTTGGATGCCAATAAGGAATGTAGGAAAATCTGGAAAGTGGCACCTCTACATTTAAAGATAAATCCAGCTTATTGCCCAGTTGCCAGAAGAAGAGAGTGGACTATTTTTTGGGAGAGAAGAAAAGAAGGTCAGATACCAGCCAAATGGTTGAACTTCCCTAAGATAGCAGGTCCAAAGGCAGGAACTTGGCCTACGAAGAGCTATATGGTGAACACTACTGAGTCAGTCATAGCTATGTATAAAGATGTTAATGATCCTGCATGCATACTACTTATTCGAATAATGAGATTAATTTTGGCCTGTATAGAAACATACACTGACACAGATATCAGAACATTAAACTATATTGGTTTCAATTCTCCCACAGATGCTTTATTATTTGATTTGAGCGAGACTCCTGATAGAATCTGTTTAATGGCATATTACAGCAGAGTAATATTTTTGGGCAGTCATTACTTACAGATTTTTGAGGATGCCTTTGATTATGGATTTTTTGAGAGGGAGTCAGAAATTTTTGGAAACCTATCAGTCGTCACCAAGTCCAGACTTACAGCATATGAAGCCGCCTATACAGAGTATTTGAAGAAGGATGTCATAGATAAACCTGAAGCTGCAGTACAGTGGAGAAAGGCTTTGTTCGAGATGGTCAACAATCTAAATATAACAGAAAGAAAAAGTCACGATTTGCTGTCACAAGTATATCAAAGAAAGAAGAAATGAGGAGAAGTGATCAGTGCTGAGAAGCAGGAAAATCTTTCGTCAGGAGCCGAAAGGCTTAGGAGGGAAAGGATGTTGGAAGAAGCATTTTTGGAACCTTTTTTGAAGGAAAAATATTGTAAAATGATAAAAATTTGTAGAAATATTTATGCAAATGTTGTAAAAATAAGGAAGAGTCTTCCTTATGTAGGATAGAATCTTATGTATTTTTTATAGAATTTTTGGAAACTCTTAGATAGCATATTTTTAGAATAATAGAGGAAAGGACCAAAATTCAAGTGTGAAAGAGGACACTTGAAAATGTATAAAAGTAAATTTTCTCTATTTTGGAGAGGTTGGTTAATCATTTGTACATGCTATCAATAGAGAAGAGAGAGTTTCTGCTGAAATCGTGTTTTCTCTTGTTGTGTGTTTCCTTTGATGTGAAATCTTGTTTCTTGCTTAATCATGGAGATTTGCGAGTTTCATTTGTGAAATACTGAGTAAGATGTATGAGGAGAGATGATTACTTATGTATTGAGTGAAGGAGGATTGAAGAATGTGGCAGAAATGTGAAAATCGTCTGTTGGTACAGAATCGCGATTGTCTCGTCTCTGTGATACAGGTGATATTTTCCAATTCTGATTTCATATTTGTATTCTGATGAGAAAATAACATGAATTAGACACAAACATCATAGAAAATGATGAAGATTTGCTCTAGATAAGGTAAACCCTAGATATTTCCTCTTCATTTTCATTTTCTCAGAATCCCAGCCATCCATCTCTTATTTCTATGAATCTATCATCTAGAAGGGGCTGTGGTCTTATGGATATTCCCAGGATTGACAAAATAAAGATGATTTGTTGATTCTTTTGTACTTCATGATTGGAGAGGACAACTCCAAAGTCAATAACAAACAATCCTCTTCAGTGATTTAACTTGCTAAAGTTAGCTCTATAAGTCTACTATATGCTCAAAAATTTTCATGTCATTTGAATGTTGCAATCTTCAGTTATGTTCAGTTGAAGTCAACAGTGTTTGTGCATTTTCACTTCTCTGTCAGGTACCCGACTTTTGCATTCATCTTGTCAGAGGTTTTTCTCAGTGGTTACTTATCCAAATTCAGTGATTTAAAGCTTGTTGGATTCCGCTTACTGTCTAGTATAACCATACAAATTTTCATAATCATTATATTCCTACATTTTGAGTTATGATCATTTTTCTGCTCACTGGTCTCAAACTATAGCAGCCCGTGAAAATCCGGATGATGTCATCACTTGTTAAAACTCATTCTCAGTGTGTGATTTATTATTTTTGATGAGATTACTCTTGAAAGTTAGCTCTTTAAGCTACCTAGACTTCCCCAAGAGGAATTAAGCTAATTTTTGTTGTGCTCAGAGAATTATGTAAAACACTGGACAGGTGTATGAACCAAGAATAGCAAGTTTTCACCTCTGAGCTAACTCCAACTTATCTGTTTTGATCTATCTTTTTGAGAGTGATCTTCCAAGGTACATAGGGTGTCTAATACATCCATTGGCAAGCTAAAAGGGCCCACCATATACTTCTGGAGTTCATTTGGCTGGTGTAGATCAAGGATTTTGCAACACCTCTTCATCTTCAAGCACATACCTATCCATCTCTTCACAGTGGTATCAGAGCAAGGTTGGACAACATGGCAGATGGATTTCCTTCATCAATTGACAAATTGGACAGAGGTAACTACTCAGCTTGGTCATTAAGAATGGAAGCCTATCTCCAAGGTAGAATTTTATATGGTTATGTGGCTGGAGATGAAGTTATGCCAAGTTTCATGAACAAAAGTCAACCAACACAGGAAGAGCAAGAAAGATTGAGCACATGGTGCTCCAAGGATGCACTTGCAAGGTCTTATCTCCTCAACTCTATCTCAGATTTTTTTTTGTTGCCTCACATTAGAAGTTGTAAGACATCTCAGGAAGTGTGGGATGCACTTGAAGCTTTCTTTTCTTCAAGTACTAAAGCTAGGAAGCATCAACTATGGCTAGATTTCACAACTCTCAAGAAGGCTCCCAAACAAAATGTGACTGATTTTGTCACAAAGCTCAAGGACATAGCAGATCAATTGGGAAGCATTGGAGAGGTAATAGATGAAGAGCAAATTGTAAGGCAGGTCATCAATGGCTTGAAGGCAGATGACAAGTGGGAAGCATTCACCACAGCTATGGATTTGTACAAGGACATGCATGTACCTGATTTCAACACACTCATTGGACAACTACTTACTCAAGAGGCAAAGCTTATCAAAAATGGAGAAAGCTCTAAAGGTAATCAATCCTCAGCTTTATACACGGATAAAAGCAAGTCTAAAGATAACAAAGGAAAGGCAAAGAAAGTGGATGATGAAGCAGGTACATATCAAGCTAACTATGCAGGTAGAGGAAGACATGGCAGAGGTAGAGGAAGAGGAGGTAGACAAGGCAGGGGGAGATCCCAAGTCTCCAACTCATGTTCTATTTGTGGATTAACTAATCATACAACTGAAAATTGCTTTAGAAATTCCAGGAATCAAAGAGGAAGAGGATACAATAGAGGAAGTTATGGCTACTCAGGAGGAAGGTTCAACAATTATCATGGCAGCTACAGCAACTACAATCATTCAAACTATCAAGGAGGCTAAAAAGGAAGGAGAGACTACAATAACTACACAGAAGACTCAAACAAAGAGGATTCATTATTGATCATGAACATGGCTATGCCACAAGGTAAATCTGATGAGCATGTTTTCTACATAGATTCAGGTTGTTCAAGTCATGTGGCAGGAAATGTGGCACTCCTATCAGATTTAGAAGATCCAAGGAATAAGCATGAGGTACAAACAGGAGATGATACAAAACATCCTGTGGAGAAAATAGGCAATGTCAAAGCACCTGATGGAAACATCAACCTACTTAGTAAGGTACTCTATGTCCCTACCATTACAAAGAATTTGATAAGTGTTGGGCAGATAGTAGAGAAAGGGTTGCAAGTCAGGTTCACAAAAGTAGGAGCATTTGTTGAAGATCCAAGTCAAGGATTCAGAAGAATTGCAAAAGGTGAAAAGACAGGTAGATTGTTCACATTTGAATTACAGGACACTAGAAACATTGCTCTCTTTAATTATGGTAGTCAGACACTCATAGAATTGGAAGTATGGCACAAAAGGTTAGCACATATTGGTGAAAGGTCATTAAAGCAAATCTGCAGGGACCAAAGTGTACTTGGACTTCCTAATTTGTCAAAACAACATATGATTTATAAGTGTAGTGCATGTCAATTTGGAAAGTCTCACAGGTTACCATTCATGAAGAAAGGTTATATGCATGGAGATCTCTTGGAGTTGGTTCATACAGATGTATGGGGACCTAGCAAGGAAGCTTCAATATCTGGATCAAGGTATTATGTTTCCTTTATTGATGATTGCAACAGATGGACTATCCTATTCTTTATGAAACACAAAGATGAAGTTTTTTCATGTTTCAAAATATATTTGGCTCTTGTGGAGAATCAAACAGGTAAATCACTAAAAAGGCTAAGGTCAGATGGAGGAGGAGAATACTTCTCCCATGAGTTTGATTCTTTTCTTCAAGAAAGAGGAATCAAAAGAGAGGTAACTACAAGGTACACTCCTGAGCAAAATGGAGTGGCAGAAAGGAGGAATAGGACAATTGTTGAAGCTGCAAGGTCTATGTTAAATGAAAAGCATTTACCTAATTACTTATGGGCTGAGGCTGTATCTATAGCCACTTACTTGATTAACAGGTTGCCTTCAAAATCCCTTGATGGGATGACTCCATATGAGGCTTGGAATGGAAGAAGACCAAGCTTAGATCATTGTAAAATTTTTGGATGTATTGCTTTTGCTCATGTTCCTTCACAGGTTAGAGGCAAGATGGATCCAAAGGCAGAAAGGTGTGTATTTATTGGATATGACAACAATCAAAAGGGCTACAGGTTATACAACCCTACCAACAAAGGATTCTTGGTAAGCAGAGATGTAGTTTTTGATGATAACAATTCATGGTATGAAGATTCATGCAGGAAGGTCAATTTACCATATAATCTTGAAGAAGACTTTCCAAAGCTTGGTAGAGAACAACCAAAGATTGAAGAACAAGACACCTTAGAGGATGATGAAGAATCTCAGATGGAAAAGATCAAAGCATGGAAGTCTAAAGGTAAAGCAAAATTGCAAGAACTTGGACATGAGGTAGAATCATCACATCATGGCCTTAGAAGATCTATGAGGGAAAAGAAAAAACCAGAAAGGTATGGGTTTGACACCTCATTAGTAACTAAACACTCTATCTACATAACACAGGATATAAACCAAGAGGAGCCATCATCATTTGAAGAGGCCAAAGCAAAATCAGAATGGAAGCATGAAATGAAGGAAGAGATTGAAGCACTTGAGGAAAACAACAATTGGGATTTGGTGCCCAAGACTTCATCCATGAACGTAATAGGCCCAAGATGGGTCTATAAACTCAAGAAGAATTCTGATGGTTCAATTAACAGGTATAAGGCAAGGCTTGTAGCAAAAGGCTTTGCACAAACTCAGGGAATTGATTATGAGGAGACCTTCTCTCCTGTGGCAAAGATGCCTACTATTAGGGTTTTGCTTAGTATTGCCTCTTCCAAAAATTGGAAGATACTTCAACTAGATGTAAATAATGCATTCTTGAATGGTTGGATAACAGAAGAGGTATATATGGCACAACCACCTGGTTTTGAGAACCAAGTTTATCCTGATTATGTGCCTGATTATGTATGGTCTCAAGCAAGCTCCAAGAGCTTGGAATTTCAGGCTTGTTTCATTCTTGCAGGACAAAGGCTTTCAACCAAGCAAGGCAGATCCTTCACTCTTTATTAAAAAGAGTAATCCTGAGGTCATCTACCTATGTGTATATGTAGATGATATTATATTGACAGGAAATGATGTAGATGGTATGAAGAAGATCAAAGATCAGATGAGAGAAGAGTTCAAGATAAGTGATTTGGGTTCACTTACCTACTTCCTAGGTTTGGAAGTTGTCTACAAAGATCATGGTTTGTTTCTCACTCAAAGGAAGTACATTAAGGACATGTTGGCAAAATTCAAGATGCAAGATTGTAAGATTGCAGGTACTCCAATGGAGGTCAATCACAAATTGAGCTCACATGAAGGTGAACTCATAGAGGACATCACATCATATCAAAGTCTAGTGGGTAGTCTCAACTATGCCACATTGACAAGAGTAGATATATGTTACAGTGTGAGTGTGATAAGCCAATTTATGCACACACCAAGGAAACCACATATGGATGCTGCCAAAAGGATTCTCAAGTATCTCAAAGGAACCATAAATGAAGGACTTTATTATCCTTATGTATCTGATTTAGGTTTGAAGCTATTTTCTGATGCAGATTGGGCTGGCTCCAAGGAAGATAGAAGGAGCACTTCAGGTTATCTTACCTTTGCAGGTTCAAAGCTTATTTCATGGTCATCCAAGAAGCAACCCACAGTTGCTCTCTCTTCTACTGAAGCTGAATATAAAGGTCTTGCCATAGCTACACAAGAAGCTATGTGGATGACGACATTATTCAAAGATCTTGGATTGGAGTTTGGAACTCCAACTATTTTTGGTGACAATATGAGTTCTATTCATTTGGCTGCTAATCCTATTTTTCATGCAAGGACTAAACATATTGACATTCATTATCACTATGTACGAGAAAAGGTTCTAAGCAAAGAGATTCAAATATCATATGTGTCCACTCATCAACAATGTGCAGATATTCTAACCAAAGCATTGGATGGTACAAAGCTTTGCAAATTCAAGGCTATGATTGGTTTACAGGTAATCTTGGAAGATTGAAGACCTCAAGCATACTTGGCTTGAGGGGGAGCTGTTGGAGCAAGTCTATGACAAGCCTAAGTATTGGCTTGAGTCTCACAAAGTCTTAGAAGATGCTTTAAAAAGAAGACTATGTAAAGTTCACTTGTGAACTACCTCTTGTAATTTTTTGAAGAGTTTACTTAATGTAAAAGTGAGAGAATCTTAAGTGGTTGAGTCCACTTGATCAAAAAGGGAAAGAGGAGCCACGAATTCGTGATTTGTGGTAGGTAGAGAATCAAATCAATCACTGATTGATTGGAGAGTGATTGAGGGAAGTTAGCCTCCCAAACTCAACTATAAATAGATGGCTGTTTTAGTCGTGGTTAGAGAGACCTATGTGAAGACCTCCAAGAGCTGAGCTTTATGCCATATCAAGGTGTGATTACAAGGCACACATATGTATCAGTAATTCATTGTATTGTATAAGCAATATACTTTCAATTTCATGATTATTTGAGTTCATCTTTCCATGTTCTTGTGAAGTGTACTACTCACTGCCATTACTCTCAGTTTTTCTCAGTCAGCTTGCAGAGATGTTCTCTCTGAGCTTGGTGCATCATTTTCAGTGATTTAACTTGGTAAAGTTAGCTCTATAAGTCTAATATATGCTCACAATTTTCATGTCATTTGAATGTTGCAATCTTCAGTTATGTTCAGTTGAAGTCAACAGTGTCTGTGCATTTTCACTTCTCTGTCAGGTACCCGACTTTTTCACTCATCTTGTCAGAGGTTTTTCTCAGTGGCTACTTATTCAAATTCAGTGATGTAAAGCTTGTTGGATTCAGCTTACTGTCTAGTATAACCATACAAATTTTCATAATCATTGGATTCCTACATTTTGAGTTATGTTCATTTTTCTGCTCACTGGTCTCAAAATGTAGCAGCCCGTGAAAATCGGGATGATGTCATCATTTGTTAAACCTCATTCTCAGTGTGTGATTTATTATTTTTTGTGAGATTACTCTTGAAAGTTAGCTCTTTAAGCTAACTAGACTTCCCCAAGAGGAATTAAGCTAATTGTTGTTGTGCTCAGAGAATTATGTAAAACACTGGACAGGTGTATGAACCAAGAATAGCAAGTTTTCACCTTTGAGCTAACTCCAACTTATCTGTTTTGATCTATCTTTTTGAGAGTGATCTTCCAAGGTACATAGGGTGTCTAATACATCCATTGGCAAGCTAAAAGGGCCCACCATATACTTCTAGAGTTCATTTTGCTGGTGTAGATCAAGGATTTCGCAACACCTCTTCATCTTCAAGCACATACCTATCCATCTCTTCACATTGAGCATAGTCTTCCACTAGCATGGTCTTTTGTCTGATAGCCCTCAACTTCCTTAACACATCGGAAGGTGTCTTTTCTTTTCTAAATCGTTGCAAGAATGCTATTCTTAAATCATCATATGTGGCAAAATGAGCAATGCCATATTGACTGAACCAGCTCATAGCTCGTCCTTCCAACGTGGCTGCAAACTGTTGAAGTTTAATATCATCACCGTACATGGCTGGATATCCATTCGCTGTCCATTCTATTTCGAATTGAGCCACATGGCAATCAGCATCTTCCTTAGAGGTTCCACTGAAATGAGCGGCTTTGACTTTAGGATTAGGAGGTGGTTGAGCAATTGCTGTGGTTGAGGTGTGCGCCTAGTTTTTTGACCGGTCGCCCATGCAAGTGGATCGAACTGGAGTCGTCTTCTTACCCCTACAGTTGCTTCTGTGAGGAATAACACTCCAAGTATGCTGCCCACTAACCTTACCTCTGCTGCACCTGTTTCTCCCTGTTCCTCGTCAGTGCCCAGAGCTTCTTGCTCCTCGGCCTCGTACCACTCGTAAAAATCTAAAGATGTCTCCACGTTCGCTGCTCTTGCCTGTGCCCTTGTAAAATATACTTTACCAAGACGGTTACGCCTGCCCCTCATGCATTTCTTGAGGCTGCGTCAGTCGTACAGTAGGATCGCAAATTGTGTTGAGGGTTCGACGTTCAACACAACATCAAATTAAAGAACAAACAGAAATACTTATTTTTTCCTATTGGCACTGCTCTACATACGCAGAGATTTCCACCGAAAATTGCATTTAGTTATCCACCGGAATTTCATCAAAATGTTTCGTTCCGGTGCTTTCTACTGTGTCAGATTTACTCTGTCACTTGTTCAATTACTACCTTCCAAGATTTCTAGCTTCTTACACACTCACAGTCATATGAATTACGTTGCGCCTCTGTGTAGACTACTTGAATCTCTCATTAAACTTAACAGAGAAGATTTGAAGAAATACAGAGAAGAACTACCGTTTTGGAAAACATTTGCTGTTCATTTCCTTGGTAAACATCTGCTGTTCATTTCCTTGGAAAACATCTGCTGTTCATTTCCTCTGTGTAGACTACTTGAATCTCTCATTAAACTTAACAGAGAAGATTTGAAGAAATACAGAGAAGAACTACTGTTTTGGAAAACATCTGCTGTTCATTTCTAGCTTCTTACACACTCACAGTCATATGAATTACGTTGTGCCTCTGTGTAGACTACTTGAATCTCTCATTAAACTTAACAGAGAAGATTTGAAGAAATATCGCGAATACAGATTTTTACATGTATAAGAACTTCATAGATTTCATACTGGAGCATTCATCACAAAGTTACATCAGATACGAAAGTCATAGTCATTTCTGTGAAGACAGACTTTCTCCGGTCCTCCCAAAACCTTGTCAGAATAACTTCTTCCTTTCCGCTGTAGTGACGCTGCTTCCTCTCATCAAAGTCTGCTTCTCTTCTCAGAACTTCTAACTCCTTCTTGCGGTGGTTGCGCTCTCTCTTCTCGTGACTTCTTTCTCCTTATGGTTTTTTTCACGAGCTCCTTTCATATAACTTCCCCCTTTACTTGCGACATGTCCTTTTTAATCTCATCGTAGTCGTCTTTTTTCTTTTTCTTTTTATTTTATTTTATCAGATCTCCCTGCCTTCAACACCTGGCACAGCCCGGTGGGTAATTTTGTCAAAAATTAGACTCGAATTTGACAATCCCTTGATCATATAAGATTATCTCCTGTGACTGTTTGGAAATCTGCTCTTCTTCCACCCTAATCTTCTCATTCTGCAAATTATCAACATCTTCCGCTGCACCATCCTGCTTTTCTCGAAAATCTGCATCAAATATTTCCACCTTTTCTTCTAATTTCCTTTTCAACAATTGTTCCCGCAATTCTGCAATTATCTGTATCTGCTCCTCGATCTGCCTCTCTTGCTTTGAAATTATACCTACTAAATCTTTTTCATGTTTTGAAACAAAACATGTTTGCACCTGTTCATACTGAAACTTAAACATACCGAGCCACCGATTTTGGAAAACATTCCAAATATCCTGAACATATTTATTCAATTGTTGCTTCAATAAGCTTATATCCAACTTTGTCATCAACGTAGCCTCTAACTCCATATCTTGCTCTTTTAATATCTGCTTCTCTAATTGCAAGACTTGTAATCGCGATTGAACAACTACCTATTCCGTCTGCAAGGTAGCATTTAATAGTGAAAAATCCGTCATTTCTTTTTGAATGTGCGCTTGAAAATACTTCTGCCACTCTTCATAATCATGCATATACTTCTTCGCACTAGACAATTCTATTGCATATTGCAACTTATCATTCTGCAATTCCTCCAACATACATACCTTTTTATCCAATGCTTCTTAAAGTTTGTTAGTCTTCTCCTGCAAAGACTGATAATCATTCTCATTAATAAATACTTTTTTCTGTTCATGCCGAAACAATTTTTCCTCTTGAAAAACTAAAAAGTCCGAAACTTCTTGCAACCACTTCTTCATGCCAAGCACATCATAATCCAAAGTATTAACATCCTTCAAAAATTTTTCATCCACTGCTTGTAATTGTTCCTCCACTCTTCTTTTTCTAGACAATCTAAAAACAGTTCCGAATGCTTTCGGATGCTCTACACTATCTTGCACCTGCAACAAAATATCTTCCTGTATTCCTGTTTCTCGTATATCAGGTTGAATAATCTGACTAGCCGATTCCTTCTCTTGTGCAATATAACCAACACGAAGAAGATCTTCAGACGTCTCTGAAGGTCTATCCATTACCTCTTTTGCTTCTAACTGGTCCTGCTCCCGACTCATCACTTGATGACCACAAAAATTGATCTCCTTAGGCCACACGATCTTCTTACCTTCAACTAACTGCATAAACTCGAATATGGCAGCTAAATATGTTGATAATCGACTATTGGTTTGCGTTTTACGCCTATCACCGACGAGGATCTCAATATGTAGTTGATCATACACCCAATGGGCCCAACTTACTCTTCCACCTGCCTCTGCATAGGCCAGAGGTGCAAAATTCTCCCTAGACATAGAATCAAATTTAATGATAAAACATAATCTTTCCAAATACCATTTTAGCTGCTCCCTTCAAATATAGCTTGCATTCTTCATCATATAGTACTTCTGTTTGCCTTCTCAGGGTCCAAAGTCTTTCTTCAAAGCTTCCTCCAAACATTTGAATGACTATATCCTCATATATAGGCAATTGAAATACTTCTGCAAGTAATTCCCGTGAAAATTTTACCTGACATGATAACTGACCCTTCATTTTCCGCATGATTTCCAGCTGACCCTTTGCCTCATAATTGCATCTCCAGCGCTCCCATGGCAACATAGCGAACTGTAATAATCCAATCCCTCTGAGCCAATTCTCATTCAGAGCAGACTGTGTATCCACTTCAACTTTAAAATCTGTGAATGACCCCATAAGCGTTCGCACACCCTTAGTCATTGTAGATGGTGTTGATATCTCATCTTCATCCTCCTGCAACGAGCTATCACTCTCCTCCGTTGTATCTTCCTTTCGCACTAGCACTTCTCTCTTCCTCATACACCCTCTCATGACTCCTACTTCAAGCATTAATACAGAAGACACAAGAAAAAGTGTTATCCTGGAAACCTTTAAGTAAAACTGAAAATATTCTTTCCACAAGTGCGACTGCTTGAACTGCCACTTACTGTAATGATGATCGTAGTTACGCACATAACACTTCATGCGACTCAATAATATTGTAGCATGGATTATCATAAAAATCATCCACAATCGATTGCCCCACATATCAATAATCCACTTAACAAATCTTCTACGCGTGCTAGAATAATCATGGAACAGAACAAACATTCGTATTTCAAGAATACGAAATTGATATTTAAATTCCTCAATACTACATCTTATGATGCAAAAGATTCCAATCATACAATTCTGACAAATTGTACTTTGCAAGATAATCATTGGTCGAACACTAGCTTTCTTTTCATATTCCCCTCGATGGCGCTGCTGCTTTTGGAGCTGCTGACTTGGAATACGAAGTATACTGATTTGCAGCTTACCAAAGTGGTATCGTATCGCAGTCCATTTTGGTATCATATCGTGCCTTGCCCAGTTTAGTATCGCGATACCATACTCGTATCGTATCGTGCAAGTCGGTGGTATCATATCGCCAGTTGCATTGGTATTGTATCGTCTGACTTTTCAGTATCATATCGTGTGGTTTCTAGTATCGTATCGTCCCCAACTCCAGTATCGTATTGCTCAGGTCCGTGCTATCGTATCGCCATCGACAACAGTATTGTATCCTGCAACTCCCAAGGTATCGTATCGCCAAAGAATTCTGGTATCGTATCGTGCAGATCGGAGGTATCGTATCGTGTGAGAAGGTCAGTATCGTATCATGATTAGTGGCAATATCATATTGTGGAGATACTCAGGTATCATATCGTAAACATTTTCCAGTATCGTATCGTGCCCTTTTTGGTATCGTATCGTCTGGATTTTTAGTATTGTATTGCGGGAATATCTGGTATCGTATCGGCCAGGGCAGAAGTATTGTATCGTGTGAGGAGATAGGTATCGTATCGTGGCAAACTCCAGTATCGTATCGTACCCTTCTTGGTATTGTATCGTCCAAAAAGTGACATCGTATCATCTGGGTTTCCAGTATCGTATCGTCCGACTTTTCAATATCGTATCATGATCAACAGCGGTATCATATCGTTTGTTGTGGCAGTATCGTATCGCCGGGGTTTCAGGTATCATATCGTGGACATTCTGGTATCGTCCAAAGTAGTGCCATCTAGGGGGTATCGTCCAGAGTTTTTGAAGCATTTTTGAAGGGCAAACTTGAGGCTTTTGAGAGCCACTCAGGGAGAGTTTCAGAGACCTAGAGAGTCCCAGGAGGGTGAATGAACTTGAGGTCAGGAAGAGTGCTAAGTAGTCGAAGAAGCATCATATCTTTTGTGGGAAGTGCCGCTCAGGTCAGTCACCGCTCAGTCTATTCAGACACCTCTAGTGACTCAGAGGAGGAGATACCCATGGCTTCAGAAGACATGCAGGGTCCCGCTCCAAGTAGAAACTTCATGACCACTGTAGAGGGACAGTATCGTACCTCCTTACAATAAGTTTCTACTAATGCCCAGGAGATTCCCATCTACCTGGATGGCTTAAACAGATCTATGGCTAGAATGGTAACTTCCATGGATGCCACAATTGTGCCCAGACCTGCTGTTAAGTATGAAGGAGGAGCATACATGGACATGATAGGTCACATCTACATAGTAACCAAATTTCCTGATTTGATCAATGAAAGGGGAGAGTTAGAGGGACAAGAAAACTCAAGGAGACCAAACCCTGAGGAGTTAGTGACGACTCCTAGAGGCAGGTCCCAAGTGACACATGTCTTGAGAGGAGACTTGATACCTCAAGACGACTACCTATTGGAAGTCTATTTGATCCATAAAATGGACTTATTGCTTCAAACAGACTCACTGGCCCAAGGAAGAGAAGAAAGCCCGATGACATTTCATCAACTAAAGGATCCAGAAGACGAGACTAGAATAACATACCTAGATAAAAATCGGAGAAGATATTCGTTGGTTGATGCCATAGATGGGGCTCAACTGAAATACATGGGTTTGCCTGTATTCCCTCAGAGAGAGCAGACAACCACCTCTCAAAACCCCGTTGGAACCCAACAAGAGGCAGAGCACACCATGCCAGGACAAACTAGCCAACGGAGTGTTCCAAACCGTGCTCATGTAGAATTTGCGACTCTAAGAGTGCAACCACACAATCAGACCCACCCAGGAGTAGGTAATGAGTACCGACCAATGGTAAGACCACGACCACCAGTAGGAGGGCAGCCTCGAATACCCCCTATTAGACCAACAGTTCCTGCCTTCCTTGTAATTCCCAGACCCGCCCGAGCCACGGAGAAGACTGCGACCTATCCAAGTGGCCAAATGCGTAAGAAATCATTATGACGGATTGGGAGAACCCTACGATCACATTGCTGAATTTAAACAAGTTCTAAGGGCAGAACAAGTAGACGACCTCTTCATGCAGTATGAGTCTTTTGGACTCACCCTCACAAGAACGGCTCTGACTTGGTTCCAACCATTAGATCCTAATCAATTTGGAAACATGGAGCAATGTTTTCAAGAATTCATTGGGGAATTCACTAAGAGAGGGATTAAACACAATTCTGCATCTTGAATCCATACGAGTCTCTGGCAAAAACGTGTGTACCTAAGTCAAGAAGACTTAAGGACTTGTGCCAAAGAGACTAAACCTCATTTGCCACACAAGTGCGTATAGTGGGAAATTGACACACGCTTACTTGTCAATCCGATCAAACGACCTAACCAAGTGTATGAGGACATGTGCACACATGATGGAAAATGAAGTGGTTCAGCTTATATGCATGAGAAAAGAGTAATCCACCTCTCAAACTCACTGAAATATTGAAAGTGTATGCCGTGATACCACTTACAACAGTTTTTAGTAAATCGAGGATTTCTCCCAGCTCGGAACTCGGAATATAGTCAACAATGGACTCATTTCGAAGCTCTCAACGAGACGCCTCTATTCAAGGTCGTATCACTCCATTTTGACAACTGTGCTTCAAGTTATGACCCAAATAGTGAATGGCGGGAAACACCCACACTCACGCCACAACTCCTACAAGCTCACACACACACTACAGTAGCTCAAAAATAGTGGAGAGGGGTAGACAATAGTCCTACACACACATTCCAAGCATTACACACACATAGAAGATCAAAGAGAAGATGGAAATCTGCAGGAACGAAGCAATTTCGAAAATCAAGAGCTCTCCTTCTTCACAATGGCAAAAAAGTGTCTACAAAGAGTCACAAAGTGACTTATATACATGTGCCCTAAAATTGGTCCTTTCACACAAGAGACCGACACTTTATTACTAGAAAGTGAATTTCCTACTAATTTACAAGGAATATTTTACAACAAGTTGGGATTATGCAACTAGAGGACTCCTCTAGTGCATTTACATGGCTTGAGGGAATTCCCTAAGACTTTGAAGAAGAAAAATATGCCCATAAATTTGAAAATTTTGGGGCTCTCCTTTCTCGTGCCACTTTGCTCTACAACACTCTCCCCCTCTTTGTCTCTGTCGTCCCTTGACAGGCTTTACTTTCTTATCTGTCACTTGTTTTCTGCATGCATCCCTTGGTCAGTTTTGCCTGTTTGTCAGACTGACATTACGTTTCAATGGCCCTGATCTTGATTCTTCACATCCTCTGGGCCTGATGCATTGCTTTGAGCTTGTTTACTGTGTTGCTAACACACGCTATCAGTGTAAGGATTATTACTTGTCAAATATTGTCTTGCACTTCTTCATGGATACTTCCTGGCCCTGGTCCATCCTTCCCATGAAATTTCCTGGTTCTGATTGTTCTTTAATTCCATTCCTTAAGACTTGGCTGTTTTGCATTGTTGCCTGATGCATGCCCCTGCGGGGCTTTGGGAAGAGGGTGGTTCTTTCATTTTATGATCTTCATTCTTTATTGAGCAGTTTTTGACTTTGATCTTCTTCTTCTTCTCTTCTTGCTTGATTCCCCTTCCACAAGTATGCTCAAACTCTACACTGCAAGTGGTGAGAGTTATCCCTTCTAGTAGCCCTAAAGGTCTGTCTATGTGACCATCAACCATCTATAATTTCATTCTCATTGGCCTGAATACAGGTTTGTCCCATCGCTTCCATAGGGAAGTGGTTGCAACAGCGTAGCGACTGGAAATACTCATGAATGAATGACTCTCCTCCCAACCAAATGCCTCTATATATAGCTCTCTCCAGGGGACTACCTTCTTGGGCAGGTGAATGCTAATCATCCAAGTGTCAGCCATGTAACTACATGTGCGCCAAGTGTCTCAGTGGATGCTTCTAGAAGGTTCTAGAGCTCTTTGGGCAAAATACTCTTCCCATGTACCCCATGGGGATTGAACCCAAGACCTCGTCCTTCACACCCTTGAGTCTTAACCATTAGGCTAAGTGGATTACTTGGTTACAAGAGTAAATGACCTACCAGTAAGTCTAGACTCGAGATCTTTGGCCACACAAACGAATGACCAAACGGAATCCGATTTCAGATCTGTCTGAACCAATCGGATCCCTAGATCACCAACTTACTTTATTACATTCTTCCCCCCTTGCCGAGAATCGAGCCCGCGACCTTGCAGAGAGAACGCAGAGGTTTATCCACTGAAGTAAAGGTCCTTTGTGATTTTGTTCTCTGCATAATATATACAGTTAAATTAAATCTCTGCTCTGCTAATCCCGAGCCGAGATCATCTCATTAACCTTTGGAGTTTGCTTATTTCCCCATCCAAACCCGAGTACATTTCTGCGGTGGTCCAAGCTGTAGAAAGCTAAAAGTTCTAGCAAAGTTTGAAGAAAACGGAAGCCATGGAGTGAAGATCTGGAGGCCTATCTTCGTCATAATTCTAGCACTTTCGGCTAGAATCAAGTCGACTTCAACGGACCAAATCATCAGGGACGATTTCTTGTGATATTCTTGCATAGCTCTTTTGATTTTGTTGCACACACTTCTTGCGTTAGGAATACTTAGTAAGTTTAATAACGCTTTGTGTGCGATGGAGGGGACTTCTAGCCACGTCTCGCTTACAAGTACTACTAGTGCGTCCATGTATGTTTCCATTCCTATGTTAGTAACATCCTCATTCATGACTAGACCACCAATAGTTGCACGTGCATTGCATTCATCTGCACCTATGGTTTCAAATACTAGTCATGCGTCTGATGCATCTAAAATAGAATCAGCGACTATAGCATTAGACGTCGAGGATTCTGCGAGAAAAGGGGAAACAAACACTACTTTAAACGAGAGGAAAGATATGGAAAGTAGGATGTTGCTAGTTGAGCAAAAGCTTGGACAGTTGTCCAGTATTCCGGATGAGGTTGCAGTACTCCGTCAATCTGTTGATGGAATCCAGGATCACCTTAAGGCCATTCTGAACTTACTTCAGACGCCTAAGGATATCAGTAAGACTATTTTAGGTAGTCATACAGATACGATCGCAACTTCACCGATGTCTGTTAGGATGGAAAAGGATAAGGGATTATCCTCTCCCCATACAGATATGTTTCCTTTAGCGGGAAGTATGAGCCGTCTTAGTCTAGCGTCTTCTACTCCCTTGTGTGTTGCTTCGGTGGGGATGTTAGAAACTCATAACCGTCCTGTAGATCTCTCTTTGGGAAAAGAGATCCGTCCTCCTTATTTCTCTGGAGAGGATAAGGATAGGAATAAGGACGCGGTTTTGACTTTCTTAGAGAAATGGAAAGATGTCCATGAACTCAAACATACCCCCGATCATGTGAGGGTAGTAGAAGCAAGTTTGTCGCTAGGACCGAAAGCTTATACATGGTGGATGAGTCTCTCTGAGACTCACAAGAAACCTACCACTTGGAATGAATTTTCCCAACTTTTCAAAAAAGAGTTTCTCCCCGAGAATGAGGAGGAACGCAATTGGGAAGCATGGGATAAAATTCAGCAGAAGGGAAGACCGCTATTGGTGTATATTTCAGAATACAGAGATGTAATTCTGAAGTTAAAGAATTTAGATGACTTCCATCGACTTCGCGGTTTTGTCAGAGGACTTAACCAGCGAATTCGTAATGAAGTTAAGAGGCATGCGCCTAAATCCCTTGAAGAGGCGATTAAGGTCGCACAGATTTATGAGGACAATTCACGTTTGGATGTCCCACAGGAAAGCAGTTATTCCCAGAAGAATAACTTTAAGCGTAAGGGCAAAGGGACTAGATCTAATGAAAGAGTGTCTAAAAAACCTCGTGTTTTTAGACACATCCTTTCTCCAGAAGATCATGATAAAGCGCAAAAAGAAAACTTGTGCTTTAAATGTCTCAAGCCTGGACATCGAAGCCGTGCCTGTCCAGTCGGAAGAGAAAGTAAGGGAAAGGGTAAGCAGCAAATCCATCTGATTCAATCTTTGAACTTGGATGCAAATTCAAGTGCAAAGAAGGTTCAAATTATGCACTGCGACAGTACCCATTCATGTCAAATCTCCAAAAACATGTGGCAACCTCAAGAGTTTGGTCCACATGATTTGGTCAAGTTGCATGGATCAGTAAAAGGGCACACCATCCGGATAATGGTGGATGACTCTGCTACGCATAATTTTATCAATTATGCGTTAGTTAAAAAACTGGCTCTTCCTCAGGAACCATCTCCTCATAAATACATTGTCTCCATGATGCACGGTCAAGACACCCGTGTTTGGGACACAATGATATGTAATTTGGAACTAGAAATCCAAGGATTTAAAGACACCTTGGACTTCCAAATAATGAATATGGATCGGGTAGATCTCGTTTTAGGGAGAGAGTGGCTATGGAGTCTAGGACCTTCATTGACCAGGTGTTATTTTACAAATACTTTGGAATTCCAGCGTGACGGTGTAGTGTATAAAATCAAGGGTGAGCATGATGTTCCAAGTATCCCTTTGATATCATACACTGAACTTCAGAAACTTGTCAATAAAGAAGCCAGGACTCAAGCTTTTCTTGTCCTTGGCACCGATGTAATCAATTCTGATAATATAAATCAAGTTTCTTATGTCTCGTCCTTTATTCCTCGAGAAGTTTATGTTAAATTTAACAATCTAATGAAGGAATTTAAAGATGTGTTCCCTAAGGAACTCCCCTACGGCTTGCCACCCTCTCGTGGAAACATCGATCACAGTATAGATCTGTTTCCGGGTACCAAGCCAAAATCTCAAAACCCATACCGCCTCCCCTATGTCCAGAATCAGGAGGTGGAAAATCAAATCCAAGAGTATTTGGATAAAGGATTTATCCGCCCAAGCCAGTCTCCATGGGCAGCACCCATCCTTCTAGTGAAAAAGAAAGATGGAACTATGAGACTGTGTGTAGATTATAGGGCGTTAAACAATCTTACGATAAAGAACAAGTATCCCATGCCACTAGTCGAAGATCTTTTCGATAGTTTAAAGGGGGCTACAGTCTTTTCTAAGATTGATTTACGCCAAGGTTATCATCAAATCAGAATCAAAGATGATGATATTCCTAAAACAGCCTTTCGAACAAAGTTTGGTCACTACGAGTTTTTAGTGATGCCGTTCGGGTTGACAAACGCACCCGCAACATTTATGACTTTGATGAATCAAGTGCTTAAGCCGTATTTGGGAAAATTTGTTGTAGATTTTCTCGATGATATTCTGATCTACAGTAAAGATCATGAAAATCACTTAGAGCACTTGAAAAAAGTTTTTCAACTTCTTCGCGATAATAAACTTTACGGTAAAGAGTCAAAATGTGAATTCTTTACCCCAGAAGTAAAGTATTTAGGTCATATTATTTCCGCGGAAGGAATCAAAGTTGACCCGGATAAGGTCCAAGCGATTCTTGAATGGCCTGAGCCCAAGACGATTCGAGAACTACAAAGTTTTCTCGGATTGGCAGGATATTATCGGAAGTTTGTGGCTAGATATGCCAAGATTGCAGTACCTTTGACAGATCAACTCAAAGGGAAGCATCAAAAGTTAAATTGGAAAGAAGAGCAAGCAAAGAGTTTTCAAGAACTTAAACTTGCTTTAGCATCGGCCCCGGTTCTACAGATCATAGATCCGAACAAGCCTTTCCAATTAGAGACAGATGCAAGTTCATCTGCAGTAGGAGCAGTACTAAGCCAAGATGGTCGACCAATAGCTTTCGAGAGTAGAAAGCTAAGTCCTGCTCAGCAAAACTACTCTACCTATGAGCGAGAGATGTTCGCTATTATAAATGCTCTAAAGAAATGGCGCCATTATCTATATGGATCAAAGCTGACCATAGTTTTTGATCAAGAGAGCATAAAGTGGTTTGCAAACCAACCTGATCTTAGAGGTAGAAAAGCAAGATGGGCTGAACAGTTGCAAGAGTTCGATTATGAGCTCAGGTACAGAAAAGGAAAGTTCAATGCAGTGGCAGACGCCTTAAGTCGGATGCCTATGTTGAACAATCTAAGTTTTGTACAAATTCAAAGTGAATTTATTTCAACTTTGAAAGGAAGCTGCAAAGAGGATCCAAGCTTCAGTCAAGCATGGAAAGCAGCTGAACAAGACAAACAAACTGAAGCAAGTACTTCTGAGAGAAAGTTTAAACACTATTCTCTCCAAGATGAATATTTGCTTTATAAAGGTAAGGTTTGTGTCCCAAGTATAGTGGACATACGAAATCAAGTACTTTTCGAATGCCATGATGCTCCAAGTGCAGGACATCCTGGTATTAACCGAACCTATGAGTTAGTGAAAAGACATTTTTATTGGCCTAGTTTGCATCGAGATGTGCAAAACTATGTGTCTAAGTGCCATAAATGTCAAGTAAATAAGTTTGAACGACTTAAAGTTGGAGGATTGCTGCATCCTTTGGAAATTCCCAAAGGAAAGTGGGAAAGCATTTCCATGGATTTCATTTCTGGATTACCCCGCACTCAGAAGGGCTTTGATTCAGTCTGGGTTATAGTTGATCGATTGACTAAACTTGCTCAGTTTATACCTGTCAAGACTACTTATAAGACCCCAGAACTTGCAAAAATATTTGTAAATCAACTTTATAGACTCTATGGTCTTCCAGTAGACATAGTTTCTGATAGAGATGCTCGATTTACAAGTCATTTTTGGCGAGCAGTCTTTAGTAGACTTGAAACTAAACTAAGTTTAAGTACAGCTGAACATCCCCAGACGGATGGACAGACTGAGAAAGTCAATCAGGTTTTGGAAGACATACTTAGAGCTTATGTTACTTCCAAACAGACTGATTGGGAAGATTATCTTCCTTTAGCTGAGTTTGCCTATAACAGTGCCAAGAATTCATCAACTGAATTTAGTCCATTCATGTTGATGTATGGTTTCCAGCCTAGGTCTCCTTATGCAGTGGGACTTCATAATGAACGAGTTCAAGCAGCTCAAGAGTTCCTTCAAGACATGAACTTTAAGCTTAAATTAGCTAAAGAAAATTTAAAGAAAGCTCAAGATCGTGCAAAGGCTTATGCCGATCCAAAGCGAAGAGATGTTACTTTTCAGGTTGGCGATCAAGTTTATCTTCGTATTCCTGAAAGATCAGAAAAGTTCAAGACTGGTCAATGCGCCAAGTTGTCGCCTAGATATTGCGGTCCTTTTCCAATCACCAAGAAAGTTGGTTTGTGGGCTTATGAATTACAACTTCCAGATGATAGTTGGATTCATCTAGTGTTCCATGTTAGTCGACTTAGGAAGAGTCTAACAGATTCAGATAATCTAGTTGGACATCAGATCATACTTCCTATTCCAGTAAATGAAACAGTTCCTCATGAACCTGAAAGGATACTTCGCACCCGAGATAAACGTACAAGAAGCCACTTGTATGAAGAGTGCTTAGTAAAATGGAAGGATGGAACTGAAGAAAATTCAACATGGGAAAAAGTTTCCACAATCCAACGATGTTTTCCAGCTTTCAAGATTTAAGTTGGTCCCAAATAAAGAAGGTTTTCTACTTTCAAGTTTTAAGTAGATAAACCAATCATGTTCTTCAAGATCTAGAATATGATAAGGTTTTTTACTTTCAAGTTCTAAGTAAATAACCTGTTTGAATGAATGCATGTTCTTCAAGTTTTAGAACATGAGGCTCGGGGGTTGCCTACAGTACATATAGCTCTAATTTTCGAGGACGAAAATATTTTCCAAGGGGGGAAGAATGTAATAAAGTAAGTTGGTGATCTAGGGATCCGATTGGTTCAGACAGATCTGAAATCGGATTCCGTTTGGTCATTCGTTTGTGTGGCCAAAGATCTCGAGTCTAGACTTACTGGTAGGTCATTTAATGCAACAGCGTAGCGACTGGAAATACTCATGAATGAATGACTCTCCTCCCAACCAAATGCCTCTATATATAGCTCTCTCCAGGGGACTACCTTCTTGGGCAGGTGAATGCTAATCATCCAAGTGTCAGCCATGTAACTACATGTGCGCCAAGTGTCTCAGTGGATGCTTCTAGAAGGTTCTAGAGCTCTTTGGGCAAAATACTCTTCCCATGTACCCCATGGGGATTGAACCCAAGACCTCGTCCTTCACACCCTTGAGTCTTAACCATTAGGCTAAGTGGATTACTTGGTTACAAGAGTAAATGACCTACCAGTAAGTCTAGACTCGAGATCTTTGGCCACACAAACGAATGACCAAACGGAATCCGATTTCAGATCTGTCTGAACCAATCGGATCCCTAGATCACCAACTTACTTTATTACATTCTTCCCCCCTTGGAAAATATTTTCGTCCTCGAAAATTAGAGCTATATGTACTGTAGGCAACCCCCGAGCCTCATGTTCTAAAACATGAAGAACATGCATTCATTCAAACAGGTTATTTACTTAGAACTTGAAAGTAAAAAACCTTATCATATTCTAGATCTTGAAGAACATGATTGGTTTATCTACTTAAAACTTGAAAGTAGAAAACCTTCTTTATTTGGGACCAACTTAAATCTTGAAAGCTGGAAAACGTCGTTGGATTGTGGAAACTTTTTCCCATGTTGAATTTTCTTCAGTTCCATCCTTCCATTTTACTAAGCACTCTTCATACAAGTGGCTTCTTGTACGTTTATCTCGGGTGGGAAGTATCCTTTCAGGTTCATGAGGAACTGTTTCATTTACTGGAATAGGAAGTATGATCTGATGTCCAACTAGATTATCTGAATCTGTTAGACTCTTCCTAAGTCGACTAACATGGAACACTGGATGAATCCAACTATCATCTGGAAGTTGTAGCCCACAAACCAACTTTCTTGGTGATTGGAAAAGGACCGCAATATCTAGGCGACAACTTGGCGCATTGACCAGTCTTGAACTTTTCTGATCTTTCAGGAATACGAAGATAAACTTGATCGCCAACCTGAAAAGTAACATCTCTTCGCTTTGGATCGGCATAAGCCTTTGCACGATCTTGAGCTTTCTTTAAATTTTTTTTTAAGCTTAAAGTTCATGTCTTGAAGGAACTCTTGAGCTGCTTGAACTCGTTCATTATGAAGTCCCACTGCATAAGGAGACCTAGGCTGGAAACCATACATCAACATGAATGGACTAAATTCAGTTGATGAATTCTTGGCACTGTTATAGGCAAACTCAGCTAAAGGAAGATAATCTTCCCAATCAGTCTGTTTGGAAGTAACATAAGCTCTAAGTATGTCTTCCAAAACCTGATTGACTTTCTCAGTCTGTCCATCCGTCTGGGGATGTTCAGCTGTACTTAAACTTAGTTTAGTTTCAAGTCTACTAAAGACTGCTTGCCAAAAATGACTTGTAAATCGAGCATCTCTATCAGAAACTATGTCTACTGGAAGACCATAGAGTCTATAAAGTTGATTTACAAATATTTTTGCAAGTTCTGGGGTCTTATAAGTAGTCTTGACAGGTATAAACTGAGCAAGTTTAGTCAATCGATCAACTATAACCCAGACTGAATCAAAGCCCTTCTGAGTGCGGGGTAATCCAGAAATGAAATCCATGGAAATGCTTTCCCACTTTCCTTTGGGAATTTCCAAAGGATGCAGCAATCCTCCAACTTTAAGTCGTTCAAACTTATTTACTTGACATTTATGGCACTTAGACACATAGTTTTGCACATCTCGATGCAAACTAGGCCAATAAAAATGTCTTTTCACTAACTCATAGGTTCGGTTAATACCAGGATGTCCTGCACTTGGAGCATCATGGCATTCGAAAAGTACTTGATTTCGTATGTCCACTATACTTGGGACACAAACCTTACCTTTATAAAGCAAATATTCATCTTGGAGAGAATAGTGTTTAAACTTTCTCTCAGAAGTACTTGCTTCAGTTTGTTTGTCTTGTTCAGCTGCTTTCCATGCTTGACTGAAGCTTGGATCCTCTTTGCAGCTTCCTTTCAAAGTTGAAATAAATTCACTTTGAATTTGTACAAAACTTAGATTGTTCAACATAGGCATCCGACTTAAGGCGTCTGCCACTGCATTGAACTTTCCTTTTCTGTACCTGAGCTCATAATCGAACTCTTGCAACTGTTCAGCCCATCTTGCTTTTCTACCTCTAAGATCAGGTTGGTTTGCAAACCACTTTATGCTCTCTTGATCAAAAACTATGGTCAGCTTTGATCCATATAGATAATGGCGCCATTTCTTTAGAGCATTTATAATAGCGAACATCTCTCGCTCATAGGTAGAGTAGTTTTGCTGAGCAGGACTTAGCTTTCTACTCTCGAAAGCTATTGGTCGACCATCTTGGCTTAGTACTGCTCCTACTGCAGATGAACTTGCATCTGTCTCTAATTGGAAAGGCTTGTTCGGATCTATGATCTGTAGAACCGGGGCCGATGCTAAAGCAAGTTTAAGTTCTTGAAAACTCTTTGCTTGCTCTTCTTTCCAATTTAACTTTTGATGCTTCCCTTTGAGTTGATCTGTCAAAGGTACTGCAATCTTGGCATATCTAGCCACAAACTTCCGATAATATCCTGCCAATCCGAGAAAACTTTGTAGTTCTCGAATCGTCTTGGGCTCAGGCCATTCAAGAATCGCTTGGACCTTATCCGGGTCAACTTTGATTCCTTCCGCGGAAATAATATGACCTAAATACTTTACTTCTGGGGTAAAGAATTCACATTTTGACTCTTTACCGTAAAGTTTATTATCGCGAAGAAGTTGAAAAACTTTTTTCAAGTGCTCTAAGTGATTTTCATGATCTTTACTGTAGATCAGAATATCATCGAGAAAATCTACAACAAATTTTCCCAAATACGGCTTAAGCACTTGATTCATCAAAGTCATAAATGTTGCGGGTGCGTTTGTCAACCCGAACGGCATCACTAAAAACTCGTAGTGACCAAACTTTGTTCGAAAGGCTGTTTTAGGAATATCATCATCTTTGATTCTGATTTGATGATAACCTTGGCGTAAATCAATCTTAGAAAAGACTGTAGCCCCCTTTAAACTATCGAAAAGATCTTCGACTAGTGGCATGGGATACTTGTTCTTTATCGTAAGATTGTTTAACGCCCTATAATCTACACACAGTCTCATAGTTCCATCTTTCTTTTTCACTAGAAGGATGGGTGCTGCCCATGGAGACTGGCTTGGGCGGATAAATCCTTTATCCAAATACTCTTGGATTTGATTTTCCACCTCCTGATTCTGGACATAGGGGAGGCGGTATGGGTTTTGAGATTTTGGCTTGGTACCCGGAAACAGATCTATACTGTGATCGATGTTTCCACGAGAGGGTGGCAAGCCGTAGGGGAGTTCCTTAGGGAACACATCTTTAAATTCCTTCATTAGATTGTTAAATTTAACATAAACTTCTCGAGGAATAAAGGACGAGACATAAGAAACTTGATTTATATTATCAGAATTGATTACATCGGTGCCAAGGACAAGAAAAGCTTGAGTCCTGGCTTCTTTATTGACAAGTTTCTGAAGTTCAGTGTATGATATCAAAGGGATACTTGGAACATCATGCTCACCCTTGATTTTATACACTACACCGTCACGCTGGAATTCCAAAGTATTTGTAAAATAACACCTGGTCAATGAAGGTCCTAGACTCCATAGCCACTCTCTCCCTAAAACGAGATCTACCCGATCCATATTCATTATTTGGAAGTCCAAGGTGTCTTTAAATCCTTGGATTTCTAGTTCCAAATTACATATCATTGTGTCCCAAACACGGGTGTCTTGACCGTGCATCATGGAGACAATGTATTTATGAGGAGATGGTTCCTGAGGAAGAGCCAGTTTTTTAACTAACGCATAATTGATAAAATTATGCGTAGCAGAGTCATCCACCATTATCCGGATGGTGTGCCCTTTTACTGATCCATGCAACTTGACCAAATCATGTGGACCAAACTCTTGAGGTTGCCACATGTTTTTGGAGATTTGACATGAATGGGTACTGTCGCAGTGCATAATTTGAACCTTCTTTGCACTTGAATTTGCATCCAAGTTCAAAGATTGAATCAGATGGATTTGCTGCTTACCCTTTCCCTTACTTTCTCTTCCGACTGGACAGGCACGGCTTCGATGTCCAGGCTTGAGACATTTAAAGCACAAGTTTTCTTTTTGCGCTTTATCATGATCTTCTGGAGAAAGGATGTGTCTAAAAACACGAGGTTTTTTAGACACTCTTTCATTAGATCTAGTCCCTTTGCCCTTACGCTTAAAGTTATTCTTCTGGGAATAACTGCTTTCCTGTGGGACATCCAAACGTGAATTGTCCTCATAAATCTGTGCGACCTTAATCGCCTCTTCAAGGGATTTAGGCGCATGCCTCTTAACTTCATTACGAATTCGCTGGTTAAGTCCTCTGACAAAACCGCGAAGTCGATGGAAGTCATCTAAATTCTTTAACTTCAGAATTACATCTCTGTATTCTGAAATATACACCAATAGCGGTCTTCCCTTCTGCTGAATTTTATCCCATGCTTCCCAATTGCGTTCCTCCTCATTCTCGGGGAGAAACTCTTTTTTGAAAAGTTGGGAAAATTCATTCCAAGTGGTAGGTTTCTTGTGAGTCTCAGAGAGACTCATCCACCATGTATAAGCTTTCGGTCCTAGCGACAAACTTGCTTCTACTACCCTCACATGATCGGGGGTATGTTTGAGTTCATGGACATCTTTCCATTTCTCTAAGAAAGTCAAAACCGCGTCCTTATTCCTATCCTTATCCTCTCCAGAGAAATAAGGAGGACGGATCTCTTTTCCCAAAGAGAGATCTACAGGACGGTTATGAGTTTCTAACATCCCCACCGAAGCAACACACAAGGGAGTAGAAGACGCTAGACTAAGACGGCTCATACTTCCCGCTAAAGGAAACATATCTGTATGGGGAGAGGATAATCCCTTATCCTTTTCCATCCTAACAGACATCGGTGAAGTTGCGATCGTATCTGTATGACTACCTAAAATAGTCTTACTGATATCCTTAGGCGTCTGAAGTAAGTTCAGAATGGCCTTAAGGTGATCCTGGATTCCATCAACAGATTGACGGAGTACTGCAACCTCATCCGGAATACTGGACAACTGTCCAAGCTTTTGCTCAACTAGCAACATCCTACTTTCCATATCTTTCCTCTCGTTTAAAGTAGTGTTTGTTTCCCCTTTTCTCGCAGAATCCTCGACGTCTAATGCTATAGTCGCTGATTCTATTTTAGATGCATCAGACGCATGACTAGTATTTGAAACCATAGGTGCAGATGAATGCAATGCACGTGCAACTATTGGTGGTCTAGTCATGAATGAGGATGTTACTAACATAGGAATGGAAACATACATGGACGCACTAGTAGTACTTGTAAGCGAGACGTGGCTAGAAGTCCCCTCCATCGCACACAAAGCGTTATTAAACTTACTAAGTATTCCTAACGCAAGAAGTGTGTGCAACAAAATCAAAAGAGCTATGCAAGAATATCACAAGAAATCGTCCCTGATGATTTGGTCCGTTGAAGTCGACTTGATTCTAGCCGAAAGTGCTAGAATTATGACGAAGATAGGCCTCCAGATCTTCACTCCATGGCTTCCGTTTTCTTCAAACTTTGCTAGAACTTTTAGCTTTCTACAGCTTGGACCACCGCAGAAATGTACTCGGGTTGGATGGGGAAATAAGCAAACTCCAAAGGTTAATGAGATGATCTCGGCTCGGGATTAGCAGAGCAGAGATTTAATTTAACTGTATATATTATGCAGAGAACAAAATCACAAAGAACCTTTACTTCAGTGGATAAACCTCTGCGTTCTCTCTGCAAGGTCGCGGGCTCGATTCTCGGCGGCCACCTTCTGAGAATTAAACTTTTGGACAGCGTCTGCTTCAGCGCCAAGCTTTTAATTTGCTTTTTTGCCGCTATTTGAGAGCTTGTTCAGGAGTTTAGCTAGTACTTCTGTTATATCTTCACGCGGACGGTGATGCTCTTCTAGATAGAGCAGCGTGCTCCAATCGAGGGGACAGGGGTTCGATCACCCTCTGCTTCACCAAAAATATTATCTTTTGGATCTTCTTCGATGAAGCCTCCTTCAGCAAACAAAAGATCTGCTCGTTAAAGGATATACGAACGGCACTTCTCTCCGTGGATAAGGAAGCGCCCTCTCCCCAGCGGGGCGGGAGTTCGATTCCCTGGCTATACACAGCAGAGATGACCTTTTTATCTTCTGATTGGAATCTTCTTCAGCGCCGGCTACGGTCAATATTATCTGCTGCGGATATATCTTCAAGTCGACGATGTGCTCTTGTGGATAGTGCAACGCGCTCCCAACAGAGGGGCGGGGGTTCGAATCCCTCGCCAAGCACAGTAGCGGTTACTTATTTTTAATATTCTTTTGCTCTAAGCTAAAGCATGAGAATGATTGCGACAAGCATCTCAATGCGGGCGGGGCAGAATTCGCACGCCAAAAGTCCGAGCAAGAAGATGAAAGCTATGGAGATGGCTCTGATACCAATGCAACAGCGTAGCGACTAGAAATACTCATGAATGAATGACTCTCCTCCCAACCAAATGCCTCTATATATAGCTCTCTCCAGGGGACTACCTTCTTGGGCAGGTGAATGCTAATCATCCAAGTGTCAGCCATGTAACTACATGTGCGCCAAGTGTCTCAGTGGATGCTTCTAGAAGGTTCTAGAGCTCTTTGGGCAAAATACTCTTCCCATGTACCCCATGGGGATTGAACCCAAGACCTCGTCCTTCACACCCTTGAGTCTTAACCATTAGGCTAAGTGGATTACTTGGTTACAAGAGTAAATGACCTACCAGTAAGTCTAGACTCGAGATCTTTGGCCACACAAACGAATGACCAAACGGAATCCGATTTCAGATCTGTCTGAACCAATCGGATCCCTAGATCACCAACTTACTTTATTACAGTGGTAGCAATTGGAACTCTTGCACTTGAGTCCAAAATCGTCTTGGTTGTGTAACCCTGATGAGTGACTGGAAGATATGCATTTCCTTCTTCTCCTTTAATCATGTCTCATATCTTTTCCAAAGGTATTTTAGGAACTGTTTGATGTGATCCTCATTGGGAATGGGGTCTCGCTACTTTAGGCACTTGGTTTGCTATGTGTTTCCACAATTCTAGCTTGACCTTGAGTAGCTCTTCTAAAGTGAGATTGCACTACACCTTAGTGTTCTTACTACCTCCATATTCCTAGGTATGATTGAGTCTTAGTTTCTTACCATGAACATGGGTGCTCTCATATAAGTGGTCTTTGCTTCCCATGGTCATGTGAAATGCGGCAATTCTTGTAAAGAATGGACTCAAAGTCTAGTCGTTCACTGGATTGGGCGTCCTCTTGCTCTCCATAAATAGAGGGGATATCTTTTGGGAATTGATCATGTGGTTCATACGCAAGTTGAATGGGAGGAGGATTTTCACTTTCTTTCACCCATATCT
The DNA here is from genome assembly GCA_020310875.1 of Ceratopteris richardii. Taxonomy (NCBI): domain Eukaryota; kingdom Viridiplantae; phylum Streptophyta; class Polypodiopsida; order Polypodiales; family Pteridaceae; genus Ceratopteris; species Ceratopteris richardii. The sequence continues at coordinate 226,724,181 of CM035408.1, forward strand.
CTTCTTTAAACTCTCTTAGGAATTCTTGTGAATATCAACTCATAGAAGAAGTGGTGTCTGGGTCAGTGGAATTAGGCACATAAGCTTCCTTGGGAGGAATGCTCATTCTTTCACTTGCCTTGTCCTTACCCTGGGCGGTGGCTTCCTTTCCAGATTTTGCAATCAACCTCTCCAGTCTTTCTAATAGTCCATCAAAATGCAACTTAGTCTTAGCTGAACTACAACAATTGAAAAGTCGACTAGGCATCAAACATGGTTTGGGACAATTCTACCATCTTAGCACAAATCTTTGTTCTTTCAATCTCTAATTCCACCCTAGGGTAAAATTTTTCATGATCCTTTACATTTGGCCTTTTGTGGATTCTCGCCTGATATGCTTTAAGCATCATGTCTAGGTCCTCGAGAGTGGGATCTGCTAAGACTAATCCTACTGTAGGTGGTGATAGTGGGGTTACGTGAGGTTTATTGGAAGGTGGTGGGTTTGTGTGAGAGTGCATTTGAGATGTGATTTCTATTTTGGCTTTTGTTTCTTGTAGGTTTTCCCCAAGCTCCCTCATCTTCTTTGACCATTGTCTCTTCATTCTTTCATGGCTTTCTCTCCACGCACTTGTCCTCTTCTTGGGTAGGTTCTCGTTCTCACGAAGCTCATAACTCCTTTCTTGGTTTAAGTCTTGGTTTTGTTGTAATGCCCGAGCTCTTGTGACTACATGCATTGGGGTAGTGGAAGTCACACGTCCAGTAGAATCAACCACTAATCTAATGAAATTTATAGGAGTGATCTTTGGTACATTGTTGGGGTTCTTAGGACAGTCTCGTAATAGGTGCTCCTTCCCACAATCTAGACAAAAACCTTGAATTGTCACTAATTGGGGTTAAATAGGTGCAAGTATAGGGCAATCACGAATGAAGTGATCACCTTGGCATTTGTAGCATAGTCCTGTAGGAACTGGGGTCTTATTTGTCTAGGTTGGGGCCTAGACTTAGGGTTTATGTACATGACATTAGCATATTTGGGATCCCCACTAGATTCACTAGGGTCTTCGTAATAGTATGATTCATATGATCAAGTGACTACATATAGTAAGCCTGGGACTATTAATATGAGTCGAGTCAAAGCTGTGATCATTTGGGTCACTTTCTGAAAGCAATGATGATACTGGCACTCAGGCTCTATTCAGATTTTCTTCAACAGTTGCATACTTTACTGGGATTACATTGGCTCAAAGTGGAGGTTGTTGAGCCACCACGGGTTGAGGTCTTTGTTGTGCTTGATAGGATGGTTGGTATGGTTGTTGGCACCTACCATATTGCCATGGTGGGTACTAGTTCTGGTATCTTCCCTATTGTGGATATGGTTGTGGATAATTTTGTCTAATCGCTTACTTGCTATAAGGGCAAGCTTGTGCACTATGGTTGGTGTATCTCCTTTCTATGGTGCAATATTGGCTATTTTGATTCACTTGGGGTTGAGCCATAATTGGACACAAATTAACCATATGGTCTCCACCACAGGTGTAACATCATTTCACTGGGGAAAATCTAAGTATCTGTTTGCCAGAGACTCCTAGTTTCTGAGCTACCTTCTCTGCAAGTTCCTCAATAGATGTAGATGGTTTGGATGTGAGGCTAGGAGAGCTATCTGAATCTTTATAGATTTTTGAAAGATCTAATTCCTCCCCTAGATTATCCTCAATGTCTATGCACATGCATACACACTCCTCTGTGGATCTATGGCCCTTCAAGTACACATAGGATCTCAATTTGGTACTTAGCAATCCCTCTAGGAATAAAGCCACTTGTTTGGTTGAATTGGGTAACTCTAGAACAAGGCATCTCTCCAGATATTGTCTGAACCTTCTTCCTACAAGTCTAACTATTTCTTGAGGTGTTTGCTTGAAGCTATGTATCAGCAATGAGGTATTGTGTCTGATGTCACTTTTGGAGAATTCAGTAATGAATGCTTCTAGAAACTATTCTATATTCCTAAATTGCCTCTAGTGTAGTGGTTGAAACCACGTAAGGGTGGTGTTCTTGAGAGTTAGAACAAAAGCATTCTATTGCGTGAACATTTCATCCACTTGTTCAGCTCTCACGACTTGCCTAAATGCTACCACATGATCATACGGGTCTCCAGTGCCATTGAAGCAATTCTTAATGGACTTAACCAATTGTGTTGGCCTTGAGGTCCTAGTGTATTTTGTAGGTCTTGCCAAAGGGAATTTTTCTACATTTCTTTGATTCCTTGAGTCTTTATTTCTCGTTTTCCATTCTATCGGTCTCTGTTCTCGTTCTTTCTCTTCCCAATGGGTTATCAAAGCTCACCTCAGGCCTATCTCTACTCCTCTCTCTTTGAGTTCCATGAGCTTGGGATGTTACAGCTCCTTGGTGACCATAAGAGACATTGGATCTTGGTTGGGGAAAAAAAAGTTCCCCCTTCCAAGTGTAGGCATGGCTACCATGCTCTGAGACCACAAAGACCCTTTCTCAGGTATTGTCTAAGTAGGTCACTTTTCTTCGGGTATCTAGATCTTTGAATTCATAGATGGTAAGCATTCCCACTTCATTAGGCTTGTTGGGTTTATACCTCAAGAAGGCCTTGTTTGTCTCTCGGTTTAGGAGAAATTCAATGCTCTTATTGTCCTAGGGAACCCACTCTAGAGTGATTATTCTAGACAGGATTGATTTGTCTCGAGGGGTTCTTGTCTCTCTTCCTAAGTTCCCTTTCTCGATGTCACCTATTTCAGCCTCTAAGATTATGTTGCCAAATTCTTCTATGCTCTCTTGTTTAGTGGTGACTACATACATTATTCCTTCTTTTTCTATGTATGAACCATCTTCAATTTGACCATTGGATGTTCTAGTCCAACAAGTTGATCCGGGTTTTTAATTTGGACAACAGCCCTTCTCATACCATCCTTATAGATGCGTGCACCTAATCAATTGGTCTTCATATATTCCAATTGATGGAGAGTGTTAATCTCCAAAAGAACAAGTTATTCTTGAAGTTAGAGCACCTCTATATCAACAATAACTTAAAAACTTCACCAATTTGGAGGATCAATACTCAACTACCAAAATCTTGAACAAACTGTGAAGAAAATGAATACACAGAAAGTCTGCTGCACATAACTCATTCATTGACTTATTAAATGTGTAAAGTTTTTTATAAAACTTTGTACAAGGTGTTGCCTATAGTTTTCGCACCTCCTCCAAGTTAAGTCATTCCAAAAGACTTAGTAAATCTTGAGAAATGATCTCAACAAGTCACCTATGTCTAAAACTGTAGTTCTTTACAGTGGCCTTTGACACGTGCAACTTCTAAAGGTTGGTTCTCCCAAATTAGAACCCCTTTATGCAAATGCTTCTATCGATAGATGGCTTACCTTCCAACTTAGATTTTGACTCCTCATTTGTGCAAAACTTTACATTGCGCACTAAGAAATAACCATTTCTTTGACCATCAAGATTGCGCCTGTTTCAGAAGACACTCAACACTTCCTCACATATGAATGTTCCTACTCATAATTCTCACAGCCTGTTTACAATTAGGCTCTCAAAATTAACCATAGATGCATTAACTATGGAATTGGATACCTACAAAAGGATTCTTGAAATGATCAAGTACATAAGGAGAACACACAGAAAAATCAGGCGGAACGTTCCTTCATTACTGAAAAGTTTTACATCTGGATGAGAGAGCTATCTTACTCACTTCACAAGTGTCTAATGAATTCTAATTCTCTTCAAAACTTGTTCTCTCACACTCTCTCATATTTTCTCGGACATTTTTCCTTCTATATATAGGCAAATATGTACAAGCTCATAACCATACAAAAGTATAAGTTAGCTATCTCTAAGTTAATGTACATATGTATACACATCTTCATTCTCTGAACATGTATTTTCTTCATGCTTCATATCTTGACCTTTTCTTCAATCCTTGACTTCAAAACTTCATCAAAACTTCAATTGTTGGTTTCCTTGCACCAACAGCTCCCCCTCAATCATCAATTGAGGTTTTCTCTATCTTCTTTATACCTGCCATGTCTTTGAATCTCTATAGCTTTGGTCCATCTAAGCTTTTGGTTAGCATATCAGCTATCTGATCTTTTCTTGAAGTATGTATAGCTTGAATCTCTTTATCCATCACCTTCTCTCTTAGAAAATGATACTGAATCTCAATGTGTTTAGTCCTCACATAAAAAATAGGATTAGTAGCTAAATACAATGAACTCATATTATCTCCATGAATAGTGGGTGTACTTTGAATGATGTCAAAAAACTTCATAAGAGTCTTAAGCCATATCACTTCCTTTGTAGCTTCAACCATTCCTTTGTACTCAACCTCTGTGGATGATAAAGCAACTGTATGTTGCTTCTTTGAACACCATGAAATTAACTTATCTCCCACATAACACAAGTATCCATAAGTTGATCTCCTATCATCAGGATTACCTACCCAATTTGTATCACTATATATCTTGATGTTTGTATCTGATGTAAAACCATAATACAAACCTTCTTTGAGTGTACCTTTAATGTACCTCAACATCCTTTGTCCTGCAACCCAATGTTCTTTTCTAGGATAATGCATAAATTGAGACAACACTCCTACTGCATATGACAAGTCAGGCCTAGTTAATGTAGCATAGATCAGACTTACAACCAAACTTTGATATAGCTTCATGTCCTTGAATTCTTCTCCTCCATATCTACTCAATTTGTGATTCACTTCCATTGGAGTAGGTGCTACCCTGCAATCATCCATTTTAAACTTGATCAACAAGTTTTTCAAATACCTTTCTTGAGTTACATATACTCCATGTTGAGTGTATGAGATCTCCATGCCCAAGAAATATGACAAGTCTCTCTTTGTCTTGTAGACCCATTTGCATCCAATGATCTTCTGACTATTTGGTTTAGGAACCAAATCCCATGTGTCATTCTCCATCAATGCATCATACTCTTCCTACATAGCTTTCTCCCAATTTTCCTTACCATTTGCCTCTTCATATGTAGAAGGGTCTTCATCTGCCTTTATCATATAAGCATAATCTTTGATAGCCAAAAAAGAAGTGTCATAGCTATACCTTGTAGGTTGCCATTTGTGTCTTGATGACCTTCTGAGTTCTTCATTTCTTGATGTTTCTGGTTCATCACATTTTGGATCAAACCTTGGCACTTCTTCAACTTCAACCTGTACTTCATTGTTCTCCTCTTCATCAAATATCTGGACCTTTGATTTACCTCTCTTTTGATTCACAACTTCTTCATCACCTGCATAAATATTGATTGTACCTGCATACCAAGTACCTTGCTCATCAAATGTAACATCTTTTGACACAAGGAATTGTTTTGTGGATGGACTCCGCAACCTATATCCCATCTGCTTATCATCATATCCAATGAACACATACTTTTCAGCTTTAGGTTCCAATTTTTGCCTCAATTGAGATGGCACATATGCATATGCCAAACATCCAAATACTTTGCAATGATCTAGAGTAGGTCTCTTACCCCACCATGCCTCATATGGTGTCATACCCTGCAAAGCTTTACATGGTAATCTACTCACCAAATATGTAGCTATATTTATAGCCTCAACCCACAAATAATTGGGACAATTTTTCTCCTTCATCATGGATCTTGCAAACTCAACAAGAGTTCTATTCCTCCTTTCTGCTACACCATTTTGTTGAGGAGAGTACCTGCAAGTAACCTCCCTTTTTATACCTGCATTCCACAAGTAATCACTGAACTCATTAGAGAAATACTCTCCCCCTCCATCTGACCTTAGTCTCTTCAAATTTTGACCTGTGATTCTTTCTGCATACACATGATAATGCTTGAATGTATTAAATACCTCTCATTTATCTTTGATGACATAGATAGTGATCCATCTGGTAGTGTCATCAACATAAATCACATAATACCTTGAACCATTGATACTGAAATCCTTTGATGGTCCCCACACATCTGTGTGTACCAACTCAAGCTTCTCTGAATACATAAAACCATGCTTGGAATAAGATTGCTTAGGAGCCTTACCTAATTGACATGCCTCACATCTGTATGTCATATGTTGACCTGCAACATTAGGCAATCCAAGCACTGAACCATTGTTAATCATATATTTAATACCTCTTTCATTAAAATGTCCAAGCCTTTTGTGCCAAAGGTCTAACTCAGAGATCTTATGTCCTCCATAGGTGAACAAGGCATGATCAACATTACCTTGAATCTTCAATGTGAACAATCTTCTTCTTTCTTCCCTGAAACAATTTGTTTATATCCATTGCCAGTATCTTCTACAAAAACTCCTTCATTAGTGAACCTAACTTCATAACCTTTTTCAACAATTTGTCCTACACTTATCAGATTCTTTGGAATTGTAGGAACATACAAAACCTTACTCAAGAGAGTACTTCCATCCTTGGCCTTCACTGATCCAATTGACTTCACATTGTGCTTTGTATTGTCACCTGTTTGAACTATATGATTAGTTACCTTATTCTCCAAATCAGTCATCAAAGCTATGTTGCCACTCAGGTGATTGCTACACCCCGAGTCAATGTAGAAGACTCTTTGGTCTTCACTTTGCCTTTCACAAGTTGCATTCATTATCAATGTTGAATCCTCCTGATCTGAAGCATAATTGTAGTAGGTATTGTTGTATTGTTGGCTTTGGAATCCTCTACCTGCATTTCTTCCAAAATAACCTCTACTACCTCTACCTTTGAAATTACCTCTTTGATTTCTGCCACCTCTTCCTCTTGAATTAAAGTTCTGATTATATCCACCATTATTCTGAGTATTATGCCAACAATCATGAGCTAAGTGATTTGTCTTACCACAAATCTAGCAAGCTTTGACTCCATCTTTATTACTTCTGCCTCTTCCTCTACCTTTGCCACCTTGTTGTAGAGCAAAGAAGAGCATAAGGCAAAGAAAATGAAGGACCCCAAAATTTTTCCGATTTGGACACATAACTTTTGTATTATAACCACTCTTGTATATATTTTCCGTTGTAAATGCACTAGAGGAGTCCTCTAGATGCATTCCCAGAGAAGATTAGAAGCTTACCCATGTAAATTAGTAGAGAAATTAATTTTTTAGTGAATAAAGTGCCGGTCTCTTGTGTGAAAGGACCAAACTTAGGGCACTAGTATATAAGTCACTTTGTGACTCGTTGTAAGAACTTTTTGCCATGGTAAAGAAGGAGCTCTACAGATTTTCGAGTTGCCTCTTTCATGTTGATTTTGATCTTCATTTCGCTCTTGTATGTGTGTGTTATGCTTGAAATGCATGTGTAGGACTGTTGTCTACCCCTTCCCCTTGATTTTGAGCTGCTGTAGTGTGTGTGCGAGCTAGGAGGAGTTGTGGCGCGGGTGTTGGTGTTTCCTGCCATTCACTGTTTTTGCCATAACCTGAAGCAAAGTGGTCATAATCGAGTGAAACTACTTCCAGTAGATGCGTCTCGTCGAGAGCTTCGAAACGAGTACCCTATTGACCATATTCAAAGTTCTGAACTGGGAGAAAACCTTGAAATACTGAAAACAGCTGTAAGAGGTATCACGGCAACCACTTTCAGGATCTCAGTGAGTTTGGGAGGTAGATTAGTCTTTTCTCATGCATGTTAACCTAACCACTTCAGTTTCCATCATGTGTGCACATGTCCTCATACGCTTGGTTAGGTCGTTTGATCGGATTGACATTTAAATGTGTCTTGATTCACCACTATATGCACTTGTGTGGCAATGGAGGTACAGTCTCATTGGCACAAGTCCTTGAGTCGTCTTGACTTAGGTACACACGTTTTTGGCGCCGTTGCCGGGGAACACTCAACCAAGGTGCCTTCGTGATGGTTATAGATCGAGTGTGATAGAATCGTACTTGTAGAGGCAAAATTGTCTGGTGGCAAGTAGTCAGTCACTTCAGCACTTGTTACTTCACATCTCCGAGGTGTGTGTGATAAGTTTTAGGTTTAGGTTTAGGAGGAGGGATAAAAGGAGGAGTTAGGGTTAGGTTAGAGGAAGAGGACTAGTGAGGATAGGAGAAGTACAAGTAGGCGAAAATCATAAAAAAAAATCCCCAAAATCACCAAAAAATTAGCAAAATTCAAGTTCTGTCCAAAAAAGTATAAAAGCCAAAAAAATTGACTCATTTGATACTTGCTGGAGTTCTGGTATCGTGGATGACAGCGATCGGTATCGTGCTTGCAGTATCGTGCAGAGCGGGCCTTGAGAGCTTGTGTGAGAGTTCAAGGAGCAAGCAAGAGTAGTTAGAGGTGAGATTCTACCAAGAATATTTACATAAAACTCACTAAACATGCACAAACACGTGATTAAACAGGTGCGCAGTATCGCGGGGGGATTAAACTGAATCCATTACAGAATTTTTGTGTGATACAGAGGCCTAGGAGGGAGGAGGAGAATAAGGGAAGCAAGGGGGTACAAAAAATTTGGAATTTTCTTACACTTTGGCTTGAGTATCGCGATCGGTTGAGGTTTGGTATCGCGATACCAAAACTCCCTTGTATCGCGATACTCGCCGAAGTATCGTATCGCTTGATACCTACTTGGTATCGCGATACCGCACTGGTATCGTGGCCCCGAGTTGGTATCGCGATCGCGCACTGTTTTAAGTATCGTATCGCTGGGTATCGATCCTGGTATCGCAATACCATTTCGGTATCATGTCACCAAGATTGGTATCGCGATCGTGCTTACCACGTGGTATCGTATCGCCTCCTACCAAGGATCGTATCGCAATACCACTTTGATATCATATCGTCCACTCACCCGGACAGTATCACGATACTGTCATAAGTATTGTATCGTCTGGTCTCTTAGGTATCGTATCGTACACGTGGTATCGTATCGCCTTCTCCTCGAGAACGGTATCGCAATACCACACTGCTATCGTATCGGCATAAATTCTAGTATCGTATCGCCTGACTCTTTTGAGATCGTATCGTGATATTCCTAGTATCTTATCGCCGAGGTTTTTGGTATCGTATCGTGCATAGCAGAGGTATCGTATCGTCTGCTCTCCTAGGTAGTATCGCAACACCAGGTTGGTATCGTATCGTCTTGGTGTTTGGTATCGTATCGCGGTCAAAGCAGTATCGCCGAGAGCAGTATCGTCAGAAAGTGGTATCATCCAGATTGACCCTTTCTTTTTGTCAGACACTTTGAGTCATTAGGAGAGCTGCCCAAGGAGAATCTCTGAGGCATAGAGAGAGACTTGGGGGGGGTGAATGAACTTGAGGTCAGGAAGAGTGCTAAGTAGTCGAAGAAGTGTCATATCTTCGGTAGGAAGTGCTGCCCAGGCTAGTCACCACTCCATCTACTCAGAAACCTCTAGTGATTCGGAAGGGGAACTACACATGGCTTCGGAAGACATGCAAGGTCCAACGCCAAATAGGAATTTCATGTCTACTGTTGAAGGGGATTACCGTACCTCCTTACAATATGTGTCCACCAATGTCCAGGAGATCCCAATCTACCTGGATGGTTTAAACAGATCTGTGGCTAGGATGGTAACTTCCTAGAATGCCACAATTGTACCCCGACCTGCTGTCAAGTACGAAGGAGGAGCATATGTAGACAAAATTGGTCATATCTATATTGTGACTGAATTTCCTGAGAGGATCAACGAAAGGGGAGAGTTTGTGGACCCAAACAACTCCGAAAGAACGCACCCTGAAGAGTTTGTGTCTACCCCTAGGGGCAGGTCCCAAGTGCCACGGGTCTTGAGAGGAGATTTGATACCTCAAGATGATTACCTGTTGGAAGTCTATATGATCCATGGATCAGACCTGTTGCTTCAAACCAACTTACCGGCTCCAGGGAGAGAAGAAAGCCCCATGACATTTTATGAGTTGAAAGACCCAGATGATGAAACTAGACCTACTTACTTGGATAAGGATCAAAGGAGATATTGTCCTGTGAGTGCCTTAGACAGGGCTCGACTGAGATACATGGGTACGCCTGTATTTCCGCCAAGAGATCAGGCAACTACCTCACAAAATCCTTTTGGAAATCAACAAGAGACGGAACATACCACATCCGGACAGACCAGCCAACGAAGTGTACCCAACCATGCTCATGTACAGTTTGCAACTCCAGGAGTGCAAACACACCATCAGACCCACACAGGAGCAGGTAATCAGTACCGACCTCCAGTCAGACCAAGACCACCTGTAGGAGGACAACATGGAATACCTCCAAGTCGGCTAGCTGTCCCAGGCTTCCCTGTAATGCCCAGACCACCTGAACCAATGAGAAGGCTGAGACCTATCCAAGTAGCTAAATGTGTGAGAAACCATTATGATGGATTAGGGGAACCATATGATCATGTTGCCGAATTTAAACAAGTTCTAAGAGCGGAGCAAGTAGAGGACTTCTTTGTGCAGTATGAGTCTTTTGGGCTCACCCTCACAGGGACTGCTCTAACTTGGTTCCAACCTTTAGATCTCAATCAATTTGAAAACATGGAACAATTCTTTCAAGAATTCATTGGAGAATTCACAAAGAGAGGGATTAAACACAATTCTACGTCTTTAATCCATAACTTTAAACAAAACCCTAATGAAACTGTGAAGACTGCTGCACGAAGATTCAATCAATATGTGGATAGATGCCCAGCAGCCGAGAGACCCACTCAACAAAAGATGATTTCATTATTTTTAGATGGGCTCTCTAACGGAACCCTAAGAACCCTAGTATATGTGAAAAGGCTACAAACATTAAGTGAGTGTCTTCAAGAGTGCATTGACTTGGAAGATAACCTTGCCGAGGACCTCAAAGGTACGACCGACCTCACTAAATTAGAAGACTTAAGAAGCACTGTCACGTCCAACTCCGGTAACATAGAAGAACTAGCTGAACTATTAGTAAAAAAACTAGGAATCCAGGGGCAAAGAGCTTACCAAAATCCAACTCAAAGGGTGCCTATGTTATGGAGATGTAACTTATGTGGAGGAGACCACCCCACACACTTGTGTGCCAGAGGAGGGGCCGGTGCACAACCTACGTATCCATACTACAGACAGCAACAACAAGGGACTTCTTCATACTGCCACATCGAGCAAAAATACACCAATCACACAACTGAAAATTGTCCCTTCAATAGGCAAGCACGGCCTATCCAACCACCTCAATACCGACCATATGGATATCCACCTAGAGAGCCTGGTAGGGAGATGCCTAGATACAATCCTTATCCAGCACCAGTAGGAGCACCAAGACAATATGAGCAAGCACCGTACCCACCACCACAACCAGTACTGGGACCCCAGCTATCACAACCTCAACAAGTAGTACCAGTGAAGTATGCTCAACCAGAAGAAAACTTAGAGAGAGCCATAGTACCAGCATCAATAATGACCAATATAGAATCAACCAACCAAGGGTATGAACCTCCACCAGGAGAGTACTATCCATATGAAGCCAACATGATGGAATATGAACTAGCATATGACGCGGCTTATTATGGTTATGAAGGCTATGATCAAGCTTGTGGAGCAGAAACGACCACCTTGATGTATACGGCTCCTAAAGCACAACAACCCATGAGACCTCCCGTTAGACCACAGGTGCAGAGAGGACCATGCTATAGATGCGGAGGGGATCACTTCATTAGGGAATGCCCTCGACCTTATAATCCACCACCTCCCAAAGTTTGGGAAGGGTATTGCAGTGATTGTGGAAAGGAACATCTTTTTAGAGATTGCCCTTAGAACCCAGCCAAATCCCAAGACACTGCACCAATCAATGTAATTGAGGTCATAGAAGGATCCGGAAGTGATAAGGAGTACACTGTGCCACTAAAGGCCATTACAAGAGCCCAAACGAAGCAACAAAAAGAACAACACTCGGAAGAGAAACAAAAAAGCAACAAAAAAATAAGCCCTACAATTCAGATGGTGGAAGATTCTGAGGACCCATGTGAAAATCCCCGGAACATGAAAGTTCAGAAATGGAAGGAAAGACGAGAGAAACTCAAGGACAAATGGGCAAAAAATAAGACTATAAACAGTAAAAAGCAAACCAAAAACCCGAAGGAGCACAAGGAACAAGGGGGTCCTAAGGAGACCCCTGAGCTACCCCGACCTAGCTAAGATAGGGAGAAGCCCGGATCAATTCTAGCAGACCCAAAGCCAGACGATTTAGACATGTGGTTGAAAGCCTACCAAGCTAGAATCAAGATGGGCCCAAACATCGAACAACATGAAAAAATCTATCCTCAAGGGGAATTAGAGAAAGAAAGACTGACCATATGCAGGAAACTCATAGAAGTAGCACAAGCAACCCTAGAAAAGACCATCCCAATTCTACGAGAGACCAGGATCGCACATAGTCTATATGAAGAATGCTTAAAGTCCAATAGCAAGGAACCTAGGAAAGAAGATGACCAAAGCGGTCAGATAAAAACCCAAGATGAATCGATGTCAATAATCCCAGATTTAGACGCAGATTGGCCAAAAGACTTATGGAATAGAATACGAGAGGAGCAATGGAAGAAGAATGGAGACAACACACCTCCTTTTGAGGAAATAGATGTGGAAGATTGTCAACTTCATCCCAACTTGGAGGAAGTATATGAGGAAGTATCAAGACTTGACAGAGGAAGAGAGGAAACCATAAGCATTTCAACATTGCCTAATTACGTGGGAGAATACGAAAAGGGAGTCAGTAATAATACGAGCACCCACGGTGCATGGAAAGGGACAGGAAAAGGTAGAAGAGAGTTCACACAATCTAACAGAATTAAAGAAAACAAAAGTACGATGCAAATTGACGGTGGAAGAATTGCTTCGACTTAAACCACAATTATGGAAGCAAATGGAAAACCAATTAGAATCACAGCCAGAGAATGGAGGACCGAAAGAAAAGGAGAAGGAAAATAACTCCACAATAAAAGTTCCAGTTGATAAAGTGGGGGAATTTAGCGAAGGAGATGAAGGTAATACATGCTTACCTGTCACCCACAATGGGTACATGACCAAGGCCATTCTAGACACGGGAGCCGGGGTAGGGATTGCCACCAAGGAGATATGGGAAAAATGGGGAAAACCTGCCTTACGACCCACACGCATGAAACTCCAATTAGCAGACGGTCATGTAGAAAAACCCTTAGGAATATTGGAAAGGATCAAACTAACCACTTGTGGAGTAGAATTCGAACACACACTAGCCATCTGTAAATTCGAGAAAGCGAACAACTACGAGATGATACTAGGACGACTCTTCATGAGACAAATGCGGGTAGTACAAGATTGGGGCAGAGATTCATTATATCTACAACATCAAGGAAACACCACCAAGATAAATTTGCACACATTCGCTTATCGAGATGTCCCTCCATTACAATGGAATCCAGTCCACAAAGAAGAAGATGACCTATCCATTCACAGTGCCGGATCGAGTGATCAATCTTGGATGCATGAGGATGCCCAGTTATGGATGTGTAAGGAAGCCAAGAGAGAAGAGAGCAAAAGGCAACCATGGCCGATAGGACATCCTAACTATCGATCAGTAGAGGACCCCACTTACATGCCTCAAATTTTTCCTGATGAGATTTTTGAGCCACATGGATGGATGGAAATTTTGGCAACTCTAGATGTATGCGTAAACGAGGAAGTTTTGACGGTGAATGAATGCATAGATGAGGAAGGCTATGATGTAAACTTCTATATGGTTGTTCTTCAAGAAGTAGAAGAAGGGGAAATCCTGGAAAAAGAATGGAAAGAGGAATATGAAAGCATAGAGATGGAACCAGAATTTGATTCCGAAGAAAGCTACTTAAATACTATTCAGAACCAGAAGGAACAGGAACCAACAAAGATCTTAGCTATTGAAACTGCTACGGCAATACACAGGCAGGAGGAGGACAGGAGTAAGGTAGAGCCGGACCCAGATCTTTTTGAAGTTCTTGAACACTTTAAAAAATACGAAGTAGAGGAAAGAAAAGTAGCTATTCAAATGCCTAGACGAGAGGCATGAGACGGAGAAGCGTATGACAACAAGGAACAAACGAAAAAAATTGTTGTAACAATTGAGGAGGGAGAAGAAAGATGCACATATATTGGTAAAGATGTATCTGAAGAAGAGGAAGAGGAACTCATACACCTTATCCGGGAGTACCAAGATGTATTCGCATGGACCTATAAGGATCTGAAAGGGGTGGAACCTACTATTTGTTCCCATCGAATACCAATGACAGCAGATGCAAAACCCTCCAAACAACGTCCTTATACATACAATGAAGTCTACCCAGCAAAGATTAAGGAAGAAATAGACAAACTACTAGCGACAGGATTCATATATGAGATAGAACATACCGAGTGGGTATCGCCACTAGTAGTAGTGCCTCAGAAAAATGGAAAATTGAGTGTGTGCATAAATTTGAAGAAGGTGAATGCAGCAACTATACGTGATAGCTACCCATTACCCATCACGGACCATCTATTGGAGAGGGTAGCAGGAAAAGAGGTCTATAGCTTCCTAGATGGATTCTCCGGATACAATTAGGTAGCTATTGCGACTGAAGATCAACATAAGACAGCATTCGCCACTGAATGGGGAGTATATGCTTTCAGAGTGATGCCTTTCGGACTCACTAATGCACCAGCTACCTTCCAACGACTGATGTGTCATGTTTTCAAGGAGTTTTTGAAAAAAAGCATGGAGGTATATGTAGATGACTTATGCACATACTCCAATCAAAGAGGTGATCACATCCCCAAGTTGAGAAAGATATTTAACAAATGTAGACAATACAGAGTCTGTTTGAACCCAGAGAAATGTGTCTTCATGGTAAGACAAGGAAAAATCTTAGGACACATAGTCTCCAGGAATGGAATATCTACCGACGAAGACAAAATTAAAGTCATCTTAGATCTATCGAGACCTAAGAATGCAAAGGAAGTGCAAGCTTTCATGGGACACTGCGGATATTACCGCAGGTTTATCCACATGTATGCCATAATAGCAAAACCCTTATATGGTCTCTTGACTCAATTTACTTGGACTGAAGAGTGCGAGAAAGCATTCAACGAGCTGAAAAAGAGGCTTAGTACAGCCCCAATTTTAAAATCGCCGAACTGGGGTAAGCCATTTCATATCCATGCTGATGCTTCTAATTTTGCCATTGGATGTATCCTAGCCCAACCAGCTGATGAAGGTAAGATTGATCATCCAATTGCTTATGCGAGTAGACAATTAAACCAAGCTGAGAGAAATTATACGACTACTGAAAGAGAAGGTTTAGGAATGGTTTACGCAGTGAAAAAATTCAGACACTACCTCTTAGCCAACAAATTCAAGTTCTTCATAGACCATCAGGCTTTGTTGTATCTAGTCAATAAGCCTTGCAACACAGGAAGATTAGTACGATGGTTCTTACTACTAATGGAGTTCGACTTTGAAGTGATAGTGAAAAAGGGAAATACACATGTGAGAGCAGATCACCTTTCTAGGCTGACACACGGAGAACCACCAAATGGAGTCCCCGACGATCTACCAGATGCTTATTTGTTTAATCTAGAAGTTTTCCCAAAGTGGGCAGAAAAATTAATCCCGATACTCACCCATGGCCCTCAAAACTCAATCAATAGGAATAGCAAAAAAGAAATTCTTCAATCAAGGAACTTACACATAGTCGCAGGAAGTGTGTACTACAAGGAACCCAATGGTGTGTTACTTAGATGTGCCGAGGAGGATGAACAAAAACAACTAATTGAACAAGCACATGTGAACAAATGGAGAACCCATCAAGGGGCTCATGGAACAATCCGAGAACTAAAAAGGTTAGGAGTATACTGGCTTGACATGCCAAAAGATGTTCACGACTATGTAAGCAATTGTGCAGAATGCCAAGAGATGATCCCGGAAGATCATGTGTCTCTACCTTTTTCGACCATAGCGCCCAATTGGAGTAAGACATTAGTACAATTTCTCAAAACGAAGGAGCATGAGATAGGAGCTAGTTTAGCAAGAAAGCGATCCTTAGAGGAAATGAGCAAGGATTATACACTCATGGGCAAACAATTGTTTAAACGAGGGAAAGATAACCAACTCAGATTATGTGTGCATGAAGGAGAATATCTTCCCATATTAGAGATGGCACATGCAGGTGCTGCTGGAGGTCATTTCTCGACAGACAGAACTGTCAAAATGATTCTCTTTGCGGGCTTGTGGTGGCCAACTCTACATATGGATGCTGAAACATATGTACTGAGTTGTGAGACTTGTCAGAGAACTAGATACCCAATTCGAAGAGATGACATGCCATTAAGACCCATGATATGCGCGAGAGCCTTCACAAAATGGGGTATTGACTTCATATGACCTATCAATCCACCTGCCAAAGGATCACATGCGGAGTACATCATAGTAGCCACGGATTACTTAACCAAATGGGTAGAAGCAAAAGCCACTAGAAAGAACGATGCTCAAACCACGGCTAAGTTTCTCTTCGAGCATATTTTCACCCGTTTTGGATTACCCATCGAGATTGTGAGTGATCGGGGAACGCACTTCCTCAATGAGGTAATCGAGTCATTAATGAACGAGTTTTTAGTGATTCATAAAAAATCAACACCATATCATCCCCAAGCCAATGGACAAGCTGAGAGCTCCAACAAAGTACTATGCACGGTATTGACTAAGCTTGTAAATAATGGAAGGTCTGATTGGGACAAACAATTGCATCATGCCATTTGGGCATTCCGAGTTGCATATAAAACGGCTATTGGAACTACACCTTTCAACTTAGTGTATGGGCAGAATGCAATTTTGCCAATTGACTTTTTGGTGCCAACATTGAAAGTGGCCCAGCAATATGAATGGAACGGACATGAATTATCCCAACAACTAGATCAAATCGAGAAGTTACATGAGACCAGATTGCAAGCAGTAGCAGGCATTTATGCTGCTAAACGGAGACAAAAGGCATATTATGATGCACATATAAAAGACAAGGGACTTAAAGAGGGAGACTTAGTCCTAGTGTACACCTTGAAACAACATGCCAAGAAGTTACAAAAACGCGGATACGGGCCTTTGATCATAAATCAAATCTCTACTGGTGGTGCAGTCAATCTCGCCACGCTAGACGGAGACGTTCTTCCCAACTACATCAGTGGATGTAGAGTGAGACGATTCATGGAGCCCTTGACTGATCAAATGCTAGCACGATTGGTAGGTGCCCAAAATAGGAAAAAGGAGGAAGAGCGAATTAGAGAGGAAGCTCGACAAGAAGCACTAGAGCGCATTAGGAAGCGGAAAGAATAGATGAGGCAAAGAAATGAACGCTATCTCCAAGGAGAAGAGCCTATCCCTATGGCAAGTTACCAAGTCGATAATCATGATACAACGGGTATGGGCCAAACGAAACCTTACCTAAACCTAGGGATTGGCAAGACAGAGTACAAATTGATAGATGCATTGATAGACTCAGGAGCAGGGCTTACTTGTATCCGAAATAAGGTCATAAAAGACATGAACCTGAACGTGACTCCTACAAAAGCACGATTAATAGGAATTGGAGGCCAATCTCTACAATGCCTTGGAGCAACAGAAGTATCCCTCCACCTAGGAAATTCCTCAATCGAACAGAGAGTTCTAGTGTGCAAGGATGAAGATTTGATAGAAGATTTCATTCTAGGACAAGACTGGATCATTGAGACTGAGGCGTGTATCCATCTAGCTCAAGGTTATATTCCGGCTAAGATAGGGCATAAGGAGATTTTCAGCTTACTTGAAGAGAAACCTTGTATTCAAACAAATATAATACAAAGTTCAGAGGAAGTTCAGAAAACGGCATTAGAAAGTATCAACAATGCTCACAACTCAAATACCAAACGCATAGAAGCTGAAACTTCAATCCCAACGACGTCAGCAGTAGAGTCGAAGTCATCCAATGCAGTTGAAGGAAAGCCAACCGTTAAGGAGAATTGCTCTCCTACACCTGCTCATAACATCAAAAGATCATGCTATTGCAAACCAACAAGCAGATACTCATATCAAGGCCCACCCAAATATAAGTGGGTATGCAAGGATCAAATGCAGAGTCGAGAAACGTCAGCACCCACTCTTAAGAAGGAAACAGGAATCACCAAACCAGCTTCACAGAAGTACATACCAGAAGGATCATTGCAAGTATGGATCCCTAAGCCCTTGCTTGAGGCTCAAAGATCGCAACATCAGATATGGATTCCCAAAAAGGTCATGCAAGCAGCTAAACAGGCTTTAAAGACAAAGGAAGAAGTACCACATCAGACAAGGCGAAAGACAACAACACATAAGAGTCATCCGAGAAACTGGAAAAGCAATGCCAATTTCACTCGGACAATGGAGAAAGCAAAGGGAACACAAGAAGCTGCAAGGATCAAGGAAACAAAGCGACCTCTCTTAGTGTTCAAGAAATGGATCTAGAAACCAAAGCAACCACGAGGAGTGGATGATCGAGGAGATAAAGCTTCCCATTGCACTCATGAAGTTTTTAATGCACCTCAAGTAAGCATGATAGGGCCACAATACCAGGCCAAGCATTCGGCACAGGATGTACCTTATCAAACTAGTGGTGCACATTCTCCATACAAGAGTAGATCTTAGCTTCATTCTAAATAGGAATGGACCTACTATGTATATAAATAAATGCTTCGGCTACACTGACTTTTATTTTCTTTCAGCAACAAAAACCAAATTGAAAAAATGTGTGGTAAGAGATCTCACTCATGGATTAATGGGGAGACGGAGTGACGACGACAATAATCACAATGCACTACATCATTGTATACAGTTATGTGACGCTAATGCACTTTTACGTACAAGTGCAGATGGCTTCCGAAGATTCTGAAGCAACTGTACAAGAGGAAGTGATGGATTTTCCTCCCCAGAGTATCACAAAGGCCAAGGGACACTGGTTCCGTGAAGATCAGCCTGCAGGGGACTACCTGTTCCTTGCAACAATTAAAATCATGGACACAGATCATCAGTTTCCAATAATGTCCCAGGACTTTAGAGTACACCACACGCTTCCTTCTGTTGAAGACACCATGAAGAAAGTAGGCATAAACAAATATTTTGAGTTGCCAATCTATAAGCCTGATTTTCAACGATGCACTCAAGTCATGAATACTTTACAGCCAGCCCTACATGATCCCTTGGTACCAGAAGCTAGAGTAATGGATAAAACAGGTGAATGGGTGATCATTCAATTCACACATGAATTAATCAAGGAAGCCTTTGGATGGGAAAAGGATGGAATCACGGTAGTGAAAGAAGAAAGTAAAGGTGCAAAGGCCCGAACCTTCACCGACATCAACCGAGTAGACATAGAGGACGAGGTCAGATTGATCCACCAACACTTCTGTTTCCCGAATATGGGAATCAAATCAATTTGACTCCATATGTTCAAGAGAGATTGTTTGAAGCAAATAAGCAATGGAAGAATAAAAAGTTTCTCAATGGCAGTGTGGCACTAACCATCCTGATCTACCACGCTTTAGGAATGAGGGAACATTTACAAGAGATGCCATCATCAACCGTCCTGGCTCAATATGCCAAAGTTGCGACCGTTCCTAAGAAAAAGAAAGGAGCAAATATTGTGGAAGTGGCAGAAACAAGCTCTTAACCTAGAATGAGAGGCACCAAAAGACTCCGGGAAGCCAAGCTACATGAAGAGGACACACCAACTACCAAGAGGATCCATGCACTCCCAAAAACTACTATCGAAGGAAGGAAAGAAATAACGGCAAAAGACTTAACATATGCTCTGGAAGAGACCCATCGATATACAGAAGGAAAAGTCAACTTACCAGTCCAGGGTCATCACTATCAACAGTCACAACAAGCGATAGACCCGAGAAGCAAGCTCACAAAAGTCCATAGATATCGGGAGATCGGCTTGGATAATTCTAGTTCTGCGTCAGAGCAACAAGAAGAACCAAAAAACTCATTACTAAATGTCGATATTCCAAGCGAATCAAAAGATGATGGACAATGGGCAGAACTCAATGAAGTGGACTATAATGAAGAGCAAGGGGGCCTCATGACGAAGAACCAAGCCACACATGGGGAACAAAGTATATCAAGCAAGAATGCTGAACAAGAAGGTATGCATTGTATGAAACTTAATGAAACCTCCAACATCCAAATCAAGGAGGCCACACCTGTCCGAAAAATACACTTGAAGACACCAAAGAAGGAGTTTCAGGAAGAACAAAAAGAAGACGAAGAACCCTTTACTCCAATAAGGGTTGTGGCAGAACCATCCCCCATGGATGTAACATTTCAGGGAAGTGCCACTAAAACTATTGATGTGGATAAAGATGAAGACGAACCACAAGTACAACTACAGATCTGACAACCACACAATGAAACGATCCACGTCGAAAAGGGAAAAGATGTACAAACCGGAGAAACCCCAAGCATACCAAAGACATGGCTGAATGTGGATATAGCTCAGCTCAAGCCCGTGGTGCAGGACATGATCAGAACTGCCCTAGATACACAGCAACTTATGGTTGATGCTGATGAAGATTATGACCAAGCCATGCAAGACAAAATCGAACTTCAAAAGTGGGGTAAGAATCTCTCTACAGAGTTAGAGACAGTAAAAGAACACGTAGTAGAAAGAAACTGAACTGAAAGAAATCAAAAACAAGTACAGCATGCTAGAGACAGAGAATGAGCGATTAAAAGAACAACTCCAAGAAGTCACCAAAAAACTACAAGCAAATGAGGCTGAAAAGGCACGAATGGCATCAAGAAGCAAAATTCTCGAATCTCAGATTAAAGGGTACATGGATGAAGCAGAGGCATTAAGACAACGGAACAAAGAGCTTATGGCCGCTCTTTTAAGTGATCAGCCAGTCGAAGTGCAAGCCCAACCGGAAAGGGACATCAAGGGATTAGAAGAGAAAGTGATTATGTATGAAGATCAGCTCAAAAAGGAGCAAGACACTATTGCTGAATGGGAAAGAAAATACATGGAAGACACTGCAGCTCTACGAGCTAAATGGAAAAAAGCAAAAAATCGATACCTATTACATTGTAAAGAAGATACTGACCAGCTCGCAGTTGTAGCTGCAGAAATAGAGAAAAACAAAGCAACAATTTTGCAGGCCCAGGAGGAAATCAAGCAGAAAAAGGAAATGATTAAACAGCTCCAGGATCAGCTAGAACTAAAGGATAAAGAGGGGACACCAGTAGTTCCAACATCTGCAGAGGCTACTGTGGAGAATGAGGTACGTCCTCTCTCTTCCCCCTCATATCATTCACCGATAAGGGAGGAACAGGAGGTTCACATTGAACCTAACACTCGGGAAATTGCAGAACTGAGCCGACCAGAAAGGGCACTACTGGTGTCCCAAATCACTGCCGAGTTTGAAGATCAGATAATCAAGATCATCAAGGACGCTCAAATAAACAATAAACAATTAGAGCAAATTTTGAAGCCCTTTAATGTACCATACGGACTACTTAAAGAACAAACTCGATATTATATAAAGTCTGCAACGAATAAAGATCCGGACCACAACCTTCAATTCAGGCATGACACTTTCAATTACACTCAAGAGGAGTTCGAGAAGGCAGATCCACTATGGCGACGGAAAATTTTGGAGAAGAATTCAACGTTGCGGGTACAGTGGGAAGCATCACCATATGCGCTTCAAGTCAATCCATCTTTTTGTCCTGTACCCCGTAGACGATCTTGGACACAATTTTGGGAAGGACAACGCCAAGGCAATATCAATAATCAGTGGCTCAACTACCCTTTACTACCTAGTCCACCACATAATTACCTACCGACCGAAGAATACATGGTAAAGACGATGGAATTTTGGATTACCAGATACGCTTCAGTCCCGGACTTAGCCGTCAAAATGACTAACAAAATATTCAGTATGCTATTAACAGTGCTAAAAGTGTTCCAATATGCCAAATATACATTTTTGAATTTCATCGGAATTACTCAAGGATCAGAAGCACTCGTTCTTTATTTATCTACTATCCCGAGCAGACTAACTATTATGGCATATTATTCTCGTCTCATGTTCTTGCCATCTACATATATGCGACTTTTGAAGAAGCATTTTTTACCGGCTTCTTTGAAATAGATGCAGAAATTTTTGTTAAAATGACTTCCAATTTAAATGCAAGACTGGTGGCCTATGAAACAAGTTTCTTTGCTGATCATAGACAGGCGCCAGAGGACGGAGTAAAGTCACAGCAATGGAAGGAGTTCATGCTATGTCACGCTAATATGCTAAATCAAAGAGAGCAACACGCCATCCAAACCTACACACGTCGCCACAAAAAGCCTGTCGAGGACGATAGAGTTCAAGAGGAGGGACGTGTAGAGGGACAATCAAGCAAAAAGAAAAGAAGAAGGAAATCAAAGTCTAGAACGGCGCAATAGATACAATGATGACAAGAGCAAGTCCCTGCAAGAAGCCCCGTAGGGGCGCATTACCCATCTTTGCACAGAGCCCCGCAGGGGCACACACACCAAGGAAAAGCAAACAGGCTCAAAGCAATACAACAGGGTCAGATGTGTGCAACCAGGACAAATCAGAGGACCAAAAGTTAGAAAGGGGTAGAGGCTGAAAAGTTCAAGAGGGTGACTAAGAACTGCACATTCCTAGTCACTGGTGGCGTGCGTGGCAACCCAAATCAACAGGCAAGACAAATGCAGCAGGCTCTAGTGTAGTAGAGCCTGAATCAAGAACAGGCCATCAAAGCTGCATGTCTGTTTAACTACAGACAAAACTGACCTAGGGATGCGTGCAAAGAAACAAAGCAAACAGCCGAGGAAAAGCTAAAGCCTGTCAAGGGACGACAGAGACGAAGAGGGGGAGAGTGTTGCAGAGCAAAGAAGAGCATAAAGCAGAGAAAATGAAGGACCCCAAAATTTTTCCGATTTGGACACATAACTTTTGTATTATAACCACTCTTGTATGTATTTTCCGTTGTAAATGCATTAGAGGAGTCCTCTAGATGCATCCCCACAGAAGATTAGAAGCTTACCCATGTAAATTAGTAGAGAAATTAGTTTTTTAGTGAATAAAGTGCCGGTCTCTTGTGTGAAAGGACCAAACTTAGGGCACTAGTATATAAGTCACTTTGTGACTCTTTGTAAGAACTTTTTGCCATGGTAAAGAAGGAGCTCTACAGATTTTCGAGTTGCCTCTTTCATGCTGATTTTGATCTTCATTTCGCTCTTGTATGTGTGTGTTATGCTTGAAATGCATGTGTAGGACTGTTGTCTACCCCTTCCCCTTGATTTTGAGTTGCTGTAGTGTGTGTGCGAGCTAGGAGGAGTTGTGGCGCGGGTGTTGGTGTTTCCCGCCATTCACTATTTTTGCCATAACCTGAAGCAGAGTGGTCAGAATCGAGTGAAACTACTTTCAGTAGATGCGTCTCGTCGAGAGCTTCGAAACGAGTACCCTATTGACCATATTTGGAGTTCTAAGCTGGGAGAAAACCTCGAAATACTGAAAACTGCTGTAAGAGGTATCGCGGCAACCACTTTCAGGATCTCAGTGAGTTTGGGAGGTAGATTAGTCTTTTCTCATGCATGTTAACCTAACCACTTCAGTTTCCATCATGTGTGCACATGTCCTCATACGCTTGGTTAGGTCGTTTGATCGGATTGACATTTAAATGTGTGTTGATTCACCACTATATGCACTTGTGTGGCAATGGAGGTACAGTCTCATTGGCACAAGTCCTTGAGTCGTCTTGACTTAGGTACACACACCTCCTTTTCCTCTTAGGAAGTTAGCTTGGCTAGTTGTTCCTTCATCTTCATTTGCTTGTTGCTTCCCTTTGCTATACTTCTTCTTATCCTTTGAATACATTTCTTGACCTGCACTTTTATTACTTTCACCTTTGACATCCTGCTCAAAGGTTAGCATGTGTCCGAGCAACTGCTTTAAGTCAGGAGTAAAATGATCTAGTGATAATTGAGTAAATCAAAATGAATGGCTTCCATTTGTCATCGCCTCTCAAACCTGTGAGGATATACCTTACCAATTTATCCTCCTCAATATCTTAATCAACTGCTCCTAATGCATCTGCAATGTCCTTCATCCTTGTTGCATAATCTGAGATGGATTGAGAGGCCTTATTCTTGAATGTGGTAAACTCTACCCACAAGGATGCCTTCCTTGACTTTGTGGTGTTTTGGAAATGCTCCTCCAAAGCATTCCATATATCACTTGCACTTTCAAGACCTCTAATGTGAAGTAGCAAGTAGTCATTAACTCCCATATAGATAATACTCCTAGCTTGAGCATCTCTCTTTATCCAAGTCTTCAAATCTGATAATTCATCCCTAGTTGGAACACTAGGATCTCTGAACTAGGCTTTTCCTCTTCACCTGTGATATAACATATCAAGCATTTTCTCATAAGATGAGCTTCCATCCTCATTGACCATGCTGGATAATTCTCTCTATCCAATTTCTCTATCTCAAGAGAATCTCCCATCCTTTCTTCACCTGTGTATTAAATCCTTCAAGATTTATGAGGAATAAGATTACCTTTGCTTCGAATGATATTCATTTTGTCTTCCTTGATATCTTCTGTCCTCCTTCTCAAGTTTTTTTTTCAAGCTTTCACCTTTTGTATCTTCAAATGTTGAATTTTCTATAACTGCAGCAGTCGGGGTCCTCCTTTCTTCAATTTTGATGCTTCCTGCTCTGATACCACTGATGGAGAGTGGTAATCTCCAAAAGTACAAGTTATTATTGAAGTTAGAGCACCTCTATACAAAGAATAACTTAAAACCTTCACCAATTTGGAGGATCAATACTCAACTACCAAAATCTTGAACAAACTATGAAGAAAATGACCACACAGAAAGTCTCCTGCACATAACTCATTCATTGACTTATCAAATGTGTAAAGTTTTTTATAAAACATTGTACAAGGTGTTTCCTATAGTTTGTGCACCTCTTCCAAGTTAACTCATTCCAACAGACTCAGTAAATCTTGAGAAATGATCTCAACAAGTCACGTATGTCTAAAATTGTAGTTCTTTACAGTCGACTTTGACACCTGCAACTTCTAAAGCTTGGTTCTCCCAAACTAGAACCCGTTTATGCAAATGCTTTTAGCCATAGATGGCTTATCTTCCAGCTTAGATTTTGACTCCTCATTTGTGCAAAACTTTACATTGTGCACTGAGAACTAACCATTTATTTAACCATCGAGATTGTGCTTGTTTCAGAAGACACTCAACATTTCCTCACATATGAATGTTCCTACTCATAATTCTCATAGTCTCTTTACAACTAGGCTCTCAAACTTTAACCATAGACTCATTAACTATGGAATTAGATACCTACAAAGGATTCTTGAAATGATCAAGTATAGAAGGAGAACACACAGAAAAATTAGGCACAACTTTTCTTCATTACTGAAAAGTTTTACATGTGGATGAGAGAGCTATCTTACTCAGTTCACAAGTGTCTAATGACTTCTATTTCTCTTCAAAAATTTTTCTCTCACACTCTCTCATATTTGCCCCGACATTTTTCCGTCTATATATAGGCAAATATGTACAAGCTCATAACCATACAAAAGTATAAGTGAGCTATCTCTAAGTTAATGTACATATGTATACACATCTTCATTCTCTTAACATGTATTTTCTTCATGCTTCATATCTTGACCTTTTCTTCAATCCTTGACTTCAAAACCTCATCAAAACTTCAATTGTTGATTGCCTTCACCAACACCAGTTGAGTCTTGTAAGGAACCCTCTGGTTTTTCTAGGTACACCACTCTTGAGCTACCTACGGGTCTCTCCATGCCATAAGACATCTAAGAGTCACTTGTTTCTGAACTTATAATGTATGGGTAATTGCTCAACGGCTAGGCCCACGACCTAGTGGTATGGTTGACACTAGCCTCGGATGATCTGATACTTCGATAGTCTCTCCCGAGGTGTCTTCTTGATCTCAAGTTCATATGCCCTACTGATTTGCCCAATGACCCTTCTACAACGACGTTGCTGGTTTCTTAATATCAATTACTTGTTCATTTTAATTTTCTCTTGTGGTATTCACTTGTTTCACAACATGCGTTGTAAGAAGCACTTAAGCTTTTTGTACTTGATGTGCTTCATTCAATTAGATTAAATTCTTTGTCTTTAGGTTGTCCCTTGACTGCAATTAATCTATGTTTGAACTTGAGAATTAAATGGTTCTTAGAACTTGAGGGTTCCTATCGTACCCCTGATCAATCAGCACATCTAATCTCACTTAGCCTAAGCTAGGAATGGACTAAGGGGGTTGAGAGATCTTCTAACCTCAAGTTGCTTCTCCTTGCTGCACTTGTATGCCTAGGATCTCGTTCTCAAGTGTGCATACACTAGCAATTTGCTTTGGTTTCTCCAAGAGCTCTCAATGATCCTGTAAAAGTTCAAAGTTCAGCTCAAGCTTTTAACTTCACATGACAGACAATTTGATTTGGAAATTTTTAAAACTCCTTTTTTCCCCCTTTGTTTTGCACAGAAAATTTTCTCTAGGTTTCCTAATCCCACTTAGGCTTCAAAATATTCTAGAGCTCAAAAATTGATTTCATATGAAAAAGTTATGTTGGTTCAAGGTTCTAGGGGTTAAAACAGCCAAACAAGACTTCTCAGGTATTTGGTGTATTCTTTCTAAGGCCTTTGGAATTGTGAAAATACACGAAATTGAAAAATGCCAATTTTCAACCCTAAATTTTCAAAAAAATATCACCTTAATTTTTGCCAAAATAGATTTCTAACGCAGTAGATGGTGTCTCTTGCGATAGACAATGTCTATCATGCATGGCTATCTGTCGCAACATATGGTGTCTATTGCAATAGATGCTATCTATCGTGGGGTCCTATCTATCATGATATATGGGTGTCTATCATCTGTCGTCTATCATGGTTTCATTCTGTCGTGATAGACATGTGTCTATCATCTTTCGTCTATTGTGGTTTCGGTCTGTCACGATAGATGGGTGTCTATCATATGTCGTCTATCATGGTTTTGTTCTATCATGATAGATGGGTTTCTATCACCTGTCGTCTATCGTGGCTTTGGCCTATTGCAATAGATGAGTGTCTATCATCTGTTATTTATCTTGGGCTAGTCTGTGATGATAGATGAGTGTCTATCGCAATAGATGTTGTCTATCGTTTGTCGTGGTTTTGGTCTATTGTGATAGATGGATGTCTATCATCTGTCGTTTGTTGTGGTTTTGTTCTGTCATGATAGACAGATGTCTATCGTATCTCATCTATCATGGGCTTTGTCTGTCATGATAGACGGGTGTCTATCGCGATAAACGTTGTCTATCATCTATCATGAGGGTTTTCTATCGTGATAGATGTTTTTCATGGGGTCCTGTCTGTCACGATAGACAATGTTTGTCGTGATAGACACTATCTATTGTCTATCATAGTTTTTTTCTCTCACAATAGACAAAAAATGTATTTTTTTTGGATGTTTCTGATGATTTGGAGTGCTCTAATGGTGTGGTTTATCATGCCATGCATGCAAACACAAAATATCAACTTTCTCTATCTATCGCGATAGATAGAGGTCATCATCTCGGGACCTGTGCAGAGGTCTATCATACCTATGCAAGCTACTGGAAATGATGATATAGTTGGAACCTACAACAAAAGCTCAAAAACACACAAAAAATAGATCACACACAAGCCCTCTCTTGGTCTCTCTCACAAGTGAAATGAGAGGAATGAGGTGGGGATGGAAACATGACCAAAAAATTGAAATTTTTGTGAAGGTGGAGATGGAGGTGGGAGATGGTGAGGATGATGATGGTGATGAAGAAAATAAGAAAAAATCATGAAAAATAAAGAAAAGCAAAGATATTACCTATGACTTCAACATCACAACTCTACATCTTACCATCTCACGCTCATCCTCGAAGATCTCTCCTTGGCTCTCTCCCCGGCAATGACATCAAATTTGGTGTCACTCTAGAACAATGGAAAATACCAATGTGAGGAGATCCACCTCATAAATGTCAATCCTTGGAGACGTGAGGACTAGTATGATGCCTATGCGCAAGTGATGGCACAAGTCCATGAATGAGAAGCACACAAGGATGCACACACATACACACACACACACACACACAAGGCAAGAACAAAGAGTGGAACAATGGAATCTTCTATTAGCAAGCTCCAAGAAAGTTTACAAAGCTCAAAACTAGCTTCAACCTCCAACTAGCTAACCTCAAAAATGAGCTCTCTAGCTCTTTATATAGTTTTAAGCTAGGTTTTGGCCTTGTCCGGACTTAGTGTCCTACCTAGTTAAAAATTAGGTTCTAGGGCTTATTTGAGGGCTCAAATGGAGTCTAAAAATTATGAAAACTTATATGTAGGTGCTCCTAGTGCTCCTCAAGCTTGAGGACTTCTCGGCTTGAATAAAATGGAGTCTAATCTACCAAAACTGATATTTAGAATGTTTGGGTAGTGATGAAAATCACTATTGGTTGGAAATCATTTGTGAAAAAATTGATTAGGTCTTATTTCTAGGGTGTGCTTGACTTCTCTCTTGTGCTTGACTATTCTCCTCATTGCTTGTAGGCCAACACTTGGCAATTCATAATGTATTCATGTGCAACTTTTGCATGTCCGGCAAGTATACCCCTAGTCTTTTCAATTCCCTTGTTGTTCCATGAATGCCCTTATGCATTTTCCATTGGTTCACATGAGCTTGCTCGAGTAGATTTTTTCATTCCGCATCTTCTACACACCTTAATAATAAGCCATTAGGTTCTTTGTAATTGTTGGGGGATTCTTAGACAAGAAGGGATTTGAGTGTTTGTAGGAGAAAAGGGGAAGATGAAAAGAGAAAATACACATTGAAATCCTCTGTCGATTGATTACAGTAAGATCACAAATACAAGGTTTAAGCACAATACAACCAATGCTTCTGTGCAAAATCCCACAGAGTGCTCAATTACAAAATACCAAATACCCAAGGGACTTGTTGCTGTCGGCCTCCTCTGTACCAAACCTCCACCTTCTACAAGCCTGCTCTTGTGCACACCATGCACCAAGCTTCCACTAAGGGGGAGGGATGGATACCTTCTGTTGGCGCGCACACACTTCAGTAAGACCTTGGGATCCTTGGGGGACAAGCTTAGCACTCCTCTGCACACTTCCTTGGTCACTCTTCATGCACACCTTGCACTTCACTTCTCTGCATCGCACACTGTATGTCTCTTGCACTTCTCTCTCTTGCTCCACTTAGACTATGCTCTCTCTTGCTTACACTTAGATTAGTCCAAGAATAGTCCTTGCCTTGATTTTAATGTGTCAATTCACGTACGCTCCTAACTGCAAGGGTATCTTGGTTCTCACTTTGATGTCCCAAGATTGTCTTCACAAGTGGCAGCCAACGACTCCATGTTTTGTCCTGTAGTGACTTTAGTTTAAAACAAAATTTTTAATTAGGGGGACATACTTTCACTTCTGCGTACGTTGCCGCTTCACATACCTTCACATTTTCCTTTTAACTCTTCAAAAGTGCACACAAGGGAGGGTTCACCTGAACCTTCCAAAACACCTTAAAAACACTTTGAACCTTAGGGAAATTAGAGAAATACCTCTACAACCTGCAACCCACTTTCTCCAATTTACCCTTTGTGGACAATTAGTTGTGCACTACCTGTGCACTTTGACACCTGCACTTTAGCACTTTGACTTTGCACCTGTTGACTTTGACCTTGACTTTGTTGACTTTGACCAATTTGACTTTGACCTTTTGACTTTGACTATGGTTGCCTTTGATTGCGGTTGACTTTGACCAATATTACTTTTATGGGCTCAACAGTTGCCCACCACCTAATGTGGTCTTCGTCCCGGAGAGCTACAACCAAAACTCTGAGCATATAGGACACCATGATTATGGAGCTACAAAATCTTGAAGAGCACCCTTGAGCAGCAACCAATTCCACCAGAAACAAGAGAGAACAAGCATCAGAGAAGAACCAAAAGTTGGATTTTGTTATGGAAAAGCAAAGGGGGGCAATGGGAGGGTAGAAAGGAGGTGGAGGGGAGGGCTGAGGGGCGGAGATTGAAGGGGTTGGGAGGGTGAAGGATGTGGCTTGGCAGATTGGTAAAGGGAGGGATTGGGGGTATGATTGTGGGGTCTAGAGAGGGTTAAAATGATCAAACAATAGAGCTACAGAGGGTGCATATGGGAAATTATGAAACATAAGGTAAGACAAGGTGAGAATAGACCATGTGGACAATGTGGGGAAATAAAACCATGTGATAAATGTTCTCAAAACATGTGGGTTTGGACCAAAAGTCAGAGAAAAGTGTGGATTTTAAAAAAATTATGTCAAAAAATGAATCCAGAGGTGCCAAAATACATGAACATGACTCCAAATTTGAAAAAAACGGCCATCCCAGGCACGATCCCGAGCCAAAAGCTTTGAGCCAAAAGCTTTGAGCCAAAAAAAAGGAGAATTATTATATATATATATATATATATATATATATATATATATATATATATATATATAATAATTCTCCTTTTTTTTGTTGTGAAAATGCATCCGATTGCCAAGTCCAACTATATATAAAAAATAAACTAAATAAAATAAAATAATAAAAAATAAAATGAATAAAATTAAAAATAAAATAAAATAAAAAAATAAAAAATAAGAATTAAAAATTAAAAGAAAATAAAAAATAAGGGGGGGCCGGGGGGGGGAGAGAGAGAGAGAGAGGTGATATTTTTTATTTTTATTTTATTTTTTTCTTTTAACCCTCAAACCCAAAAAATCTAGGGGGGGCTTTTTTTTTTGAAAAATATCCAAAAATAGAGAAAATTGGAGAAAAATTCCAAAAAAATGCCAAAAAATTGCCAAAAAAAATCTTAAAAAATTCTCATAAAATTTTCTACAGGGCTATGCCCAATTTCCATACTCAAAACCACAGAGAGCTTCCTTTGTTCCTCCTACTTGGCCAGAAAATGACATCGGAAAAGGATAAAAAATGCTAGAAAAAATTTCCAAAAATACCTAGAAATTGTACTTTTGCAGAGGTTATTAAATGTCTTCTAGGTTTGCTAAAAACGCAAGGAACAAGCATGAAATTGATAAAGAAAACTACTAAAACTGAGCAAAATGAGATGAGAAAGCTATGTACAACCTGGACAGATTTTGCAGTTCCAGGTGATCCATACTTCTTCAAGTGTGTTGATGGTAGGCCTTGAGCCTTGTATTGTTGACTCAGAGAGACTCCTCCCTAATCTCCAATTGTACTGTGCTTCATTGGTTTTGTCTTCTCATTGGGCACACTCGTCATCTGATAGGGGTACCCTAAATCTTTCATTAGAATGTTATCTCCTCCAGCAACTTTATGACTTAGTCTGCAAAATTTTATTTTTTCTATTCCAGTTTCTTCATCCAATGGAACCCTCTATTTCCAAAGACTAACAGGTACACCTTCCACATTCTTGTAAAGCCCTGCACTTGCTATCATAAGAATTGACATAACAAATGCTAGTCATACCAGTATCCATAAAAAAAATGGTCATTGGCATATGAATTGGAGTAGCTTCATCACGGTGGCATGTAAGGGCTTTGCTTTTCTTCTCTTTGCTATGGCCTTTGACTGAGACTGTTTCAACCTGAGTAATTTCCTCTTTTTCTTCATATGCTTCTTCTCTACTTGAGTTTGGAAAAATTCCATAGTAGGAAGATGGGTCTTCTGCATGGAGCGAAGCCAACATGTTTTCATCTTCATATAAATCTGCTCCTTCAAATAGATCTGCTTCTGGGTTGTCCACCCCTTCTTCTTCCATACAAATACCAATTGTCTGCATCATGCTAGTATTTCTTTGATTGTCTGGTCCTTCTTCTAAAAGTATCTGCTGCAACTCTTTTCCCTTTTGCTTTACCCACATTGTGTCCTTGCCCCAGTCATGCAACACATTGGCATGCCTTAACCAAGGTCTCCCAATTAACAGGGGAAGCTTCCTTCTAGCTGTGGCAACCTTAAAACAACAAAGTCCAAGTTAAAGATTGTACCTTGTATCTTGACTGGAACTCCAGGGAAAACTCCCATAGGCCTTACTATGCTTTGGTCTACCATTGTTACAGTGAAGTTGGCAGGACTTGAAGGGTATAGTCCAATCTTTTTCATGGTATATTCAGGCATCAAGTTAATGCCAGAACCACCATCCACAATAACTCCTTGAAACTCATGACCTTTAATAGAGACTGTTAGCCGAGGGCTCTTGTAATCTGTGAGGGGTGCTTCCCCTAGACTTTTATCTTTATGCATAACAGCAGCCTTTGCCACTAAACTTGTTGTGGACATTTCATCAATTATCTGCAAGAGTTCTTACCTGAATTTCCCATCCATCTTTATTAATTCAAAAATACTGACCTCCTTTTTCATGGACTTGAGTAGTCTGGAAGCTTCTGATTCCTTAATAGCATGGGCTCAATTTGACTTATCAAACTCCTCATGAGCTCTGTTGAATGCATGTCCAATGGCATCACTAGTACCTATGAAATTTTCTTTCTGCCTTGTATCTGCACATGTGGTTGCTTTGTCTTCAGATGCAACTTTGTCTTTATTCAATCCATTAATCATTGATTCTTGAACTATGTCCACTTGAGCCTTCCCCTTGCTTCTTGTCTGCACTGTAAAATATTCTATTTCTTCTAACTGCACCACCCTGGTAGATGGTGATGGCTCATTGATCTTCTTTGTGTATAGAAATCATTTGAATATGGGGCCCGGATGAAGAGGCTGGATTCTTAGGACAACAATTTGTATAGTGGTCTCTGGCCTCTGGGCAATTCCTGCAAGGAGGGGCATTTTCTGGGAGAGTGCACCTACTTTGATAGTGCCCACATTCTCCATATCTGAAACAAATAATTGGCCTTCTAGGCCCATTTCCAAAATTATCCCTCTGTCTAGGGTTGTAGTTGTTACCTTGATTCGGTGTAGCAGCCATCACATTTGCTGGTGGTAGGGGTAGGTATTCCCCTTGATTGGCATTCATGGGCCTCATGACCAACTTTCCTGCATAATTGGCAAGTCACACTTAATAGAGGACATTCACTTACTATATGTCCTTGCTTGCTGCACATGGAACACCAAAGTCCACTCTTGATGCCACCTCCTTTGAGTTCCTGCAACTCCTGTCGCACTTGAGCCAATTCCTCTGCTTGGGCCTCCTCCTCCTTTTGGAGCTTTAGTGCTTCAATCTCCCTTCGCAACTGAGTTACAGCATTCTCCTCCTCTCTGTGGGGCTTATTTCTTTTTAAGCCCTCCAACTCCTTCCTTAGTTGGATTACTGGATCCTCCATTTCTATCGAATATGGTAGTTGAGAAGGCGATGCTCCATACTATTGCCTTATCTGCTCCAGTCGTGTAGCTGTGTTGATGAACTCCTCTATGGTGGTTGTAGGTAACACTAATCCCTTTATTTTGCATTGGGTGGCCACTGGTAGGGGCTTAGCTAACCATTTCTTAACAAAAAAATCATGTGGTGGATCTAGCAATTTAGCCATTAGTGCTTTGGCCCTAGTCACAAACTCTGGGAACTATTCTCCTGGACCCAATCTCAAATTTTCTAGTTCTTCTATGATGATCTCTGTAGTATTTCCATGCTCGAATTGATTTTTAAATGCATCTTTCATCAAATCCCAAGTTGTAAAATGGTTCTCAGCAAATTGGTTGAACCATTTATCTGCTAATCCTTCTAATGTGGCAGGGAAGATCAAAAAGGCATCCTCCCTGCCCATTAAACCTCTAGTCTTGCATAGTGCCAAAAATCTTCTAATGTGCTAATCTGGATCCTCTTAAGCTAGGCCTTTGAAAGAAGGAAATTTTATATTTAATCTTGAGAGTAAGGTCTCCAAGTCTACCTATCCCGCCATGCTCTTTATGGATGAGGTTGAAGATAGTGGACTGGAGGATCTTCTAACAACCTTCCTTCTAGTTTGCTTGTAGGTGACCCTCAATGTTTGGGACCGGGTTGCGGTCATGAGTTGTTCATAGTCCACTTAAAATGAAAAACTTGATAAAAATATGTACCTCTTAGTCCACTAGAGTAGTACTGTCGACACTGGAATATTGCTTTCCAACTCCAATATATCTTCTCCAATGCTCAAATCTCCTTGGAGGTCCCATCGTGCGTGCCAAATTTTGTTGGGGGATTCTTAGACAAGAAGGGATTTGAGTGTTTGTAGGAGAAAAGGGGAAGACCAGAAGAGAAAATACACACTGGAAGCCTCTGTCGATTGATTACAGTAAGACAAATACAAGGTTGAAGCACAATACAACGAATGCTTCTGTGCAAAATCCCACAGAGTGCTCAATTACAAAATACCAAATACCCAAGGGACTTGTTGCTGCCGGCCTCCTCTGCACCAAACCTCCACCTTCTACAAGCCTGCTCTTGTGCACACCTTGCACCAAGCTTCCACTAAGGGGGAGGGATGGATACCTTCTGTCGGCGGGCACACACTTCAGTAAGACCTTGGGATCCTTGGGGGACAAGCTTAGCACTCCTCTGCACACTTCCTTGGTCACTCTTCATGCACACCTTGCACTTCACTTCTCTGCATTGCACACTGTGTGTCTCTTGCACTTCTCTCTCTTGCTCCACTTAGACTATTCTCTCTCTTGCTTACACTTAGATTAGTCCAAGAATAGTCTTTGCCTTGATTTTAGTGTGTCGATTCACGTACGCTCCTAACTGCAAGAGTATCTTGGTGCTCACTTTCATGTCCCAAGATTGTCTTCACAAGTGGCAGCCAACGACTCCTTGTTTTGTCTTGTAGTGACTTTAGTCTAAAACAAAAATTTTTAATTGGGGGGACATACTTTCACTTCTACATACGTTGCCGCTTCACATACCTTCACATTTTCCTTTTAACTCTTCAAAAGTGCACACAAGGGAGGGTTCACCTGAACCTTCCAAAACACCTTAAAAACACTTTGAACCTTAGGGAAATTAGAGAAATACCTCTGCAACCTGCAACCCACTTTCTCCAATTTACCCTTTGTGGACAATTAGTTGTGCACTTTTACCTGTGCACTTTGACACCTGCACTTTAGCACTTTGACTTTGCACCTGTTGACTTTGACCTTGACTTTGTTGACTTTGACCCGTTTGACTTTGACCTTTTTGACTTTGATTGCAGTTGACTTTGACTATAGTTGACTTTGACCAATATGACTTTTATGGGCTCAATAGTAATATAGACTACGAGCTGCAATATGTAGATTCCTTGATTGCCTAAACTCTTTACTATTGTCACTATTGATCCTATGGTGTGGTCCATAGTAGATTCCTTGATTGCCTAAACTCTTTACTATTGTCACTATTGATCCTATGGTGTGGTCCATGCATGAGAATTGGGATGAATGTTTCTGCCCATTTTGGACACACTTCCAAATTCAATAGATATGTATCATCTGCCACTCAGGTAGATCATCTCCCACTCTGGTAGGTGGTTCTCCATGTGTCATCCTTGATAAATAGTCAGCTTGTATGTGGGTATTCCCTTTTTTGACTACCACTTCAAAATCAAATTCCATGAGTAATAGGAACCATCTCACTAGTCTTCCCATATTGAAGGATTTATTGACCAAATATAATAATTTGTGGTGGTCCAATACAACTTGGATTTATTGTGTAGGAGGTAATATCAAAATTTCTTGACTGTGTACACCATTCCTAAACCCTCTCTTTTTGTAGTGGTATAGTTTCTTTCCACTTGATTTAGTTGTCTATTAGTGTAGGAAATAGGGTGATCTAATTTTCCTTCATCCATAGGTTGGGCTAATATACATCCAATTGCAAAATTTGATGCATCCACATGGATATGGAAGGCTTTTTTCTAGTTGGGTACTTTCAAAATAGGTGCTAAACTTAATCATCCCTTTAACTCATTGAATGCCTTTTCGTAGTCCTCCACCTATGTGAATTGTGTCAGCAACCTATACAATGGTTTTGCAATTATGGCATACATGTGGATGAATCGATGGTCATATCCACAATGTCCCATAAAAGCTTGTACTTCCTTTGCATTCCTTGGTCTAGACAAGTCCAACATGACCTTTATTTTATCCTCATCAGTGGAGATACCATTCTTGGAAACAATATGTCCCAAAATTTTTCCTTGCCTTACCATAAAGACACATTTCTTCAGATTCAGGTGCACTCTATATTCTCTGCATTTCTTGACTATATTATGTAGCTCAAGAATGTGTTCAGTTCTTCTAGAGGAATATGTACATAATTCATTACATAAACATCCATGCTTTTTCTCAGGAATTCTTTGAACACATGACACATCAATCTTTGGAAAGTTACAAGAGCATTTGTGAGCCCAAATGGCATCACTCAAAAAGTGTACACTCCCCATTTAGTAGCAAATGCCATTTTATGCTGATCCTTCATAGCAATGGCTACTTGATTATAGCCTGAGAATCCATCAAAGAAGTTGTAGAGCTCCTTGCCTGCTACTCTTTCCAAGAGGTTGTCAGTTATGGGTAATGGGTAACTATCACAAACAGTAGATGCATTAACCTTTTTCAAATTGATGCACACCCTAAGTTTGTCATTCTTCTTGGGTACTACCACCCAAGAGTGACACCATTTCGTATGCTCAATTTCGTAAATGAATCATGCAGCTAAGAGTTTGTCAATTTCCTCCTTAATTTTAGCAGAGTAGACATCATTGTATGTGTATTGTCTTTGTTTTGAGGGTTTTGCCTCAAGGGTCATTGGAATTCTATGGGAGCAAATAGAAGGATCCACTCCCTTGAGGTCTTTGTAGGTCTAGGGGAATACTGTTGATATATTTAGGTAATGATATGTGTGAACACACTAGGACCACCGTGGAACTTTTTTCCCTCTTTAGGAGGTTTTTCACCCCAGCTTGTATATATGCCTATTGCCCTAATGGGCTACTTATCTTCGTACATTTCTCTAGTAATACATTCAGTATTGTGTGTTGTGCTCCAAGAAGCTTCTTCTTCCTTGTGTTATTTGCATGCTTCCATAGACGTCGAACTCCAACAATTGGTATCAAAGCAGGTCATCGCTTCATCTAGCGCGTCGTCGACACTCCTCCAATTGTAGTCTCAGAATCACACGAATTTTGGTGACCATACTCTGGGTGTTTCAAGGATCAAAATAGCTTTGTTATGTGGTGTCAAAATCGTGATTTGAGCTCATTTCGGCCTCCGAACGCACTATCACAGTGCTTGTGCCAAAGAAATATAACAGTTTCAGTTCTCCAGTATAAGCATATCGAAATCTGTTATTTCATCTTTTTGTGCCAAAGATATATAAAAGTTTCAGTTCTCCAGTATAAGCATCTCGAAATCTGCTACATGTTTAGTAGAATTTGCTTAAGCAGTTCTATTCAAATTTTTGAGATACAGTCAATTTTTTGCATCAAGGTATTTTAGTCACCGGCCATGGCTGAAAATAGTGATGTATTTCGTATGTTGGTTGTTTAGGATAAGTTGGATGGTACCAAGTACCCATTATGGGCTTATATGATGCGACATGTATTGGTTGCAAAAGGACTATGCAATATTCTGCAAGGTGTTGAAAGATGTCCTATTACACCTGCGAATACAGGTACTACAAATACAGGTGCTGGAGGTGATGGAGATTGTTAGACATTGCTCTACGGAGACCATTCCATGTGTGTGTGAGATGAGGGCTAGTTAGCAAAGGTCCTAAGATCGGGGGTATATCCTAAGGTATTTGATGGGTAGTGGGGATGAGTCTTGCATGCTGGCCACATGGCGATGCTAGATCATTCCAGATCATTGCTATTTTAGATACAAGAGGATATAAATGGATGGGAGGAGAGTGGCACACACATCATTCGCATGTCTTCTTTTGAGGAGAGCCTCACACTTGGTATCGGAGCACAATTAGATTTTGGGACATGAGTTTTTTTTTTTGGGCTTCCACGAGCGTCATCGGCCGTTCGGTTTTTCTTCTCCATCATCGTCGTTCTGTGGAGCAAGGGGTTGGATTGGAGCCGCAGGAATCCTCCCTTCAGAGACCTTATGCCCATTCATCAAGGCCCATCTAAATGCACACAGGTGCTTGCTCGCCTCTAAATACATGCCTAGAGCACGTAAGCCCATCGGATCTCAAGCACAAGTATCGAGGAGGCTTCACTCTATTAACGTGCATACTTTTCTTTTTGGATTGTGCGTGGAGTCCTGTCAGGATTTCAACAAAGAGCTCACTTCTTAAGCTCGCTATCCCGTGTCTTTTCACGCTGCTCGTGTGATCAGAGAGCCCACTTTGGCCGACTTCGTAGAGACGTGGTTCCATAGACCTATATATGCTATTTTTGGCTTCAGCGTTACATGTGGGATCATAGAGCCTTGTGTGTCTACGTTGGGTGCAGAGGAACCATCCTTCTTCCATGGTTACTTATGGCATAATAATCGACTACACATATGTTGTTCTTTGAAGAAGATTTCAGACGAACCAGCTTCAAAGTGAATTTCTGAGCAAGCCATACTTAAGCAATTTGGAACTATCCTCTTCCAACTCTCTTTCAAACATTGATTCTCGACGGAGTATTGGCAATTCATCGAGCATCATCAACGAAGCACTTATTGAAGACATATGCGATTCACGAACCAAAGGGAGTGAATAGTCTACCCGTATCTCTTCAATTGGATGCTTCAAGAATATCAAAATAATCTGAGATAAGTATTTAGTTAATATTTGGTTGATTATTTTTGTTCATTGTGCTTGTTAGAAGCATTATTGCATACGTGTAGAATGATGTAAGTAAAGCATTAGTAGAGATGTATGTTCGATGTTTGAGCTTTTCTTGCAAATGGTAAGTATTGGCAGGTATCGAAAAGAGAAAAAAAAGAAAAAAAAATAAAAAATATATATATATATATATATATATATATATTGATTGAGGGCCTGTAGAGCCCAACAACATACTTGGAAACGTTTTCAATTGCAGGTGTTCGTTGAGAAGACAAAAAAATTGTGCTTGTCGGCATTGATGATTTGATTTTGTTGAATGCTTGACGCTTTTTGAAATTATTTTGGATTTTAAAGTGACACCGTTAGGCTGCCAAAATTTCTAAAATATTAGCATGCATGTGCATTGAAGTTTAGGAAACATATTAAAGTTTCTTTCTTTTATCTTTTTCTGTTAAGCAAAGGCTTTGATTGGTTTTCTTTCCGCTTGCCACTTGTATATACGATTGATTTGTGTATTTAAAAAAAAAAAGAGAGAAAAGAGAGAAAACCAAAAGAAAAGTTACTTGCCTTTAGTCCTAGCATGGAACCCGAACCATCATCACCTGCTAGGACAGATAACCTTATGCCAGAACCTCCAGTTGATCCAATTCAAGCTATGAATAATAGAATTTCATTCTTAGAGAGTTCTCTTCAGGATATCTTGGAACACGTGCATGGTTCCAAGAAAGAAGAAGAGCCGCTTGATTCCGTGTTGCCAGAGATGGAGGTAGATGCTCTAGATGAGCATCAAACTCCGAAGTCCCTAGAGATAGCGTCTTAGTTAGAGAAGCCAGATGGCAGCTTAAGGATCTTAAGCTGCCAAGATATCATGGC
This sequence comes from Ceratopteris richardii, assembly GCA_020310875.1. Classification (NCBI taxonomy): domain Eukaryota; kingdom Viridiplantae; phylum Streptophyta; class Polypodiopsida; order Polypodiales; family Pteridaceae; genus Ceratopteris; species Ceratopteris richardii. The sequence goes on from CM035408.1 coordinate 226,763,826, forward strand.
TTAACTAGTGCTAGGACTACTGACGTGATTGAGCAGTGGCTCAGCAAGTGGGAACAGTGCTTCCGCCTGTGTCATATCACTGATGATAGGCACAAGATTCAACAAGCCACTTATAACCTTATGGACGTCACACATAGGTGGTGGCGTAAGATAGAGCAGGATAAGAAGGAGCCCACGACATGGGATCAATTTAAAATCCTATTTTATAAAACTTTTGTACCACCTGATGAAATGTTTAGAGCAGTAGACACCTTGTTCTTCATCAGTTAGAAGAATCAATCAGTTCAGGAATACACAGATAGGTATTAGAGGTACTTCTTAAAGTACCTGATACCATTCCAAAATTTCTTCAAGTCCACAAGTTTGTTTTGGGACTTAGAGAAACTATCCAACCTTTAGTGAGGAAGGAGCAGTGTCAGTCTTTGGCATAGGCCGCAGAGATGGCCTTGGTTTATGAGGACGGCCACATGATCACAGGTTCCCAGGGCCAGAGATCCCCATGGACTAGGGTTAGCCGACCTTTCCATACTTCGAATCCTAGTTCGGTCAGTGCATAGCCTTCTAGGGAGGCTAAGCAGGTGCACATGATCTAGACAGTCTCAAGAGGAAAGAGAAAAGTGTCTACTCTGGCTGAGAGGGCATATAATCGATCTATGCTTACCCCTCAGCAGAAAGAGAAGGCAATGAAAGAGGGTTTGTGCTATGGTTGCATAGGGCAGCACTTGTATAAGGATTGTCCTAAAAAGAAAAAGATAGCAGCCACCATAATCATAAATCTGACTCAAGCAGGGGGTGGGAGTGAGGATGAGTTTGGGGATTCCCCATCTCCATTATCATCTCCCATAGTGGCCATGACGGTCACCAAAAAGGTTTCGACTGTGCCAGATGCTGTGCTTTCGCCAGTGGCATAGAAAGGATATCGGTTCCTAGATACTGAGCTTATTGTCATGAGAGGAGTCGTGGAAGGACAGCCTGTCAAGGTACTCTTTGACACAGGTTCGACTCATAATGTTATTAGTTCCCGATTAGTCAAGAGATTATGCTTAGATACAATACAGTCAGATTATACTTATACCATAGAGCTAGCCAACAGGAAGGGAATTGAAACTTGGGATATACGAGTAGTTGATCTTCCTATTCAAATCCAGTCTTATGAGGACAGATTGGACTTTGAGATAGCGAGATTAGCTCGATTCAACTTCGTTCTTAGTAAGAAGTGGCATGCGAGGAAGAAACCAGTCATTGATTCTGCTTCGCATGTGTATCAATTTGAGCATGAGGGAAGGAGATTACTGATCCGTGGAGAACCAGATCTCCAAGAGACGCGATTGGTGACTACTACCAAGTTGCTCAAAATTGATTGTAAGTATATCTATTTTCTTTATTTCATGTATTTTTCGTATGTTGAGATGGATTCATGCAATCATGGAGACTCAAGTTGGAATGCTCCAACACTTTTAGCCAAAGTGAGAGCAGAATTCCAAGAGTTGTTTTTAAAGGAATTACCATCAGGTTTGCCGGAATATCGAGCATAGAATCGAATTGGTACCAGGATCGAGTCCGATCGCTCGGCCATCATTTTGAATGAGTTTACAGGAAGAAAATGAAGTCCGCAAGGTCATGGACGAGTATCTTCAAAAAGGATTGATTAGACCCAGCTATTCACCCTTTGCTGCACCAGTTCTTCTTGTGAAGAAGAAGGATGGATCTTATAGGATGTGTGTCGATTACCGAGCACTCAATAAGATCACTATTAAACATAGATATCCCATGCCCCGGATTGATGATCTTTTGGATGCTCTACGTGGAGCCATTAATAGGCCTCACAAGGTGACTGGGATGTCTCCTTTTGAGATGAATATGACATGAATCCCACTACTCCCAGTACCATAGGAATGCCGAAGAAATATCCTAGTGCTTCCGAGTTCTTAGCAGATCTCCAAGCAAACCTCGAAATAGCTAAAGCCAAGATGCAGCAAGCAGCTGATAGAGCAAAAGAGTATGCGGATAGGAAAAGATCTCCTAGATCCTTTGAGGAAGGAGACCGCGTCTTCCTTCAGGTATGGGCTAGATCTACTTCATTGTCCACAGGGAAGTGTAGTAAGCTATCACCAAGGTATTGTGGACCTTGGAAGATAGTAAAGAAATTGAGTGATGTTGCATACCGATTAGAGCTTCCTCCAAATTGCAGAGTCCATCCAGTGTTTCATGTTAGTAAATTAAGAAAGTATATTTCTAAGGAGGATAATCTAATAGAAGGTATTGTTTCTTTGTAGGAAACCGATAGATCAGATCATTCTCCAAACAGAATACTAGATAGGAGAGAGAAATGGTTGAGGAATCGTGTCATCCAAGAATATTTGGTAGCTTGGAGAGGATTACCACTTACTGACTCTACTTGGGAATCAGTAGCTCTTGTTCGCAAGTACTTTCCCTCATTGATCATTGAGGACAATGATCTTTAGAAGGGGGAGAGAGTGTCAGCCATTGGTCTACAGAGACCATTCCATGTGTGTGTGGGACGAGGGCTAGTTAGCCAAGGTCCTAAGCTTGGGGGTATATCCTAAGGTATTTGATGGTTAGTGGGGATGAGTGTTGCATGCTGGCCACATGGCGTGATGCTAGATCATTCCAGATCACTGCTATTTTAGATACAAGAGGATATAAATGGATGGGAGGAGAGTGGCACACACATCATTGGCATGTCTTCTTTTGAGGAGAGCCTCACAGAGATGGTGTCAAAGATGATGATATTCTACAGATTCCTCTTTGTGATGCGGTTTCTACTGCACCTACTATAGAGCAGATTTGTTGGGATGGCAGAGATGCTCATGCACATGCATTTATAGCTTTGTGTGTCAAACGTGCCATTATTCCTCACATTCGCTCTTGCAGAATAGCTAAGGATGCTTGGGATACACTTACCACATTGTACCAAGGTAGGAATGAGGCTCGCGTTGCTTACTTCGGAAAAAAGTTGGAGAGTGAGCACATGAATGAAGATGATTCTATGGAGAGTTTTCTAACAAAGATCAAAGAATTGAAGGAATATCTAATTTCTGTGCATACCGTTCTGAATGATCTTCCTGATTCGTATCAGAGTTTTGCATCTACTCTTCGGTCGATGATGAAAGGCAATCCAAATGCCTTGTCATTTGAGGAGTTAGTCTCTGTTCTATTGCAAGAAGATCAGTCAAGGCAGAACAGGTCCATTATGCGTGTTGCAGATCAAGCTTTCCTGGTCAGTCAGAAGGGCAAAGGAAAATGGAGCTCTTCAAGTAGTAAGCAGAAATCTGCTAATTTTGCACATTCGAAGAAGGAAGACAAAGATGAGAAGAAATAAAAAAAGCAAAAATTGTTTTGCAAGTATTGTAAAGGAAATGATCATATCATAAAGAACTCTCCTAAACTTGTTGCAAAAGAGGCTGGAATGGTTGTTAGAGAGGCCTCTACTCCAAAAACAGAGTCTGCTAACCTTGTGTAGGATGAAGAATGGGTGTTTACTACTCTTTGTAGTTTTTATCCATCTTCTTTGCAGTGCATGTATGTAGTAGACTCAGATGTTTGTGGGGCGACCAAACATATTACCTAGCAGCGTAGTTTCTTCTCTTCATTCGAGTCTGCCCCTATAGGGAATACTATCACATGTGCCAACAACTCCTCTTATCCTCTCATGGGAGTTGGTAAGATCATTCTGACTATTGCTGACGGTATAAGCTCATAGACTATGAGAAATCGGTGAATTATTTGGCATGTGTAGTACATAATTCTCAGGCTATGTCAGATGCAAAGCTTTGGCATGCACACTTTGTTCACCTGAACTTTGCTAGTTTGCTACACTTGCAGAAATCTGAAATGATGTCCTCTTTGCGCAAACTTGAGGCACCCGATAAACATGTATGTGAAGGCTATATTTTGGGCAAAATGCAGTGTTCCTCATTTCCAAAAGATGGTTCAGTTTGGGCTACTCAGAAATTGGAGCTTGTTCATAGCAATGTATGTGGTCTTATGTAGACACCCTCTCTTGGAAATTATCTTTACTTCGTGACTTTCATTGATGATTTTTCTAGGCATGCATGGGTATATCCACTCAAAGAAAAGTCCGAAGTGTTTATGTGCTTCAAACACTTTCTACTTTTGGACAAAAATATGTCAGCATGTAAAATGGGCACCCTCCATTCTAATCGGGGGGGAATATACGTCTTCTCATTTTTAGCATTTTTGGCTGAACCTGGGATAAAAAACCATTCTACAGTGTTGTATACACCTCAACAGAATGGAGTTGTTGAATGGAAGAACAGGTCACTCATGGAGATGGCAAGGTGTATGGTCAAGAGTCAGGCTTTACCACATAGTTTCTCGCTTGAGGCTGTTATGTGTGCAACATATGTACTTAACAGGTGTTCCACAAAACCACTCTAGTCTATCACTCCATATGAGGCTTGGCATGATCACAAGCCATCTGTTGCTCATCTGCGTGTTTTTGGTTGTCTGGCATATGCATTAGTGCCTGAACAACATCGCAGAAAACTGGAGGATAAAGCAATAAAATGTATTTTTGTTGGGTACAATTCTGAAAGTAAAGGCTATCCTCTGTATCATCCATAGACTAAATGCATTCTGGTTAGCCGTGATATTGTTTTTGTGGAAGATGCTATTCAACCACTGCTTTCATGTACTAAGGAGACTTTTGTTAGCTCCAAAGACATGTATGATACTTTGTTGCCTCTTTTTACAGGTGGACAGACTAGTGCTCGTCCTAATGAGGCAAGTTCTCAGCCTTTACAGGTTTCATGTGATGATGCAGATCATTCCATTTCTGATGCATTTACATGATGCACTTGTTGATGAGAGAGTTGATATTGAGCAGGCAAAAACTATGCCAAAATGGTTGGTGCATACTTTGCACGATAGAAAATTAGATGCACCTCTGTCATATCATACTCAATCAGGATCTTATAGTGCCTCTTTTGCATGAGATTGCTAAGCTATGGCTAGCTCTAGTCTGTGTGATGAGAGTGAACCTGTTTCGTTTGATGAAGCACAAAATTCTGAACATTGGATGGCTGCAATGCAATCTGAATATGATGCTATAATGAAGAATGGTACTTGGTCTTTATGTGACTTGCCTCCTGGCAAGAAGGCCATTGGCACAAAGTGGGTATACAAGTTGAAGCGTAAACCTGATGGAAGAGTTGACAAGTATAAGGCTAGGCTTGTTGCAAAGGGTTATTCGCAAGAAAGAGGCATTGATTTTGATGAGACCTTTGCACCTACTTACGGAATGACTATTGTTCATAGCATCTGTGTACTTGCAGCTCATCATGGTTGGAATGTACATCAATTGGATATCAAAACAAAATTTCTGAATGGTGACTTGCATGAAGAAGTGTATGTTTTTTAGCCCCGTGGCTTTGTGTAGAAAGGGCATGAGAACCAATTGTGTAGGTTAAAGAAGGCATTATATGGTTTAAAGCAAGCACCACATGCTTAGTATGAAAAGATACATGCCTATCTGATTGCACATGGTTTTGAGAACAGTCCAACCGAAAGCACCTTATATGTTAAGCCTGCTAATGATGTTCTTATGATCATTGTGGTTTATGTTGATGACATGCTGCTCATTTATCCTCATGAGAGGCATATTGCTGATTTGTATGCCTCATTTGAGATTTATGCACATTGATGGTGGAATGGCTTTGTGTCAAACGAAATATATTGACACATTATTGTAGCGTTTTGGTCTTGAAGACTGTAAACCTATTACCAGTCCTATGGAAATAGGATTACGGCTGAGTGTTCATGATGCTGGAGATGCATTTGATGTTGTTCTCTATCAACAGGATGTTGGATGCTTGATTTACTTATGCATTATGCGGCTAGATATTCAGTTTGTTGTCTCACAGATGAGCAAGTTTATGCATTGCCCAAGAGTCAAGCATTGGCAGGCGGTTAAGCACATCTTTTGCTACTTGAGTGGTACCCGACTACTTGGTTTATTTTATCCCAAGGGGGGATCACTACTACCAAATTTGCATGCTTTTTCTGACTCTCATTGTGCTAGTTGCTATGACACTCATGTGTCCACTAGTGGTTTTTGCTTCATGCTTGGTAGCTCATGCATATCTTGGCTGAGCAAGAAGCAGCCTACTCTGGCCACTTCTAGTTGTGAGGCTGAGTATAGGGCAGCTTTCATAGCGACTATTGAGTGTATGTGGTTCAGATGCCTTATGACTGATTTGGGTGTTGGTCAGTCTTTTGCCACAACCATCTTCACTGATAATCAGAGCACATTGGAAGTTGTGAGGAACCCTGTGTTCCATGCTCGCACTAAGCACATTGAGGTGTGTTATCATTATGTCAGGGAGAGGTTCTCTGCTGGGGAGATCAGCTTGGCATATGTGCCCACGCAGGAGAACATTGCAGACCTTTTCACAAAGGCTCTGCCTAGGAAGAAGTTTGAAGCTTTCTTCAAAGCTTTGGGCTTACTTCCTTTTGTGGATTGATTCCACATAGCTTGGCACTTCCGTATACATGAGTGCTAGCTCCTTGTTCACCGCATCACTGCCAGACGGGATTTGTTCATATATTTAGGTAGTGATGTGTGTGAACACACTAGGACCGTCAGGGCACCTTTTTCCCTCTTTAGGAGGTTTTTTCCCCTCGGCTTGTATATACGCCTATTGCCCTAATGGGCTACTTATCTTTGTACATTTCTCTAGTAATACATTCAGTATTGTGTGTTGTGCTCCAAGCTTCTTCTTCTTCCTTGTGTTGTTTGCATGCTTCTGTAGACGTCTAACTCCAACAAATACATCTCTATACTCTCTAATTAATTCTATCAATTCTTGCTCCTCTTCTAATGATATTCCTCTTCCATAGTTACTATCACCTTCTTGTTTTGTTCTTTATTATCATATGCCTCTCCTTCTTGGGCTTATCTTTTTGGCATTTGGATTGTTATTTTTCATTCCTCTATTTCATACTGCTTAAAATGTTCTGGAACCTCAAAAAGATCCAATGGTTGCTCTGTTCAAACTTGGACTTCCTCATCATCTCGTTTCTCTTGGTACTTTTCTATGGTGAATACTCTTGGTACCTCTACCTCTTTGTTAGGCTTAATCTCTTTTAAGTATTTTTCCTCTCAATCAAATTCTAGCTCCATTTCAATGCTCTCGTGATCCTCTCTCCATTCCTTTTCCAATAATTTACCCTCTTCCATTTCTTGGAGGATTACCATGTAAAGATTCACATTGTAACCTTCTTCATCTATACACTTGTTCATGGTCAGCACTTCCTCGTGTACACACACATCTAGGGTGGCTAATATTTCCATCCATCCATGCTGTTCAAATGCTTCATCAGGAAATATTTGAGGCATGTATGTTGGGTCATCTATGGGTTTGTAATTCTTGGGTCCTATTGCTCATAATTGCATTCTCTTCTCCTCTCTTTTTGCTTCCTTACACATCCCTAGCTGGACATTTTCCTTCATCCATAATTGCTCACTAGATCCTACACTATGAACGGATAGATTGTCTTACTCTCTATGGACTGAATTCCATTGTAATGGGGTTACATCTCTATATGCAAAGGTATGTAAATTTATCTTTGTAGTCATACCCTGGTGTTGTAGATATGACACATCTCTTCCCCAATCTTGCACAACTCTCAATCGTCTCATGAATGGTCTTCCCAAAATCATTGCATAATTGCTAGCTTTTCCAAACTAGAAAATGGCTAAAGTATGTTCGAGTTCCACCCCACAAGTGGTCAGCATAACCTTTTCTAAGATTCCTAAGGGTCTCTGAATGTGACCATCTGCTAGCTGGAGTTTCATTCATGTAGGTCATATGACTGGGTTTCCCCATTTTTCCCAAATCTCTTTAGGGGCTATGCCTACATCCGCTCTTGTGTTTAAGATTGCTTCAGTCATGTATCCATTAAAAGTAATGGGTAGTCACATATTTCCCTCATCCCCCTCACTGAATTCACCAAATTTATCTACTAGGATTTGGATGGTTGGAGAAGCCTCTACTTCTTTACTCTCTTCGACACATTCTTCCACTTCTATCTTCAATTGTTCGGCCAACTACTTCCATAGTCGAGGCTTCACTTGTAGTAATTCTTCGATCGTTAGTGAACATTGTATTTTTGTTTTTTCGAGTTCTGATAAGTTATGTGAAGTCTCATTTCATGCTCCTTTCTCTTTGCCTTTGATAGTGGGAGCATGGAATACTTTTGATTTTCTCTCATACTTCCTTTCTTTCACCATTTTCTCTTCCTCTTAAATTTTCTTCGTCATCCATTTATTCTTTAGTTTTTCTCTTCTAGACTTCCACCTTTGCGTCTTCCTTGTTTTGTTAGTTTCCTCTGGGTCTTCTGAATCCTCGACTACTTGAACTTTAGGTTCTAATATTTTCTTCATCTCAAGCTCGAATAATGTTTCTTTTATCGCATTCCCCTTGGCTTGGGCTCGAGTGATGGCGATTATTGGTACTATGTACTACTTGTCACTTCTTGATGATTCAATCACTTCAATAACGTTGATCTGAGTGGTGGTTAGAACCTTGTTGGGGTTCTTAGGGTAGTCTTGCAAGAAATGTTCTTTACCACAATCATTACAATAGCCTTCCCATACTCGAGGAGTGGTCTAATTGGAGTTGGGACCTTAGGTGCTATGCACAAGAGATTGGCATACTCATGTCCATAGGAATTTTCATATCCCTTGTAATAGTAGTATTGTTGATCATAAGTCTAGTCATATTCCATTAGTCTTGCATCATAAGAGTAATACTCTCCTTGGATCTGATCAAAACCTTGATTAGCAATTTTTGAGCTAGTCAATGGTGTTGCTGGTATTATGGCTCTTTCTAAGGTTTCCTCCAGTTTGGTATATTTTACTAGTACTAATTATGTGGGTGGGATGGTTGTTGTCTTAGTATCGGTTGTGGTTGTCCGTATCCTCCATGTTCATCTGGTCTAGGTGCTCCTTGTCGTCCTAGGTAAGGGTTATACCTTGGAGCTTCTCTACCTTGTTCCCTAGGAGGATATCCATACGATCTATATTGAGGTGGTACAACTGGTCTTGGCTACCTATTAAACGGGCAGTTCTCAGTGTTGTGGTTGGTGTACTTTTGCTCAATGTGATAGTACATATGAACTCCCTAAGTTGGTTGTCTATTGTGGGGTAAGGTTGTGACATCTCTAAACCTCCTCTTGTGTAGACATGGGATGGATGATCTCTACGGCAAAGTGTACATCTTCTTAACATCGGCACTCTCAAGGGGAGTTCTGGTAGTTCCTCTGTCCTTGTACTCCCAATTTTTTGGCTACTAACTCTGCTAGTTCCTCCACATTACTTGAACTAGAAGTCACATTACTCCTTGTGTCCTCTGATTTATTAGAGTTTTGTGTGGTTTTGAGATTGTGTGCTAAGTTGTCTTCCAAATCCATGCACTCTTGAAGAGACTCACTTAGTGTTTGCAATCATTTTATGTATACAAAGGTCCTCAGCCTTTCATTAGTTAGTCCATCTAAAAGTAAGGATATCATTTTTTGCTGGAAAGGTCTCTCCATCACAGGACATTGGTCAACATACTGATTAAATCTTCTAGCTCCATTTGTGATCGTCTCATTAGGAGCCTTTTTGAAACTATGGATTAAGGATGACGAATTGTGCTTAATTCCTCTTTTAGTGATTTCCCCAATGAATTCTTAGAAGAATTGTTTGATATTGCCAAAACAATTTGGGTCCAATGGTTAGAACCAAGTCAAGGCTGTTCGTGTGAGGGTTAACCCAAAGGATTCATATTGCACAAAAAAAATCATCCATTTGCTTTGCTTGCAATACTTGTTTGAATTCCACAATGTGGTCATAGGGTTCTCTTGTTCCATCATAATGATTTTGCATACATTTGGCCACTTGGATTGGTCTTAGTCTCCTTCTTGGCTCTGGGGGTCGAATTATGATAAGAATTGCTGGTCTTATTGGGTATATTCCCTATCCTACACATTGAGGTGGTATTGGCCCAAAGGTTTGCCTATTCATATTTCCCATCCCGTGGCTAGTTTGGATGTGGGGATTCGCTCCTAGCATAGCAAATTGTACATGAGGTCTGATGGGAACACTGCATTGGCTAGTTTGTCTTGACGTCATGTTTTCTGTACCTTGATGGGTTCTAAATGTGTTTTGTACTTGACAGCTAGTCTTGGAACTATCTCTGATTCCATAGTGTTTATCATTCTTGCTATCGACCTATTTAAGCCATCAAGGTAGATGGGTATTCCTTTGTAAGTTAGTGGACACATACTATATAGAGGTCCAATATTCTCCTTCCACAGTAGACATAAAACCTTCCCTTGGCACTAAACTATGCATGTCCTCAGATGCCATGAGTCTTTCCTCCTCAGAGTCACTGGAAGTATCTGAGTAGGTAGAGTGATGGCTTAGTTGGGCTGCACTTCCCACAAAAGATATGACACTTCTTTGACTACCTAACACTCATCCCGATCTCAAGTTCATTCACGACCTAGGCACTAGGTCTTTTATAAGCTCCCTTGGCTATCCTGCTTCTCCCAATTTTCTATTTTCTCTCGATACATGATATCGACCTTGACGATACGATACTGCTTGCCCCACAATATATGATACCACTCTGTGGTGATACACGATACTACATGTACCCAACACATGATACCCCTTTTATTAGGATACACGATACTTTCTTAGACGATAAGATACTACTAGAATTAAGCGATACTTGATACCTCAACTTGATGATACACGATACTTGGTCAAGGTGATACCTCCTATCTGCAATATATGATACTACTATGTTCACGATACGATATTGCCAGTCATGATACTCGATGTGAGACAATACATGATACCAGACGTAGAGGACATGCGATACCTCAACTTGATGATACATGATACCTTGTTGGTATCATGATACTCAAGAAGGCGATACACGGTCCTTGGTGAGTATTATAACACTAGGGAGTTTTGGTATCATGATACTAGAACTCAATCGACCATGATACTTCAGCCAAATGCGGTCTAAATTTCAAATGTTTTTAGTGCAAAATGTTCCTTACACACTCTTCTCCTAAGTGTGACCACTCTCACTCCAAACCTCTTTTGTTACCCTGTGATACCATTACAGTGTCGTGTCATGTCTATAAGTGTTTAATGAATTTTCTAAGTGATGAGCAATGGAGTCCTCACCTCGGTCAATCATGCTTCCAAAGCTTGCCACCAACTGACTAGCAATCACCACACTTTGGGATGATACACGATCGGCGATATCGATTGCTACTCAACACGATATCAATGTTCACAACAATGACTTCTCACTTAACTAAGTCATGTACTTTAGGCCTTTGAAGTGCCCTAAATTTGAACTAAAAAGAATATTTTTTTTAGGATTTTCTGGTGTAACTTACCTATCCTAACCCTAACTTTTCTTCCACTCCTAAATCCTAACTCTTTCTCACTCCCTCACTCCTAACCCTATAAACTCATTACACACAGCCCTAAAGTGTGAAGTAACAAGTGCAAAAGTGTTTTGTGACTTGCCACTAACTGAAATTACCTCTACTCACATGACTTGTTCACTTGGTAGCTATCACAATCACGTAGGCACATTGGCTGGAGTAGTTTCCCAGCAACAGCACCAAAAAATGTGTGTACCTAAGTGGTAAGTCTTAGGGACTTGTGTTAATTAAAACTATACCTCAATCGCTCCACAAGTGCTTATAGTGGTGGATTAATACATATTTCAGTATCAATTCGTGAAATTAGAGATATCAAGTGTATGAAGACGTGTGCACAATGGTATATGAAGTGACAATGCTACAATGCATGAAACTCAGTTCAGCTACCTCTCCTACTCCTTAATCCTTTGAAAATTCATGCCACGATACTTGCAATAGTAGTAAGCACAAATTTGGACTTTTCTTTCAGCATATGGTGAACATTGGGTTCATTTTGAAGCTCAACGAGACACATCTAATAGTGGTATTTTTAGTCAAATCTGACAAATGTGCTTCAAGTTATGAGCAAAATAGTGAATGGCGAGAAACACTACTTCAGCTCCACAGCTCATCAAGCTTCACTCATGCATTACAGTCATGAAAACAAGAGGGAATGGGTAGAAAACACTCTTAAGCACACATTTCAAGCATGAAACACACTCAAGCTCTTGGAGAAGAAGATACTTAGCAGAGAAGAGGCAAATTTGAAAATTCTCCTTGATTAATTAGAATGGCAAAAAGTCCTTACAAAAAGTCATCAAGTGACTTATATACATGTGCCCTAAAAATTTTCCTTTCACATAAGAGACCAGAACTTTTATTGGAAAGTACTAAATTCCTACTATATTACAAGGATTATGTTACAACAATTGGGATTTATGCATCTAGAGGACTACTCTAAAGCATTTACATGGCTCGTGATGTCTTTCATAATGACTTGAAGAAGAAACTTGTGCCTATAGTTTGAAATTTCTTGGGGCCTATTTTTTCTTTGCTTCTTTCCACTACAACAGAGAGATTAGAGCCTTGGACCATAGGAAATGAAAGCTATAGACCGGTGGAAGACCCTGCCTACATGCCCCAAATATTTCTAGATGAGACTTTTGAGTCACACGAATGGATGGAAATATTATCCACCTTGAATGTTCGTGTAAATGAAGAGGCATTAACCATGAATGAGTGTGGATAAAAAAGGGTATAATTTAAGCCTCTACATGGTAGTCCTTCAATGTTGGAGTTTGAGGTCTACGGAAGCACACGAACAACACAAGAAAGGAGACGAAGCTTGGAGCATAGAACACAATATTGAATGTATTACCACTAGAATGTACAAAGATAAGTAGCCCATTAGGGTAATAGGCATATATACAAGCCAAGGGAAAAAACCTCCTAAAGAGGGAAAAAGCACCTGGACGGTCCTAGAGTGTTCACACACATCACTACCTAAATATATCAACAAATCCCCCCTAGAGTGATGCAGTGAATGAGGAGTTGGCACTCATGTATAAGGAAGTGCCAAGCTATGTGGAATCAATCCACAAGAGGAAGTAAGCCCAAAGCTTTGTAGAAAGCTTCAAACTTCTACCTAGGTAGAGCATTTGAGAAACGGACAACAATGTTCTCCTGTGTGGAAACATATGCCAAACTGATCTCTCCACTAGAGAACCCCTCCTTGACATAATGATAGTGCACCTCAATGTGCTTAGTGCGAGCATGGAACATAGGGTTCGTCACAACTACCAATGCGCTTTGATTGTCAACGAAGATGGTGGTGGCAAAAGACTGACCAACACCCAAATCAGCCATAAGGCGTCTGAGGCACACACACTCAACAGTCGTTGTGAAAGCTACCCTATACTGAACCTCACAACTCAAAAAGACCACAGTAGGTTGCTTCTTGCTCAATCAAGATATACATGAGCTACCAAGCATGAAGCAAAAGCCACTAGTGGACACACGAGTGTCATAGCAACCAACCCAATCAGAGTCAAAAAAAGCATGTAAATTTGGTGGTATTAATCCCCACCTGGGATAAAACAATCCAAGTAGCCAAGTACCATTCAAGTAGAGAAAGATGCACTTAACTGCCTTCCAATGCTTGACACCTAGGCAATGCATAAACATGTTCATGTGTTGGATAGCAAAATGAATATATGGCCGAGTAATGCATAAGTAAATCAAGAATCCAAAAGGCCCCTAGTAGAGAACAACATCAAATGCATCTCCAGTATCGTGAAGACTCAACCGTAAACCTATCTCCATAGGAGTTTCAATGGGTTTAGAGTCTTCAAGGCCAAAACACTGTAGTAATGTGTCAATATGTTTTATTTAACACAAAGTTATTCCACCATCAACTTACGTAAATTGAATGCCCAAATAATGATGCAAACACCCCAAATCTGACATTTCAAATGAGGCATGAGGATCAGCCTTAAAATCAGCAATATGCTTCTCATGAGGACCAGTGAGCAGCATGTCATCAACATACACAACAATGATTAGAAGCACATCACTTACATGCTTAAGATATAAGGTGCTCTAAGTTGGATTGTTCTCAAAACCATGTGCAATCATATAGGCATGTATCTTTTCATACCAAGCATGTGGTGCTTGCTTCAAACCATATAATGCCTTCTTCAACTTGAACACTTTGTTTTCATGTCCTTTCTACACAAAGCCACGGGGTTGAAAAACATACGCTTCTTCATTCAAGTCACCATTCAAAAATGTAGTATTAATGTCCAACTAATGTGCATTCCAACCATGATGACCTGCAAGTGCATAGATGCTACAAATAGTAGTCATTCGGCATGTAGGAGCACAGATCTCATCAAAATAAATGCCTCTTTCCTGAGCATAACCCTTTGCCACAAGCCTAGCCTTATACCTATCAACTATTCCATTAAGCTTACACTTTATCTTGTATACCCACTTAGTGCCAATGGCCTTCTTGCCAGGAGGAAAAGTCACATAAAGACCATATACCATTCTTCATTAGAGCATCATATTCAGATTGCATAGCAACCATCCAATTTTCTAAATTTTGTGCTTCATCAAATGAAACTGGCTCATTTTCATCACAACGACTAGAGGCAGCCATAGCATAGCAATCTGATGCAAGAGAAGCACTATGAGAGCCTGAACAAGTACAATATAACAGAGGTGCATCTAAATTGCAAACAATGGTAATTACCCATTCTTCATTCTACACAAGATTAGCAGACTCTATTTTGGGTGTAGAGGCCTCTGCAACAACCATTCCAGCCTCTTTCTTTCTTACCTCTTTAGCAACCAATTTTGGACAACTCTTTATGACATGATCGTTTCCTTTAGAGTATTTGCAAAGCAACTTCTGCTTTTTTGTTTTCTTCTCATCTCTGTCATCCTTCTTTGATTGTGCAGAATTAGCAAATTTTTGCTTACTAGTAGAAGAGGTCCCTTTACCTTTGGCCTTCTAACTAGCCAAGAAAGCTTGATCTGCTTCATGCATAATGGACATGTTCTAATTAGATTGATCTTCCTGTAATAAAACAGAGACTAACTCCTCAAATGTTAAGGCATTTGGATTTCCCTTCATCATCAATGAAGAGTAGAAGCAAAACTCTGATATGAATTGGGAAGACAATTCAGAACAGTCTCCACAAGTGAATTGTCAAGCAAAGACTTCATCAGCAAAAATCAATTGTTCCTTCAGATCTTTGATCTTTGTCAGAAAACTATCCAAAGAAGCTTCTTCACTCATGTGCTCACTCTCCAGCTGTTTTCAAAGGTAAGAAACATGAACCTCATTCCTTGCCTGGTATAAAGTGGTAAGTGTATCCCAAGCATCCTTAGGTGTTGTGCAAGAGTGAATGTGAGGAATAATGGCACATTTGACAAACAAGGCTATCAATGCATGTGCTAGAGCATCTCTTCTATCCCAATGAATTTGCTCTATAGTAGGTGCAATAGGAATTGCAATACAAACAAGAACATGAAGAATATCACCATCTTCAACACCATCTGCATCACCTTCAATAATTGTGTTTGCAGGTGTAATAGGATGTTTTTCAACACCTCGCACAATATTCCACATTCCTTTTGCAACAAATACATGATGCATCATACAAGGCCAAAATGGGTAATTGGTATCAACTTATCCTCAAAAGCCAACAGACAGAATACATCACTACTTTCAACCATGGCCATTGACTAAAATGCCCTAATGCAAAAAACAATTGTATCTCAAAAAGTTGAACTAAACTACCCTATTGATTTCTCCTAAACCTGTAGCAGACTTCGAGATGCTTATACTGGTGAACCAAAATCTGGATATATCTTTGGCACAAAAAGACAAAATTGCTTGCACAAGCACTACAATAGTGCGTTCCAAGGTTGAAACAAGCTGAGATCATGATTTTGGAACCATAAAGCAAAGCCATTCTTATCTCCTAATCACCTTGAGTATGCTTTCAAATTTTGTGCGATTCTGAGTCTGTGACTGGAGGGGTGTCGACGATGCCCTAGATGAAGCGATGACCTGCTCTAATACCAATTGTTGGATTTTGAGGTATGTGCAATGATGCAAATAGCATAAAGAAGAAGAAGAAGATTGGAGCACAACACACAATACTAAATGTATTACCACTAGAATGTACAAAGATAAGTAGCCCATCAGGTAATAGGCGTATATACAAGCCAGAGGAAAAAACCTCCTAAAGAGGGAAAAAAGTGCCCCGACGGTCCTAGATTGGTCACACACATCATGACCTAAATATATCAACATTCAAGAGGCTGAGGAAGGTGAATTTGTAGAAAAAGAATGGAAAGAGGACTATGAGAGCATAGAGATGGAGCCTAAGTTTGACTTAGAACATCAGTACTTAAAAGAGGTAGAAAGGGGAGATACTACTGGAAACAAAAAAGTGTTGGCCATAGAAGAATAGCAAGGAAACTCTAGAAGAGAGAGAAAGGAAATTGATGTGGAATTACCACATGAGCAATTTGAGGTGCTCGAATATTTCAAAAGGTTTAAATTGGAAGAAAGGAAAATAGTTCTTCAAATGCCTAAGAGAGAGGTGCATGATGGAACAGTTTACGACAACAAGGAACAAACTAAGAAGGTAATAGTAGTTATAGAAGGAGAGGAGGAAAGATGCATCTACATAGGCAAGGATGTGTCCCTAGAGGAGGAACAAGAACTTATAGCTTTAATCAAAGAATATAGATGTATTCGCTCGGACCTATAAAGACCTGAAATGTGTTGATCCCTCTATTTGTTCTCATAGGATTCCAATGACTCCAGATGCAAAACCCTCAAAGTTTCAAAGCTTTTGGTTCATGTTGGAAAAACAATGCCTTATTGGTTCAATGGTCCAACAATTTAGAGCATGTGTAGTAGTCTTTTCTACTTCCTATACAAGTTACTCTACAAACAGACGATTACGAAAAGCATTTGAAAGCTTGGTAACAGCTCTTGTACATCAAACGCATATGGGCGCTGTGGATAAGTGGGAGCGTTCTCATCTAGCCCTCCCGGGTTCAAATCCCGTGCGCTGCAGCAAAAACGCGTCTATTTTATCTTTTAAGATATGCTTTTGGGTAAAGCAACATACAGACGAACAACGAACACGGCGGATGTTTTTTTCCGATTGCTTTTGTTTAGGAATAGGGATCGTGGCTTTATTATGGCTTTTGGTGAGCTTTTCAATGGACAAGCAAGACTATATAAGGAGAGTATTGGCTAATTGTCTTGCATCCTTCACCTAGTATTCAACACAAGCTTGGAGCTTGGACCTCAGTAGAGGTGGTGTTTCTTCTAGCACATGGGGCAGCCATGGTGCTAACTTGAAGCATGTTGAGGAGCAGCTATGGAGTTCTTCTTAATGATTCTTCTTGGAGAAGATGAAGGGTGTGCTCACACTCTAGCTCATGGAGAGGAGGTTATCTCTTGTTCATGGCAAGAAGACTTGGTCATTAGCAGCTTGATGGTGACGATCGGCCATCTACATGGTGTATTTGAAGATTGTCTTCTACAAAGAAGATATCAGGTTGAAGATTGTCTTCTACAAGAAGATGTCAGGGTACTTCAAAGACATTAGATGGTGTTTAACATAAGATTCACATCTTATGTTAAGTATTCATGTACATATTCTCTTTATGCACACAGGTACTACTTGAAGTTTTTGGAGGCCGTGGCGTTCATATCAGGAGGAGTCCTATTCGGGATAGGTACAAGAGAAACAGTACATATATGCTTTATGCATATTTTGATGGGGTGTTTGAGAAGGTGTGTTCACATGAGTTTGAGGATTTCCTGCAACAAACTTGTTAGCATTCTATGCTATTTTATAAGTATGTGATCTTTTCACACACGTATCTGACTTAGGGTCTTCCATAGCCTAAGTTCAGATGAGGGTTTGTTGACTATTAGTTTCACACTGATCCTTCCTCTTTCAGTCACTCATATTCACTCTTCTATAACCTATAAGGTCACACATCTCATGTATATTCAGATTACTGCCCATACATCTGAATATGTTTGTTACATTGTACATTCACTCATTCATCTATTTCTTATCACATAGAGTGGTTGAGAGTTTTGCTCCCACATTGTACATTGAAAATTGGTATATATGATACTATGAGTAAGCGATGGCTTACGTAACACTTTACACATGTCGTCTATTCTTTCTCTATCTTTGTCTCATCATCTGTATGATTAAGTTGTGGTATGTTCATGTTTTGTCAATATGGAAGATTGCTGGAATTAATGTTGTACATGATTGGAACTATGGAACCATGGACCTGTGACATGAGCCTAAGGGCCTACCTCACTTCCAACATTTGGTATCAGAGCACTAAGGTTTTGGTTACAGAACTTTAGACCTTTGGCATCAATGCATTAAGGCTCATTCATATCTCAGGTTCCCAAAATTCTAGATTTACAACATATAATTTGAAAGCATCTTCTAATATTTGACATTTGACATACACACTTAATCTAGATGAGTAGAGATTTGAGAATTAGACAATTCAGTTACATGTGTATTCATCAGTGTGGAGTATGAAGTTGATGATCTGTTAGCAGCCAAATATTTTTGGAAGAGTATGCAAATACTTTACAAAATATTGTTTGAAGACCCAGACTTGATGAAGAGAAGGCTACTTCAAATTCAAGGAAGAACAATGGTTTAGAGAAAATGAAGGAAGCAGATCAACATCAAATCACAGGTATCACTTTCTACTATCAAATTATCATTTGCACGTCATATCTTAGAAGAGCAGTTATGAAGAGATTTGAAGAAATTCAAGGAATGCTTTTATACGCTTTCATCATTTGAAAGTTAAAGGCTACATCAAAACAGGTATCTAGAGGTTTTTCTAGAGAGTTTTGAGAAATCTCTTTCATGGCAAGAAAGCTTATCTAAGAAGACAAATGTGAAGATGGGATGAGTTTTTCAACCAATTTTCTGTCGTAAGTTGGTTGAATATCCAGGTATAAATGTGATCTAGAGAGGTATCTCTAGAAGGGTAATTCATTATTCAGACAACGATTGGTGAAATTAGTCATTTCAGACATTTGAAGCAGAATTTTTGATTCAGAGATATGAGGAGATGATAAAACGTGTTTCTATATTCAACTTCCATTTATATACCATGTTTGTTTTATCTCTTACTCTTAGCATTAGAGGAAGAGAAAAGTTCATTTGAAGACATCAAGAGTGTTTGCTACTTCAAGATGAAGAGAACAAAAGGTATGGAAGAGAATTTTGAAGATGTTGACATCATCAGCTGGAAGAAAGATGCAGAAAAAGAAAGTCCATCATTTCCAAAAGAAAAGTAAGGCTTCCTTTTCTCTCATATTTTCCATATACTTTTCCTATTTTATCCTCTACACCCAAAGACAAGTCTACGAGAACATCTTGTTTAAAGAAGAAGCAGTTTCTTGTTTTGCATTACACTTGGTCATGATTTAGTAGATTTGACAAAGAATTGCATTGAGAGAAAGAAAAAGCAGTAGATATATATTGTGACTCATATATGTATGAGTTATGTTTTAGTTGAAGCTTTTAAAACAGGCAGCTTATAAATTCCCTCAAAGAATTCTTGAAGTGTCAATATAGAGCTACTTATATGACAAGTTGCAGAGAAGTATATTTCTTCTTTATCTAACTCTTGAGGTAAAAGGGTTTTGTAGCAGATGTTGAAGACTTGGGTTGAGGTTTTATGTTTGGAAAAGGTTACCTCATATTCAGTATTTTCAGAAAACTTCAGAAAATTTAGTCTTGTTGATGTACAAGTCAATGGAGAATCTACTTTCAGTGATTGTCTTGGTTTTTGGATACATGTTTGTATTAAAAAAGGTGTTCCATCAGATCCTATCACTTGATTAAGAAGTGGAGTTAGCCAAAAGAAAATCAAGCAGGTACTATCACATTTCACTCGGGTAAAATATGAAAGTTATGAAGTATCAACTTGCAGCTTTTGGAGTTCTCAAGGTGAGAAGTTTGTCCACTTATGTTTCAAGTAGGAATTGCAAATTCTTGAAGGATTTGTTTGAAGAAAAGTTTTACAAATTTTTGAGAAGCATGGACACTTGGAGACATTCAGGTAGTAAATCAAACCTTCAGTCAGAAGGTATGATGAGAGCAGATTCTACACAGGAGAGATCATTGATCTTGAATAGATCTTGTATGATCTTGAGAATTTATGATTTAGTTATTTATCCTTTGTTTTGTAAGATTCTTAGCATTGGAAGAAGTAAGTCAAAGATTCAGATTCTATCAGATTTGTGTTACATAGATAGAAGAAGATACTTGTTATGTTACAAAAGGTTATGAATCCTAAAATGCTTTCAGCAAGGTTTTGTTATGTTAGGATCAGCTAACCTTATTCTACGATTTGGAAAGCTGAGGAATGACATGGAAAGCTATTGGCATGTGTACAGTGCTAATAAAAAGGGTTCAGAGATTTTGTTTCAGATACAGGTATTGATCCCTGAAGATCAGATTTATTGAAAGAAGGAAGACGTTCCACATTTCATAAAGTCTAATATATTTGAAGAATTTTGGATACTAGTGTTAAGTCATCCAGGGGGGTGATGAAACATGAAGACTTATTTTCAAGCCATATGTAAAAGAATGCAGATTCATACCTACAGGTATTCCTATTTCAGATATTCCTATATTTCCTTTGTCAGGTTCTCTTTATGTTCTAGCTTTGAAAGAAGAAGGAAGAAGAAGAATATTTGGAGAAAGTTCCTGTTAGGATGTTCCTGTTCAGGAGAAGGTTCTAGAATTCTATTTGAAGAGAAGCTTGATATTTCAGAAAGGTATATTTCAAAAGTGCACACATATATGTTTATACCAAGTTCTGAAGGAAAGAGGTATGAAGGATTTAAAGGATGAAGACATGATGACATCATAGATTCGTTGACTCATATTTCAGTTGATTTCAATTGAGTTGAGTTGATTTGACTTAAGTACAATCAAAGATGAACCAGTAGTGTTCATAATACACTAAGTTGTGAATTGTAAGTCACAGGTTCCAGGATTCAGTTCTTGATTAGTGTATTAACATGACGCAGCAGAAGTACGTTTAGAAACCTTTTTGGAAGGTAAATGCAAATATATGGATCCTAGTGTATGTTTTCATGTTTTTGAAGACAGGAGATAGCAGGTTCAGAAACAGTTCATGCTATATTTGTTGTCAAGCAATGATTGCTTGATGAGAACACTATTGGATATCTAGTTTGCATATTTTCTCAAGTATTATGGTTCATATTCAACAAGTTCATATTTTTTGAAGGAAAGTCAAATTCAGTTTTGAAGAAGACTTTTTAAGAAAAACTTTGAAGGTCAGTTTTGAAGTGCGAGAGTACAAGCTTGAAGCTTGTGACAGGCTATTTGAAGCTTGTGGTAGTTTGCAACTTGTGATAGGTTGCAGATCCAGTCCAGGTTGTACCAATATGACATTGCAGGGGGGATTCTTGGAAAAAACAATGCCTTATTGGTTCAATGGTCCAACAATTTAGAGCATGTGTAGTAGTCTTTTCTACTTCCTATACAAGTTACTCTACAAACAAACCATTGCAAACAACATCTGTAGCGCTTGGTAACAGCTCTTGTACATCAAAAGCATATGGGCGCCGTGGATAAGTGGGAGCGTTCTCATCCAACCCACCCGGGTTCAAATCCCATGCGCTGCAGCGAAAAATCATTTGTTTTATCTTTTAAGATATGTGTTGTATATTATTGAACAATGCATTGATAAAGTGTTATATTATTAATGTATTAATATGTTTTTGATGTTTCTGATATAGTAGCTGAAGGTTCGTGAGGAGCGTGCAAGGCGTGAAAGGGCGGACATCAATAATCCGAATATTTATTATTTAGCTTGTAAATAAACCTGCGTAGAAGGTTCTATTGTTAAAAAAGTAATGATTAGCATAAGGATCATTGTAGACCGTAGTTTCTGTTATTGAAAGCAATGGCTTTCTGTAAGAGTTATCAACTTTTAGTTTCACGCTTGCTTTTCAAAGCCGCCCTCTTGTAACCACTCTTTTCGAAGTAATCAAAATTACTATAAATACATGCACTCTGTGGACTGTCGAAACAGAGTGCATGGGGGGAGATTGCACCCAATCTTGCGTTCGGTCTCGTCTCTTGTTGCCTCTATTTTCTGTGTGTTTTTTTTTTCTCCGTCCGTAATCTCTGTATGCGCGTGAGCAAGATCCTGACAACAATATGCTTTTGGGTAAAGCAACATACAGACGAACAACAAACACGGCGGATGTTTTTTTCCAATTGCTTTTGTTCAGGAATAGCAATCGTGGCTTTATTATGGCTTTTGGTGAGCTTTTCAATGGACAAGAAAAACTATATAAGGAGAGTATTGGCTCATTGTCTTGCATCCTTCACCTAGTATTCAACACAAGCTTGGAGCTTGGACCTCAGTAGAGGTGCTGTTTCTTCTAGCACATGGGGCAGCCATGGTGCTAACTTGAAGCATGTTGAGGAGCAGCTATGGAGTTCTTCTTAATGATTCTTCTTGGAGAAGATGAAGGGTGTGCTCACACTCTAGCTCATGGAGAGGAGGTTAGCTCTTGTTCATGGCAAGAAGACTTGGTCATTAGCAGCTTGATGGTGAGGATCGGCCATCTACATGGTGTATTTGAAGATTGTCTTCTACAAAGAAGATATCAGGTTGAAGATTGTCTTCTACAAGAAGATGTTGGGCTACTTCAAAGACATTAGATGGTGTTTAACATAAGATTCACATCTTATGTTAAGTATTCAGGTACATATTCTCTTTATGCACACAGGTACTACTTGAAGTTTATGGAGGCCGTGGCGTTCATATCAGGAGGAGTCCTATTCAGCATAGGTACAAGAGAAACAATACATATATGCTTTATGCATATTTTGATGAGGTGTTTGAGAAGGTGTGTTCACATGTGTTTGAGGATTTCCTGCAGCAAACTTGTTAGCATTCTATGCTATTTTATAAGTATGTGATCTTTTCACACATGTATCTGACTTAGGGTCTTCCATAGCCTAAGTTCAGATGAGGGTTTGTTGACTATCAGTTTCACACTGATCCTTCCTCTTTTAGTCACTCATATTCACTCTTCTATAACCTATAAGGTCACACATCTCATGTATATTCAGATTACTACCCATACATTTGAATATGTTTGTTATATTGTACATTCACTCACTCATCTATTTCTCATCACATAGAGTGGTTGAGAGTTTTGCTCCCACATTGTACATTGAACATTGGTATATATGATACTATGAGTAAGCGATGGCTTACGTAACACTTTACACATGTCGCCTATTCTTTCTCTATCTTTGTCTCATCATCTGTATGATTAAGTTGTGGTATGTTCATGTTTTGTCGACATGGAAGATTGCTGGAATTAATGTTGTACATGATTGGAACTATGGAACCATGGACCTATGACATGAGCCTAAGGGCCTATCTCACTTCCAACAGATCAGCCAATTGGGACTAATCGCCATTGAACTACTCACTGGTCATTTATTGCTCAGTCCCTAAAAAGTCGAGGGTAAGCTTTGGATTGCTAAATTAATTTCTCAAAGTATAGTTCATCATTTTAGATGATTTCACTTGTAATCATTAGCTATCTAAGCTAATTTTATTCCCTCAAAAGGAATTTAATCAATTGCTACTGTAGTGTGAGTATTGAGCAAAACAACCAACAGGTGTATGGACAAAAATAGCAAGTTTTGGGACACTAGCTATTTGTGAAATAGTCTATTTTGATTCAATTGTTTGAAGAATCAACTCCAAAGTACATAACTACTTTCTTGGTGTTATTTGCAAGCCAAAAGGGCCTACTACATAACTCTAAAGTGGAATAGGGCAGGTACAAAGTAGGTTTTGGCATTACCACCTCACGTCCTTGAGGTATCCATCCATCTCTTCCAACAATGTTGAGTACATTATAGAGGCTACTGACTATTTAATGAAATGAGCGAAAGCCACAAGGAAAAATGATTCTTGAACTACTACCAAATTCTTATTCGAAAACATATTCACTAGATTTGGACTACCTATTGAGATTGTAAGTGATAGAGATATGCACTATTGGAATGAAAAAGGACTACTCCTACTCTACTCACATGCACACATCAAACAAGCTAAGGAGGAAGGAACAATAGATAACAAAACATGATGAATGAATTAAAATGGAAATGTAAATGACTTACATAAGATGCTCTACGAGCATGGAGACTCCATGAGGAGTGGAAGAACACTCTTGGCAATGAGCTAGAGTGGAATGACTTGTGAGTAGTGAAGGGAGGCCTTGCTTATATGGAGTTTGGGAGAATTCCCTTGCATGTGGGATAAGTGAACTTGCATGAGAATGAAACTAGCTTTGGACAAAAGGGTGGAGCATGGAATTCTCAACACCCCCCCTCCATGTGATGACCCTTTTGTTTTTAATATGGGGACTAATGACATATGGAATCACTTAGTCCATTTGGTTTTTAGATCCAAGGACATATGGGATCCTTGGACATAACTTGGGCATATGGCATCCAAGTGTGGGACATATGGTATCCCTAGGATCTTGGGACATATGGGATCCCAAGACATATACTTGGACATTTGGGATCCAAGTGATTTTTAATGGGATCTAGGGACATATGGGATCCCTAGACATGTACAAGGGTTTACATCATGGGGTAGGTAGTGCTTTTGAACCATTTGCCACCTTTGATCTTGACGATGTCCATATTTGTGCAAGCCTTAGGGAAGGTCTTACCACTTTGTTATGTGGAAGTGTCTAGTCCCTTTACATGGGGCTTGAGATTATTTGGAGGTTAATGAGATCAATTCTGTTGAGAGCTATGAAAATTACTCATATGATGTCCTTGGGAAGGTCCTACCATGTCTATGCACATGGTGGTGTCTAATTCCATTACAAAATAGCCAAAAAAAAATGTGAAATGCTTTTCAAATATTACACTTGGAGAAAAAAAAAATCATGTGCATTTACTTTCTTCAGTGCTCTCTCTCGTCAACTTTTGGGAGCCAATATGTAAGACCGATCCTTAATCTAGCGCTTTGTGTTGTACCAATCATCATCCATCTACAATGATCCTAGGCAGTGGTAGGTGCTCCCCATTACAGTCACTTCTATGGCTGAGAAAGATCCTTCTGAATATGGAATTTATGGTTTTTTCAATAAAATGCTTTACCTACTCCATTCGCGGCCATTACTATTTTTGTACATATTCACGTGATCACCAAGACTATTGAAGGAGAGCAGTCCTCGTCAGCTACAGGTGGGATGCTTCACCTGTATCTGCATCGTAGAATCCAAGATGAGCCCATTCTTTCTCCTTCCAACAGGTCAATGAAGAGGGCTACAGGTGCACAGCTTCGTGTAAGGTCATATCAATCTGGCGGTGACAATTGTGCAAGCGTGTCTTCGGTGGATGCATCACAGTCGTAAGGTTGTTTGCGTCAGGGACGTATGGTAGTACTGCAGGTCTGGAGCAAGGATGGGGTCGACAACAGAGAGAATCTCTCTCTCTCTTTTCTCCATTAAATTCAAAGGCGTAGAACAGTTCGTATGCTCTTTCTCTACAGTAGTTGCGCACAGGTTGTCTTTCAGCCAAAAATTTCATTGGGTTCGTCATCATCAGCGTGCAGCAGGCCTATCTGCTGTCGTCATTTTGAAGGGTTCGCCAGATCAGTAGCATCTATTATCGTCTCTTCCTGATGATAGAGCAAGAACATATCAACTCGACTGCTCCAGAGCGCCTCATATCACCTGTGTTCCTTTGCTCATAGAGCGTTCTGAGCTGTTTGAAAAAGCAACCCACCTTCTTCTGTCAAAATGATGTGGAGAAGGAGAGTTGCACAGACTGTCTTCATCTTCTTGCTTTCGCACTGCGCATAGCTCCTCAATAGTAGCTTCTCGCTTGCATTCTTGCCAGGTCCTCTTGCTGATCTTCAGCTTTAGACTTGCTGATCTTCAACTTCAGACCTTCGTGTTGTAGTGGTGCAAGGAAAGCCCCAGCCATCGGTTGTGTAGTGGATTCTCATCATCTCTGTCATTGCGTTGTAGCAGGTGCAATAGCCATCAGTCTTAATACTGTGGCTATCATCTTTCATTCGAGTCAGGAGCATTGCATCGTCAATGGTGCTTATAGACATTTCTTCTGTTCGTTCCCTTTTGGCTGAAGGACACGAACGACTTTGCTTCCATAGAAACACTTGTCTCCTGCTGCGCTAAAGCTCCATGATATAGCTGAAATCATTATATTGCTCACACCATCTGCAAACTATGCATGACACAGAGAGAGACTTGAGGGAGTAGAATAGTTCTCAGTATTTTCCTTGGATACGGATAGTCGCACAGATGGTAAGCCATGCTGGTTTGGATTCACGAACCCATCTTCCATCTTGGCACCTTTTTGAGACTCCGAATCAAGTGCTCCATCACCGAGGAGGATTATCTCGCTTCACCATATATTTAGGTAGGTTTGATAGCCTATACAGTTGCTTCTGCACTTGAAGAGGCTTGGCCGACAAAGGTCCCTCTTCTGATTGATCACATATGAAGAATTCCGAGTTGAGCTCTCCAAGAGCAACCACAAATCATGTCTTCATCTCCACCTTGGCTTCTTTCTTAGAAACACTTGGTCTTATTGCAAACGATAGTGTTGAAAAGCACTTTATGAGGAAGAAGGAAACTATAGCATCCTCAAGCTCGAAATTATTGATGAAGTGATGTGCATCAATTATAATTAAACATATGAAAAAGTTAATCACGTAATTTGCAACAAAGGAAAATATGAGTGATTAAAAAAATGGAAAAAATGAATACAATGCTAAGAAGCACTTTTATTATGTATATGACATATGGGAGGGAGGGAGGGAACAAAGAGAACTGCATGAAGATCTACCAAAGTTAAAAGGAGAATAGCAAGAACCAAGATCTAACAATGAAAATGAGAATAACCTATGCTTTGATACCATGTTGGAATGAAAAAGTACTCCTACTCTACTCACATGCACACATCAAACAAGCTAAGGAGGAAGGAACAATAGATAACAAAACATGATGAATGATTTAAAATGGAAATGTAAATGACTTACATAAGATGGTCTACAAGCATGGAGACTCCATGAGTGGAAGAACACTCTTGGCAATGAGCTAGAGTGGAATGCCTTGTGAGGAGTGAAGGGAGGCCTTGCTTATATGGAGTTTGGGAGAATTCCCTTGCATGTGGGATAAGTGAACTTGCATGAGAATGAAACTAGCTTTGGACAAAAGGGTGGACATGGAATTCTCAACATGCACTTTATTAATGAAGTTGTTGAGTCACTCATGAGTGAATTTCTAGTGATTCATAAAAGGTAAGCACCCTATCACCCCCAGGCTAATGTACAAGCCAAAAGTTCAAACAAAGTGTTATGTATGATTCTAACCAAAATAGTCAACAATGGAAGGTCAGATTGGGACAAACAACTGCATCATACAATATGGGCTTTCTGAGTATTTTATAAAATGGCAATTGGAACTAAACCATTAATCTATTTTATGGACATAATACAATACTTCCAACTGATTTCTTAGTTCCTACTCTACAAGTAGCTGAGAAGTATGAGTGGACAAGACATGGACTTTCCAACCAAATGGAAAAATTTACATGAGACTAGATTATAAGCGGTAGTAGGCATCTTTGCTGCAAAGCAAAGGCAAAAGGCTTATTACAATGCTCACATTAAGGATAAAGACCTTAGAGTGGGAGATCTATTATTATTCAATAGACTAAAACAACATGTAAAAAAACTACAACAACGAGGATATGGACTATTGCTTATAAATAGAATATCCACAAGTGTGTTGGAGACCTCTTAATCTCCAAAGGCTTGATCTATACTGATCTAAGAGCACCTCTATATCAGTTATAGACCAAACTTTACACAGATGTTACTTTGATTTACCAAATCATTCATGAACAATTCTCTGAGTGAGAATTTTTCTTCTTCAAGAAGTCTGCTTCAAAGATTGACTTCATTACCTGTACATATCTTAAGATTTCTTCAATCTAATGATATACATACCTCCAAGCTACCTTTGTGCAATCATATCAACCATTAGTCCTTCAAAAGAATCATTAAAACTTCAATTTGATCGTTAAGATAAAAAATATATCAGAAACTGTCTTCCTGAATAAGCGACTTTGACATAGGTAACTTCTAAGGTTGATTTCTCACACACAGATCCCATTTTGCTAAATGCTTTTATCCATAGCTTCCTTACCTTCTAACTTAGATTTCGAATGCTCACTCATCAAAAACTTTACACTGTGCACTGAGATCTAAGCAAAAACATTTACACAAAAAAGTGCACGACTCTGAGAGATTTTTCTACAGACTCTACAAATGTTCCTATTGATCATTCTCATAGTAGGAAAGGAATTAGATCATGATACTTTGAAGATAGCTTCATTAACTTCCAAATTAGATGTGTACAAAAAGATTTTTGATCCACATGATCAGACTCAGAGAAATCAGAGAAAGACTCGACACTAACTCGTGAAGATGAATCTTTACACATCTACCTTAATGACACTAGGCTTCTAATGACTCCCTCATGTATTTCTTATATACATATGGTTCTAGAATTATCCCGCATCTATTACATTATTCCTTATCATCCTAAGGATTATCTATACTCAAATTTACAAGAATCTCCAACTGTAATATACATATGTATACAAGCTTCACTTCTGAGATGTCTTCACTTTCTCAAGTGTCTGCTCTCACTTCAATCTGGCCATAAGCTTGTTTCAAACTCTTTGTAATCACCAATTTGTGATTGCTGTGTTCCAACAGCTCCCCCTCAATCACTAATTGTGATTATTTTCCATTCTTCTTCACTCCTGCCATCTCTTTGAATCTCTATAGCTTAGGTCCATCCAAGCTTTTTGTTAACATATTTGCAACTTGTTCTTTTGTTGGAGTATACATCACTTCAATCTCTTTGTCAAGTACCTTTTCCCTCAAGAAATGATACTGAATCTCTATATGCTTAGTCCTGACATGAAAAACAGGGTTAGCTGCTAAATACAATGAACTCGTATTGTCTCCAAAAATATTTGGAGTACTCTGATCAGTTCCAAAACTCTTCAACAAGGTCTTTAACCATATCACTTCTTTTGCAGCCTCTACCAATCCTTTATACTCAGCTTTTGTAGATGACAAAGCAACTGTATGTTGCTTCTTTGAGCACCAAGAAACTAACTTATCTCCAATATAACAGAGATACCCATGAGTAGACCTTCTATCATCTAAATCACCTGCCCAATCTGCATCACTAAATACTTTAATTCTTGTATCAGAAGTAAATCCATAATACAAACCTTAACTTAGGGTTTCTTTGATAAATCTGAGTACCCTTTGAGCTGCAATCCAATGAGTCTTCTTTGGACAATGCATGAATTGTGATAACACACCTACTACATATGATAGATCTGGCCTTGTCAAGGTAGCATAGATTAAACTACCTACCAAACTCTGATATTTCTTCAAGTCATTAAACTCTTCACCTCCATACCTGCTCAATTTATGATTTACCTCCAATGGTGTGCTTGAAGGCCTGCAATCCTCCATGTTGAATTTGACCAGAAGATTCTTTAAGTACCTTTCTTGTGCAACATATACTCCATGTTGAGTATATATAATTTGCATTCCTAAGAAATAAGATAAGTTTCCCAAATCACTTATCTTAAACTCCTTCTCTATTTGTTTCTTAAGCTCATTAATTCCTTGAGCATCTGTACCTGTGACAATGATATCATCAACATAAATACACATATATATGTATCCATTTTCACTTGCCTTCACTAGCAAGCTACTATCTGCCTTTGATGCTTGAAATCTAGATTCATTCAAGAACTTAACAAGCCTATAATTCCATGCTCTTGGAGCCTGCTTCAACCCATAGAAAGCTCTCTTGAGCTTACACACATAATCTAATCCAATTGAATCTATGAAGCCTTGTGGTTGCTCCATGTACACTTCATCTGCAATGTATCCATTCAGGAATGCATTCTTCACATCTAATTGTGATAACTTCCATCCTTTACAAGCAGCAATAGCAATCAATGATCTAATTGTAGACATCTTAGCAACAGGACTAAAGGTTTCATCATAATCTACCCCATAAGTTTGGGCATAACCTTTGACCACAAGTCTAGCCTTGTATCTAGACACCTTACCATCTGCAAACCTTTTGTTTTATACACCCACTTACATCCAATGACCTTTTGATTCTTTGGTCTTGGCACCAACTCCCATGTTTCATTTTCAAGTAGAGCATCATACTCTTCTTGCATTTCCTTCTCCCAATTCTGTTTACCTTTAGCTTCTTCATATGTGATTGGATCCTCTTCTGCCTTCACAATGTAAGCATAATCTTTTGTTGTTAAGAAAGATGTGTCATAGCTATACCTGATAGGCTCTTTCCTTTCCCTTGAGGATCTTCTAACCTCTGCACTTCTTGAAGTCTCAGCCACATTTGATTCTGGATCAAATCTTGGCCCATCTTCAACATTATCCTGCAATTTCCTTTGACAATCAACATCATCAATATCTTCTTCATACACACTTACTTTTGTATTCCCTTTTCTTTGTATTTCTTTGTCATCTGCATAATCATTTGTTGATCATGTATACCATGTGCTTTGCTCATCAAATGTAACATCTTTGGTAACAAGAAATTGCTTTGTAGATGGACTCCACAATCTATAACCCATCTGTTTATCATCATACCCTATAAACACATACTTCTCTGCTTTGGGTTCTAACTTATGTCTCAATTGTGAAGGAACATAAGCATATGTTAAACATCCAAATACCTTACAATGATCAAGAGTAGGTTTCTTACCCCACCATGCTTCATAAGGAGTTCTTCCCTCCAATGCTTTACAAGGTAACCTATTCACAAGATATGTTGCAGTGTTGATAGCTTCTACCCATAAGTAATTTGGGCAATTCTTTTCCTTCATCATTGCTCTTGCAAACTCTACAAGAGTTCTATTTCTTCTTTCTACAACTTCATTTTGTTGAGGGGAATACCTGCAAGTTACTTCTCTTTTTATACCTGCATTCCACAAATAATCATCAAACTCTTTAGAAAAATACTCTCCCCCTCCATCTGATCTCAACCTCTTGAGCTTTTGTCCTGTAATCCTTTCTGCATAAGCATGATAATGCTTGAATGTCTTGAACACTTCTAATTTGTCCTTGATTACATATAAAGTAATCCATCTGGTTGCATCATCAACAAACAACACATAATATCTGGATCCATTTATGCTATAATCCCTTTGAAGGACCCCACACATCTGTATGAACTAACTCAAGCATCTTTGAATACTTGTATCCTGATTTGTTGTAAGAACTTTTGTGTGCTTTACCTAATTGACAAGCTTCACGCTTGTACACCATGTGTTGCCCTTCAACTTTTGGCAAACCAAGCACCACATCATTCCTTGACATTTCCTTTATAGCTCTATCATTGAAATGACCTAATCTTTTATGCCATAGGTCTAATTCAGACATCTTTTGACTTCCATAAGTAAATAGAGCATGTCCCACATTACCTTGGACTTTGAGAGTTAACAACCTTCCTTCCTTTTTACTTGCAATAATGTTTCTATATCCCTGATTTGGATCTTGCACATAGACACCATCATTTGTGAATCTGACTTCATATCCTTTCTCCACAATTTGCCCTAAACTTATCAAATTTTTAGGAATAGTAGGAACATAAAGTACCCCGCTTAAGAGTGTACTTCCATTCTTTGTCTTCACTGATCCAATGCTCTCCACTTTATGCTTGGTATTGTCACCTGTTTGAACTGTATGTCCATTCACCTTTGCTTCCATATCAGTCATCAATGATATATTGCCACTCAGATGATTGCTACATCCTGAGTCAATATAGAACACCCTTTGATCTTCTCCTATTGATTCATGAGTTGCATTCAAGATGAGAGTCATGTCATCCTTCTGATCTGATGCATAATTATAATAATTGTTGTTGTAGGACTGAGGTTGAAAACTTCTTCCACCTCCTCTAGCATATGATGTCCTACCACCTCTTCCTCTGAAGTTAGCTCTTTGGTTTCTGCCTGCTCTACCTCTTTGATTAAAACTCTGATTATTGCTTCCACCATTTTTATTGTTATACCAATCATTTGCCAAATGATTGGTTCTGCCACAAATCCAACAAGCTTTAGTATTATCTTTATTCTTACCTCCTCTTCCTTTACCTTTGAAGTTCATCTTTCCTTTTGTAAAGTTAGCTTGACTTGAAGATCCTTCATCATCAGTTGAGTGCTTCCCTTTGCCATTCTTTTTCTTGTCCTTGGAGTACATAGCTTGACTTGCACTCCTATCATTATCTCCCTTAATGTCCTACTCAAAAGTTAGCATGTGTCCTAGCAATTGATTTAGATCAGGAGTAAAGTGATCAAGTGACAATTCTATGGACAATATGAAAGGCTTCCACTTCTCATCTCCTCTCAGACCTGTAAGTATTTGCCTTACCAACTTATCCTCTTCAATGTCTTCATCTACTGCTCCCAAGCTATCTGCAATATCCTTCATCTTTGCCACATAATCAGAAATTGATTGTGAGCTCTTCTTCTTGAAAGTTGTAAACTCTGCCCGTAATGAGGACTTCCTAGACTTGGTTGTGTTTTGGAAATGCTCTTCCAAAGCATTCCAAACATCTGTTGCACTTTCCAATCCTCTAATGTGAGGTAGAATATAATCATTTACAGCCATGTAAATGATGCTCCTAGCTTGAGCATCCTTTCTCATCCAGGTCTTCAAATCTGCAAGCTCTTCCCTAGTTGGAATACTAGGATCTGCAAACTCAGGCTTTTCTTCTTCTCCTGTGATAAATGCCATCAAATCTTTGCTCATGAGGTGTGCCTCCATCCTCACGGACCAAGCTGGATAGTTCTCCCTATCTAGCTTATCAATCTGCAAGCTTTCTCCCATCTTTGATCTTCTGTGTTTGCAATTACTATGATTTATGATAGTAAAATGTACCTTTGATATGAAGCTTTGATCTTTATTGATCCTTCAAACTCATGCTTTGTACTTCTGTAGGTTACCTTCAAGAATTTGTCCTTGTCCGCCTTCAATTGGAAGGAACTTCAATATCTGCAGTAGTCGAGACTTCTAATGCCTTTACTTCACTTGTATTGCACCTTCAGCTTTGATACCACTGTTGGAGACCTCTTAATCTCCAAAGGCTTGATCTATACTGATCTAAGAGCACCTCTATATCAGTTATAGACCAAACTTTACACAAATGTTACTTTGATTTACCAAATCATTCATGAACAATTCTCTGAGTGAGAATTTTTCTTCTTCAAGAAGTCTGCTTCAAAGATTGACTTCATTACCTGCACATATCTTAAGATTTCTTCAATCTAATGATATACATACCTCCAAGCTACCTTTGTGCAATCATATCAACCATTAGTCCTTCAAAAGAATCATTAAAACTTCAATTTGATCCTTAAGATAAAAAATATATCAGAAACTATCTTCTTGAATAAGCAACTTTGACATAGGTAACTTCTAAGGTTGATTTCTCATAGCATAGATCCGGTTTTGATAAATGCTTTTAGCCATAGCTTCCTTACCTTCTAACTTAGATTTTGAATGCTCAGTCATCAAAAACTTTACACTGTGCACTGAGATCTAAGCAAAACATTGACACGAAAAAGTGCGCGACTCAGAGATTTTTCTGCAGACTCTACATACAAATGTTCCTATTGATCATTCTCATAGTAGGAAAGGAATTAGATCATGAAACTTTGAACATAGCTTCATTAACTTCCAAATTAGATGTGTACAAAAAGATTTCTGATCCACATGATCAGACTCAGAGAAATCAGAGAAAGACTCGACGCTAACTCGTGAGGATGACTCTCTACACATCTACCTTAATGACACTAGGCTTCTAATGACTCTCTCATGTATTTCTTTCCATCATTGACTTATATACATATGGTTCTAGACTTATCACACGTCTATTACAGTATTCCTTATCATCCTAAGGACTATCTATACTCAAATTACAAGAATCTCCAACTGTAATATACATATGTATACAAGCTTCACTTCTGAGATGTGTTCACTTTCTCAAGTGTCTTCTTTCACTTCAATCTGACCATAAGCTTGTTTCAAAATCTTTGTAATCACCAATTTGTGATTGCTGTGTTCCAACAAAGTGGAGCTATTCACCTAGCCACTCTAGATGGAGACATCTTACCCAATTACATAAGTGGATGTAGCATCAACAAATATATGGAGCCCTTAACAGAACAAATATTAGTAAGACTCTTAGGAGCACAAAATAAAGATAAAGAAGAGGAGAGGATATGGGAAGAAGCAAGATTAGAAGCATTCGACAAGGTAAAAACCCTAAGAAGTCAAATACAACAACCATACTTAAATCTAGGGATTGGTAGGGAAGAGTATCAATTAGTGGATTCATTAATTGACACAGGAGTAGCTCTAAGCAGTATACACACTTCATTAGTAGAGAAAATAAAAATACAACTCACCCCAACCAAGGCTCATATGATAGGGATTGGAGGTAATATCATTGAATGCCTAGGGGAAATATCCTTATCTTTACTCTTAGGGAGCAATACCATGCAGCAAAGGCTCTTAGTATGTAAAGACTTAGACCTCCTAGAATAACTACTCTTGGTTCAAGATTCGATCTATGAATTTGAAGTTACGATCCACCTAACTCAAGGATATATGAGAGAACATAGGATATAGAGAGGTTTTAGTCTACTAGACAAGAAACCACTAAAAACAGTATGCATGGAAAACCCTAAGCTTCCAAATCAAAGTGCACATACAAGTGAATCCCCATCAAAACCCCCATTCATCGATTCCATTATTCTACCTAACCACAACATCAAGGAAAAACCTTGTTCTATACCATGTGATCAACCAATCCCTTCTTCTTGAGAGACTAATCTTGAGCGATTTAGTGAAGTCCGTTATTCTACAAAGAAATGCAAGAAGCTAGCCAACCATCCACCCTCACGAAAAACGTGATAGCAACATGGCAAAAGCATGAAATAAACGTGGATTTGCAAGGATCAACTTCAACAATATAGATACAAGAGGGCATAGGAACAAAACAGAAAACCTAAGAATCAAGGAGGTAACAAGGATTAAAGCTTATGGCATGATGGATCAAAGGTAATACAAGTGTGGATACCCAAACAATTAATGGAGGCTCAAAGACCACAAAAGCAAGTGTGAATCCCAAAGAAGACAATGGAGAGAACAAAGGAGGAAATAAGGCTTTAACCAAAGTAGCTCGCATCCAGACCAAGCTATCAAAGCCTCTCACCAAGATAAAAGATGAAGAAGACCAAAAAAGGAAAGAAAACTCAAAAATAAAGAAAAACATACATGGAGAATCAAAACCAAGGATGTAACATGAGAGCCAAAATAGAAAACTCCAAGGAAGGGTCAATGCACACACCTAGTGTGGAGACCAAAAGACCATAAAAAAAGACAGTAGTTGAATATGAAGCATTAGAATTGCACTCATGTTTAGTTTAATGCACCTAGAGTATGCATTATAGGACCACACTCCAATACCTACATTCGGCACAAAACGTTTTCAATTCGTTTAGTGGTGCACATTTCCTTCCAAGGAATAGGAAATAAATTATAATATAGTAGTCTAGAAATTTTACTGACGCATACTAACAATTGCTTAGGCTATGAATAACTCTTATGTTTTCTTTTAGAAATAAAAAATGAAAAAATATATCATCGTGTATCATGCTCTACTCAAACATGTTAGAGAGGACCGGTTTAAAGAAGAATGACGATTGCTTGAGCACAAAAGATGAATTATACTTTTTCAAGACATTGAATTATTTACGCATTCTCTTTCAAGTGCAGATGGCTTTTGACGACTCTAAAGCAACACATCAAGAGGAAATGAATGAATTTCCCTTGGAAAGTGCCATTAAAGCAAGAGGTCATTGGTTCTGAGAGGATCAACTAGCAGGTGACCATCTATCTATGATCACCATCAGGATTACGGATCGAGATCATCAGCTTCTTGTGATGATTCAAGACTTCAGAGTATTACATGAATTACCAAGGACATTGGATACATGGACAAAAGTTAGGATTGAAGCATATTTGAAGCTTCCTATCTACAAACCAGATTTTGAGAGGTGGACGGAGGTGATGAATACTCTACACCTTGCTCTCAATATACCATCTGTACTAGAGGCAAAGGTCATGAACCTACAAGGAGAATGGAAGACCATTTGGTTCACCCATGAGTTAATTGAAGCATTCAGATGGATCAAGGAATGTTACATAAGAACAAGCTCCAAAGTATTATTTTTTAGGCTTATGGAGTTTATTATTTATGATAAATAACATGTGGAGGTGCTCACATATCCAAATTTAGAGTAAAAGTAGATAAAAGTAAATAAAAGTAAGAAGGAAAGGAGAGGTGTCTATTTTTAGACAAGGAAGGTGCTTTTGTTGATAGCCTCTCAATAAAAAGAGTGGTTCTCTTAGTGTAGGTGGCAAAATTGAGTGATTCATGTTGTGTTGCAAAGCTTAAAACTTGTACTATATAGATAGATAAGTTTCTCTACAATTTTCAATGACAAAACTCCGCAAAAGTAGGCGTTTTTGCAGATCTTCTTTCTTGTGTCTATCTGGTGTCTCATCGGAGACATACCTCTCTTCAAACTTTCATATCTCAGTCGTTATGAGGTCTTTTTGAGTGATTTCACTTGGAGGAGTTTCCTTAGCTCTCACAATTTCTATATATATCAAAATATTTCATATATCTTTGAGTTTCCTTGCTATTGTATATCAGTTTTTAATTCAGACAATTAGTCATACCTTGCTGTTGTAGGCCTTCTCATACCTTGACTTCAAGCTGTTTTTTCGGGAGCTATACTCCATTGTTTTTGACGTTTTTTGTTTCTAAAGCATGCTATTCAGAAGCTATTTTCAGTACCTATGATTAGTTTTGACAAATTCTGCCGAGAGAGTTTCTGGTGGTTATTTTTCTACAGTGACCTATTTCTATTTTCTTGAAAGTTTGGAGGAAAGTTTGGTTTTGAAGTTTGGAAATATTCGCTTGATCTTTTGAAGATCTTGGGAGGTCTCATCATGTTTTGTTGTGTACTTTGATGTTTACAAGTTTTTAAACACAACAAGGAAGGCATTACCAACTTGAAAGAAGAAAGTCATGAAGCCAAAAAGCATACATTCCTAGACATCAATAGAATCGATATAGAAGAAGAAGTACATCTTGTGCACCAATATTTTTGCTTCCCAAACATGCATAGATACACCGCACCAAATAAAGTAGTGGTTCAACTACTCTCTCATGTAGTAAAACAAATCGAAAATCAAATAAACTTGATACCATATGTACAAGAGTGATTGTTCAAAGCAAAAAGCGATGGGGAAACAAAACATTTCTGAATGGCAATACAACATTAACGATATTAATATATCATGTGCTACACATTCATGATTACTTATGAGAAATGCCATCAACAATAGAAATGGCCAAATATGTAAAGTCAGCCATAGTTCCCAAGAAGAAGCATGTCATAGTTCTTGTGGAGGAAGCTAGTATGAGCTCAAATGCTATGATGAGAGGCTCAAAAAGAATGACAAAAGAGATGGTGGTAGATAGCAACACTTCCTCCAAAAGAATCCATACAGTTTTGAAGTCAACACTTGTACAACCATCACCTATTATAGAGGTAGAATTGGAAGAAGCCCTACAAATGACTCACACATACATGGAAGGGCAGGTCAACCTCATGATCTAAGGGCACCATTCTCGACAAATGAGTTATGTTAAGGAAAAGAACCAAACGAGAAAGAGATTATTTCAAATGGAACGATATAAGGAGTTGGGGTTAACAAACTCCAATTCATCTTCAAAATCCAATGATAATAGAGACCAATCTACACTCAACGTAGATCTTAATACATAGGTGAATTATGATGGAAGGTGGGATGAGCTGGATCAAATGGTCCATTAGCAAGAGGTGGCCAGTAAAAAGAGGGATAAAGAAGAAAGAACAACTGAAGATGAAGATGTAAGGACACCTGCAAAGGACCAAATATACACTCTCTACATGAATGAAACCACAAGGATGCAGTTTCAAGATATTACACATGAAAGAACAAAGACACTGGTGCATCCAAAAGAAGAAATGCAACACGAAGAGGAGTCAAAGGCCAAAGAACAATTCAAACCAATAAGAGTAATGGTAGAGTCTTCCCCCAATGGATGTGTAGTTGGCTTGGGAGGTAGTTCCTTCATCTTCAGCCTTTTTGTTCTTCCCTTTCTCTTTGGACTTACTTTTATCAGTGTATAGGGCAGAAGAGCTATTACCTCTTGATGAATCTCCATTCTTGTTGAGCTTGTCTTCATGGGTAAATAGTTGCCCCATGAGTGTGGTAAGGTCTGGAATCTGCATGTCCATGTACAAGTCCATGGAAGTTGTGCAGCTCTCCCATTTGTCATCACCTTTAATGCCATTGATCACTTGTCTTACAATCTACTCCTCTTCAATTTCTTCTTCTATGCCTGCCAATTGATCTGCTATATCTTTGACTTTGGTCACATACTCTGAGATGCCTTGCTTGGGTTGCTTTATTTGAGTGGTAAACTCAATCCACAATTGGTTCTTCCTAGCCCTTGTGTTGGAAGAGAAATATGAAGACAATGTTTCCCATGTTTCTTGGGATGTCTTACAGTTCCTAATAAGTGGAAGAAGAAAATCAGAGATTGAATTAAGTAAGTAAGACCTTGCTAATGCATTCTTGGCACACCATGTGTTGAGTCTTTCATGCTCCTCTCTTGTAGGTTGTCCTTTGCTTCTGAGTATGGGCATCTCCTCATCTCTTGAGATGTATCCATAGAGGCTTCTTCCTTGCAAGTATTTCTTCATCCTCAAGGACCATGCTTGGTAGTTGTTCCTATCCAATT
Source organism: Ceratopteris richardii (assembly GCA_020310875.1). Lineage (NCBI taxonomy): Eukaryota > Viridiplantae > Streptophyta > Polypodiopsida > Polypodiales > Pteridaceae > Ceratopteris > Ceratopteris richardii. Next base: position 226,802,950 of record CM035408.1, read on the forward strand.
TATCAATGAAAGAAGGAAAACCATCTCCCATTTTACCTTAAATTTGTTCTCATACCACTGTTGGGATAGATGGAGGTACTTCCAAATCCTGCTTTGTACCAACCCCTTGTAGCTTCATTGTTGAGTTGTAGGCCCTCTTATCTTTCCAATGACACTAAATAAGTGCCTATGTACTTTGGAAATGTTATGAGAAAAGACTGAACTAAAACAGACTACTTCCAAGTTGAAGGATCAACGAAAACCTTCTATTTTTGTTCACACACTTGCTGCTTATTATGCTCAGTGCTTCCATTATAGTAGGAATTAGAAAAATTCCTTTTAGAGGTATCTAATTAGCTTAGTAAGATAATGATTCCAAGTGGAATCACTTAAAATGATGCACTATACACAGAGCAATCAATTTAGCAATTGAATCATTACCCCCGATCTTTTAGGACCTCTATAGAGTTTGATCAGTGAGTGCTTCGATGCATGTTTCTCCACATTGGGTGAATAGATTTCCTTCAAACTTTGTGAGCACGTAGGGAACTTGAAGATGATTCCAATAAGCTATAGAACATTGAAAATGGTGAAGAAATGACTGAGATATGAGCAGTACAATTTGACTATTATGAATGATTATGACAGAGAGATCATAGATGAGCAATGTAGATCTATTGTTTTAATGAACAATGTTGTACAAGATCATAGGCTTGACAATCATAGCCTAATGATGGTGACTAGTGTAGGCTACAATGTAAACCTCAGTCTCTTACAATATGGCAATGGAGAACTCGGAAATGGAGTCTCTTCTATCCACAACTTTTACATGTTACCTTTTATAAGTGCTACATTCAAATTTGAATTTGAATTCAACTTTTGGCTCTCTCTAAAAGTAATCCACCAATCTAGGAGTTATTCTCTCCAACATAAAGTCGTGCCTTTTCATCTAACAAACTCCACAAGTTTGTAGGTAGTTACAAATATTCTTCCAAGTTAAATAAGTTTTTACAAATGGTAAGAGGTAAAATTGTCTTAGCAATGGTTTCCATGGAGCTTCAAATATTCATGATCTTCAAGCCAAATGTGTAGGCTTGAACTTGTTAGTATATGATCAATGTCTACCCCTCATGATTGTATGCACATTTTGTAAGGCCCCCATTATGAGGAGAAGCCAAACGTGCATTACCCAATTGATGGGAATCCCAACTTGTATGTTGGATGAAGATCATATTGGACCATGTAAGGTATTGCAAGGAAAGGGAGTTACCAGGGTCCCCAATTGTGGGGTCCGGGGCAGCGGTGAGTAGCCCTGGCTGGGGGTCCACGGGGACTAGTCTGAAATCATTTATATTTGTTAGGTCGGCTCAACCGGTATAAGCCGTGTATGGAAATTACATGGGTGGGGGCTACCCATGCTCTACTGCCCATGTATAGCCATCCATGGAATGCCACCCATGGTCCTATATATACATGACTTCTACACTACCTGAGACATCGATTTGAGCCAGCATACCTCTACCTTGTATCTCCCTATCTAGAGTTGTCTAGATCACCATTTAAGCTCTACCTTGAGAGTGCATGGGTGGGCAACGCCATCATCTTTGTACTTGCTGCTAGTATAAAATTGTTGAGATTCTCCTATATCTGTTATCTTCTCTACTATTGCTCCTGTGTAATATTGCGTAACTATTATCTTACATTGTATCAGAGCCATAAGGTTCGAAAAGCTTGAGAAGTATCACTATTTTAGCCTACTAGCAGACTAGAATATCAGTAGATTATTCGAGTGATTACATGATGGCTTCATCATCGAACACTGGTCTTGGTGCTTCAGCTAATGTTAATGCTGCACCTATTTGAATTCGCCCACGTGCATTCACTGAAGGGAAGCTGGATGGAACCAACTATACACTCTGGAAATTTAAAATGTCTACAATTTTGGACTCCTATGAATTACTTGATACTATCATGGGACCGATGGGATTGGATCTAGAGCCTATACCAGTTGAAGATCCAACAAATTCAAGATTGATGATTCAGCCAGATCCAGATCTTTTACGAGCTTGGAAGAGAATGTTGATGCATTATGTGCAATTTTCATTAGTGTAAGTGATTCTGTGATTACTTTAGTTCAACATACTACTAAAGCACATGAGGCTTGGGGCATATTGGCTCGACAATATGAGAGCAAGAACCACACTAGGATACAGAATTTAGAAAATCAGTTGGCAAATGAAAAGCATTCTGATTCTGAAAAGGTTGAAGATTTTATCAAACGAATAAAACATCTTCAAGACCAATTGGCTGTAGTTGGTGTTGTTATAACACCAGAAGAGCTGGCTCAAAGATGTGTACATGTTCTTCAAGCAAAGTATGATGGATTAGTAACAACCCTTAACACTCAGGTAAGACCGACTCCTTACATTTGAAGAGTTTTGTGCTATGCTTTTAGAAGAAGAGATGCGGTTGAAGAATCGGCAAAGTACAAGTGATGCTGCATTCTCAGCAAATGCAAAAGGTAAAGGCTCTTCTCATGGATCAAAGAAGAAGCCAAAGAAGAAAAACTTCACAGGAAGTTGCTTCTATTGTGAAAAGAAAGGTCATGCCATCAAGGATTGTAGAAAGAAGCAAGCTGATGAACGGAATGGGACTATAAAATCATCGTGGAAGAACAAAGAGTTTGCAAACAACACAGAGCTAGAACTATGGGTAGCTATTGAAGAGGTATGCTCATCTACTCAAGCTGTTGATGAACCATGGATTTTAGATAGTGGAGCTTCTCGCCTTATGAGCAGTAAAAAGGATTGGTATAGTTCCCTAGTGCCTCTATGGGAATCCATCAATGTAGTGGTGGGAAATGACTCCAAGTGTCCAGCGGAAGGAACTGGAACCATCTCTTTTATCACTTCTCCAGGTTTGAGAAAAAGTTATCTGATGTTCTCTATGTACCTACACTTAAAAGAAATTTGTTGTCAGTTTCTGCAATAACAGATCGTCGACTCGAAGTTCACTTAAATAAGAGTGGTGCAGAAATCATGGATTCATCAGGTAATGTATTAGGTAAAGGCATAATACGTGATAACTTGTATGAGTTAAGTGCCTTAACTGCTACAGAAGATAAACATGTAAGCAGGTTATGGCACCAACGATTTGGGCATCTCGGATTTGCAGTTTTGAAGGAGATGCAAAGAACAGGGATGGTTGCTCATTTGCCTACATTTTCAGAGTCGCAGCAACCTTGTGAAGCTTGTATGATGGGCAAGCAACAACAAAAGGCATTTCGGAGAGAGACCAGCAATCGATCTCAAGCTCCTCTAGAGTTGGTACATGCTGATCTCTGCACTAAAATGTTTACACCTGCTTTAGGAGGATCTTTCTACTTTTTGTTGTTAATCGACGATTATAGTAGAAAGATGTGGGTTTATTTCATTCGAGAGAAGGCTGATGCTTTTGAAGAATTTAAAACGTGGCATAGGTATGTGGAAAATGAATCAAGAAGGAAACTGAAGAAATTTAGAACAGAAAGAGGAGGTGAATTCTTGTCAACAGAATTCAATAATGGTGTGAAAAGGCAACTTATCATAGCTCATACACCTCAACAAAATGGTGTTGTTGAGCGCAGGAATAGGACACTAGTTGACATGGCTCGTTGTATGTTAAAGGCTCAAGACATGCCTGATTCATTTTGGAGCAATCAATATAGCAGTCTACATCCTCAATCGAAGCTACACAAAAGCACAGAAGGGGATGACTCCTCAAGAAGCATATTTTGGTAAAAAGCCTTCAGTTTTGCATTTCAAAATTTTTGGTTGTTTCTGTTATGCACATATTCCTGATTCAATAAGATCAAAGTTGGATTCAAAAAGCAAAAAGTGTGTCTTCCTAGGATATAGTGAAGAGTCTAAAGCATATAGGTTGTGGGATCCTGAGGCAAGAAAGATTTTTGTCAGCCGAGATCCGGTGTTTGATGAATGACCACACTTAGTAGAAGATAAAGGTAAATCTACTATCTCATCAAACGGAGAAATATCTCACCTTGTGCCTATCAAAAGACAGGTAAAAGATGAGGAGGAGGAAACATGTGATGGAGAAATTTCCTCAATAAAAAGCCAAATAGTTGTAGCTGCACAACGTAAGCCACTATCAAAGTGGGCACAACAGCTCTTTGATGATCACAATCCACATGTAGATGTACGAGAATCATCCTCGGATGGATTACGAAGATCAAAGAGAATAGAGGAGCAAAGAAGAGCCTCATAACACATTGTTAACATGGCTCTAATGGCAGATATCATGGGCTCGATAAAGGAACCTACCACCATTGAAGAAGCCCTTGATGATCCAGGTTGGAGAGGGGCAATGCAGTCTGAGTATGATAGTATACTCAAAAATTATACATGGGATCTAGTCGACTTGCCGCCAAAGAAGAAGGTAATAGGTACTAAATAGATTTGGAAAGCTAAGTATAAAGCAGATGGAACATTAGAAAAGTATAAGGCAAGATTAGTTGCACAGGGTTTTTCACAAATCGAAGGATTTGATGTTCAAGAAACTTTTGCACCAACAGCACGCATGACAACTATTCGGATGGTTACTTGTAGTAGTTGCACAAAAGGCCTGACCTATTTTCTAGATGGATGTCAAATCTGAATTTTTGAATGGTCACCTCAAGGAGGAGGTATATGTATCTCAACCACCAAGTTTTGAGGTGTCCAATTCAGAAAATAGAGTTTGCAAGTTGAAGAAAGCTTTGTATGGACTTAAGCAAGCTCCAAGGGCTTGGTACAAATGGATAGATAATTTTTTCAAAAATATGGGTTTGAAAGAAGTACTTCTGATGCAAAATTGTATGTAACGAAAAGGGATAGCAAGCTAGTCGTTGTCATTGTATATATAGATGATTTGATCTTTACAGGAGATCATCAGGAACTCATCAATCAAACTCGGATCAGCTTGGGAACTGAGTTTGAAATGACAGACTTAGGTCTACTCCATTTTTATCTAGGAATTGAAGTATGGAAAAGGAAGGATGGAATTTTCATCTCACAACAAAAATATGCCAAAGAGATTCTCAAGGCATTTGGAATGATGCACTGCAAACCAACTAGCACACCTATGGAGATAAATCATAAGTTATCTATGGATGATAACATGCCTGATGTAGATGCTAAGAAGTATAGGAAGCTCGTTGGAAGTCTTATTTTTCTGTGCAACACTAGAACAGACATTTGCTATGTTGTTTGAGTGTTAAGCAGGTTTTCCAACAAACCTAAGGAGAGTCACTAGAATGCTGGAATGCGAATTCTAAGGTACATTGCAGGAACCTTGGATTTTGGTATTTTGTATACCACAGGTGATACACTTCAAGGATATTGTGATTCAGATTGGGCTGGAGATTGTGATTCTAGAAAATCACTTTCTGGATATTATTTCTCACTTGGTTCAAAAATATTTTCTTGGGTAAGTAGGAAGCAACCAACTCTCGCACTCTCCTCCACTGAAGCAGAGTACAAAGCAGCTTGTTTTGCTTCTTGTGAGGTAGTCTGGTGAAGGAGAAGTCTTGCAGATGTAGGCTTTCCATCAAATATGGAGATTGTACTCAAGTGTGATAATCAAAGTTGTATGACTATTGCAAAGAACCCATTATTTCATGCTTGCACCAAGCACATAGAAGTACAGTACCATTACATTCGTGAGCTAATTGAAGATGAAATTGGGGGTTCAAGGGGGCCAACCGGCCCCCTGGCTAGGGGGGTCCTAGGGGGCCAGTGGGCCCCTTGGTGGGGGTCCGAGGCAATGCTCTCGGCACGATGGTAAAGGGAATATTCCCTATCGGAGTCAGAAATCATTTATATTTGTTAGGTCGGTTCAACCGGTCTAAGCCGTGTATGGAAATTACGCGGGCATTGGCCACCCATGCTCTACTGCCCATGTATAGCCGTCCACGGAAGGCCACCCATGATCCTATATATACATGACTTCTGCACTACCTGAGACATCGAATTGAGCCAGCATGCCTCTACCTTGTATCTCCCTAGGAAATTCCCTAAAAAGCTATGTAAATGCACTAGAGGAGTCCCCTAGATGCATAATCCCAAATCATTGTAATATAATTCTTGTAGAATAGTAGGAAATTAGAGATTAGCTAATAAAGTGCCACTCACTTGTGTGAAAGGACCATTTTTAGGGCACATGTATATAGGTCACTTTGTGACTCTTTGTAAAGACTTTTTGCCATTGTGAAGAAGGAGAGCTCCTGAATTTTGAATTTGCTTCTTTCATGTAGATTTTCATCTTCTCTATGATCTCTTGTGTGTGTGTGAAGCTTGGAATGTGTGTGTAGGACTGTTGTCTACCCCTCTCCATCACTTTTGAGCTACTGTAGTGTGTGTGTGAGCAAGTAGGAGTGAGTGTATGTGTTTCCCACCATTCACTGTTTTGGTCATAACTTGAAGAGCGATTGTTAGATTTGAGTGAAAGTACAAGTAATAGATGCATCTCATGGAGAGCTTCGAAACGAACCCGCTATTGGCCATATTTGGAGTTCGGAGCTGGGAGATACATTCAAATTTGTAATTACTATTGTAAGTGGTATCACAGCAGACACTTTCAGAGGTTAAGTGAGTTGTAGAGGTAGAATAGTCTTTTCTCATGCATATTGGATGAACCACTTCAATTTCCATCCTGTGCGCACAAGGCCCCACACACTTGGTTAGGTCGGTTCATCGGATTGATAATTAAGTGTGTGTCAATCCACCACTATATTATGCACTTGTGTGGCAAACGAGATTTAGTCTCTTTGGCACAAGTCCCTAAGACTTCGTGACTTAGGTACACAGTGACCATAGCAATAGGACAAGGGAGGAATGTAAGGACTGTGAGCGCATTAATTGACTCAGGTGCAGCAACTAGTGCAGTTAGACTTTCATACTGCCAAGATCTACAATTAGACCTCAATCCCATAGAAGCTTATCTCGTAGGATTGGGAGGTGTGGAAACCCCTTGTTTAGGGGAGGTAGAGCTTCCCATCTATCTTCAAGATGTTCCAATGAGAGTCAAAATGCTAGTGTGTGAAGATGAGGACCTTACGGAACCACTTGTCTTGGGTCAAGACTAGATCTATGACCATGCAGTCAACTTAAACCTTAAAAGAAAAATTCTTTAAGTTTGGGTGCATGAACAATGCATCACATTAGAATTAGAGAATTGCATGATCACAAGTCCAAGTAGCACACATTCTCTTAGTTCCTCTAGGCCCAATCTAAGCAAAGAAGATGTTGTATGTGTCAAAATCTCTATGATCCAGAAGGACTCAATCATGAAAGAACAGTCTCAAAGGAGAGAGGACCACTCTTCTTTTTCAAAGACTACTGTAGCCACAACACTTCAACCAAGGAGGGTAAAATAGTATATGCACACGGCTACATCAAATAGACAAACCAAGTGCAAGAAGAAAGAAGCTCAGTGCATGAAGCAGATTTGGGTACGAAAAGGAGAGCTACCACCAGTGCTGCCCCAACCATTACCAAAGACGAACCACAAAATGCAGACAAACTCAATCACAAGGCCTCCGACAAATCTGGGTACCAAAGCAATCGATGAAGGTTGAACATAATAACATACAAATTTGGGTGCCTAAGAAATTAGTTGTAGCTGAACAAGGACAATTACACATTTGGGTACCCAAGGCACTCCTACATGCACAAACACCACTGATCTCTCTCAGAAGAAAAGTTTCAACAAAGAAGCCAAGGAGAGAAAAGGGTCAGAACTGAGCACAGATACCAAAGGACGATAAACTCACCTCTTCGGAAAAAATAAAAAGACAATCACCAAGGATATGGGTTTGGAAGCCAAAAGTACTAGCAGCTTCCACAACACCAAAGAGTCGACCACGCTGGATATCAAATTTTAGAAGCCATCCAAAGATGAACAGGCCAGAAGTGATCTCCATAGGGCCACATACCATTCTCAAATGGATCCCTATAAGGAGGATTACATCATTTCAAGATCCAATCGACACCTCCCAACAGAGATTGCATCAAGTTTGCAAGTAACATCAAAAGCCTCGACGTGCAACAACCATGTGCCTTTGGCATAATCTTGTCTTTTGCACCATTTAGGTCATGCATTTCCAAAGTATGCATCAATATAGGGCCACATTACATGGTTGTGCATAGACACGATTGAGAATCCCAGGCACACGAGATGCACTTGACATATGTAAAATATTTTATTGATATTAACCACTGTCTTCTTGTTTATGACATTGTTCCAAAAAAAAGAGAAAGAGAATACAAAGAGAAAGGACAAGATTGTGTGCTTGAAGCATCTCCAACGTGAACCATCAACAAGGACATCCATCAACAACAGAAGATAAGTCGATGGTCAATCACCATGCTGGAGCACACCACGAAGAGATGAATATCGATGTGCATTTGACCATGGTAAGAACCGCCTACTTCGACAACACGATAACCATGATAGAGTAGGAAACCTCTTTGTCAACATACCCTTCAACACTTCGCTCAATACCCAAATTCTTGCACCATACTTCTTCCAATGCATTCCCCACGTATGCATGCATAGGGCCATATTACAAGGCCATGCACAAGGCACCTATCTTGTTCAACCCATGCACTAATGCACTTACCCATCATCCATTATGGGTTACAAGTACTTCGCATGAAAATGAGGAAAGCCATCTTTGGAAGGACCAGAGGACATCACGGTGACAACAACAAGAGCCAAGAAGCAATCCACCATGAGAGTTGCTCATAACCAACATTGACAACCTGAGTAGATCACAATTTCTGACAGCTCAACAGTACACTCTCATGCTAGAATCCAGGAAGAATTATATATCAAGGGACTAAAAATAAAGAATGGGACAAGCAACCCTGCAACATGTGGAAAACAGGCTGCTCTAGTGGAGACATGAGGAACTCTACCTCTCAAAGTACTGCATGGAACAACCACTACAACAAGGGTCTGTCAGGGATGACAGACTCAAGAGGGGGGGGGAGTGTCGACAATCAAGGTCACACACAAGCATGGAAGCGCATCAATGAAGTGGACACACAAGAAGAAGGAGCATGTAGGGAGCTCCAAGAAGCACATGTCAAATTTTCATAAGAAATCCCTATAAAACTAGTGATTTTTATCACTAAAAACCATTGTAAATACCCTTTTCTATTTTTACAACTCCATTTTGCTCAAGCCAAGAAGTCCCTGAGCTTGAGGAGTATTAGAAGTATCATCCTACCAATTTTCATAATTTTTAGACTCCATTTGAGCCCCCAAATAACCCCTAGAACCTAATTTTCAACTAGGCCGGAACACCTCTTTAGAGGAATTTGCCACATGGCATCAAATCGATGCATCTTTCATATGTATGGGTAGAAGAGGCGAGAGCGATATGTGAGAAAAGAGACTCATGTGAGTGACATGACAAGCTCAACAGCTGGGAAGAGAATCGAATGAATAATCTTTGTGTGTTTGGTCCGTGGGAAACACGCGGCATCTTTCATGACAAGTAAAAGATGAGGCATCTTACACTGGTATCAGAGCAGTGAAATTCTAGACATTTTCACATGTGCAGTACAAGGGATTCGAACTTTGTTGGCTGCCATGGTAGGCATATGCTATACCCACTATGCCACATCCATTTTTTGAAGGTATATATCTTATTATACAGTATTATTTCTATGGCCGTGGGTCGCGCCTTTGAGCCATGGGAAGAGAGACATAGATTTTCTTCTCTCCCTCTTTCTAGACTTCTTGGGTAGCTATAGATGGTGGTTGGAGGATTAGCTTATATCATGTCACATGAGAAGCATTTCTTAGCTTGATAATCATGAAACAAGAGTAAGAAGAATTGGCACTAAGGAAATATGAAAGAGGAAAAGAAAGAAGGTAGATGGTTATGCATAGAGACCATGCAAAATGGAGGCTTTCTATTGCATTAATTATTAGATAAGTTGGGTGAAGGCAATAACAAGCCTCATGAGTTACGTAAGTCATAGGTCTAGAGCCTCCGATTCTGACAAAGAAGAGGAGGGAGAAATCATGAGCTCTTGTGAAGGGTTTGATGGCCAAGCCCTTTAAGGGAAGTCACATGTAGGGGGAGTATGACATATATATTCCCATCTTGATTCAAATATTCCCTTAAATTTCAATAAAACACAAGCTTAGGGTATCTCCAAAATAGCCATTTTTTAATGATTTTAAGTTGCAGGTGTTATTTTTTATAAGTAGCCGTTTGGGAAAGGGGAAATGAAGATGGATTTTTCACAATTTCATGGAAGAAATCATGCACACTTATAGTCTAGTGTATTGAATTCCATATAAGATTAAGAAATCTAAAATATACCTCAATCGGGTGGGAGTTTGAAGCTCCACAAAACCCCCTTCCATCACTATTTGAGAAAAAATTTCAGCACCTGAATCTAAGAAATTCCCATTTTGGAAGAGGGAAAAAGAGGTGCACTAGCTATGGATGGATGGGAAAAAGTACATATACTAAGAGTAAGGTATATGGAATTCATAATGAAATCATTAGATTCATCAAAATAATAAGTTAAAGGTCAAAAAAATATTCAGATGTAAAATTTTGCCAAATTCCACTTTTGGGAGTAACAAAGGAAATCATATAAGAAGCTTCCCATTTATTAGTGCATACATACATGAAGTATGTGTATGTATTACCATGAAGAATGAGAAACTCCAAGAAAAATCCACATTAGGAGTGGATTAGAAGCTTGCTAAAAGCTCACATTTAAGTTTTTGTATGAAAGTAAAAATCTTGATTTAGGCCTCTTTTGGGGAGCAAGTTAGCATGCACTAAGGGAAGATTTGGAAAGGCAAAAATAGGCCCAAGCATCTTCATATAATACTCTCTGAGGCTATGGAGATAATTCTAGGATTTGCTTGATGGAAGATGTTGATATATTTAGGTAGTGATGTGTGTGAACACTCTAGGACCGCCGGGGCACTTTTTTCCCTCTTTAGGAGGTTTTTTTCCCCCGGCTTGTATATACGCCTATTGCCCTAATGGGCTACTTATCTTTGTACATTCTCTAGTAATACATTCAGTATTGTGTGTTTGTGCTCCAAGCTTCTTCTTCTTCCTTGTGCTGTTCGTGTGCTTCCGCAGACGTCTATCTCCAACAATTGGTATCAGAGCAGGTCGTCGCTTCTTCTAGGGCGCTGTCGACACTCCTCCGTTTGCAGTCTCAGATTCGCACGAAATTTGGTGAGCATACTCAGGGTGTTTCTGAGATCAAAACTGCTTCGCTCTATGGTGCTGAAATTGCGATCTGAGCTCGTTTCGGCCTCCGAACGCACTATCGCAGCGCTTGTGCAAGCTATTTCGTCCTTTTGTGCCAAAGGTATATACCAGTTTCTGTTCGCCAGTTTAAGCATCTCAAAGTCTGCTACAGGTCTAGCAGAACTCGTCTGGGCAGTTCCGTTCAACTTTTTGAGATACAGTCAATTTTCTGCATCAAGGTATTTTAGTCACCGGCCATGGCTGAAAGCAGTGATGTATTCCGTATGTTGGCTGTTGAGGATAAGTTGGATGGTACCAACTACCCATTATGGGCTTATATGATGCGACATGTACTGGTTGCAAAAGGACTGTGGAACATTGTGCAGGGTGTTGAAAGACGTCCTGTTACACCTGCGACTACAGGTACTACAAATACAGGTGCTGGAGGTACTGGAGCTGATGAAGATGGTGTCGAAGATGATATTCCGTAGATTCATGTTCGTGCTGCTGTTTCTGTTGCACCTACTGCAGAGCAGATTCGTTGGGATGGCAGAGATGCCCAGGCACATGCATTGATAGCCTTGTCTGTCAAACGTGCCATTATTCCTCACATTCGCTCTTGCAGAACAGCAAAGGATGCTTGGGATACACTTACCACTTTGTACCAGGCTAGGAATGAGGCTCGTGTTGCTTACCTCCGAAAACAGTTGGAGAGTGAGCACATGAATGAAGGTGATTCGATGGACAGTTTTCTTACAAAGATCAAAGACCTGAAGGAACAATTGATTTCTGCTGATGAGGTTATACCAGATAGCTCACTTGTGCATACCGTTCTGAATGGCCTTCCTGATTCATATCAGAGTTTTGCCTCTACTCTTCGATTGATGATGAAAGGAAATCCGAATGCCTTGTCATTTGAGGAATTAGTCTTTGTTCTGTTGCATGAAGATCAGTCCAGGCAGAACAGGTCCATTATGCGTGTTGCAGATCAAGCTTTCCTGGCTAGTCAGAAGGGCAAAGGAAAATGGAGCTCTTCTACTAGTAAGCAGAAATCTGCAAATGCTGCACAATCGAAGAACCAGGATAAAGATGAGAAGAAATCAGAAAAGCAGAAATTGTTCTGCAAGTACTGTAAAGGAAATGATCATATTATAAAGAACTGTCCAAAACTGGCTGCTAAAGAGGCAAAGAAGAAAGAGGCTGGAATGGTTGTTGCAGAGGCCTCTACACCAAAAACAGAGTCTGCAAATCTTGTGCAGGAAGAAGAATGGGTGTTTACTACTATCTGCAGTTTTGACCCATCTTCTCATGATCAGTGCATGTCTGCAGTAGACTCAGATGTTTGGTACTTTGACAGTGGGGTGACCAAACATATTACCTCGCAGCGCAGTTTCTTCTCTTCACTCGAGCCTGCCCCTACAGGGAATATTGTCACATGCGCCAATAACTCCTCTTATCCTGTTATGGGAGTTGGTAAGATCATTCTGACTACTGCTGATGGTAGTTCTTTCACTTTGTCAGATGCTTTATTTGTGCCAAGGATCAAAAAGAACCTGTTATCAGTTTCTGCATTAGCCAAGATTGGCTTGGTTGTGAAATTTATTGATGACAGGTGTACAGTCCATGATCTCTCAAATGGCGATGTGATTATTGCTTCTGGCATTTTATGTCGTGGGATGTATAAGCTCATAGACTATGAAAGATCTGTGAATGATCCGGCATGTGCAGTTCATGATTCTCAGGCTATGTCAGATGCAAAGCTTTGGCATGCACGCTTTGGTCATCTGAATTTTGCTAGTTTGTTATGCCTGCAGAAATCTGAAATGGTGTCCTCTTTGCCCAAACTTGAGGCACCTGGAAAACATGTTTGTGAAGGTTGTATTTTGGGCAAAATGCAGCGTTCTTCCTTTCCAAAAGATGGTTCAGTTCAGGCTATGCAGAAATTGCAGCTTGTACATAGTGATGTCTGTGGTCCTATGCAGACACCCTCTTTTGGAAATTACCTTTACTTCGTCACTTTCATTGATGATTTTTCCAAGCATGCATGGGTATATCCACTCAAAGCAAAGTCCGAAGTGTTCATGTGCTTCAAACAGTTTTTGGTTTTGGCTGAAAATCTGTCAGCATGTAAAATGGGCACCCTCCGTTCTGATCGAGGGGGGGAATATATGTCTTCACATTTTAATGCATTTCTGGCTGAACGTGGGATAAAACACCAGTGTACAGTGCCATATACACCTCAACAGAATGGAGTTGCTGAACGAAAGAACAGGTCACTCATGGAGATGGCGAGGTGCATGGTCAAAAGTCAGGCTTTACCACATAGTTTCTGGCTTGAGGCTGTCATGTGTGCAGCATATGTACTGAACAGGTGTCCCACCAAAGCGTTGCAGTCTATCACTCCATATGAGGCTTGGCATGACCGCAAGCCATCTGTTGCTCATCTACGTGTTTTTGGTTGTTTGGCATATGCATTAGTGCCTGAACAACATCGCAGAAAATTGGATGATAAGGCAGTAAAATGTATTTTTGTTGGGTACAGTTCTGAAAGTAAAGACTATCGTCTGTATCATCCACAGACTAAACGCATTCTGGTTAGCCGTGATGTTGTCTTTGTGGAAGATGCTATTCAGCCATTGCTTTCATGTACTAAGGAGACATCTGTTAGCTCCAAAGACATGTATGATACTTTGATGCCTCTTTTTACAGGTGGACAGCCTAGTGCTGGTCCTAATGAGGCAACTTCTCAACCTTTGCAGGTTTCATATGATGATGCAGATCATTCCATTTCTGATGCAGATTTACATGATGCACTTGCTGATGAGAGAACTGATATTGAGCAGGCAAAAACTATGCCAAAATGGCTGGTGCAGACTTTGCGTGACAACAAATTAGATGCACCTTTTTCATATCGTACTCGTTCAGGCTCTCATAGTGCCTCTTTTGCATCAGATTGCTATGCTATGGCTGCATCTAGTCTCTGTGATGAGAATGAGCCTGTTTCTTTTGATGAAGCACAGAATTCAGAAAATTGGATGGCAGCTATGCAATCTGAATATGATGCTATAATGAAGAATGGTACATGGTCCTTATGGGACTTGCCTCCTGGCAAGAAGGCCATTGGCACTAAGTGGGTATACAAGCTGAAGCGTAAACCTGATGGTACCATTGACAGGTATAAGGCTAGGCTTGTTGCAAAGGGTTATGCGCAGGAAAGAGGCATTGATTTTGATGAGACCTTTGCACCTACATGCCGTATGACTACTGTTCGGACCATTTGTGCACTTGCAGCCCATCATGGTTGGAATGTACATCAGTTGGACATTAAAACAGCATTTCTGAATGGTGACTTGCATGAAGAAGTGTATGTTTTTCAGCCCCGTGGCTTTGTGCAGAAAGGGCATGAAAACCAGGTTTGCAGGTTAAAGAAGGCATTATATGGTTTAAAGCAAGCACCACGTGCTTGGTATGAGAAGATACATGCCTATCTGATTGCACATGGTTTTGAGAATAGTCCAACTGAAAGCACCTTATATGTTAAACGTGTTAATGATGTGCTTCTGATCATTGTTGTCTATGTTGATGACATGCTGCTCACTGGTCCTATTGAGACACATATTGCTGATTTTAAGGCTGATTTGCATGCCTCATTTGAGATGTCTGATTTGGGGCATTTGCATCACTATTTGGGCTTTCAGTTTATGCATGTTGATGGTGGAATGGCTTTGTGTCAAACGAAATATATTGACACATTATTGCAGCGTTTTGGCCTTGAAGACTGTAAGCCTATTGCCACTCCTATGGAGACAGGTTTACGATTGAGTCTTCATGATGCTGGAGATGCATTTGATGTTGTTCTCTATCAGCAGGCTGTTGGATGCTTGATTTACTTATGCATTACTCGACCAGATATTCAGTTTGCTGTCTCACAGATGAGCAGGTTTATGCATTGCCCAGGAGTCACGCATTGGAAAGCGGTTAAGCGCATCTTTCGCTACTTGAGTGGTACTCGGCTACTTGGGTTGTTTTATCCCAAGGGGGGATCACTACCGCCAGATTTGCATGCTTTTTCTGACTCAGATTGGGCTGGTTGCTATGACACTCGTGTGTCCACCAGTGGTTTTTGCTTCATGCTTGGTAGCTCATGTATATCTTGGTTGAACAAGAAGCAGCCTACTGTGGCCACTTCTAGTTGTGAGGCTGAGTATAGGGCAGCTTTCACAGCGACTGTTGAGTGTGTGTGGCTCAGACGCCTTATGGCTGATTTGGGTGTTGGCCAGTCTTCTGCCACCACCATCTTCACTGACAGTCAGAGCGCATTGGCAGTTGCGAGGAACCCTGTGTTCCATGCTCGCACTAAGCACATTGAGGTGCATTATCACTATGTCAGGGAGAGGTTCTCTACTGGGGAGATCAGCTTGGCATATGTGCCCACGCAGGAGAACATTGCAGACCTTTTCACGAAGGCTCTGCCTAGGGAGAAGTTTGAAGCTTTTCGCAAAGCTTTGGGCTTACTTCCTTTTGTGGAGTGATTTCCACATAGCTTGGCACTTCCTTATACATGAGTGCCAGCTCCTTGTTCACCGCATCACTCCCAGGGGGGATTTGTTGATATATTTAGGTAGTGATGTGTGTGAACACTCTAGGACCACCGGGGCACTTTTTTCCCTCTTTAGGAGGTTTTTTTCCCCCGGCTTGTATATACGTCTATTGCCCTAATGGGCTACTTATCTTTGTACATTCTCTAGTAATACATTCAGTATTGTGTGTTTGTGCTCCAAGCTTCTTCTTCTTCCTTGTGTTGTTCGCGTGCTTCCGCAAACGTCTATCTCCAACAGAAGAATCTTTTGGGCACTCCAAAAATCACATTTTCACACTTTATCCAGCCCCTCCAACAGTCCACTAGTTTGGCATGTCCCGCTTGGAAAGGCCATATCTTGGGCTAGAGAACTCCAAATTGGATGTGCTGTGGCTCTTTTAGAAGAGAAAAATATCAAAATTAAGTTTAGCAAAAGGAGTTTTGGAAATTATGTATTTTTGCAGGTCTATATAGGTCTATAAAGTCTGAACAGTTTTGGCAACTACCTTCCGGGAGCCATATCTTACAAAACGGGAAGGCGATTGAAGTAATTTCACTTCAAGCCACTTGAAAATGATATATATTTCATTTTATGATTATTTTTTAGGTCCTAAAGTGGTTTTTGTAGGTCTAAAGAGGGATTATATGTGCATTTTTGGTGTAAATTTGCATTGTTTTAGTAATCATATGACCATGCTTTATGTTTTGGGAAGTGATCCAATGTTTTCAGACACTTAAAATTTTATATTAGGATCTGAGGAGGAAGGTGTAGAGGTCTTGAAGATCGTCAAGAAGGATTGGATGCATGCAATTCCAATACCAAATCATTCAAGGATGTATGCTTTATATTTTCGGGCATCTAACTTTATTTTATGGCATGTTTTGTATGTACATGCATGGATTGGAGTGCATATATCCAAGTTGATCATTGTTTCAATTCTAAAATTATGGATCAACATGCAAGAAGTACACTTTTTAATTGTTTGTAGGAAAGATGATTGCAGGAACTACATGGTTATGCAACAAAGAGAATTGTTGCTAGCATTTGTTTTTATGTTTTTGCAGGATATGGAGTCCATGTATGAGATTATGGCATGGATGCCATGGGCCTATCAAGCCCTATGTTGTTGGATGGCCTATGTGCTATTGAGTTTATGATTAAATTTTTTTGGGACTCCATTTCCTTGGGGAAATGTTGTCGAAATTTTTCGCACCTCATGGTGTTATATACGCACTTACCTTTAGGTAAGAATGTTATGGCATGGTAACATGCATTTTCTACAAACATCAATAATGTATTAGCACGCTTGTAAGCATGTATTTGATGGAATTAGTACCATCATAGTAGTATAGATAAGGCAACTTCATTAGTAAATAGGATCCCTATACATAATCCTTATGGATTTAGAACATAGGATTGCTAAGGGGAAGGAGATATACCTTCACCATTAGGAATGTGCACAAGCAATCCTATAGGTTATGAGGAGTTGCATTCAAACACGAGAGATACATTTATGATAATCTCCAATATAGTGAAGATTTATTTATCTTCAAAAAAGTCTCATGATTATTAGGAGACTATGGGGTATTATGAATACCCAAAGAATGATCATTCTCAACACCCACTTCACACTCATTCACCACTATCACACACACACACACACACCACCTCCATGTCTTGAAAACATGGAGGTTTCGCCACCCACAACACCTCCCCCACCCCCCACACTTCCACCATCCCCCATTCCTCCACCACCAACTTCACCTATAGACACATATGAATTAGACACACCATTCAGAATCCCTGTTCCCTCTCCCTTGCATCCTCCACTATACAAACTACATCTTCATCTATAAATAATGCATTTGATACTATGTTTCACTGTATGTCACAACTAAGGATAGAGTACATTCAACTAGAGGAACATAACAAGAGATTACAAGCACACTCTGCAGAATTACAACAATGCATCACAACACTGGAGGAAGATAATGAGAGCTTACAAATGCAATTTTCGATGTTATAGGAAGCCCATAGCACCTTGGAAACACGGTTGTAGGACATAGATGCAGACGCCATGCACCAAGTTGAAGGCCATTTACGAAATCAAATGGAATGTAATTCCAAACTCCATCACAACATGGCACTCCTATGAAGGCACCTTGCATCGGCTCAAGAGGAAAATCTTCATTTACAGCTCCAAAATCAAGAGAACCTAGCAATACACGAGGGGCACCCATCACTCCCTCCAAAATTTCAAGTTGTGCCCTCGGAGAACAGTAAATTCATATGGAAGACTATGCTAACCTACTCAAAGCACATGACAAATTATGAGAAGAATTAGATCAATTGCAGCAACAATGAAAGTCAAATACTACTACTCTTCCCCCAACCACCGTATCAACCTCTTCAACCATTACTAACTCAGAAGCACTACAAGAACTCAAACAACAAGTCATAGAATTACAAATGCGACTCCTACAATATGAAGGACCACCATCCCCACCGAAGGCCCCCGTAGAAGATGAAACCATCTCAATTCGAGTAGAACAAACATTCGAAGATGATTACGAACCCTCACCCATTTCGGGTGGAAGGATAACAGACGAGGGCCAGGATACATTCGAAGCACCACAATCCCCATGGTTAAGACAAGTGGAAGAAATCGAGTGTACTCATGAAGATCACACTATGGTGCAAAATCAGGCAATGCGTGTCATAATAGCCATACTTTGTAATTCTCGCTGATTATAACGCAAAAATAAAGAGATTCATGGGGAACACCCCCACCTTCGCAAACCAATTTCAACCCAAGGACCTACCACCAGAGGCACAAAAAGGAAAAATATATCAACCAACATGGAGGCAAAAGCTCTTAGAGACTTACCTAGAAATGCTACGTAGGTGGAATCATGCATCTCTACATCTTATCTATAATCCATGTTACATACCAATTCCACAATATAGATCATGGAAAGCATTTAATCTTCTAGTGTAGTATAATGCCTAGTGTAAGGAGTGGCTTAATTATCCATACATTGCGCCACCACAGGAACTACCCTCCATTGCTTACATGATGCCCACCATCTACCATTGGCTCCCTCGCTTGAAGCCCTTGCCAGATGTCATTGTGCAAATGATGCTCAAAACTTTGGATATGATGCAGATCCTGCTCAAAACTTTTCACAATACAGAAGCCCCACAAGTAGCCCTACCGGGCTTCACCAATGGAAACTACAATTTAGTGTATGATATGAACACTATCCCATGCATTCAAGTCACCTATGCTTGGCACACATGTATAAAACTCCTCCCCACATGCTACAAACAGACCTTCAAAGATATCTTCACCATAGGATTCTGGGAATATCACTCAGAGGTGTTTGCACTAAAACCGACACATCTCCTACACTTATTTGCATGTGAGCAAGCCATGTACTCAGAGTACTAGACCACACCTCAACCCAATATCCATAGTGCTATTGATTGGGATGCACTGTAGTTTGATCTAGAAATGGGGTTACAAATATGCAAACATGAACTAACCACTAACATCATTCAATACTATATCGACCACACGAGGTCTGTCAGGGGTGACAAATGCTAGAGAGGTGGGAGTGTTGACCTACAAGCAATAAGGAGAGCAGTCAAGCACAAGAGAGCAGTCAAGCACACCTTGGCAATAAGGCCTAATCAATTTTTAAATACATTCTTTCCAACTAGTAGTGATTTTCATCACTACCCAAACATTGTAAATATCTTTTTTGGTAGATTAGACTCCATTTTGTTCAAGTCAATGAGTCATCAAGCTTGAGGAGCACCAGAAGCACCTATGTATCAGTTTTCATAATTTTTAGGCTCCGTTTGAGCCCTTAAATAAGCCCTAGAACCTAATTTTTAACTAGGTCAGACACTAGCTCTAGACACGGTCAATATTTAGCTAGAAACTATAAAAAGAGCTAGAGAGCTCATTTTTGAGGTTAGCTAGTTGGAGATTGAAGTTAGTTTTGACCTTTGCACACTTTCTTGGAGCTTGCTAATAGAAGATTCCATTGTTGCACTCTTTGTTCTTGCCTTGTGTGCATGTGTGTGTGTATGTGTATGCATGCTTGTGTGCTTCTCATTCACGCACTTTGTGCCATCACTTGCTCATAGTCGTCATCCTAGTCCTCACGTCTCCACGGATTGACATTTATGAGGTGGATCTTCTCACATTGGTATTTGCCATTGTGCTAGAGTGACACCAAGAATGCTAAGAGAATGCCCGTGAGGACCATTCGTCCTTACATTACTGCACTATAGCACCAGAATTGAAGTTTTTGAAACGGCAAACACATGAGGAAGGAGTAAGACTAGCAAGAAAGAGGGCCTTCGAAGAAATGAGTAAAGATTACACTATAATTGGAAGACCATTATTCGAAAGGGGAAAGGATGATCAACTACGATTGTGTGTTCATGAAGGAGAATACTTACCTATATTAGAGATGCTCACGCGCATGCAACAGGAGGTCATTTTTCAGCCAAGAAGACTATAAAAATGATTCTCTTCACAGGCCTATGGTGGCCAACTTTAGATTCTTAGTGATTTCTCCATCATTTGGCATGTTCTAAAGCTTGTTGGAACCAGCTCAAAGTCTACTTCATGCTGTCAAAACTTCAAAGAGTTTTCTTTATCCAATCAGGAGAAATCTACATCGAAGTTCTCTCTGGTCAAGTACTTCTTAGTCCCTAAAAAGTCGGGGGCAAGGTTGGAATGCTAAATTGATTTCTCTATGCATAGTTTGTTATTTTTTATTATTCCACTTGAAATCATTATCTATCTAAGCTAATTAAGTTCCCTATAAAGTAATTTAAGCAATTGTTACTGTACTGTGAGCATTGAGCAAAAGAACGAGCAGGTGTGTTGACAAAAATAGCAAGTTTTGTGAGACTAGCTATTTGCAAAGTTGTCTGTTTTGATTCAATTGTTTGAAGGATCAACTCCAAAGTACATATGTACTCTTTTGGTGTCATTTGCAAGCTAAAAGGGCCTACTATCAAACTCTGAAGTGAAATAGGGCAGGCACAAAGCAGGTTTTAGTAGTACCACCTCACTTCCTAGAGGTATCCATCCATCTCTTCCAACAGTGGTATTGGAGCAAGTGAAGGTAAAATGGGAGATTGTTTCACTTCTTTTATTGACAAATTGGATAGGAAAAATAATTATCCAGCATGGTCCTTGAGGATGATGACCTATCTACAAGGAAGGAGTCTTTATGGATACATTCACCTTCACCTATCGTGTGAGTGGGTTATAACATTTATATCCCTTTTGCTCAAGGGAGTATCCAATGAAGACACATTTTTTTGCTTTTGGATCAAGCTTCGTCCTAAGCTCATCTGGAACATGTAGATATGCAATACAACCAAAAAATTTCACATGTGATAAGTTTGGATTTTTACCTGTGAACTTTTCTTCAGGTGTAACTTGATGTACAACAGCAATTGGAGCTCTATTCATAATGTATACAATCGTATGCATAGCTTCTGCCCAATAACAATGAGGCATATTCTTCTCATCCATCAAGGCTCTTGCTATTTTTGCAATATGTCTATTTTTGTGTTCAACAGTGCCATTTTGTTGTGGTGTGTACCTGCATAAAAACTAACGTCGAATTCCATGACTTTAAGAAAGTTGCTGAACTGATTTGACATGTATTCACCTCCTCCATCAGACCTTAATGTTTGAATAAACTTCCTTGTCTGCTTTTCCACCATAGCTTTAAAATTCTGGAAGTGAGTGAACACCTCACTCTTCTCTTTCATGAAATATACCCACACTTTTCATGTATGGTCATCAATGAAAGTAACATAAAACCTACAAGCGCCCATAGATGTGGTCTTTGCAAGACCTCAAACATCTATATTTACTATTTCTAGCACATTCTCACTAACATGCTTGTCATGTGGGAATGATGATCTTGACTATTTACCAAATTGACATGCTGCACATACCTTTTGCATCTCTGAAACCTTGAAATTTGGTAGTCTGTGAATGATCTCCTTTGACTGCATCAATTTCAGCCTTTGGAGATTTGCATGTCTGATTCTTTTGTGCTAGATCTCTATATCACCAATAACTCTTGCACCTTTTGCAAACATGGCTGCATTAATTTTAGGAATTTTCACATTTAAGGTGAACATCCTACCCACTTTGTTTTATTTGGCAATCAATCATCCACCTTGTTTGTACTCTTCTACATATAACCCAATAGCATTGAGCCTCACTTGTAATCCCTAGTCAACCATTTGTCCAACAGAATCCAGATTCTTTGTTATGTTTGGAACATGCAGCACATCAGCAAGATGTTTTACCTTCTCGTCCTCCATAGACAATGCTATGTTTCGTGTATGCTCGATAGGATGCGATGTATCATCACCTATTTCAACATGTCCAAGAATTGGCGATTTCTGCAAACAAGCATTCTACATAACTGGTCATGTGATTTGAAGCACCTGAACCAAGATACGAGACATTATCGTTTGATTTTGAAACACCAGTGGACATCGTATTCATCATGTGATGTTAAACCATGAACAGCTTCTCAGAATCATCTACACTTGTGGATGCATAGTTGTTTTGCTGCCTTTTGTTATTTTGATTCTTCAACCTACAATCACGTTCAAAGTGTCCATGTTTACTAAAATTCCAGCATCCTTTATTGTCATTACGTGAATCATTTCTTTGGAAATTTCTACGAACTCTTTGGCTCCCCCTGCCTAAATTTTCCTCTTCCTCTTGCATGATTTTGTTGTTGACCTTGGTCATGGTTACTGTTTCCTCTTCCATTTTTAAAACCTCTACCTCTCCCTCTTCCTCTGCCAGAGTAGAATACATCATTAGGGGAAAAAATGAACCCTGAATGGGCCTTTTAGCTTAAGGAGTGATTAGCCATGGACCAATGAGAAGAGGGTGGTGGCCACAGTCTAGTCCCTTAATCACATAGGCTAGGCATAGGTTTCCATGGTTTTTGAGTGGTCAAAGATGAAGAAACCACCTTGAACTCGAGGTTTTAGCTATTTGAATGGTTTTGGAAGGCTTTCAAATGTGTCACAACCCTTGGATTGGCCCAAAGATCGAATGGATCAAGTTGAAGGGCAAAAGTCAAGGCGCCTTTGCATTTGGGCCCTTGGATTCACCTAAGATCTAATGGATGAGATGAGATGCACATTCAAAAAGGCGCCTTTTCATATAAGCCCTTGGATTTCCTTGGCATCTAATGGTTGAGATGGATAGAATCTTCAAATAGGCGCCTCATATCTGGATCATTGGATCTTGGCTTCATCCAAAGGCTGAGAATGAAGTCCACATTTTGAAAAGCGCGTTCTTATATCCTCCTTTGGATTAGGAATGCATCCAACGGCTATCGGATGATCCCGATTTTTGCTCAGCGTCGATCGCGCACGGCCGTCAAAATGACCTCTCATCGTGTGGCTCAGATGATCTCTGCTTTTCTCCTCAGCCCCGGATGCGGGGAGCCGTCAGATCGCACCTAATCCAATGGTCCAAGAAGCTGCAGAGCTTGTGAAAAAGGAGATCGTGGGACCTTCTCTCTCTACTGTACCAGGCGACGCATCTCAGAGCCCTTCTCTCTATTTTTTTCTCCCTTTCAATCTTAGCCATTCGAGAGAAGGATCCAAAGGCCAAGAACAAGCCTTTTTAAAGATTCAAATACAAATGCCTATTAAATAGTATTTTAAAGGTGAATACCACTAGTGGTTTTCTAGTGGCCTCTTAATCTCGAGATTAAGCCTTTTAATTCCTAAAAATTAGGAATCCTTACAAGGCCCATGCAGGGCTCACTTTTTCCCCTAATGTTCTCAGAACTAGATTTTCCTTGGGAGTTTGAATCCTCACCAAGATTCTTTTCTTCAATAATCAGCATAGATACCAGGTCAGCAAAATTCGAATTATTTTCCCTAGTCTGTATAGAAGTTTTGAACTGCTTATATGCAGCTCCTAAACCACGAAGGCACACTTCCACCTTATGATCATCATCTACATTCACGCCAATAGATGCAAGTGACTCACATGTGCTTTTGTTTTTGAGGGTCTAGTCACTTACGGACATGCTCTTCTGCTCCAACATTCCAGGTCCAATCGTTTGGGATAAGCTCATGACAGATTTGGCTTGAGGATTACACATTTAAGAACATCACCTAGCCATAGAGGTTGTCGAGTATTACATCAAGCAATCCCACTAACAAGGGTCTGTGAGGGATGACAGATGCGAGAGAGGGGGGGTGTTGGTAGCAATCAGAGCAGAGAGAAGGACGAGTTCTTTTTGACCAAGTACTAGGTACCAATGCGGATCTTGGGAAGATAACATTGTTGCACTAAGGAAAAGTCAGTTAAAGTAGCTAGATGCAAGTAGAAAAGATTCATTTGTTAACCAAATGTGAGCATAAATCTTGAGTTGAGCTGCATTTTGAAGAAAAATATGTGATTGAGTTTATCTTTGCAAAAATTGCTTGCACTTCATAGCACATTTTCTTTGGAAAAAACTTTCTTATGAACTGTTGTGATAGTTGAGCCATAAGAAATCATAACCAATCAAAAAACATAGGATCAGTAGATCACCAAAACCAGGAACCTTAAGTAAAGTGTTCACCTTTATTTTAGGGCAAAATACTAAAAAAATTCATAAAATTCATACAAACAATCAAACAAATTTCTTTCCTTCTTAGGAAGTTGCATTGGACCTGTGGGGATGAGAGTGATAAGGACCAAGTAAGAGAAAAGCAAAAAATTTGTCAAAAATTAGCAAATTTGAAAAACATGATTTTTTGTACAACATCGTGATTTTCTGATTAATGATGGTGATTGTGAGGTAAACTTGCAGGTGATCAAGGAATTGGAGTTGGTAAAGGATACTGAAGGGAAACAAGAGTAGAGAATACTCAAATTTTCATAAAATCAAAAGTTTAGAAAAAACACGATTTTCTGCACAAAATCGCGATTTTCTGAGTAAGATTGTGATTTTGGTGTAGAAGTACAGGAGTTTGGTGATTTACAAAGGAAAGAAGGTATTGAAAGAAAACAAGAAGAAAGAATACTCAAATTTGCACAAAATAAGATCTTCAGAAAAAACACGATTTTCTGCACAAAATTGCGATTTTCTGTAAAGGAAAATTTTTGGAATTTCTAGCATATTTGGGTACTTTGAGAAAGAAAATTGCAAAAGATGTCATCTAGATTGGTTAAGTAAGGATTGGACAAGTGGAAGAGTGAAGAATTTTGAAAATCACACAAAATCGCGATTTTCTGCACACTATAAAAATCTGTAATTCAAAGAAAAATTCATTTGAGTGAGTGTGACAGAGAGAGAGAGCAGCCAAAATTGCGACTTTTTGCAAAATTCAAGCTTTGGAGAAACTTTCAATCAAGCAAGCAAGGTAAAGACTCTAAACATCATTTTTTAGTGCATATTCTTGCATTTGAGTAGTTTTTTAACAACAAAAATAGGAAAAAACTAAAAATCACGGAATCGCGACTTTTTGATTTTTTGGGTTTTCAGTTGGAAAAAAGTTTTTTTCTAAATAAATCTCTTTCATTGCATGTTAAAAATTCAATAAGGCGATTCTATTGGTACAGAGAAAAATCTGAAAATCAAAACTTCAAAAATTTCAAAAAAATTGTTCAAAATCACGATTCTGAAGTCAGTACAAAATCGTGATTTTGAGCACTAAGAACAACATCGCGATTCCCAGAACACGATTTTCATCAGAAAATCGTGTTATTTACAATTGTGAGCAATCACGATTGTCTGAGAACAAAATCGTGAAAAAACACGATTTTGGACACAAAGTCGTGAAAAAATACGATTTTGAGCACAGAATCGTGAAAAACACGATTTTGAGCACAGAATCGTGAAAAACACGATTTTGGACACAAAGTCGTGAAAAACACGATTTTGAGCACAGAATCGTGAAAAACACGATTTTGGGCACAGAATCGCCAAAAACACGATTTTGAGCACAGAATCGTGAAAAACACGATTTTGGGCACAAAATCGTGAAAAACATGATTTTGGGCACAGAATCGTGAAAAACACGATTTTGAGCACAGAATCGTGAAAAACACGATTTTGAGCACAGAATCGTGAAAAATACGATTTTGAGCACAGAATCGTGAAAAACACGATTTTAATCACAAAATCGTGGAAAAACACAGCCCTAGTAGAAAATCGTGAAAAACACGATTTTCAACAAACAATAGTAAAAAATAACTAGCTTGAACACAAAATCGTGAAAAACACGATTTTGAGCACAACCTAGTTAGAAAATCGTGAAAAACACGATTTTCAACAGAAAATAGTAAAAAATAACTAGCTTGAACACAAAATAGTGAAAAACACGATTTTGAGCACAGAATCGTGAAAAACACGATTTTGAGCACAGAATCGTGAAAAACACGATTTTGAGCACAGAATCGTGAAAAACACGATTTCGAGCACAGAGTCGTGAAAAACATGATTTTGAGCATAGAATCGTGAAAAACACGATTTTAATCACAAAATCGTGGAAAAACACAACCCTAGTAGAAAATCGTGAAAAACACGATTTTCAACAGATAATAGTAAAAAATAACTAGCTTGAACACAAAATGGTGGAAAACACGATTCTAAGTTCAAAATCGTGGAAAACACGATTTTAGTCACAAAAATCGTGAAAAAACACTTTATTAGGTAGAAAATCGTGGGAAACACGATTTTCAACAAAAATTGGTGAAAAATCACTAATTTGAACACAAAATCGTGAAAATCAGCTGAATGATCCTTAGGTCTGGGAACAAAATAAATTCACTTACCAAGCAAGACCTAGGAAGGAAGGAGATAGAGTCAGTTGTAGGGGAAGCTCAAGAAAGAAATTTAGGGCAAGAAAACAACATGGAAAATTTAAATGAAACAAATGAGCCCATTGAAACTGGGGATTACAGAAATATCCTCAAGTACATGTATACAAATAGGTTTGGCACCTATGTATACCAGGATGGGATGCATAAGTTTCTCATCAGATTGAGAAACTTAGAAGTTCCCTTAAACATAACACCTGTAGCCCAGTTCAAAGATGGTAGGTATGAGGATAGGCAAGGGTGTGTGTACATCTTCTCCCCAGACCTAGAAAATTCAAATGACTTAGGACAATGTGCTGACAAAGGACCTTGGGAACATAACATGGGACAACCAGATTTACCTAGACCACATGAAAACTACACTAATACTGAGCAACAACGTGGGAGGACACATGCTTCACCAAATCCCTTTGACAAAGAACCAGAAGGATATAATGAATTTCCACTCAGAAGAAGACACCATTGGCAACCTCAGGGTAGAATGCTTAGACCATATCAAGTAGCCAAATGTATGAAAAATCAATATGAAGGGTATTCAGACCCCCATGCTCATGCTGCAGAGTTTAGGCAATTAATTAGAGCGGAGGAGGTGGAAGATTACAAAGCTCAATTCGAGGCATTTGGTCTAACCCTAACTAGACCAGCATTATCATGGTTCATTCCTTTAAGAAAAGAAATGTACCTGGATATTGAATCCTTCCTAGAGGCTTTTATTGGAGAATTCTCAAAAACTGGGATAAAACATAGCACAACCACTTTGATACATAGTTTCAAGCAACAAAAAGATGAAAATATCAGAGAGGCAGCCAGGAGATTTAAGCAATATATTGATAGATGCCCTAAAGAGGAAGTCCCTTCCATGGCTAGACAGGTATCCCTATTCATAGAAGGGTTGAGAAGTGCTCAATTAAGAACCCTAGTATACTATAGGAGATGCCCTGATCTAGGAGCTTGTGTGAAAGAAGCAATAGATTTGGAGGACAATAGGGACCAAGATTTGTTAGCATTTGATCAACCCAGATCATATGAAGACAAAATTCCTCCAGCAGAAGAGTTGGCTCAGGCCATTGCTAAGGCCCTAGAGGTAAGTACTAAAACCAATTTGATAAACTCCAGGATAAACACAAATAAAAAATGCTACAATCGTGGAGAAAGTCATCTGATACAACATTGCCCATATCAAAAACCTCCACATTTGCAAGAAAGAAAGACACTCAAATACTGTACACTAGAGCGGAAATGGACCAACCATACAAGGGAGGAATGCTTCTATAACAAACAACCCATAAAGGAGAGAGACTATGGGAGCCAAAGAGAATCGGTGTATAGTGAGCAACCAAGACCTGTGCTAGGGCAACAACCTCCTATACCAACAAATGTAGTGCCAATCAAATACGTGTTGGAGCAAGTCTATGACAAGCCTAAGTATTGGCTTGAGTCTCACAAAGTCTTAGAAGAAGCTTTAAAAAGAAGACTATGTAAAGTTCACTTGTGAACTACCTCTTGTAACTTTTGAAGAGTTTACTTAATGTAAAAGTAAGAGAATCTTAAGTGGTTGAGTCCACTTGATCAAGAATGGAAAGAGGAGCCATGAATTCATGATTTGTGGTAGGTAGAGAATCAAATCAATCATTGATTGATTGGAGAGTGATTGAGGGAAGTTAGCCTCCCAAACTCAACTATAAATAGATGGCAGTTTTAGTCGTGGTTAGAGAGACCTATGTGAAGACCTCCAAGAGCTGAGCTTTATGCCATATCAAGGTGTGATTACAAGGCACACATATGTATCAGTAAGTCATTGTATTGTACAAGCAATATACTTTCATTTTCATGATTATTTGAGTTCATCTTTCCATGTTCTTGTGAAGTGTACTACTCACTACCATTACTCTCAGTTTTTCTCAGTCAGCTTGCAGAGATGTTTTCTCTGAGCTTGGTGCATCATTTTCAGTGATTTAACTTGGTAACATTAGCTCTATAAGTCTACTATATGCTCACAAATTTTCATGTCATTTGGATGTTGCAATCTTCAGTTATGTTCATTTGAAGTCAACAAGGTCTGTTCATCTTCACTTCTCTGTCAGGTACCCGACTTTTTCATGCATCTTGTCAGAGCCATTTCTCAGTGGTTACTTACCCAAATTCAGTGATTTAAAGCTTTTTGGATTCAGCTTACTGTCTAGTATAACCATACAAATGTTCATAATCATTGGAGTTATACATTTTGAGTTATGATGATTTTTCTGCTCACTGGTCTATTTCTGTAGCAGCCCATGAACATCGGGATGATGTCATCACTTGTTAAAACTCATTCTCAGTGTGTGGTTCATTATTTTTGATGATATTACTCTTGAAAGTTAGCTCTTTAAGTTTCCTAGACTTCCCCAAGAGGAATTGAGCTAATTACTGCTGTGCTCAGAGAATTATGTAAAACACTGGACAGGTGTATGAACCAAGAATAGCAAGTTTTCACCTCTGAGCTAACTCCAACTTATCTGTTTTGATCTATCTTTTTGAGAGTGATCTTCCAAGGTACATAGGGTGTCTAATACATCCATTAGCAAGCTAAAAGGGCCCACCATATACTCCTGGAGTTCATTTGGCTGGTGTAGATCAAGGATTTTGCAACACCTCTTCATCTTCAAGCACATACCTATCCATCTCTTCACAATACGCACCAGTAGAGGAAGGAAATTCAAGAACAAAGTCACCATACAAAGAAGATTATCAATGGAATGAGGGATTTCAAGAGGAATGGGAAGGTTATGAATCAAGAGAGCCAGAATTACAAGCCTTGGACTTGGGAAATGGAAGAATTGAGATGGACACTGCCACTTTCATGTATATAACAAATAATTACATGTCCAATCAAAAACCTCAATTTAAAGGAGGACCAAAGATAACTTGTTATAGGTGTGGGGGAGATCATTTTATTAGAGACTGTCCACAACCTCCTACATTGAGAATAGAAGGAGCATATTGCAAGGATTGTGGCAGGGAGCATTTCATAAAAGATTGCCCAAAAAAATTCCCAAAAACAACAAAACACATCTAATAACCTACCACTAAAAGCAGTCAGTATCATGGAACAGGAAGAATTGAGTGACATTGAGTTAGTGGATGTAAATGCTGTAACAAGGTCACAAACAAAACAACAAAGAACAACTAAGGAACAAAATGAAGAATCAAACTCAAAGGTGAAGAAAAATAGACAAAAAGGGAAATGGGAGAGGAAGCATAAAATGAGTAAAAATATGGAAGGAGAAAATAGGGAACAATCAAACAATACTTCTTCTTCAAAGACACAGACCCAGTTGGAAATAGGAAATTCAAAAAGTCTAGACACTCTGATAAAAGCATACAAAGGAAGAATTCAAGAGGGACCAAGCCCTGCGGACCATACAATGGCTTATCCTATGCCAGACTTAGAACATGAAAGAATGCAGAAGTGTAAACAGATCATTCGCGAAGTACAACTCAAAATGGGGGAAGAAGACAATTCTCAAAAAACAGTTGAGGAATCTGAGACAACAAAAACAAGAGGAAAGAGTATCAAGGAAGAAAACCCACAAGTAACACTCCAAGTGAATATAGACAAAAGATGCACATTTCTGTATCACACCACATGGGAAGATTTAATAAAAAAAAATCCTCATCTACAGAACCAAGTGAAAAAATGGGAGACAACACCAGAAAATCTTCACCCACAACTACAGGAAATGGAGGAGTTGTGGTATATTCCCATTGATAAGATAGGAGGATATTGTGAGGGAGAAGAGGGAAACTCAACTTTAAAAATACAATTTGGTAAAAACCAGGCCAAAGCCATTTTGGATAGTGGATCAGGAGTGGCCATCATGACTAAACAAACTTGGGAAAAATGGGGAAAAAGTGAATTATTACCCACAAAAATGAGATTGCAACTTGCAGATGGACACATTGAAAAACCCCTAGGAATATGGGAAAAAGTGATTGTGGACATATGTGGGATAGAGATAGAACATACCTTTGCTATAGTTGAATTCCCACAATCTACTTCATATGAAATTATCCTAGGAAGACCATTCATGAGACAAATGCAAATTGTACAAGATTGGGGTAATGATTGCTTATATCTACAGAGCAAAGGAAGAATAACCAAGGTAAATCTAAGAAATGGGCACTACTGTGACATACCCCCTCAAGAATGGTATAAAATTCATCAGAATCAAGAGTTGAGTGAGGAATCAGAAATGGAGGATCAGGATGAAGCTCAATCATCTGTATGGAGGTGCAATATGATTAGAAATCTGACCAATAGGAAAAGGAGATTAAGAAGAGAGGATTGTGTGGAAGAAAGAGGGCTACAAGATGAGAATTATGTACCTCAACAATTCAAGGATGAGGAATTTGAGCCCTATGGGTGGAATCAAATTTTGGCTACCATGGATCTAGCTAGTGATGAATATGTAGGAGTGGAATTTCAAAAATGAAGAAGGATATGATATTTTTCACATTGGAATACAAATGATAAAGGTATCCATAACAGAAGAGGACATAGAAGAAGAAATAATATTACAAAAAGGAAAAACACAATTTTTGGAGGAAGTAAAAGCTGAAGATGCTATTAAGGATAAGATTTCAGGTAAGTACAAGAAAAACAAACACAAAGAAACAGAAGAAAATCAGGAAAATGAGAAGAAGATAAGGGAAATGAACAAAGACCAACAATTTGATGTACCAGAAAATTTTAAGACTTATGAAGTGGAAAATAGATTACTTCTCAGAAGGAAACCAAAGAGGGAAAAGAAGAAAGGAGAAGCTTATGACAATGAGGAAGAAACTAAGAAGATCATGATCACTCAGGAGGAGGGAGAAGAAAGACACATTGTAGTGGCTGATGACATGACAACTCAAGAAGAAGAGGCACTAAGAAACTTGGCAAGAAAATATAGGGATGTATTTGCTTATAGCTACAAAGATTTGAAAGGTATTGATCCTAAAATCTGTGAGCATAAGATTCCTATGACACCTTAAGCAAAACCTAGTAAACAGAGACATTACACATTTAACGATAAATACTCTGCTAAGATAAAGGAAGAAATTGACAAGCTATTAGCTGCCAATTTCATCTATGAAATAGAGTATACAGAATGGATATCTCCTATAGTTGTGGTACCAAAAAAGAATGGGAAACTTAGGGTATGCATTAACTTGAAAAAGGTAAATGCAGCAACTATAAGGGATAATTATCCACTGCCTATAACAGATCATCTTCTAGAAAGAGTTGCTGGGAAGGAGGTTTATAGTTTTTTAGATGGCTTTTCAGGATACAACCAAGTGCCCATAGCATTGGAAGACCAACATAAAACTGCCTTCTCCATAGAATGGGGAATTTATGCCTTTAGGGTTATGCCCTTTGGGTTAACCAATGCTCCAGCAACTTTTCAGAGATTGATGTGTCATATCTTCAAAGAGTTCCTGAGGAAGGTAATGGAAATCTATGTAGATGATCTTTGTACTTTTTCATTAAAAAGACAAGATCACTTGCAGGACTTAGAAAATATATTCAGGAAATGCAGAACCTACAGAGTATGCTTAAATCCAAAGAAATGTGTATTCTTTGTGAGACAAGGAAGAATGCTGGGTCATATAGTCTCTAAAAATGGAATTTCAACTGATGAGAAGAAAATAAAGGCCATAATAGAGCTTTCAAGACCAACAAGTGTAAAAGAACTTCAAACTTTTATGGGACATTGTGGGTACTATAGGAAATTTGTACATAAATTTGCTGACATAGCAAAACCCTTATATGCCCTAATTACAAAGTTTGAGTGGACCGAGGAGTGTGACCAAGCCTTTGAAACTCTAAGAACTTGTTTGGTAACAGCCCCAATTCTGAAAACACCTCAATGGGACAAAATTTTTCATGTCCATGTGGACGCTTCCAATTATGCTTTGGGATGTGTGTTAGCACAACCAATAGAAGGAAGCAAGTTAGATTTTCCAGTGGCCTATGCTAGTAGACAATTGAATCTAGCAGAGAAAAATTACACAACCACTGAAAGAGAGGGATTGGGCATGGTATTTGCTGTAAAAAAATACAGACATTACCTTTTGGCCAACAAGTTTAAGTTCTTTGTAGACCATCAAGCTTTGTTATATTTGGTAAATAAACCTTGTCACACTGGGAGAATAGTCAGATGGTTTTTATTGCTAATGGAATTTGAGTTTGAAGTAGTGGTCAGACAAGGGAAAACACACTTGAGGGTAGATCATTTATCTCGAATCCAGTCTGAAGAACCCAGTTCACCTTTAGATGACAATCTGCCAGACACTTATCTCTTTAAGGTAGAAAGTGTTCCTGAGTGGGCCATGACTTTAGTACCATTATTAACCATGGGACCTTGTAGAACAATTGGGAATAATGCACACCTAGTTTTGCAAAGCAGGAACTTCATGTTACTAGCTAGGCATTTATACCATCTCAACCACACTGGCATATTAGAATATTGCACTCCTTATTTTTACAATAATTGCATAAATATTTCTACAAATTTCTATCATTTTACAATTATTTTCCTTCAAAAAGGTTTCCAAAAATGCATCTTCCAACATCCTTCCCCTCCTAAGCCTTTCGGCTCCTGACGAAAGATTTTCCTGCTCCTCTGCACTGATCACTTTTCTTCATTTCTTCTTTCTTTGATATACTTGTGACAGCAAATCATGACTTTTTCTTTCTGTTATATTTAGATTGTTGACCATCTCGAATAACGCCTTTCTCCACTGTACTGCAGCTTCAGGTTTATCTATGACATCCTTTTTCAAGTACTCTGTGTAGGCAGCTTCATATGCTGTAAGTCTGGACTTTGTAACAACTGATAGGTTTCCAAAAATCTCTGACTCCCTCTCAAAAAACCCATAATCAAAGGCATCCTCAAAAATCTGTAAGTAATGACTACCCAAAAATATAATTCTGCTGTAGTAGGCCATTAAGCAGATTCTGTCAGGTGTTTCGCTCAAATCAAATAATAAGGCGTCTGTTGGAGAATTAAAGCCGATATAATTCAAAGTTCTTATATCTGTGTCAGTATAAGTTTCTATACAAGCCAGAATTAATCTCATTATTCTTACAAGTAGTATACAAGCAGGGTCATTGACATCTTTGTATGTAGTTATTACAGACTCAGCAGTATTCACCATGTAACTCTTGGTAGGCCATGTGCCTGCCTTTGGACCTGCTACTTTTGGGAAATTCATCCACTTTGGTGGAATTTGACCTTCTCTTCTTCTATCCCAAAAATTTGTCCATTCTCTTCTTCATGCCACTGGACAATAGGCTGGATTGATCTTTAAATGAAGAGGTGCCTCTTTCCAGATTTTCCTACATTCTTTGTTGGCATCCAACCATTTATTTCTCCACTTAGGGTTGGCTCTCTCAAATAGTTCTTTGGTGACATTGATGTCCTCTTCATACTCAAAGTATTTGTTTGGAGGTAGCCCAACTCTGGCCATCTGGTAGTTCTTTGCACTCTCCAAAATCATACAAAATGGTATCCCCAATCCATCTGCTGCCCAGTGATGCTGATTTGGATTGATTCCCTTATTCAATGCGAATGTGACAATTTGTTCTTCGTACTCATCATGCATCTTTCTGATGAACTCCATTCTAGAATCTCTACTTGTCAGCAATTTCTTTACAAAATCCTCTGAATATTCTTCTTCTGATTTTTTGTCTGCTGGTTCATTGTCATGTTGTATTCCCTCAATATTTTCTATCCCATGTTCTTCTGCATGTGTGGTTTCCACATGTGTCTCTTCCTGGATTTGTGGCTTATTCAACTTCTTCTGCAATTCTTCTATAGTCAACATCAGACTCCCATTCTGTTGTGCCCATAATTCTCTTTCTTTTTTCCACTCATTCCGTTCCTTTTCCCTCTTTGTCTACCACTCATTTCTTTCCTTTTCCATATCCAGGTGTAGCTTATTATAGCCTCTCATAGATGTAGCAGCATGTGTACTAGCCTGCCTTTCTAATTCTTTGGCTTCTTTCAATTCTCTTTGTAATTCCTGAATCTCTTTGAGTAATCCTTCCTTTTCTCCCTCCGTCATCTGGACTGTTTGACTTTCCTCCTTCAATTTCCCTTCCTCCAATAGTAGTTTATTGATTTCTTCATTAGCTTTAGTCAAAATCTGATAGGAAGTTCGTAGAGTTCTATATCTCCCCTCAATCTTTCTCAATTCTTTTTCCAATTTATCATTCTGCTCTGTTAGTTGCATACTCTTCTCTTCCAAGTATTGAATCTTGTTTTGCTTCTGTACTTCCAGCTCTTCCAAAGCAATTATTTTATTGGAAAACTCCTCATTCTTCTCTTGCACCTTCCTTAGTTGCTCTGCCATATGCTCCTTTTCCCTTTTATGCTCTTTAATAACCATACTGCCTTTTTCAAATTCTGACTCTGCTACCGTCCCTAAAATGATCATATTTCGGCTTGAGGGTCTGAACTGTTCAATATTATTCATAATGAGTTGACATGCTGATCTAATACTCTTTGGGATTCTTTCCAGTCCTCCTTCTATTGCTATTTGTTTGGGTTCTAGCTGTTTGTCCTCTCTACATCCACTCTCCTCTTCCTCTTCTCCCTCACATTCTATAATTTTGGCCTTATTTTCTTCATGGCTTGGCTGAGTGTCCAATGTTTCTAAATCTACCATGTCTTCTTGAACACCTGAACTCTTTTGCTCCAAAACATCTGAGATCAGTTTTATTTCTTGTACCTTTTCTTTCTCCAACACCTGTTGAGTTTCTTCAGAAAGATATCCTTCCTTTGTTTGCATCTCCTTTTCATGACTTAGAGTTTCCTGGACCAAATTTTATTCAGTTTCTTCACCAAAATTTCCCTGACATTCACCTGCTTGTTCCTCCTGTCTCTCCTTTTCCTGTGCTAAAACTGTTTCAGCTATTTCTAAATTTTTGACCTGATCATTGCCTCTATCTTCTTTGTATCCTTCCTCCTGTTCATCAATGTCCATGATGTCCATTTCTACCTCTTGTTCTTGATCCTCATTGGACGTGAATTCCTCATTATTCTTCAAATCATGCAGCACATCCTTTATACTCTGAATGATTTCTTTTTCCACTACTTTCCCTGTAACCTTTTGAACATTACCTCTCTCACATACTTCCTCTACCTCCTGTAGTGGATCTTGTTCTGTGCTTTTTTGTTCTATGACTGAGCTGTACACCTGTACCTTCTTAGCTATTTCTTCTATGCTCTCATCTAGTTTAAAGTAAGTCTGGGAAGGTTTTGTCCCTATAGATTTCATTCCACCATGCACTATTCCACAACTAACTTCTTCCCTTATTTCACTTGCTTGTTCTATCATTACTGCCTTTCCCTTCATTATTCTTCTTTCATCTTCCAGATTAAGCTCTTTTTTTGCCTGCTCCTGAAGTGGTTTCTCTTGAGACTTCTTCTTTAATTCCTCAGGTGTCTTTTGTTTCTCAGAGGTCTGTATAATGACATTGGGAGTATTTGGTATTGACAAATTTACACTTTTTAACAGAAAGCTCTCAATATCACTGTCAGAATCAGATGAGAAGTGTGAAGGTCCTCCTTTTTCTGGTTCTGTGGGTCTTGATACTTCTTCCTCCAAGGATAGCTTCTGTGTTTCTTCCATGACTACTTCCTCTCTTTCTTTGGTGATAACAATTTCAGCTATAGATTTACCCTTTCCCTTCTTGGTCAATTTCTTTTTTTGTACTGGCTTCTTTGGAACCTTCTTTTTCACCACCACAGTGGTTTTGGTCTCTGGGGGTCCTTGTAATTCCTTAAAATAAGCTAGCAATTCAACCTCTTTTCTGACAAACACCTCCTCAGTTTCAGCTGTCATCATTTGGTCATGAAGAGCTTCATAGTGCTCCACCTCCTCCTGAATCCAGTCTGTAGCTTTGCATGAGTAGTCTTCCAGCATTTTCTGGTATTGTGCTTCATACATAGCTCTCTTGTTATTCCCTTGGGTTAGATAGGTGTATAGTTGCTCTTTGCTTGTTTGGGGTGGATGTGGTTCACTAGAGGCTTGAACCTGTTTCTGTCCCTCCTCATGTTCCTCTTTTGTGGCTTCCTCCATTTCTAGTTCCACCTTCCTTGGGTCCAACCTTCTTTTCTTGACAGGAATTACTTCTTCAGATATCATTTTCCTTTTCATACCTGTTCCCCTCATGCGGGTTTGTCCTTTTGTTTCTCTTTCAGTCAATTTCCTTGGAGGACTCTTGATTCCAGCCATAAGATTTTTGAAATATTGTGCCTCTGGAGCTAGTTTTAGTTGATCTTCCATCCCAAGAACATGATAAATGATTCTTGTTAAGAACTGAGCTCCATTCATGAACTTCTTCTACTCCCAGTGCTTTGCTGCTTCTTTCAGTTGTTCATGGATGAACTGAGCTCCATTCATGAACTTCTTCTGCTCCCAGTGCTTTGCTGCTTCTTTCAGTTGTTCATGGATGTATGGTGAGACATCCATAACTCCAAAAGGTTTGGTTCTATCTTTGTTATTGAACATCAATAATGTGACTGACTTATGAGGCATTGTGTATCTTGGTAATTTTGGAAAACAAAAGTACTGTAAGAACATCCTTACAACATATTCCTCATTCTCCCTTCCTTTGACATCAGTGAATTTTGCATATCCTGTGTAAGTCTCCTTATTCTTTTTGACAAAACTTGGGTCAAGTTTGGTTCCCATTGTGTAGAAGTGCAATGCTTCTCTGATATGTTCTGCCTTGATAGTAACACCTACTTCCTGATTATCCTTGTTTTTGACTTTGCATCTGAAATAGGCATCATTCCCTCTTCCTATTTCTATCAAATTGTTCATTACCTGTGATACTCTCTCAAAGTCAATGAAAAAGATAGGCTCCTCCAATATCCTGTGCAGCCCTACTGCCTTCCATCTTTTCATGTTGACTGCCACTCTTTGGAACCTGTAGAACTCCTGGCACAACATTGTATACTTGTATCCCGCTACCCCCACCGTGAATATGTGCTGGCCAATTATGTTTAGGGTCTCCTTAAGTTCCTTCACCACTTTCTCAGCTTCTAGAACTTCTGATTCTTCCTCTGACTCTAAGTCCACCTGTTCCTCCACAGCTTCACTATCCAGAAACCAATGGCCTCTTGATAGCACAACTGATTTTGCCTTGAAGTCATGAATTGGAAGCTCCTTAGTGTTCACCATTTTCTGAGGAAACTAAAATAAAGAAAAACTCTACCCACATAAGTTGCAAGGAATCAAAGAGTAATATGTTTTCAGAAGTCATGTCATAAGAATGAGAAAATAAAAAATAAACTTCATTTCTCCAGAAAAGACTCAACAAGTGATCATCACAAGTGTAGCAAGTTGTCTAGTGCAGTCCCTTTTCCTAACCATTCTTTTGGAAAGATAAATCATGTATCAAATGATAGAAAACAAAAAATTAACAAAAAATTAACTAAAGAACTAACTAACAAGAAATAAAAACATAAAAAATAAATAGATCTCTACTATTCTTCTCCCTAGATCTTGCTTTGTGACATATGATTTTGTAAAAAACAACAGAAAGTAAACAATTTTTCACAATTTCTCATTCTCTTTTTTTCAAAAAGAAAAAAAAATTCTCTCTTCTTTTTTCAGCAATGATTTTTTTCTCTCTTTTTTTTTTCAAATACTTTTTTCCATTTCTTTTCTTTTTTCATTTTCATTTTTTTTCATAATAATTTTTTTCTTTTCTTTTTTCATTTTCATTTTTTTCATAATAATTTTTTCTTTCTTTCCTTCCCCTCCTAATTCTCTTTTTAGAAAAGAAAATCAGGTCTAATATGTATTTTTTCATAATTTCTTTGATTTTCTAGATATAGTTCAAATCCGGATGATCTTTCTTTCACTGAAACAATTTTGATTTTTTAACCCAGTACTTCCTGACTCCAATTGGTCTGGTTCCCAGCAACCAATCATTCCCTTTGGATAAGTATTTTGTAGGAGCTTTTGGTCTCCATATCCATTTTGTCCTTGATTCCTGTTTTAATGAGTAGACCTGCTGTAGACTTTGATTCCATGTGTTTTTTGCTCTGATGCTTTGATTCTTTGAACCTTGCCATGATTGCCGTCTTCTTCTTATCTCAGCACCCTCCTTTGTTCCTCCAATCCTTTGCTGATTTGGATCATATGAAGCTTGATTATTTAGCATTTATATTGGTAATGTCTGTGTATCCTCAAGTGCAAAAGTGAATCCTTCCAAGTGTATATCATGCACATCTGATTGAATTTCCTGTTTTTCATTACTCAATAGAAATATTAAAAACCTTTTGTCATTTATGTTCAATTGAAGCTTCATTTTTTCAAAATCCAAGATCACTTTACCTTGTTGAAGCCATGGTTGACCTAAAATCACTTTTTCAGTCATCAAATTATCTGGCCATTCTTCACAGTCTATTGTCATATATTCTTCATTAAACTTTACTTCAATAGTTAGTGAAGACATGCTCTGTACTACTTGACCTTCCAAAGTTTTGATTAGGGTTCTACTTTCTTTTCTTTTCATGTTGAATTTACTTACCAGGGCTGAACTAATCAGATTTACTTGTGCTCTAGAATCTATCAAAACCCTAATGTTTTCATTTTGAAAATTCATTATCAGCACAGGGACATGTTCCTTCGGTTTGAGAGGAGATTCACATAGATAGACTTCCCTAAGCTCATTGATTTTTCTTATCCTTTCCATAGCTTCCTGTTGAGCTTCTTTTCTAATATTTTCCTCTTCTCTTTTCCTGTTTTGGGCTTGTTGCAACCTTCTCCATTCATCAACAGTTAATGGGCAATCATACCTCTTAACTCTACATCCACTTATAAAGTTTGGCATGATTTCTCCTTCTATGTTAGCTAGTTGAATGGCTCCACTGTTGCTTATTTGACGTATAATATATGGTCCATGTCCTTTTTTCTGGAACTTTTTCTGATGTTCTCTGATTGTGTAAGCCAGCACTAGATCTCCTACCTGTAGATCTTTCTCTTTTATGTGAACATCATGATAAGCTTTTTGTCTTTTCTTGTCCACATATAAACTCATAATGGCCTGGAGTCTAGATGCTCCCAACTTTTCCAATTCTATCACTCTTTCTGATAGTTCATGTCCAGTCCAATTATAGTGACTTCCTACTTTTAATGCTGGAATAAGGAATTCCATAGGTAAAACTGCATTTTGTCCATATACTAGATTGAATGGTGTGCTCCCTATTGCAGTTTTGTAAGCCACTCTATAAGCCCATAGGACATGATTAAGTTGAAGATCCCAATCATTTCTGTTTGTGTTTACTAATTTTGATAGTATAGTACAAAGTACTTTATTAGTACTTTCTGCTAGCCCATTGGCTTGTGGGTGATATGGGGCTGATTTTCTATGACTGATCAAGAAATATTCAGTGATGTTTTCTATGATCTGGTTTATAAAATGGGTCCCCCTATCACTTACTAGTTCAATTGGAAGTCCAAATCTGGTGATAATGTTTTCATATAGGAATCTGGCAGTAGTATTAGCATCATTTCTCTTTGTGGCTTTGGGCTCAGCCCACTTTGTCAGGTAGTCTGTAGCCACTATGATGTATTCAGCATGGGATTGTTTTGCTGGAGGATGTATAGGTCCAATGAAATCCAATCCCCATTTACTAAAGGCTCTGGCTGAAATTAATAGAACCAATGGCATGTCATTTCTTCTGTTTGGTTGACTTACCCTTTGGCAGATATCA
Source organism: Ceratopteris richardii (assembly GCA_020310875.1). Classification (NCBI taxonomy): domain Eukaryota; kingdom Viridiplantae; phylum Streptophyta; class Polypodiopsida; order Polypodiales; family Pteridaceae; genus Ceratopteris; species Ceratopteris richardii. The sequence goes on from CM035408.1 coordinate 226,843,435, forward strand.
CATTTCTTTACATAAGTTCTTGCATCAAGAAATAGCGTTGGCCACCAAAAGCCAGAATATAAAATGAGTTTGGCAGTTCTGTCACTTGAGAAGTGTCCTCCTGCCACTCCAGAGTGTGCCATTTCCAACATTTCTAGATATTTATTCTCAGGAACACAAATTCTTAGGTATCCATCCATTCCTCTCTTATACAACTGTTCCCCTATCAATTGATATTCCTCAGAGATTACTTGTAAGTTTTTTGATTATGTACCCGTTTTCACTTGTTTTCCTTTCTCCTTCCTTCTCAATTCTCTAATGATATTCTCACTCCAATCTGGATTTTTTTGGAACCAATATAGAGTTATGAATTCTGAGTCTTGTAATGCTTGGCACTTCTTGCAATTGCCAATGTATTTCGATATATCTTGAATTTTATTAGGCCAATGTACCCCCATCCTATTGAGATTACTTAGGGTGACTACCCTAGAAGCATGAGTGCAAGGGTTCCAATGATGAGCTCTCCTCAGGTATTCTTGTTGCTCCTCCTCAAGAGTGCAATATTCTAATATGCCAGTGCGGTTGAGATGGTATAAATGCCCAGCTAGTAACATGAAGTTCCTGCTTTGCAAAACTAGGTGTGCATTATTCCCAATTGTTCTACAAGGTCCCATGGTTAATAATGGTACTAAAGTCATGGCCCACTCAGGAACACTTTCTACCTTAAAGAGATAAGTGTCTGGCAGATTGTCATCTAAAGGTGAACTGGGTTCTTCAGACTGGATTCGAGATAAATGATCTGCCCTCAAGTGTGTTTTCCCTTGTCTGACCACTACTTCAAACTCAAATTCCATTAGCAATAAAAAAAACCATCTGACTATTCTCCCAGTGTGACAAGGTTTATTTACCAAATATAACAAAGCTTGATGGTCTACAAAGAACTTAAACTTGTTGGCCAAAAGGTAATGTCTGTATTTTTTTACAGCAAATACCATGCCCAATCCCTCTCTTTCAGTGGTTGTGTAATTTTTCTCTACTAGATTCAATTGTCTACTAGCATAGGCCACTAGAAAATCTAACTTGCTTCCTTCTATTGGTTAAGGATTACTCAAAGAGATTCAGGAATTACAAAGAGAATTGAAAGAAGCCAAAGAATTAGAAAGGCAGGCTAGTACACATGTTGCTACATCTATGAGAGGCTATAATAAGCTACACCTGGATATGGAAAAGGAAAGAAATGAGTGGCAGACAAAGAGGGAAAAGGAACGGAATGAGTGGAAAAAAGAAAGAGAATTATGGGCACAACAGAATGGGAGTCTGACGTTGACTATAGAAGAATTGCAGAAGAAGTTGAATAAGCCACAAATCCAGGAAGAGACACATGTGGAAACCACACATGCAGAAGAACATGGGGTAGACAATATTGAGGGAATACAACATGACAATGAACCAGCAGACAAAAAAATCAGAAGAAGAATATTCAGAGGATTTTGTAAAGAAATTGCTGACAAGTAGAGATTCTAGAATGGAGTTCATCAGAAAGATGCATGATGAGTACGAAGAACAAATTGTCACATTCGCATTGAATAAGGGAATCAATCCAGATCAGCATCACTAGGCAGCAGATGGATTGGGGATACCATTTTGTATGATTTTGGAGAGTGTAAAGAACTACCAGATGGCCAGAGTTGGGCTACCTCCAAACAAATACTTTGAGTATGAAGAGGCAAATCTGGTAGTTCTTTGGTGACATTGATGTCCTCTTCATTGGTGTAAAGAACTACTAGATGGCCAGAGTTGGGCTACCTCCAAACAAATACTTTGAGTATGAAGAGGCAAATCTGGTAGTTCTTTGGTGACATTGATGTCCTCTTTGAATTATATCGGCTTTAATTCTCCAACAGACGCCTTATTATTTGATTTGAGCGAAACACTTGACAGAATCTGCTTAATGGCCTACTATAGCAGAATTATATTTTTGGGTAGTCATTACTTACAGATTTTTGAGGATGCCTTTGATTATGGGTTTTTTGAGAGGGAGTCAGAGATTTTTGGAAACCTATCAGTTGTTACAAAGTCCAGACTTACAACATATAAAGCTGCCTACACAGAGTACTTGAAAAAGGATGTCATAGATAAACCTGAAGCTTCAGTACAGTGGAGAAAGGCGTTATTCGAGATGGTCAACAATCTAAATATAACAGAAAGAAAAAGTCATGATTTGCTGTCACAAGTATATCAAAGAAAGAAGAAATGAAGAAAAGTGATCAGTGCAGAGGAGCAGGAAAATCTTTCGTCAGGAGCCGAAAGGCTTAGGAGGGGAAGGATGTTGGAAGATGCATTTTTGGAAACCTTTTTGAAGGAAAATAATTGTAAAATGATAGAAATTTGTAGAAATATTTATGCAATTATTGTAAAAATAAGGAAGAGTCTTCCTTATGTAGGATAGAATCTTATATATTTTTTCTAGAATTTTTGGAAACTCCTAGATAGCATATTTTTAGAATAATAGAGGAAAGGACCAAAATCCAAGTGTGAAAAGGGACACTTGAAAATGTATATAAGCTAATTTCCTCTATTATGAGGGGGTGGGTTAATCATTTGTGTATTTGCTATCCAAGTGAATAGAGAAGGAGTGTCTGCTGAAAATCGTGTTTCTCCTCTTCTATGTGGTTTCTTTGATTTGTGAGTCTAGGTCTTGTGTATCCATGGAGATTTGTGAGTTTCTATTGTGTAAATCTGTAGAATGTGTATGAAGAGAGCTGAATACTGTTGTGTTGAGTGATGAGTTGATGAAAAATGGTGCTGGAGCTGAAAATCGTCTGTTTGCACAGAATCGCGATTGTCCGTCTGTATGATCTAGGTGATATTTTTTTTATTTTGACTTCATAATTGTGTTCTGCTGATAAAATAGCATGGAATAGACACCAAGATTGTAGAAAATGGTGTAGATTTGCTCAACATAATCCAAACCCTAGAAATTTCCTCTTCATCTTCATTATTCTCAGAATTCCATCCATTATTCTCTTATTTCTTGGATTCTATCATCTTGAAGGGGCTGTGGTCTCAAGAATACTTCCAGGATTGACAAAATAAAGATGTCTTGTTGATTCTTTATGCTAAATGATTGGAGAGGACAACTCCAAAGATCAATAACAAACACCAAGTGTATGAAGATGTGTGTGCACATGATGGGAAGTGAAGTCGCTAAGCTACAATGCATGTGAAAAGACTTATCTACCTCTCTAACTCACTAATCCTCTGAAAATGCATGCCACGATACCATTTACAATAGTAAACACAAATTCAACTTTTTCTCTTAGCTCCGAGCTCCAAATATGGTCAACATTGGGTTCCTTTGGAAGCTCTCAATGAGACGCATCTATTGGTAGTCTTTTTACTTGAATCTGACAAATGCACTTCAATTTATGAGCAAAATAGTGAATGACAGGAAGCACCAACACTCACTCTACAACTCGTAATGGCTCATACACACACTATAGTAGTTCAAAACTGATGGGAAGGGATAGATAACAGTCCTACACACACATTCCAAGAATTACACACACAAAAGATCATGGAAAAGGAGGAAATCTACAGGAAAGAAGCAAATACAAAATTCTTCTTCCAATCTTCACAATGGTAAAAGTCTCTTACAAGAGTCACAAAGTGAGTTATATACATGTGCCCTAAGAATGGTCCTTTCACACAAGAGACTAGCACTTTATTGACTAGGCTTATGCATCTAGAGGACTCCTCTAGTGCATTTACATAGCTTCAAGGGAGTTTCATAGGATTTTGAAGAAGAAAATTTATGCTCATTAATTTGAAAATTTTGGGGCTCCTTTTCTGTGCCTCTTTTCTTTGCAACACTCTCCCCCTCTTTGTCTCTGTCGTCCCTTGATAGGCTTTGCTTTTTGTCTGCAGCTTGTCTATAGCTCCTTAATACACGCACCCAATAGTCAAAGAAGCGATAAGGATTGTCAAACAAATTGTTACTTTATTCAAACTAAGTTCTTTGCTTCTGTTATCCCCTTGGTATTCCTTACATTCATAAACCTGGGTTGTTGTGTTAAGTCAGGCTGTCATGCATGCAACCAGTGGCTAAGAATGTGATATTCTTAGTCACCTGCTTCAACTTCTCAACCTCTCCCCTTTCTAACTTTTGGTCCTCTCATATGTCTTTGTCTTCACACATCTGACCCTGTTGTAGTTCCTGGAGCCTATTTACTTCTTTCCATTGCACGCACCTGGTGGATGAGGAAGCTATGCGCAACCTCCCTTGAAAGGTCCTGGATGTTATATTTCTTTGTTTCCACTCTTCGAGACCTGGTCCTTTTGCGTTGTAGCGTGATGCGTGCCCCTGTGGGGCTTTGGGTAGTGGGTGGTTCTTTCTTACTGAGTTGTTTTGTTCTTTGATTTTCTTCTTCCTCTTTTTGCTTGATTCTCCCTCCACACGTCCCTCCTCCTGAACTCTATCATCCCCGACAGGCTTTTTGTGGTGACGTGCATAAGTTTGTATGACTTGTTGCTCTCTATGATTAAGCAAATTTGCTTGACATATCATCAGCTCTTTCCATTGGGTTGACTTTACTCCATCATCTCGTGCCTGTCTATGATCTGCAAAAAAGATTAGTTTTTAGGCCACCAGTCGCACATTTAAGTTGGAAGAAATTTTAACAAATATCTCTGAGTCCATCTCAAAAAACCATGTAAAGAATGCTTCTTTGAACCATAAGACTCGATAGAAACATAAGCCTTGATTATATTGCCATGATAGTTAACGACTAGGGGTAGTTGATAGATAAAAAATTAGGGCATCTGCTCCTTGGTTAATTTCGATGAAGTTCAAAAAAGTATATTGCGCATGTTGAAATACCTTTAAAACAGTAAGTAGTATACTCAATATTTTATTGGTCATTTTGATTACTAAATCTGGTACTGTGGCATATCTGGATAGCCAAAATTCTATCGTCCGCACCATGTATTCTTCAGTCGGGAGGTAGTTGCATGGCAGACTAGGTAGTAGCGGATAGTTTAGCCATTGATTATTTAAGCTACCCTGGTGCTTTGCTTCCCAAAATTGCATCCATGATCGTCTTCTAGGGACTGGGCAAGAAGATGGATTAACTTGAAGCACATACGGTGTTGACTCCCAGTGTAGCCTTAGCATTGGATTCTTCTGCAAAAATTTGCATCTCCATATAGGATCTGCTTTGTCAAACTCCTCTTGTCTATATGTGAACGTCTGTAGATTGAATTGCAGATCATTATCAGGTTCTTTATTAGTGGTCTTCTTTGTATAATGTCATGTATCTTCTTTGGGTAATCCATAAGGTATATTGAATGGCTTCAAAATTTGTTCCAGGCTCTTATTTTCAATCTTTGCCTCTTTCATTACCTTTATCACTTGTTCTTCAAACTGTTCCGTAAGTTGGGACACCAGTAGTGCCATCTCATGTCGACTTAGTTCTACAATAGCCCGATCATGTCTTTCAGTGTTCGGCTCTACTTCCTCTCTTATTAGTGAATGATGCATGGGGGGAGAAAGAGGGCATACCTCAGTCTCCTCAGTAGCTGCTTGGGAGCTTGGAACTACTGGTGTCCCCATTGTTACCTGTTGTTCTATTTGAGCTTTTAATTCTGTAATGACCATCTTTTTCTTTGATTTCATCGGCCGTGGTTGTTAGTGCTTCTTTGGTAGTCAAAATCTCATTTCCTATAGCCGCTATTTAATCGGTGTCTTCATTATATATCACAAGAAGTTTATCCTCAGCCGATTTCCACCGCTTTCTGAGTTCGTTCGTGTCATGCATGTACTTTCTTTCCCATTCTTCTCGTATGGTTTGCTCTTGTTTTAGTTGATCTTCATACTTTGCAATTTGAGCTTCCAATTACTTTGCATCAGTTGTTGTCGTTTCTTGTGCTTCTAATGGTTGGTTACATAGGATGGCAGTCATAAGCTCTTTATTCCTATTTCTTAAGTTGTCTGCTTCGTCCATATATACCTTTATTTGGGATTCAATCTAGCATTCATTCTTGCTTTCTCACCTTCACCTTCTTCATATTTACTTTGGAGTTCTTCGAGTTGATCTTGGAGCTTTTGGATAGCCTTGTCATAGTCTACATCAGCTTCAAGCATTTGTTGTTGAGTATACATGGTTGTTTGTATCATTTGCTTCACTATGGGCTTCAATTTAGCCACATCCACGTTTAGCCATGTTTTAGGGATACTCAGTTCTTCCCCCATTTGTACATCGTTTCCTTGATCCACATGTATAGTTGCATTATGCGGTTGTCTTATTTGAAGATGCACTTCTCTCTCTTTTTCTTCTTCCTCATTTGTGGTCGACTTTGTTGCACTTCCTTGAAAGGTAACATCGCTACCAACCGAGTTGGAGTGAAAGGCTCTGGCTCCTTCACTTCTTCCTGTTCTTTCTCTTCCTTTGGCCTCTTTATTGGGGCTTCTCCATCTGAGGGAGTCTTTATGATTTGAATCTTCATCTCTTCATTCATTTTGAATACATGAATTCCTTCTTTAGGTGATCCTTACCTTGTTGTGTCCATGATTGTGTCATCAAAAGTTTGATCTACTTTTGTTCCTTCCACTCCGAAGGAACTGTGACTTGATTCAATTCCTCCCAATTGCCACCATCTTTTGAATCACTTTTGATGTTCACATTCATCATGGATGGTTCTTCCTCTTCTTGCGTATCGGAAGATGAACTAGAGTTGGTCAATCCCAACTCTCTATATCTATGAACTTTTGTCAGCCTCTTTCTTTGCTTAGTGTCTTCATGAGGCTGGTGGTAGTGATGCCCTTGTACTGGCACATTTACCTGACCTTCCATGTATTGGTGAGTTGCTTCCATTGCTTTTGTTAGCTCCTCTTCCGTAATGGGCATGTTGTCTTCTATCCTTGTCCTTGGAAATACGTGTATCCTCTTTAAAGCTGGAAGTGCTTCTTCTGCCTTCATTTTTTCTCGTAGTCTTTTGGTTCCTCTCATCCTTGGTTGTGAACTGGTTTCACCCTCTTCCATCACTTTTACTCCCTTCTTTTTCCTTGGAACAGTGGCTAACTTAGCATACTTACCCATCTCTGAAGATGAGGGCATCTCTTTCAGGTGTTCTTGAATACCTAATGCATGATTGATGAGTGTGGTCAGTGCTACACTCCCGTTCAAGAACTTTTTATAGTTCCATTGCTTCTTAGCTTCAAACAGACACTCTTGGATGTATGGCATCATGTTCACTTGATTACCGATCTGTTTAATAGTATGAGATAAGAGTTGCACAATGATTTTTTGTGGTGTTGTGTAGCGATGCATGTTTGGAAAGCAGAAGTGTTGATGAATCAGACAGACTTCTTCTATATCTATACGATTGATGTCCGTGAATGTTCAGGTCTTCGTTCCTTGGCTTTCATCCTTCAAGTCTGTGTTTCCATCCTTTTCCCATCCAAAAGCTTTCTTGATCAGCTCATGAGTGGATTGGATGATCACCCATTGTCCTGTCGCATCTAGGACTCTTGCTTCTGGCACTAATGGATTATGTAAGGCTGGTTGGAGGGTATTCATCACTTGAGTGCATCATTGGAAGTTCAGCTTGTAAATTGGTAGTTCAAAGTATTTTTGAATACCTACCTTCGTCATTATTTCTAGGGTTGACGGAGTTGATGTATGACTTTGAAATCTTGGGACATGATCGGAAACTGATGGTCGGTGTCCATAATCTTTATTGTCACTAAGAAAAGATAATCTCCAGTAGGTTGGTCCTCTTGAAACCAGTGACCTTTGGCTTTGGTCATGCTTTGTAATGGAAATTCCAATACCTCCTCTTGAACAGTTGCTTTGGAATCCTTGAAAGCCATCTACACTTGTATTAAAGATAGAATTAGTCTTTAGTGGAAACCAATTCATGTGTTATGTGTGGTTCAATGATTTGTCGTTTCCTTCATCACTCCGTTCCCCCTTGCTTAAGTGACTAAGGTCTCTTACCACACTTCCTTTGATTTTACTTCTGAACGAACACAAAATTTAGTTCTAGCCAAAGCATTTATTTATTTACAATGTAAGTTCATTCCTATGGCAGTGTAATCTAAGATCTATTCCAATGATGGAAATGTGCACCACTAGTTTTGTTGAACAAATAATGTGCCGAATGCATGGCCTTGTATTTTGGACCTGGCATGCATACTCTAGTGCATTGGATTCTTCATGAGTGCAAGTGGAATCAATCTTCATCTGTCGTTCCTCTTCTTGTTGCTTCTTTGGTCTCCATATCCATTTTGTGGTTGGTGTTTGAGGTATTCGGTTCTATTGCATTCCTTGATTTCTGGTCCTTGTTGCCTTTCTAAGTGTGATTAGATTTGTAGTTGGTGTGTTCCTTTGATACCCTTGGTGGTTCTTCATATACTTCTTTGCTTCATGCTATAGATATGACACCTCACTAAGTTTCCTTAGCTCTTGAGTAGCTGCTTGTCATACCTTCTTCGGAATCCATATACACTGTTGTGTTTTCTGGGCCTCCACTAATGACTTTGGAATCCATACACGAAGGAGTCTTTGTGGTTCTGATTGCGGATGTGAGTAATGGTTGTCTCTTTTGGTCTTCATTGAGTGGCTAATCTGCTTCGGTGTTGGTCTATCTGGTGCAGTCATCTAATCCTTCTGAACCCATTGTAGACGAGTATTACATAGATGTGATGTTTGAGTAGTAGACCCCCATGTTGATGTTCTTCATTTGGTGTAGGTAATTTTAGAAGCATTGTCCTCACTTTCTCTTTTAGATTCATCTCTCACGGGAAAGGAGGGCACATCATCAAGCAACACTTTCTTATTTGGAGGCAATTCTAGCTTAAGGCAGTCTTTGGATAAGCACTCTATTGATTCATTGTCTGACTTCATTTCTAGGGTTTCTTTCTCAGGTTTGATAACCTTGTGAACATGAGAAGGCCTTTCTTCCAGCAAACTAAAGATTTCATTATGTCTTATTTTGGTTGATATGTATCCTTGTGCCAGATGAATGCTCACTTCATTCTCAATGATCCAGTCTTACCCTAGGATCAGGTTTTTTATTAGGTCCTCGTCTTTGCATACCAAAACTCTTTGCTCCATGGTTGAATTTCCTAGGTGAAAGGATATTTGGGCTTCTCCAACACATTCTATAACGTGGCCTCCAATTCCTATCATGCAGGCTTTAGTGGGGCTTATGTTCGTTTGAAGATGTGTGATTAACGTCTTTCGTATACAGCTTAGGGATGCTCCTGAGTCAATCAAAGCATCTACTAACTGGTATTCTAAGGTTCCAATCCCTAGTTTTAAATATGGTTGGGAGATGCTAAGGTTCTCATTGCTGGCCTTATTGACTTGGTAATTGGCCATAGATATGGGTTTGTGTCCCTATAAAAATCGTTCATCCCTTTGTTTTATCCACTCCTTCCATTTCTTGATATGCTCTAAAGCTTCTTGGAGTGCTTCTTCTCGAATCTTCTCCTCTTCCTTCTTCAGATTTTGTGCACCTACTAGTCGTGCTAACATCTAGTCTGTTAATGGTTCCATATATCATTTCACTCTACATCCGCTTATGTATTTAGGAGGTATATCTCCATCTAAAGTGGCTAGATTTGTTGCACCACTTGTTGAGATCCTATTAATCAGCAAGGGTCTGTATCCATGTTTCTGTAGTTTCTTGGCATGTTGCTTCAGTGTATACACAAGGATTAAATCTCCTTCCTTTAAGCCTTTGTCTTTGATATGTGCATCGTAATACGCTTTTTGTCTCCTTTTAGCTACGTAAATTCTCACAACTGCTTGTAGTCTTATTTCGTGTAACTTCTCAATCTGCTCAAGTTGCTTAGATGGCTCATGCCCTGTCCACTCATACTCTAGTGCTACTCATAAAGTAGGTACCAAAAAATCAATTGGCAGAATTGCATTTTGTCCATAAACTAGGTTAAATGGAGGAGTTCCAATGGTTATCTTGTAAGCCACATGGAAGGCCCAAATTGCATGGTGCAATTGTTTGTCCCAATCTGACCTTCCATTGTTGACTATCTTTGTTAAACCGTACACAACACTTTATTGGAACTCTCTGCTTGACCATTGGGCTGAGGGTGATAGGGGGCTGATTTTTTTATGAATAACTAAAACTCATTCATCAAGGACTTATTACCTCATTAAGGAAGTGTGTTCCTCTATCACTCACTATCTCTATAAGTTGTTCAAAGTGTGTAAAGATGTTCTCAAAGAGGAACTTTGTCGTGGTTTGAGCATTGTTCTTTCTAGTTGCTTTTGCTTTTACCCATTTAATTAGATAATCTGCTGCCACTATTATGTACTCCCCATGTGATCCTTTTGCTGGTGGGTTAATAGGTCCTATGAAATCAATACCCCATTTGGAAAAAGCTCGTGCACAAACCATGGGTCTTAGAGGCATGTCATCCCTTCTAATAGGATACTTGGCTCTTTGGCATACTTCACAACTCTGTACATAAGTGTCTGCATCCATATGTAGAGTTGGCCACTGCAAGCCTGCAAAGAGAATCATTTTTACGGTTCTTTCAGCTGAAAAATGTCCTCTTGCAACACCTGCATGTGCCATTTCTAATATAGGTAAGTATTTTCCTTCATGCACACATAATCAAAGTTGATTTTCCTTTCCGCTTTTGAATAGTTGTCTTCCCAATATAACGTAGTCCTTACTCAGTTCTTCTAAGGATCGCTCTCTAGCTAGACTTGCTCCTTCCTCATGCTCTCGTGTTTTTAAGAACTTCATCAATGTTCTACTCTAGTCTGGTGCTATCATAGAGAATTGTAATGATGTATGGTCTTCTGGAATATTTTCTTGGCATTCTGCACAATTGGTAATATGCTCATGAACATCCTTAGGCATATTTGGCCAATAAACTCCCAATCCTTTTAATTCCCTCAGTGTTCCATGAGTTCCCTTATGCATTCTCCATCTATTTACGTGAGCTTGCTCAATTAAAATTCTTTTGTTCAGCTTGTTAAAAGTGTGTTTTTGTCACAGACACTTTTAAGTTCTTTCGAGTTCTTGGGATTGGTAGGGGTCTAATAAATCAGAGGCCCTGTAACTTAATTTTCCCAATTAACTTATCCAATCAGCAGTACATTAATGTTCAATATTGAATCCTTTATACAGCTTACTGTCAAAATTCTGGTTAGACTTTTCATAGTATGCAACGTAGGAGTTATTCAAAACTGTTGCACAGACTTATTATCGGCCACTTAACAGTACTGAGCTAATCACAAATCAATGCAATTAAACAAAGTAAGAGTTAGCTTTACTCAGGATTTCATGAATCATACACCACAGTGTCTCCAATGATCGCAATCGCCCACACAGACAGTCTGGCGATTCCGCTCATCGTCACCAGAGAGTCACTGCCATGTCTTTTCATTGATTGATAAAAAGATACAACACTTCGCTACGACCTTTCGATTCGTGCGGTATAGGGAAAATATGAAATTACAATATGCCAATCCGGCAACCTTACACTGGCATGCACGGTGGACTTGAACCCACAACAGAAACAAAAGTTAAGGCTCATCGATGATGCCTTGTATATACATATTTCTGGCTAATTTAAACGTTCTGGAAATCTTCTGTTTTAAAGAATCCAGCATTAACTTCAAGGTTTCCGGCTCTACTAACTGGGCGTCAGTGCGAACAGAACTTGTTGCAATCACGTGACTCATCAAAATGTCAGCTTGTGTCTTCAAAAACGCCTCTTGCAAATAAAAGTCATTTGCCAGGGCTGCATCTCGGCGCAATCTCATTTCTTCAATTTGTTTATCGATTCTCGATAGACGCTCTGCTTGATATCCCAACTGCTTTTCTCTTCTCTCCAATTCTTGAGCTTGATACTGAATAGTCTGATAATATGCATCTCTTTCCTTCTTAGTCCAAGCGATGTCCTTCTGAAGTTGAAGGGTCAGAGTCGTCTTGGCTTTAAGATCAAAGTTCGCCTGAAATAAATCAGTAGTTGCAGTCTGAAGTTCTGTAGTAGCTTGTTTAGCTAAATCCGCCATCTCCTGTCCTCTCTGCACTACTTCATCAAGCTGAAGTCAAGTATCTTCTAATAAATTCCCAAGTGCCATGCAAGCATCTTCTTTATCCTGTACTAACTATTTTAACTGTATAATCTCTGCATCACGAGCATTTAACAAATCATTTTTGGCTCTTAACTCAGCCAATGCTGCATCTCTTTGGGCAATCAAAGAATCTTGTTCAGCAAGCTTAGCTTGAAGCTGTTGAACCTGCATCTGCAAAGCATGGTTTTCGGCTTTTACAGCATTGGCTTCCTCCTGTAAAGGGGCAATGTGAGCCTCGAGAATATCCACCTTGTGTTGCAACTCCTGTTTGATATTGTCAGTAACCATCTTCAATTGCATTGGTAGCTTCTGCGAAAATTGGATTAACATGCGACCCATGGACTCTAATTCAGTAAATATTGGAGCCGAAAGAGGAGGAGGAAGTGGCTCAGATGATGAGGCTGACAAGAGGTGAGGGGAAGGTGGTGGAGAATAATTGGGTGAAGAAGATGAGGTAGCTGGTGCTTCAGGTACAATAGGTTGAACTGGGACAATTGGTGCCGCAGTCTGCATGATAGGCACCAACACTATTCATGTTGTCTGCTGTGTTGTTGTTTCCGTTTTGTTAATTACAGAGTCCACCAAAACAATCACTTCATTAACTATTTCCGTAACAATAGCTTGCACATCTTCTGAGGTGTCCTGCTGAGAATCCGCATGAGAAGAACTTGCTTCGGAATCAGCAGTGGGTGTACTTTGTTCCTTTTGCTGGGTTGGAGAAGACTGGGCACAAGAATCAATAGGAATCGATGTTGTGGTGTCGTGGAAGTTCTCTTCTTCATTTACGACGTTGGAACCTTGCACCTGGCTCTCCAATGGGCTTATGCGGGTGTGTTTTCGGCGAAGAAGTTGGAAAAGATCTTCATCCTCATCCTTGTCGTCTTCGAGCACTTGAATAGAGTCTTCATGGAATAGGATGGGAGCGGTTGGAGGCGGTTGTGCGGCTTGGAGTACTGGAAAAAGACAGGTAAGGATATGGGGAAGGCGAGAACGTGGAATATCACCCTTATTAACGTGTTTACTGACCGTAACGGATTCACGGTGAATGCATCAGAAATAAAAAGAGGCAAAATTGACAGGCTCACGAGAATCCATATCAATCATCGAATAAAAGGGACGTGAAATCTCGTAGGTACGTTTTTGCAAATTCAATATGGCAACCAAAAATTGTAATGCTGTCCATTCAGGATGAGGGCGACATAGAATGGCATACTCATTAGATGTGTCGTGGGAACAATTCGGTCATGGTTCCGATAGGAAGGAGAGGACCATTCTCCACTCCTTCCATAGGGAGACGGAATGCTTCAGCAAAGGAAGTTAAAGTGATGACGACTTGGGACGGTAAACATGTGATCGGCCAACATTGCTCTATAGCAGATGTGGCGGCGATGGCAAAAATGATATGCGCATAAGAAGGTTGACACTCCACTGAATGCCAAGGCAATTCAGCGAAGTTCAAGAAACCACGGATACGTAGATACTCGCTCACTTCAGGAGTGAGTCCTTCACGGAAGGTAGCGAAATTAGCTAGTGCTTCCATGAGGCACACGTGAAAGCTCAATAACACACAGAACACAGAAAACACAACGCACATAACACACAGACACAATAGCGATTAACAATGACAGGAATAAAATTAAGTAGACACACGACAACGTGAGGCGATCGAAAACCTTAATCATCGCGTGGTATTGAAATGATAACCGCCATAATTACGGCGTGCATGCATGTGCAGGATCAGTAACACAGGGCGGCGATTACTCATAGTTAGATATCAAAACAAGGAGGTTGACGATTTACAGGCAGCCAAAATACAAAAATAAAAAGAAAATAAGTGACACGCAGAAAAACGAGGAACACGTCAGCCGTGATCAGGCGGTTGGTGATATGGGTGTAGCTTTGAACCATTAATCACTTTGGAAAGAGGAACTCCGGTCAAGGTAGTCAACCAAAAAGTAGCTGGTCCCACTTGCTCACTAATCCGGTAAGGACCGAACCACCGTAATTTAAATTTTCCAATAGAACGATTTGATTTAGCCTTATAAAACAGCACAAGTTGGCCCACCGTAAACACAGGAGTCTTGAGGAAACGATCATGAGTCTAGGCTTGCCACAACTGAACTTCTTGAAGAGTTAAGAAGCTTTCCCAACGATGTTCATCCAAGTCTCTGAGTGCTTCCAACCGAAATGGCAAAGAGTCTTTGGGCAGTAATTTTTGAGTTAGGGCCACGCGTAAGCTTGGCACTACGAGCTCCATCGGCGCAATTGCTTCCAACCCATAAGCAAGCTTGAAAGGGGTCATTCTGGTTGCAACTTTGTATGTAGTCCGGTATGCCCATAACACTACGGGTAGTAACCGATCCCAATGTTCTGGTGATTCTACGACCAATTTGCAAAGCATACTCAACAGCGTCTTGTTGGTACTTTCAGCTAAACCATTAGCACGGGGATAATATGGGGAACTGAATTTATGTAGAATTTGAAAAGTATGCGTTAGTACGCACATTAAATTATTAGCAAAATGGGTTTCTTGGTCTGTCACAAGTTCCAGAGATAGTCCATAACGTGGGAAAACGTCCTTCATCAGGCATTTTGCCACCGAAACAGCTGTGGCGGACCGTAAGGCCCAAGCTTCTGCCCACCTGGTAGCGTAATCTGTACAGGTCAGGATGTAGCGAGTGTTGCTAAGGATCATTGGTGGTGTGATTGGCCCAATAAAATCAAGAAGCCACTTCTGAAAAGGTTCCAAAGGTAATACAGGTTGCAGAGGAAAGAAGTGGTGTTGTAATGGTTGTCCAGATTGTTGACAAGTGTCACACTACTGCACAAACTCAGTCACGTCTTTATACATGGTTGGCCACCAAAGCCCACTTTGTAGAATCTTCCGATGAGTAAGATCTGCTGCAAAATGTCAACCGGAGGGTATTGAATGTGCTATAGCAATAACCGAGTCTGCTTCATGTGGCAGAATACAGCAAAGTAAGACACCAGTATGATCCATATAGTACAACTGTCCTACAATCAACCAAAATCTGCGACTATAAACTGCAATTTTCCGCTGCATAGCAGGAGGTGTATGAGGAGGAAGACATCCATCAGTCAAAAAAGTTAACAACGTATCATAGTAGGTAGGCGGTGCAGGATGTTCAGTAGATTCGTCACGAGCTGGGTCAGCAGTGTAAATTGCTAGTGTGGTATCATCAACGCCCACCGGAGCTTCACCGGAATCCAACCAAGAGAGAAAATCTGCTAAGGCATGTGTTGTACAGGGTGGATGAATCACTTCATAGTCGAACTCCTGTAACAATAAAACCCAACGAGCCAAGCGACCACCTAAATGTTGCTGTCAGACCAGATATACAAGTGCAACATGATCCATGTGAAAGGTGAATTTTCGGCCGAGCAAATAATGCCAGAACTTCTTCACAGAATACACCAACCCGAGACATTCTCTTTCGGTCACTGAATAATTCCTTTCCGCAGAAGCGAGTCGACGACTTGCATAGTAGACAGGCCGAAACCATTTATCCGTTTGCTGCATTAAAACACTACCAATGGCTATATCCGATGCATCAACGAAGACATGGAACGGGCGTTCCCAATCAGGGGGTTGCAAAATTGGAGCCTGCATCAATAATCCTTTTAGACGATCAAATGCAGTGTGGCGTTCTGGGGTCCATTCGTACTGTCGTGGAGTACTAGTCATTAGCCGATTAAGTGGGGTTGTTACATGAGCTAACCACCGTAAATGTCTACCATGCCACCGGATCTAACCCAGGAAGCGCATAACTTCTTTCGGTGTTGTGGGGACTAGAGCCTCCAACACGGCTGCAACTTTATCCAGATCAACTTGAATTCCTTGTGTAGAAATACTATGTCCGAGGAGTTTGCCACAAGAAATCGCAAAAACAGATTTTGTTGGATTCAAACAGAGTCGGTATTCATGGCATTTTTCAAAGCAGCACCGTAAATGATACAGGTGCGCCACAATCTTGCCGAATAAGGAGAAGTCGTCCAAATACACTTGCATAAAAGTAGTCAGATAAGGTGAAAAGACTTCTTGCATACACCGTTGAAATGTGTTGGGAGCATTCCTTAACCCAAACCACATGACCGTACAAGCAAAAACACCCTAGTTCGTAATGAAAGTTGTTTTCGGTATGTCTTGTTCAGCCATTCTGACCTGGTTATAACCACTGCAGCCGTCTAGAAAGGAGTACATCTCGTGCCCGGCCACTCTGTCGAGCATTGTATCAAGAAAGGGAAGAGGAAATGGATCAGGTACCGTGGCCGCATTCAGTTTTCGGTAATCCACACAGATTCGTAGCTGCTTATTTTTCTTCGGAACAATCACGATCGGAGATATCCATTCAGCGTGCTCGATTGTTACAATGAATCCCACCTTCAATAACCGATCGAGTTCTGCTTTGACCTGTGCTGCATAATTGGAGTTCATTCGGTAACTGGATTGTTTGATTGGCTTTGCCTCAGGTTTGAGCACTACCCGATGTTGATAGATCCGCGGATCAAGACCTTCCATATCGCGATAGTCCCAAGCAAAAACATCAGAAAACTCATGCAAGAGTCGGATCAAGTCATCTTGAAATGCCTCAAACATTCCTGCCTTAATCTTAACAGGTCGTGGGTTAACTTCATCACCCAAATTATAGGTTACTAACTGGTCTTCCGGGACATAAAATTGATGAGGTTTCTCCAAGTCATCAGCTGATTGTAAAAGTTGATGTAGAGTGGCTCCATCCACAGCAACACTATCATCTGCATCTGCATCTCCGGTCACGGGAACAACCGTACAGGCTTCCGGACTCCAGTTGTCTGCTATAGCTTGAAGATCTATAGTACCTAAGGAAATCAAATCTTTATTGTTCTTAAGAAACGTCTCTTCTTCATCATCAGATAAGCCATCCAACATGTGGACCCGCTCTACTACATAGGGTCTGGCATGAAGCTCACAGGGTTGAATGGCATCCAGTTTGACAACATATTTACGATGATTGTCTTTGAAAGTCAATTCCTGCGCTGACCAATACTGTATAACTTTGGCCTGTTTCAACCATGGTCGACCGAAAAGAAGATTATAGCCGAGGCTAGATTCTGGTAGTTCTAAGACTATGAAAGTCATTTTGAACGTGGTACCCTACAAAGTAATCGGGATATTCCGGACTAGTCCCACCAGATGGACTCGGGATTGGTCTACCATTCTGACAAAGAATTGGACGGGCTCGATCTAGGTCCACCCCAATTTCTTGCAGTTGCTATGTTCACACCCGAACCGCCATCGATTAACACTTGAGTAATCTTGTGATATTTATGCCAAACAGTGATTAAGGGGATTGAATGATCCACCATAGAATCATTTTCTGGTTGTATTGTTGCAGTCACCGGAGTACTGGGAGATCCAGGACTTGCCTGTTGCTGGAATATCCCATACCTGGTCTATTGGAATTGCACTCTTCACTGATTCTGATGATGATTCTCCTGTTACTGGGGTAGAGGCTTGTTCATGCGCTCTCATCTTTGGCAGGGGAGCCTGTGTCACCGAAATTTGATCAGGGAATACAGTTGGTTCTTTAGCGGCCCACTGACTGGCCTTGGTATACATTCGCTGTTGTTCGCAGATACCAGGTTCAAACACCTCAGCTGTTGGTTGCAACTGCTTACCCGATCTTGTCTGGACCACTGCTGCTTGTGATTCCACTGGTGAAATATAGACCATGTTGGTCATCGGGTTCTGGCGCTCTTTCTTTCGTTTGTCATATTCAGCTGCATCCTTGCAAAATCTCCGGATGTGACCAATCTCACCGCAAAAATGACATCGAGGTGGTGGTAGAGAAGTACTCTCCGCTGACGTACCCACCTGCCATGGATTTGCATTGAAGTTAGTATTCCGCTGCCCCTGGTAATTTCGGTATCCTTGCGGTTGATTGTTTCGCATCTGCGGTGGCACATAGTGGGTTGTTGGCTGACCTGGTTCTTGTATAATGGCATTTACAACTGCTCTTCCCTGCACTTTGGCATTATACACACAATTTTCTATTGAGTGTCTGGTGGTATTGCAGATGGCACAATATATCTGATTAAGGGTGCAAGTAGCACTGGTGTGCCCTGGATTTTTGCACTTGGTGCAATACATCTGTTTAGCCGGATCATCTATAACATTTTTACTGGCTTTCAACCACTCCAAGTCTTCGGTGAATCCCCCAACCTTATGCTCTAGTTGCAGGGCCATCGCTATAACAGCATCTAGTGTCATAGCACCCACACAGCCGATGATCATGATTTGTCTTAGCTGTGGGGTCAGACCATTAATGAACCACTGGGTAATAACATCATCCGATAAATTAGCATGTGCCGGAGGCAATTATCTTAAATGAGTTCTAAACAATGTGGCATATTCCTGAACAGTCTGGTGCGGCTTCTGTCTATTGTTCTACAAGTAATCAAAAATTTTTGCAGGGTTCTTCTTCAGCCGGAACCTCTACAAAAACGCATCCCTTACCGCCTCATAGGTAGCGAAATGGTTGATATCATACTCTATTAGCCACCTCGCTACTTCATTGACTAATGTTGACTGGAATACGATGGCCTTGTACGCCGGATCGATTGGATGGTTCAGTACGACATAACTTATCTCAAAGGTACACACATGTGCATCAGGGTCGTCACCTGGAAATCCACCGAACTTTGTGTATGTCACCCCTGTTGGAACAGGTCGAAGTGGAAGTGGTTGTTGTTGTTGCTGCTGTTGTTGCTACTGTTGTTGTCCACTCATGGTGCTATTAGTGGTATCGTTGCTGTCTCCTGAGTTCTGAGGAGGTGTTTCTGGTCCTTCGGAATCTGTTTGGTCAAACTGCTCACCTTCCGGCTTGAAAATAGCGTTCAATCTCTTACGGATCTCCAAATCGAAGAGCCTATCCTTAGCCTTAATATCCGAGGTAGGCAAATTTGCCCCGAACAGTGGTGTCCGAAATGAAGATTCACTAGGGAGTATCACACGGTCACTGAAAAATTGTAAATTCCCTGCAACTGGGACCGAACTGTCACCAGAATTTGTCGAACTTTCCCCAAAACAGGGTATTCTTTCACCGGCAATGATCTCTCTGGGTAACACCACTTTATCCTCGAAAAGTTCGAATCCTGACCAAACGGTGTCGGGTCAAATGCGCACTGCGTCCCTGTACACTCTGAAGTTATTGTACCTTCTGCAGACTGCACCAAAATTACACCGGAATCTATCGAAATTTCCTCATGTGTCACCGGAATTCTACCGGAATCACTGCTAATGGGCTCCGCTCCTTTGACAACTAGGCTTAACCGGTCTATACTTCTGCCGCCTGGGGGTGTCCCTAACAAATTTGGTACCGCCCAAGGATGCTGGTCTCTCCTGTACTTCGGATACGACTCGTCGCACCGAGTAATCGGCATTATCATCTCTGCACCACTTGCGTACTACTCCACCTTACTGATTATTCACAGTCTATGCCACCTTCCCACAGACGGCACCAGTGTTAAAAGTGCATTTCCGTCACAGGCACTTTTAAGTTCTTTCGGGTTCTTGGGAGTGGTAGGGGTCTGATAAATCAGAGGCCCTCTAACTTAATTTTCCCAATTAAATTATCCAATCAGCAGTACGTTAATGTTCAATATCGAATCCTTTATACAGCTTACTGTCAAAATTCTGGTTAGACTTTTCACAGTACACAACACAGGAGTTATTCAACACCATTGCACAGACTTATTATCGGCCACTTAACAGTACTGAGTTAATCACAAATCAATGCAATTAAACAAAGTAAGAGTTAGCTTTACTCAAGATTTCACGAATCATACACCACAGCATCTCCAATGACCGCAATCGCCCAGACAGATAGTTTGGCGATTCCGCTCGTCATCACCGGAGAGTCACTGCTGTGTCTTTTCATTGATTGATAAAAAGATACAACACTTCTCTACGACCTTTTGGTTCGTGCGGTATAGAAAAAATATGAAATTACAATATGCCAATCCGGCGACCTTACAAGCTTCTTCCACACACCTTAACAATACACCATTGGGTTCTTTATAGTACATACTTCCTGCCACAATGTGCAAGTTGCACGATTGTAGGAATTTTTTCCTAACATCCTTGTTAATTTGATGTTGTGGTCCATGGGTGAGTATTGGAATTAACTTCTTTGCCCACTTAGGACATACTTCCAAGTTGAACAGACAAGTGTCTGGTAAATCATTTGCTACTACGTTAGGTGGTTCTCCATGTGTTAACCTTGACAGATGGTTGGCTCTCATGTGGGTATTTCCTTTTTTGACCACTACTTCAAAGTCAAACTCCATTAGCAACAAAAACCATCTTATTAGCCTTCCCGTGTTACACGGCTTATTGACTAGGTATAATAAGGCCTGATGGTCTATGAAGAACTTGAACTTGTTGGCTAGAAAGTAGTGTCTAAATTTCTTCACTGCGTACACCATTCCTAAACCTTCTCATTCCATAGTCATATAGTTTCTATCAGCTTGATTCAGTTGTGTGCTTGCATAAGCAATAGGATGGTCTAATTTTCCTTCATCTGTAGGTTGAGCTAGAATGCATCTTATTGCATAGTTGGAGGCATCGACATGGATATGAAAGGGCTTATTCAAGTTGGGTGTTTTCAAAATAGGGGTTGTACTGAGTCGCCTTTTTAGTTCATTAAACTCTTTTTCACATTCCTTTGTCCATGTAAATTGGGTCAACAATCCATATAATGGCTTGGTAATTATGGCATGCATGTGAATAAATCTACGATAGTATCCACAATGACCCATAAAAGCTTGCACTTCCTTAGCATTTTTTGGTCTTGAAAGCTCTAGGATTACTTTAATCTTATCCTCATTAGTGGAAATCCCGTTCTTGTATACAATGTGTCCTAGGATTTTTCCTTGTCTCACCATAAAAACACCTTTTTTAGGATTCAAGCACACTCGATACTGTCAATGTTTATCAAATATCCTTCGTAACTCCGGAATGTGCTACTGTCTCAAACCTGAGTACATGCACAAGTCACCTACATATACTTCGATGCTCTTCCTTAAAATCTCTTTAAAGACATGACACATCAATCTTTGGAAAGTAGCAGGGGCATTTGTGAGTCCAAATGGTAGCACTCTAAAAGCATAGACTCCCCATTCAATCGTAAATGCAGTCTTATGTTGGTCTTCTGTAGCAATGGCTACTTGGTTGTACCTAGAGAATCCATCTAGGAAGCTATAGATTTCCTTCCCTGCAAGAGATGATCAGTGATAGGTAA
This sequence comes from Ceratopteris richardii, assembly GCA_020310875.1. NCBI lineage: Eukaryota > Viridiplantae > Streptophyta > Polypodiopsida > Polypodiales > Pteridaceae > Ceratopteris > Ceratopteris richardii. The sequence continues at coordinate 226,864,832 of CM035408.1, forward strand.
TGGGTAGCTATCACGGATTGTGGCTGTGTTTACTTTCTTGAGATTAACGCACACTGTTAATTTCCCATTTTTCTTGGGTACGACCACTAATGGTGACACCCATTCTGTGTGCTCTATTTCATAAATGAATTCGGCTACTAACAACTTCTCTATCTCTTCCTTAATTTTTGTTGAATAGACATCGTTATAAGTGTAAGGGCATTGTTTTGATGGTTTTGCATCAAGTGTCATTGGGATTTGATGAGAACAAATGGATGGATCTACACCTTTGAGGTCCTTGTAGGTCCATGCAAACACATCTCAATATTCTCGAATTAGTCTTATCAATTCTTCTTCCTCTTTGGGTGACATATCTTTTCCTATGTAAGTACATCTTTCTTCTCCATCTTCCATGGTCACTATTACTGTCTTTGTTTGTCCCTTGTTGTCATATGCTTCTCTTTCTCTTGCCTCTCTTTTAGGAATCTGAATAGCTATCTTCCTCTCTTCTACTTCATATCTTTTGAAGTGCTCCGGAACTTCAAAAAGGTCTGGGTTTTGTTCTACCTTATCTAATGTCTCCTCATTGTTTGGTCTCATCTGAGCTACTTCTATTGCTAAGACCTTGGGTGTTCCTTCTTTTTCATCGACTTGAACAACTTCTAAGTATCGTTCCTCTAAATCAAATTTTGGTTCCATTTCTATGCTTTGGTACTCTTCTTTCCATTCTTTTTCTAACAATTCTCTTGTCTCTACCTCCTGAAGGACTACCGTGTAAAAACTTACGTCATAACCTTCTTCATCTACACATCCATTCATGGTTAATACCTCTTCATTTATGCATATATCCAAGGTGGCTAGAATTTCCATCCACCCGTGTGGTTCAAATGCTTCATCCAAAAAAACTTGAGGCATATACATAGGATCATCTATGGGTCGGTAATTTTGATGTCCAATAGGCCATATTTGAGTTTTCTTCTCTTCCCACTTTGCTTCCTTACACATCCATAGTTGAGCATCTTCGTGTATCCAAGATTGGTCACGTGACCCCACACTATGAATTGACAAATCATTCTCTTCCTTGTGTATGGGGTTCCATTGTATTGGGGGTATGTCCCTATACGAAAATGTATGTAAATTTATCTTGGCGATAGTTCCCTGATGTTGTAGGTATAAAAAATCTCTCCCCCAGTCTTGTACTACCCTGAGTTGTCTCATAAAGGGTCGTCCTTATATTATCTCGTAGTTATTTGCTTTTCCAAATTGACATATGGCTAGAGTGTGTTCAAATTCTACTCTGTAGGTAGTCAACTTAATTTTCTCCAGTATTCCTAGGGGTCTCTCTACATGGCCATCTGCTATTTGAAGGTTCATACGTGTTGGTCACAGGGCTGGTTTTCCCCATTTCTCCCAAATTTCTTTGGTGGCTATGCCTACACTTGATCCGGTGTCTAAAATGGCTTTGGTCATGTATCCATTATGTGATGGGTAAGCATGTGTTACCCTCATCTCCCTCACTGAATTCTCCAACTTTATCAACAGGGATTTGTATGGTAGAAGGGGCTTCAGTTTCTCTATTTTCCTTTTTATTCTCCTCATTTTCTAATTTCAAATGTCTCGCTAATTGTTTCCATAATTGTGGTTTGGCTCATAGTAGTTCTTCCACAGCCAGCAAACATTGTACCTTGGTCTTTTTAAGTTCTCCTAAGTTATGAGAGGTCTCACCTGAAGACTCATTTTCCTTGCCTCGAATTGCGGGAGCATGGAAAACCATAGATCTTTTCTCCTATTCCCCCATGTAGTTCGGTAAGGTGGAAATGTTGTGTACTTCCTACATTTTTTGATCTAACATAGAAACCTCTTCATATACTTCATCCAAATTTGGAGTTGGCTGGTTTTCTTCAATTTCTAATTCCTCAAAGGGTGTTCTTGAATTCCCATTCTTTTTCCAATGGTCTTCTTGAATCTTAGCCCACAAATCTTATGGCCAATCAGCTTCTAGTTCAGGGATTATCAAAATTGATTTGCACGTGAGTTCCCTGTTGTTCTTCTTTATTGTCTTTCTCTTTAGGTGTAACTATGGGTTTTAGCTTGTTTTCTTCCAATCATTCATTGAATTGATTCTCAGATATTCTTATCTCTAGGACAATTGTGATAGTCTTCTCTAGAGTGGCTTGGGCTACCTCTATGAGCTTTCAGCATATCGTCAATCTCTCCTTCTCTAATTCCCCTTGTGGGTAGCGTTTCTCATGCTCCTCTATGTTTGGTCCACTAGTGATCTTAGATTGATATGCTTTCAACCACATGTCCAGGTCGTCTGGTCTTGGATCTACTAGGATTGATCCTGGTTTGTCTAGTTTCTGGGTGTGAGACTCAAGTGGTGTATTATCTTGTGCTATAGGATTTTTAGGTTTCTTACCATCCTTTACATCCTTCTTGTCCTCCTTACTTTTATTTTTCATCCATTTGTTTCTAAGTTTTTCCCTTCTGTCCTTCCAACTTTGTTTCTTCGTGTGATTACTTTCACATGGGTCTTCCGAATCTTCCACTACGTGTAGCTTGGGTTCTAGGTCTTTATCCCTTTCTTGTTCAGAGTCTACTTTCTTTCTCTCTTGTCCTTTGGTTTGTGCTCGTGTGATGGATTTTAATGGTATTGTGTACTCCTTATCACTTGTTGATTATTCAATCGCCTTGATCACATTGATTTGTGTCCTATTACAAGTCTTATTGGGATTCTTTGGACAATCTCTAAATAGATGTTCCTTTCCACATTGGTTGCAGTACCCTTCCCAAGTCCTAGGAGGTGGTGGGTTGTATGGCAAAGTGCATTCTCTTATGAAGTGATCTCCTCCACATCTATAGCATGGTCCTTTTGGCACAGGTGGTCTAATGGGTGGTCTCATGGGTGCTAGTGCTTTAGGTGCAGTGTACATTAGGTTCACATACTTTGGCCCATAGGTGTTGTCATATCCTTCATAACCATAGTATGTTGGTCATAAGTTTGCTCATACTCCATCAGATTGGTGTCATAGGGTTAGTATTCTCCTTGGGTTTGCTCATATCCGTGAGTTTTTGCTTATATACTAGCTAAACGTGTAGCTGGTACTATGGCTCATTCCATATTTTCCTCTGATTGAGTATATTTAACTGGCACTACATTTTGAGGATGGGGTGGTTGATGTCATAATACCGGTTGTGGTTGTCCAAATCCACCTTGTTCATATGGTCTAGGTGCTCCTGATGGACCTGGATAGAGGTTGTATCATGGGATCTCTCTTCCTTGTTCTCTAGGAGGGTATCCATAAGGCCTATACTAAGGTTGATTCATGGGCCTTGACTACTTGTTGAATGGGAAATTTTCAGTTGCATGGTTAGTGAATTTTTGCTCAATAGGGCAGTATAGGTTGGGTCCTTGGGGTGGTTGCCTATTGTATGGGTAAGCTTAAGGCATGCGTATTCCTCCTCTTGCACACATGTGAGATGGGTTATCTCCACCACATAGGCCGCATCTCTGTAGCATAGGTATTCTCATTGGTGGGTTTTGGTAATTCCTCTGTCCATGGACTCCTAACTTCTTGGCTACTAGTTCTGCTAGTTCCTCCACATTACTGGAGTTAGATGTCACTGTACTTCTAGTGTCTTCTAATTTAGTAGGGCTTGGTGTACTTTTGAGGCCATCAACTAGGTTGTCTTCTAGTTCAAAATACATTCTTGAAGACACTCACTTAGTGTCTAGAGACGTTTCACATACACTAGGCTTCTCAATGTCTCGTTAGTCAATCTGTCCAAGAATAGTAATATCATTTTTTGCTAGGAGGGTCTTTTTGTTGTTGGGCATCTATCAACATATTGGTTAAATCTTCGAGCCACTATTTTCACGATTTCATTTGGGTTCTGTTTGAAGCTACTGATTAAGGATGACGAGTTGTGTTTAATCCCTCTCTTGGTGAATTCTCCAATGAACTCTTGGAAAAATTTCTCAATATTCCCAAGCTGATTTGGATCCAATGGTTGAAACCAAGTCAAAGCCGTCCCTGTGAGGGTAAATCCAAAGGATTCATACAGCACAAATAATTCATCCACTTATTCAGCTCATAACACTTGTTTAAGCTCGACTATGTGGTCATATGGTTCTCCCATTCCATCATAGTGATTTTTCATGCATTTGGCAACTTGTATTGGTCTCAGCCTTCTTATAGGTTTCGGTGGTCTGGCATCACAAGAATTGCTGATCTAAATGGAGGTATTCCAGGTTGCACACCTAGTTGTGGCCTTGGTCTAATGGGTTGGTGATTCATGTTGCCTATTCCTGGGTGGGTTTGGTTGTGTGACTGCACTCCTCGCATTGTGAATTGCACACGAGTTTGATTGGGGACACTTCGTTGGCTCATTTGTCCTGACATTGTATTCTCCGTTCTTGGATGAGTTCCAAAAAGATTGTGGGAGGTAGTTGCATGCTCTCGAGGAGGGAATACAGGAAATCCCATATACTTCAATTGAGACCTATCAACTGCATCTACTGGCCAATACCTTCTTTGGTTCTGGTCTAGGTATGTGACTCTACACTCGTCTTCGGGATCCTTCAACTCATAAATGGTTACTAGACTTACTTCTTGTCCTTGGATGGGTGAATCTGTTTGTAATAGTAAGTCTGACCCCTCAATTAGATATACGTCTAGCAGGTAATCATCTTAAGGTATCAAATCCCCTCTCAAGACTTGAGTCACCACAGACTTACCTCTTGGTGTAGTTCACGGTCAGGTCTCCCCGAGTTTCCTTGTCCCTCTAATTCTCCTCTCTCATTGATCCGATCTGGGTTTTCTATCACTATGTAGATGTGACCTAATTTATCCATGTACACTCCTCCCTCGTACTTAACTGCAGGCCTGAGCATTATTTTTTACTCGGTAGAGGTTACCATTCTTGCAATGGACCTATTTAGACCATCCAGGTAAACAAGGATTCCTTGCCGATTTGTTGACACATACTGCAGAGAGGTATGGTATTAACCCTCCACAGTTGACATAAAGTTCTCCTTGGGAAGAGAACCATGCATGTCCTCTGAGGCCATGCGTAGTTCCTCTTCTGAATCACTAGAGGTGTCTGTGTAGATCAAGTGATGGCTTGTTTGGGTTGCACTCCCTACTGATGAAATGACACTTCTCCGACTACTTAGCACCCATCTTGATCTTAAGTTCATTCACCACTTTGGGCTTATGTTCACTCTCTACTTCCCCTTAATTAGCTTCTCAATCACTTCAAATTTTGTTCTCAATTAGCTTGAGTAGTTTTGGATGATACCACTCTTGGTGATACCATACAGATGATATGATACTAGTTTTGGCACGATACGATACTGGAGGTGTAGACAATACAATACCTCTGCAACCCATGATACGATACCTGAACAACATACGATACTATACTGCCCAATGCACGATACGATACCAAAGATTTACACGATATGATATTGGGAAACTCGCGATACGATACTGGAAAAACCAAACGATACGATACCAGAAATCTCACGATACGATACTGATTCTATGGGCAATATGATACCAAAGGGTCGGATGATACGATACCATGTGGTCGATACGATCCCATGTGGTCGATACGATACCACTTTTTACACGATACGATACTAGAGCATGTGAGGATACAATACCAAAATCTTGGGTGATACAATACCACCGTTATACACAATACGATACTGCTCGATCGACGATACGATACCGTGATCAACACGATACGATACTAAGTGATACCGTGATACAATTCCACCATGGGGATCACAATCGTGATACCAACACTTGACCATATGATACCAGAATGGTATCACAATACCTTAAGTGGATATGCGATGATACTATACCAGGCGAGTATCGCGATACTAGGGAATTTTGGTATCACGATACCAAAACTTAACCGATTGCGATACTACAGCCAAAAATGATCAAAACTCATAAGTTTTTGTGCAAAATTGTTTATTTCTCTCCCCTCTTCACTCTTGACCCTCTATATCACTCAAAGGCTCTCAAAAACTCTTTGTCCTACCCCTCGATACAAAAAACGGCTTTAATCACGTGCGACTGTGTGCTTGAAGTGTTTTTTATCATAAACTTGTTGTAGCTTACCTTTAGGAATGCCTCAACCAAACTTTTGTGCTCTCAGTGTCACTTTTTAGCTCGCTAGGCACGATACCACATAGATGATATCGATCACTTCTCTGGTCACGATACACGTTCTCACAATGACCAACTGAACTGATTTTTTTTCAGATTTTATACTCCTAGGTTACCTATTATCTCTACTGAACTAACTTAGGTAACTTTTTTAGGATTTTTCTTGATGCTTTCTACTTTTTCCTACTCTAGTCCTCTCTCTTACCTAACCCTAACTCTTCCCTTATCTCCTCACTCCTAAGCCTAAACCTAAAAACTCATTACACCCACCTCAAGAGTGTGAAGTAACAAGTGTTGAAGTGCTTGACTACTTGCCATCGAACGAATTCACCTCTACAAGTAGGATTCCTTCACTCTTGAGCTCTAACCATCGCAAAGGCACCTTGGTTAGGTTTCTTCCCTAGCAACGACACCAAAAAAATGTCTACCTAAGTCATGAAGCCTTAGGGACTTGTGTCGGTGAGACTAGACCTCAATCGCCCCACACGTGCATATAGTGGTGGATTAATACACGTTTAATTATGAATCCGAGAAACCGTAAGAACCAAGTATATGAAGACATGTGTGCACATGATGGGAAGTGAAGTGACTAAGCTACAATGCATGTGAAGACTTACCTACCTCTCTAACTCACTAATCCTCTGAAAATGCATGCCCCGATACCATTTATAGTAGTAAGCACAAATTCAAACTTTTCTTTCAGCTCCGAACTTTCAGTATGGTCAATACTGGGTTTCTTTTGAAGCTCTCAATGAGACACATTTGTTGGTGGTCTTTTTACTCAAATCTGACAAACAAACTTCAAATTATAAGCAAAATAGTTAATGGTGGGAAGCACCAACACTCGCTCCACAACTCATAATGGCTCACACACACACTACATTAGTTCAAAAGTGATGGGAAGGGATAGATAATAGTCCTATGCACACATTCTAAGCATTACACACACACAAAAGATCATGGAGAAGAAGAAAATATGTATGAAAGAATCAAATTCTAAATTCTTCTTCCAATCTTCACAATGGCAAAAATCTCTTACAAGAGTCACAAAGTGACTTATATACATGTGCCCTAAAAATGGTCCTTTCACACAAGAGATCGGCACTTTATTGACTAACTCTAATTTCCTACTATTTTACAAGAGTTATGTTACAAGGATTTGGGGCTTATGCATCTAGAGGACTCCTCTAGTGCATTTACATAGCTTCAAGGGAGTTTCATAGGATTTTGAAGAAGAAAGTTTATGCTCATTAATTTGAAAACTTTGGAGCTCCTTTTCTATGCCTCTTTTCTCTGCGACAACCTCACACCTGATGGGCATGTTACACAGTATACAAGTGACTATGTAAGATCATGAATCAAGTAACCCTCATCAAGTGACAAGAGTGTCGAAAGTTATCTTGTGGTAGAGTTTTAGTCAAAGCATCTGCAGCATTATCTCGAGTGTGAACCTTCTCAAGAATAATGCACTCAATGGCTAAGCAATTGTTCTTAGTGCTACTCACATATCTCAAAATCATCTTGATTTCTTCCCAATGTTGCTTGTTAAGATTAGACATATATCTGCTCACAACTCCCATTGCAAATGCAATATCTGGTCTCATAGCTACCATGGCATACATGAGACTACCAATAATAGGTTAATAAGGAATTTTGGTCATGAATTCCTTTTCCTTATCTAATTTGGGGCAATCATCCTTGCTCCATTTCACATATGTGGGTAAAGGTGTACTCAATTCCTGTCTACCCTGCATATTGAACCTGTGAAGTACTTTGGATACGTACCCACTTTGAGACAAGTATATGCATCCTTTACTCCTACCATGAGTAATGTGCCGGCCAAGAATATGTTTGGCATCCCCCAAATCCTTCATATCAAATGCCTGACTCAACTTCTTTTTGAGAATTGACAAGTCATAAGAGGACTTCCTAGCAATCAACATATCATCGACATAAAGTATCAAGTATATCAACCTACCATCTGAGGATCTCTTTGTGTAGAGACAATGATCCTCATTGCTTTGAGAATAGCCTTGAGACTTTATAAAAGCATTAAACTTTTGGTACCATTGTCTAGGGGACTATTTAAGTCCATATAAGCTCTTCTTGAGCTTACAAACTACACTTTCTTTGCTAGGAACTAGATAACCCTTTGTTTGTTCCGTATAGATCGCATCTGTAAGATCTCCATGCAAGAAAGAAACTTTCACATCCATTTGGACTAGCTCTAAGTCCTCCATTGCAACGAATCCAAGCAACATGCGCAAGGTAGTCATCTTGACTACTAGAGAGAAGATTTTCATGAAATCAACACCATGTTGTTGCTTAAAACACTTTGCAAAAATTCATGATTTATACTTTGGAGAATCACTATCTAATGTGATTTCAGCTTATATACCCATTTACATGGTAATGCTTTCCTGCCCTTTGACAAAGTTACTAAATCCCTAAGTACCATTCTTGTGAATAGAATCTAACTCACTCTTCATGACATGCTCCCACTTGACATGATTTGTTGTCTGCATAGCCTCTTTGTAGCAAGAAGGCTCACCAACATCTGCTAGCATAACAAAATACAAACCTGGAACATATCTGTCAGGTACATGTGAGACATGTGTAGAGCGTCTCAATGATTGTTGAACAAGAACATTTGCAGACTGATATGATCGAACAATCTCTTGAACATCCCTATGTGCAACATTTATATGCATGTTAACTGGAGGACTAGTATCCTCAAAAACCACTCTTCTCATGTCAACCTCCTTAATGGGATATTTATGCATCTTAGACTCATCAAAAATGACATCACTACTTCTGATCACTCATCATGTTTTAGGATCCCATAAGTGATATCCATATTGTCCTTCTTGAACATATCCAAGAAAAATGCATTTCTTTGACTTATAGTCCAACTTCTAGGATTCCTGGGTATATGAACACATGCTTCACACCCAAAAACTTGAAGATGATCATAATATGATGGCTTCTCTGTCTGTAACTCTTGTGCCACTTTCAAACCTTTGGCAGTACTACGTGAAAGGTTAATCACATGAACTGCAGTCAATACTGCTTGTGCCCAAAAGCCTTGTGAAAGGTTTGCATGATATAGCATAGAAACTACTCTATCCTGAATATTTTTATTCATACTTTCAGCTACACCATTCTGTATTGGGTATAAGGAGTTGTAAACTCTCTATGAATTCCTCTACATTGACAAAAAAGGCTGAATTCATGTGAGGTATACTCACCCCCATTATCTGAACGTAAAGCCTTAATCTTAATTCCTTTTTTAGTCTCAATTGAAGCAAGCTGTTTTTTGAAAGTAGGGAATACCTCATCCTTTGCTTTGATAGGATCTACCCAGACTTTTCTAGTAGCATCATATATGAAAGTGACAAAATAAAGAGAACCACCTAATGACCTTGTGGGCATAGGACCACACACATGTGTATGAACGAGATCTAAAGGCTGAATTGAAGAGTCAATCTCCATCTTGTGCACATTCCTAGTTTGCTTTCCATATTGATAATGCTCACAAAATGAAAAATCAAAGAAAGATAACACAAGTAAGTAGCCAGAATGAGAAATATTTTCCATTCCACTATGTGATATATGGCCCAAATGGCCATGCCAAAGACAAGCCATAGATCTTTAGTAATAGCTTACAAGTGTTCTTTCTATGATACAAATAAAGGATAAAGTGAGCCAACTTTGCTTCCTTTTGCAATAACCATATTGCCCTTTGATATGCGAAAGGACTGAGCATATGTTGGAAACAATGTCAACATGTCCAACTTGGAGCAACATATGTGATGATTATATCTTAATCTTGTATAAAAGAAGACGTCCACGATAAAATTTTTACATGAAAGCTATGGGGAAACGTGGATATAACATCCACCTCCCAAAGCATCCATCAGAATTTGATTCTCGCATAGCAACGTTGGGCACTATGAAGTTTTTTGTGAAAAACAAAAGCAAATTTTAAATCTTGGTGCCAATTTCAAAATCGCTAAATCTAGCAAATGCGGGCAATGATGATTTAGCTTTTTCCATGTTGCTTTTCACATAGCTACAAGACTATAAAAGAAGAGCCTTGCTCATTGTTAAATCATCACTCAATCACTCAAGAAGCTCTTGGAGGTGATCAAGGAGCATCTTCTCAAGCTAGGAGGAGATCTTGGAGGCCATCTTGGAGGTGGAGTTCTCACACTCTTGGAGGAGTTGTGGTCTACTTCAGGAGATATTTGGAGGAGATTTTGTCAGCTTACCATCAACATCCATTGTTGATTTACTATGAGTAGCAAGTCTATTTGTGTTCACACTTGCTAGGTCATTCGTTTCTGATTTAGGTTGATCAGAATTTGGGTTTGCTGTAAAACGGTTCTAAACTGCTCATATTTTCCATATTCTCACACACACACACTCTTCATACCTCTTAGGTACACAATCTCTTGTATCTAGTTCCTATTTCTACCTAGATAAAGATATTGTCAGTTTCTATCATATACACACATTGTAATTTGACATTCATATATAGATAGTGTAGGTGAGCCTCATAGCTTACCATTACACTTGAAATCTTGTCTATTCTCTCTATATCTCTCACTCATCTATTTTTGAGTATTAAGGTGTGTATATTAAGGTTCATTTGTTGGAAGATCCTGTAAACCTATGAATTTATTATTATTGTGGACCACTACCACTTCTTGTAAAGAGATGGATAGGTATGTGCTTCAAGATGAAGAGGTGTTGCAAAATCCTTGATCTAGACCAGCCAAATGAACTCCAGGAGTATATGGTGGGCCCTTTTAGCTTGCCAATGGATGTATTAGACACCCTATGTACCTTGGAAGATCACTCTCAAAAAGATAGATCAAAACAGATAAGTTGGAGTTAGCTCAGAGGTGAAGAACTTGCTATTTTGGTTCATACACCTGTCTAGTGTTTTGCATAATTCTCTGAGCACAGCAACAATTATCTTAATTCCTCTTGGGGAAGTCTAGTTAACTTAAAGAGCTAAGTTTCAAGAGTAATCTCATCAAAAATAATGAACCACACACTGAGAAATATGTTTAACAAGTGATGACATCATACCCATTTTCACGGGCTGCTACAGTAATGAGACTAGTGAGTTGAATCAAACAAGCTTTAAATCATTGAATTTGGGTAAGTACACACTGAGAAACAGCTCTGACAAGATGAGTAAAAAAGTCGGGTACCTGACAAAGAAGTGAAAATGAACAAACACTGTTGACTTCAACTGAACATAACTGAAGATTGAAACACCCAAATGAAATGCAAATTCGTGAGCATATAGTATACTTATAGAGCTAACTTTACCAAGTTAAATCACTAAAAATGATGCACCAAGCTCAAAGAAACCATATCTGCAATCTATCTGAGAAAACTGAGAGATATGGCAGTGAGTAGTACACTTCACAAGAACATGGAAATATGAACTCAAATGATCATGAAAATGAAAGTATATTGCTTGTACAATACAATGGAGTTACTGATACATATGTGTGCCTTGGAATCACACCTTGATATGCATAAAGCTTAGCTCTTGGAGGTCTTCACCTAGGTCTCTCTAACCATGACTAAAACTGCCATCTATTTATAGTTGAGCTTGGGAGGCTAACTTCCCTCAATCACTCTCCAATCAATTAGTGACTGATTTGATTCTCTACCTACCACAAATCACAAATTGGTGGCTCCTCTTTCCCTTTTTGATCAAGTGGACTCAACCACTTAAGTTTCTTTCACGTTTACATTAAGTAAAGTCTTCAAAACTTACAAGAGGTAGTTCACAAGTGAACTTTACATAGTCTTCATTTTAAGGCTTCTTCTATGACTTTGTGGGACTCAAGCCAATACTTAGGCTTGTCATAGACTTGCTCCAACATCTCCCCCCTCAAGCCAAGTATGCTTGAGGTCTTCAATCTTCCAAGATTACATGTAAACCAATCATGACTTTGAACTTGTAGAGCTTTGTACCATCCAATGCTTTGGTTAGAATATCTGCACATTGTTGATGAGTGGACACATATGATATTTGAATCTCTTTGTTTAGAACATTCTCTCTTACATAGTGATAATGAACTTCAATATGTTTAGTCCTTGCATGAAAAATAGGAGCAGCGAAATGAATAGAACTCATATTGTCACCATAAATAGTTGGAGTTCCAAACTCCAATCCAAGATCTTTGAATAATGTCTTCATCCACATAGCTTCTTGTGTAGCTATGGCAAGACCTCTATATTCACCTTCAGTAGAAGAGAGAGCAACTGTGGGTTGCTTCTTAGATGACCATGAAATAAGCTTTGAACCTGCAAAGGTAAGATAACCTGAAGTGCTCCTTCTATCTTCTTTGGTGCCAGCCCAATCTGCATCAGAAAATAGCTTCAAACCTAAATCAGATACATAAGGATAATAAATTCCTTCATTTATGGTTCCTTTGAGATACTTGAGAATCCTTTTGGCAACATCCATATGTGGTTTCCTTGGTGTGTGCATAAATTGACTTAGCACACTCACATTGTAATGTGGCATAGTTGAGACTACCCACTAGACTTTGATATGATGTGATGTCCTCTATGAGTTCACCTTCATGTACGCTCAATTTGTGATTGACCTCCATTGGAGTACCTGCAATCTTACAATCTTGCATCTTGAATTTTGCCAACATGTCCTTAATGTACTTTCTTTGACGGAGAAACAAACCATGATCTTTGTAGACAACTTCCAAACCTAGGAAGTAGGTAAGTGAACCCAAATCACCTATCTTGAACTCTTCTCTCATCTGATCTTTGATCTTCTTCATCCCATCTACATCATTTCCTGTCAATATAATATCATCTACATGTACACATAGGTAGATGATCTCAGAATTACTCTTTTTAATAAAGAGTGAAGGATCTACCTTGCTTGGTTGAAAGCCTTTGTCCTGCAAGAATGAAACAAGTCTGAAATTCCAAGCTCTTGGAGCTTGCTTGAGACCATACAATGCTTTGTTAAGTTTACACACATAATTAGGATACACTTGATTCTCAAAACCAGGTGGTTGTGCCATATATACCTCTTCTGTTATCCAACCATTCAAGAATGCATTCTTTACATCTAGTTGAAGTATCTTCCAATTCTTGGAAGAGGCAATACTAAGCAAAACCCTAATAGTAGGCATCTTTGCCACAAGAGCGAAGGTCTCCTCATAATCAATTCCCTAAGTTTGTGCAAAGCCTTTCGCTACAAGCCTTGCCTTATACTTGTTAATTGAACCATCAGAATTATTCTTGAGTTTATAGACCCATCTTGAGCCTATTACCTTCATGGATGAAGTCTTGGGCACCAAATCCCAAGTGTTGTTTTCCTCAAGTGCTTCAATCTCTTCCTTCATTGCATGCTTCCATTCTGTTTTTGCTTTGGCCTCTTCAAATGATGATGGCTCCTCTTGGTTTATGTCATGTGCTATGTAGATAGAATGTTTAGTTACTAATGAGGTGTCTATACCTTTCTGGTTTTTTCTTTTCCCTCATAGATCTTCTTAGGCCATGATGTGATGATTCTGCCTCATGTCCAAGTTCCTGCAATTTTGCTTTATCTTTAGACTTCCATGCTTTGATCTTTTCCATCTGAGATTCTTCATCATCCTCTGAGGTGTCTTGTTCTTCAATCTTTGGTTGTTCTCTACCAAGCTTTGGAAAATCTTCTTCAAGATCATATGGTAAATTCAACTTCCTGCATGAATCTTCATACCATGAATTGTTTTCATCAAAAACTACATCTCTACTTACCAAGAATCCTTTGTTGGTAGGGTTGTATAACCTGTAGCCCTTTTGATTGTTGTCATATCCAATAAATAGACACCTTTCTGCCTTTGGATCCATCTTTCCTCTAACCTGTGAAGGAACATGAGCAAAGCAATACATCCAAAAATTTTACAATGATCTAAGCTTGGTCTTCTTCCATTCCAAGCCTCATATGGAGTCATCCCATCAAGGGATTTTGAAGGCAACCTGTTGATCAAGTAAGTGGCTGTAGATACAGCCTCAGCCCATAGATAATTAGGCAAATGCTTTTCATTTAACATGGACCTTGCAGCTTCAACAATTGTCCTATTCCTCCTTTCTATCACTCCATTTTGCTCAGGAGTGTACCTTGTAGTTACCTCTCTTTTGATTCCTCTTTCTTGAAGAAAAGAATCAAACTCATGGGAGAAGTATTCTCCCCCTCCATCTGACCTTAGCCTTTTTAGAGATTTACTTGTTTGATTCTCCACAAGAGCCAAATATCTTTTGAAACATGAAAAAACTTCATCTTTGTGTTTCATAAAGAATAGGATAGTCCATCTGCTGCAATCATCAACAAAGAAGACATAATACCTTGATCCAGATATTGAAGCTTCCTTGCTAGGTCCCCATACATCTGTATGAACCAACTCCAAGAGATGTCCATGCATATAACCTTTCTTCATGAATGGTAACATGTGAGACTTTCCAAATTGACATGCACTACACTTATAAATCATATGTTTTTTTGACAAGTTAGGGAGTACAAGTACACTTTGGTCCCTGCAAATTCACTTTAATGATCTTTCACCAATATGTGCTAACCTTTTGTGCCATACTTCCAATTCTGTGAGTGTCTGACTACCATAATTAAAGAGAGCAATGTTTCTAGTGTCTTGTAATTCAAATGTGAACAATCTACCTGTCTTTTCACCTTTTGCAATTCTTCTGAATCCTTGACTTGGATCTTCAACAAATGCTCCTACTTTTGTGAACCTGACTTGCAACCCTTTCTCTACTATCTGCCCAACACTTATCAAATTCTTTGTAATGGTAGGGACATAGAGTACCTTACTGAGTAGGTTGATGTTTCCATCAGGTGCTTTGACATTGCCTATTTTCTCCACAAGATGTTTTGTGTCATCTCCTCTTTGTACCTCATGCTTATTCCTTGGATCTTCTAAATCTGATAGGAGTGCCAAATTTCCTGCCACATGATTTGAACAACCTGAATCTATGTAGAAAACACACTCATCAGATTTACCTTGTGGCATAGCCATGTTCATGATCAATAATGAATCCTCTTTGTTTGAGTCTTCTGTGTAGTTATTGAAGTCTCTCCTTCCTTTGTAGCCTCCTTGATAGTTTGAATGATTGTAGTTGTTGCAGTTGCCATGATAATTGTTGAACCTTCCTCTTGAGTAGCCATAACTTCCTCTATTGTATCCCC
This sequence comes from Ceratopteris richardii, assembly GCA_020310875.1. Taxonomy (NCBI): domain Eukaryota; kingdom Viridiplantae; phylum Streptophyta; class Polypodiopsida; order Polypodiales; family Pteridaceae; genus Ceratopteris; species Ceratopteris richardii. The sequence continues at coordinate 226,880,237 of CM035408.1, forward strand.
TGCCTCTTTGATTCTTGGAATTCCTAAAGCAATTTTTAGTTGTATGATTAGTGGTCCACAAATAGAACATGAGTTGGAGTCTTGGGATCTCCCCCTGCCTTGTCTACCTCCTCTTCCTCTACCTCTGCCATGTCTTCCTCTACCTGCATAGTTAGCTTGATATGTACCTGCTTCATCATCCACTTTCTTTGCCTTTCCTTTGTTATCTTTGGACTTGCTTTTATCAGTGTATAAAGCTGAAGATTGATTACCTTTAGAGCTTTCTCCATTTTTGATAAGCTTTGCCTCTTGAGTAAGTAGTTGTCCAATGAGTTTATTGAAATCAGGTACATGCATGTCCATGTACAAATCCATAGCTGTGGTGAATGCTTCCCACTTGTCATCTGCCTTCAAGCCATTGATGACCTACCTTACAATTTGCTCTTCATCTATTACCTCTCCAATGCTTCCCAACTGATCTGCTATGTCCTTGAGCTTTGTGACAAAATCAGTCACATTTTGTTTGGGAGCCTTCTTGAGAGTTGTGAAATCCAGCCATAGTTGATGCTTCCTAGCTTTAGTACTTGAAGAGAAGAAAGCTTCAAGTGCATCCCACACTTCTTGAGATGTCTTACAACTTCTAATGTGAGGCAACAAAAAATCTGAGATAGATTTGAGGAGATAAGACCTTGCAAGTACCTTGCAAGTGCATCCTTCGAGCACCATGTGCTCAATCTTTCTTGCTCTTCTTGTGTTGGTTGACTTTTGTTCCTGAAACTTGGCATAACCTCATCTCCAGCCACATAACCATATAAACTTCTACCTTGGAGATAAGCTTCCATTCTTAATGACCAAGCTGAGTAGTTACCTCTGTCCAATTTTTCAATTGATGAAGGAAATCCATCTGCCATGTTGTCCAACCTTGCTCTGATACCACTCTGAAGAGATGGATAGGTATGTGCTTGAAGATGAAGAGGTGTTGCAAAATCCTTGATCTACACCAGCCAAATTAACTCCAGGAGTATATGGTGGGCCCTTTTAGCTTGTCAATGGATGTATTAGACACCCTATCTACCTTGGAAGATCACTCTCAAAAAGATAGATCAAAACAGATAAGTTGGAGTTAGCTCAGAGGTGAAGAACTTGCTATTTTGGTTCATACACATGTCCAGTGTTTTGCATAATGCTCTGAGCATAGCAGCAATTAGCTTAACTCCTCTTGGGGAAGTCTAGTTAACTTAAAGAGCTAACTTTAAAGAGTAATCTCATCAAAAATAATGAACCACACACTGAGAAAGATGTTTAACAAGTGATGACATCATCCCGATTTTCACGGGCTACTATAGTAATGAGACCAGTGAGCAGAAAAATGAATATAACTCCAAATTTAAGAATCCAATGATTATGAAAAATTTTTCCATTATACTATACAGTATGCTGAGTCAAAAAAGCTTTAAATCATTGAATTTGGGTAATTACACACTGAGAAACAGCTCTGACAAAATGAGTAAAAAAGTTGGGTACCTGATAGAGAAGTGAAAATGAACAGACACTGTTGACTTCAACTAAACATAACTGAAGATTGAAACACCAAAATGAAATGAAAATTGGTGAGCATATAGTAGACTTATAGAGCTAACTTTACCAACTTAAATCATGGAAAATGATGCACCAAGCTTAGAGAAACCATCTCTGCAATCTATCTGAGAAAACTGAGAGATATGGCAGTGAGTAGTACACTTCACAAGAACATGGAAAATATGAACTCAAATGATCATGAAAATGAGAGTATATTGCTTGTACAATACAATGGACCTACTGATACATATGTGTGCCTTAGAATCACACCTTGATATGGCATAAAGTTCAGCTCTTGGAGGTCTTCACCTAGGTCTCTCTAACCACGACTAAAACTGCCATCTATTTATAGTTGAGCTTGGGAGGCTAACTTCCCTCAATCACTCTCCAATCAATTAGTGATTGATTTGATTCTCTACCTACCACAAATCACGAATTCATGGATCCTCTTTCCCTTTTTGATCAAGTGGACTCAACCACTTAAGATTCTTTCACGTTTACATTAAGTAAAGTCTTCAAAAGTTACAAGAGGTAGTTCACAAGTGAACTTTACATAGTCTTCATTTTAAGGCTTCTTCTATGACTTTGTGGGACTCAAGCCAATACTTAGGCTTGTCATAGACTTGCTCCAACACTTCCAACCACATAGAAGAACACCTTGTAACCAAGGTCATCAAGTTGACCAACTGATATCAAACTACGTGATAATTGAGGTACATGGTGTACATTATGCATAATAAATTTTGAGCCATCAATGAATTGCACAACCACATCTCCAATCCCCACCGTCACACTAGTAAGAGTCACCAAGTCTCACGGTACCAAGAGACTTTGTTGCATAATTAGAGAACCATTCTCTATGTGGTGTCACATGGAAAGAAGCACCAGAATCTAGCAGCCACGTGTGGGAAAGAGAATCAGCCATAAGAGCCTCAATTGGCATAGTGCTATCGAGTGTCAACACATCAACATTGTAAAATATAGCATTAATTTCTTCAATCTTCACAGTCAAAGTAGATGGTACAGGTACCTATTTAACATTCCCATCAACATTCTATCCTTTACATGTATCATTCTTTAATGCATAACTGTCTTTCTTCATGTGTCCTTTCTTATGACAATAATGGCATTCAATATCCCTCTTCCTTGATTTACTTCTACTCTTATTCCGTTGATATTCTTTTTCTTGTTTTTGCTCCTACAATGTTGTTGATCCTTTCCTAGGTAAGAATCACGAACATTATATGCATCTCCACTCTGAGTGCCAACCATAGATTTTCTACAACTCTCCTCACTCAAGAGTTCCCCACATATGTCATCATAGATGACTTTACCACTAGGTGCACTATTGTTAATAGCTATGCAAAACGTATCCCATGATGATGATATGGTGCATAAGAGTGATATTGCCTTCATTTAATTATCCATATCCATTTTTTGAGCATGTAGTTGGGAGAATATAGCATCAAACTCATTTAAATGAACAACAACACTATCTATGTCCTTCATGCAAAGGTCATATAATTTTCTCGTTAAATACACTTTATTTGATGTCATCTCATTTTCATATGTATTGCATAACTTCTTCCAAAGCTCCTCTGCACTTTCACAGTCTAATACTGTAAAGTAAACATTGTCTACTAGGTGCAATCAAATGGTAGACCTAGCCATTTCATCTAACTCATGCCAATCATCTTCATCCATGTCAGTAGGCTTCTTTGAGATTCCATTTATTGGCTACCATTGCCTCCTCTAAATTAGCATATCTTTAATCTAATTCTTCCATAGAGCAAAGTTTGTGCCATCAATTTTTGAATCTCAAAATGGTCTTTGCCCTGCAAGTTATAACTCCTCCTCGAAACATTAGCACTAGAACCTGATCCACCAGACGTGCCTGAGACCTCTGAGGCCATGATGGTAGAGAACTGAATAGAATGATAATGGAGCTATAAGAGTCGAAACACCACTAAGGCCCAAAGAAGGATGACCAAGTGTCAGATTTAGGAAGAGAATTCGGTAGTCTTCCTAGAAAAATGATTTAATGAATAGTAATGACCAACCAAAAGGATTATGTGAGGATAAATGTGTTCATACCAATAAGTGTATCAAGGAGTAAATCGAGCAATGTATATTTGATAAAACCAAAAATCTGGAAAAAATTTGCTAGAGTATCCTTTGCAAAATGAGCATATGAACAGTGTCAAAATCTCATAAAACTGCAAATACTGACATGTTTACCTGCATAGTGAATCATTGACTCCATTGCATATAATCAGTTACCCAAATGGAGCCAACTAGGCTAATCGAGCACCTATGAACAACTATCAATATCTCCTATGGCGAGGCTGGGTAAGTCTTCCACCTGCATCATTGAAGAGACCCCAAAATATTGGTGTCTCCTAGTTAAGAAAACCTCATCCCAACCCTCTTTATCAAACATAAAAGTCTTTATGCAACAACGTAACCGTTATATCAATGACCACATGGACGTACATGAGCGGTATCCGTAGAAGCATACATAGTGTGTATGTGCGCAATGTGTGCAGTAAAATGGCATTAAAAAGTTCAATTCACTGCCCAAAAACTAGCCAAAAACACCTACAAGGGTTTGTCAACTTTGTTCTTTAGGCTCAAGAAACCAGCATAGACTTGTAGTGGTTGCTCCCACCAAAACTAAAGCCTTTCAAGAAACTTGTAGATTAACTAGTGTGGTTGAAAAACGCAACCCCAAAAGGTGAACATTGATTGTAGAAGAAGTACAAAGGACACTCTTCTTGATGTTCTCGGAACTCTATGAAGAGAACTCTGCATGCAAGTACTCCAAAATGGCTCCAAAAATCACCCCAAAAATGCTTCAAAAATAGGCTTTGAAAGCAAATAATGAAGCTTTGTGGGTCCAAAACTTGTTGAAGATAATGTTAACCTTAGTCTTTCCTCTTCTTCAAGCACCACAAGAGTGTATCTTAGTGGCAAGAGATTGCCACGGTTAAGAGAGCTCCATGGGGAGCAATACAGATACGGGTGATCTCTCGGGGAGTAGCGAGAACCTAGGTCTTCCTTGATCATTGAGGTCCTCCCTCACGTGCAGCCTACGGCACAAATGGTGACTTCGGTGGCTTGGGTGACAAGGTATGCCAAGGTCTATGCCTTGATCACCACCTTACTTATAAGCCTTTGGGAAGGTGCTCACTTCACATAAAAGGAACAAATTTTTTGCAACGAAATGCTTTGATACCAATGAAGTATCTCAATGGCAAAGCACCACAGTGCGTTCTCCTTCTTGGGAGCTCCACGATGATATCCTCATAGTAGAAAACCAAGCTCCTAACACCACACATGATAGTCCGCATAGAGGCTATGGAATGCACAAAAAAACACAGTACATAGGGAGCACGAATAGAGACTTCTTAGGTGTTACAAATGCAGTCAAACTTACAGTGTCTAGCTGACCAGGATCCTATATGTTTTGTTAAAGAACATATACAAAAGTTTCTGGTGGCCATTTGTCCTTTCACATGGACACTAATGGTAACGCTCTGTGATGGTTTGTTTAGGTTTCTTCTTCATCTCGTTGAACTCCTTCCAAAGATGATTCTTTCCTGCTTTGGTACTAAGAGAAAACAACTTCTCTAGGGCATCCCAAGTCTCTTGAGATGTCTTGCATCCTCTAATATGTGATAATAGAAATTCAGAGATAGAATTTGGTATGTATGACCTTGCTTGAGCATCCCTTGCACACCAAAGTGTGAGCTTGTCTATCTCCTCTTGTGTAGGTCCTCCTATGGATCTTGGAATATGCATAGCTTCATCACTTGATCCAATTCCGTAAAGATTTATACCTTGTAAATAGGCCTCCATTCTGATTTTCCAAGCTACATACTTGTGTCAATCAAGCTTCTCAATCATTGAGAAAAAGCTATCACCCATCTTGATCTAGCTCTGATACCACTGAAAGAACTTGGAGGAGCTTGTAGGAGGTAGAAACTTGAGTTGTGAAGTGATGAACTTAGGTCCAGCCAACCAGCACAAGACCATCCCTTGAGCTTATGGAGACTCATGTGATAAGTGTAATAAAATCCACTATGTGCTTTGGAGCACCAAGGAGAAGGAGTCGATACAAAACATATAGATTTGCACATTGACTATCTCAAAAACTTACTATCGTTGGATGAAATAATCAACTTCAAATGCTCATAGCAGCCACCATGATTACAATTGCAAAAAATCATTTTGGATAAATGATGCACATAGGGTTGAATGTATAAAATGCACAAGAGTACAAGAAATAAGAAAAATATTCTTTTGCAATGAACTTGACACTCAATAGTGGTACCTCCTATTTTTCAAGGCTACGCACAGATAGACCCCAAGACAGAAAAACTAAGATATCTCCCAATCTATAAAACCAAATGTGTTGAAAATTTTTACACATAAACTAGACACTAATATCTTTCAAATAAACACTCATTCATCCAATTTATGCTTTGTAAAGAGCACAACAGCCTCCACAAGTTTATTATTGTTGAAGACGATGATGCAGAGAAATGAAGGAGCAAGACAATGATGGCCACAAGTGTATATTGCTTCCATATGATGTGCAAGCTATTTGAATTCTTTATAAAGACTCTTTAAGTGCTTCATGACTTCTACAAGTGGATTTTTATTTCAAATGAAGGCGGGATTATTTGTTGAAAAGAATCAACTCAATTTCCTACAAACTAGGAAAAGTGAAGACCTAATTTGATCTACTTTTAGGTGATTGATTGATTCATTGATTGCCAAGCTTAACCACCTCAAATTCATGGAATTTGAGCTCTCTTTTTATACTTTTACATGTGTAAAGCTTAGCCTTTTACAATGGTAAATGATCCGTAAAAAAGCTTTTTAAAAGATATAATAAATGAGCATAAGTAAAAGAACTCTCCAATGGATATTTTTTTGACATAATCCAAACAATAGATTTTTTATGTAGATCAAATCCACATCAAGCATAGTGTAAACTTGATGTTCCAATAGGGTTGTGCTAGGAAGAGGCAGCTTATCTATTACAAGTTAATCTGTCATGTTTCTCGGTGCCAAGACGTTGACCATGGCCATAGTTTTGCAAAGAATAGAATAGTGGAAACCAAAATAAATAGTGGCTCAATTTTCCCCTGCTACCAAGCCCTCCTCATAACTACCTACCAACCAAAGAGTACATGGTAAGAAGAATCAAATTTTCGCTATTTAGATATGCATGAGTGCTAGATTTAGCAATAAAATTATGCCAAGCTGACTTACAATAATGGCTTATTATTCTAGATTAATGCTTTTGTCAAGCCCCTACATATCTTAATGCTAGATCAGTAGCTTATGAGATTCACTTTTTTGCTAATCATTGACAAGCATCTCATGATGGAGTTGTCCCAATAGTGGAAAGAGATTTTGATATGAGAAGCTAATTTGCTAAATCAAATAGAGCAAAAAGTCTACCAAACCTACTCATGTCGCTAGCATAAGCTTGTTAGGGACAAAAAAATTCAAGAGGAGGGACTTGGAAGGGAGAAACTAGCAAATGCAAAAGAAGAAGAAAATAAAAAAAGAAAATATTCCAATAAAGAAGATTACTCTATGCCCAAATCCTCATAGGGGCATGCATCAGGCTGAAGAAGACACGGGCCGAAGAAAAGCAATGGGTCTTGGGGAAGAAGCACAAGCAAACAACAAGGTACAACTACTAGTTGTGTGTAGACAAAGGAATATATAGGTCAAAGACATGAAGAAGTGCAAGAAGATAGAACATGATTGCTAGAGTGCTGCAAACACTTAAAGCACTTCAAGAACATCCACTAGGAGGGAGCATGGAAAACATATAATACATAAACACAGTGAGTGTTTACCGATGGATAATTGCATGGAAACCCGCATTAATGTAGCACCCTAGTGTATGAATATAAGGAATATCAAGGGCAACATGGAAGCATTGGATTGAAACTAGGACAAGGTAATAAATTGTCTCTAAGTCTTGAAGGCTTCCTCGGCCATTGATAGCATGCCGTTAAAAGAAACATATGTAGGGAAATTATAGCATCAGGTGGGAGATAAACAAGTGGGAACATGTTAGGACAATTGGTCCATCTCTAGCCACTTATTGCATGTTAGGTAAACCCACAAAAGCCTATCAAGGGATGACGGAGACTAAGATGGGGAGAGACAAAGAAACAAGGAAGAAGGAAAGAGAACAAAGTGAAGACAAGGGGGACCCAAAAATTTTGTTTTTTTGGCCATTTTTCTTTTTGAAAGCTCCATTGTAAAATCTTCAAGAAGCCATGTAAATTCTCTAGAGAATGTAACATTAGCCTTGAACAAAAGTCCTCTAGATGCATGATCCCTAAAGAATGTAACATTAGCCTTGTACAATAGTAGCAATTTAGTGATTTATGAGAAAAGTTCCGATCTCATATGTGAAGAGACCATTTTTAGGGAACATGTATATAAGTCACTTGGTGACTCTTTGTAAGGACGTCTTGCCATTTTGAAGAACTAACAAGCAGAATTTCAAATTGGCTTTTTCTTGACTATGTATCTTCTTCTCCATGAACTTGTATGTGTGTGTGATGCATGGTGTGTGCCTAGAGGTGTTGTCTGCCCCTTCCCCTACTATTTCTTGATTGTAGTGTGTGTGTGTGTGAAGCTTGGGAATCTATGGAGAAAGAGTTGGTTTTTCTCACCTCTCTATATTTTGTTCATAACTTGAAGCATGCTTGTCAGATTAAGCTGAGAAGATGACGATAAGAGAGGTGATTTGAGAAGTATTTATCCCTGATTTGTGTGCATTGTTTGTTCATTCACTTAATTAGCCATCATGAGAGTGTAAATAGTACACGTGTGAAAACAAAATGAAAAGAAAACTGTACCAACAAAAGAAAGAGTGTGAGAGACTCAGAGTGATTAGACCAAGAAATGGGTAAACTCACATGGATTAGAAATGAGCTTCCCAAGAGCATGAAGTAGGCTCTTCAAGCTTCTAACAAAGTACAAATGGGGGGAGAGGCCCTCCTTATATAGATTTGGGAGGGGCTCTCCAAAGTACATGTCATGTGGGATAATTCCCCTCAAAGGAGAATGAATACAATGGTAGAAGCAAATGGCAAGATACCCAAATACAAAAGGAATACAATATAAAATGGAAATAAATTGGAAATGGAGTGCCTCCTAGATACAAAATGGAGATGCACTCATGCAGATACAAATGTAGATGATGTAGGAGTAATCATGTCGTCAACACCCCCTCTGCAGCTCCATTTTGGAGTAGTTGAATGCTGCAGAGGTCCACAAAGTCTTGGAGTGGAACTGGAGGTAGAGCCTTTGTGAACATGTCCACCAGATTCTCTTGAGAGGTACACTACTCCAGAGTGATCTCTTGAGACACAAGCTTCTCACAAATGAAATGGTACAAGATCTCGATGTGTTTCGTCTGAGCATGGAACACTAGATTCTTGGTGATGGCCAAGGCTGACTTGATGTCCGTGCGGATGCATGTAAGAGTAACTTGCAAAACACCAATGTCAGATAATAAACATCAAAGCTAGATGGCCTCACATGCTGCAAAGTTGGATGCTCAATACTTAGCCTCGGTGGATGATAACGCAATTGTAGGCTACTTCTTACTTGCCCAAAAGATAGGTCCTAAGCCAAGTAAGAACATGTACCCAGAAGTGGACTGTCGAGAATCAAGATCACAAACCAATTTGATCTGAATATCGAGTGAGTTTGATGCCCCCTCTGTACAAAGACCATGATGTTCGATGAGGGCAAGGTATCAAAGTAGACTATGAGCAACATTCCAATGAGTCTGACAAGGTTGATGTGCAAACTGACTGAGTATACCAACTACATAGGCAATATCTGGTTTAGTGCTGGCAAGGTAGAGTATGAGCCAACAAGTTGTCGATAAGTATGCACATCCACAAGTGATGATGAATCCTTTGGTGTGAGCTTGATGTTTGGATCAAGTGGTGTAGATATTGAGCGACACTATTCCATGTTATATCTGGAAAGAAGATCACAAAACTACTTCTTTTGTGTAGGAATATGCCTTCTTTTGCTTGCCACACTTCCATACCCAAGAGGTAGTGAAGTAGTCCAAGATCGGCCATAGAGTGCTCAAGGTGAAGCTGTGTGATGATGAATTGGATGCATTCTTCATCCGAGCCTATCAAGATCAAGTCATCTACATAGAGGATGATGATGGCCACTAAGGACTCGTTCTAATAGATGTATAAGTTTGCATCCGCACTGCTTCTTTGAAAGCCTTTATCTTCGAAGAATGTGTGAATCTTTTCATATCAGGCCTTGGGAGTTTACTTAAGTCCATAAAATAGACTTAATCTTCCTTTCATTTGATCTTGAAACCTTTAGGCTGGTCAACACATACTTTTTCTTGAAGATCTCAATTGAGGAAAGCACTTTTGACATCCAGTTGGTAGATGGGTCACTTGAAATGGGCACTCAATGCTAGAATGATCCTTATGGTGTTGAACCTTGTAGAAGGGGCAAAGGTTTCTCCATAGGCAATGCCATGTTGTTGTGTATATCCTTTGGCTACAAGTCTTTCTTTGTACTTGTCTAGGTTTCATCTGATTTGTACTTAACTTTATAGAGCCACTTAACTCCTATGACTTGATGATTTGTGGGCTTAGGAACAAGGGTCGAAGTCTTGTTCTTCTTGATTGCATCCATTTCCACTTGCATAGCTTCTTCCCACTCAGGTTTGCCTTGAGCTTCTTTGTAGTTGGAAGGCTCTGGAATTTGTTGGATTTGATGCATCAATGCATAATTTACATAATGACTTTGTTCTCGTTGCTTCTTTTCAAATAGCCTTTGTGATCTCATAGGTTGATGTGAAGTACTTGCATACTGATATGTGCTTTGAAAAGATTGTGTCTCCCTCTGAAGTGTAGATGGGCATATTGAGACTTGTATTTGGATCTTTGGTTGAGTATCTTGAAGCTTCATTAAATATTACATCTTTTGAAATTGTGATGGAGTGGTTCTCAAGATCGTACAATCGATATGCTTTTGATTTTTCATTGTAACCGATGAATATATGCTTCTTAGACTTGGATTGTCACTTGTTGCAATATTCTTTTGGTACATGGACAAATGCTTCACTTTCAAATACTCAAAAGTAAGTGACATTATGCTTTCTTCCATAGTAAGCTTCAAATGGTGTCTTGTTGTGCAACGCACTAGTGAAGCCTCGATTATGTGCACGATAGTGTGCATTGCTTCTACCCAAAAATTATAGGTTAATTCTTTGTTGTGAAGCATGGTTTGCACCATTTCCATCATGCTTTTGATTTTTCTCTCAGCTACTCCATTTTGGGATGGAGTGTGCGGTTGAGTGACTTTTCACTTTATCCCTTTTTGCTTTAAGAAATTGTCAAATTCGTGATTGATAAATTCACCACCGTCATCGGATCGAATAGTCTTGATTGTCTATGATGTTTCATTCTCAACTTGGTTGATCCATTCTTGAAACTTAGAGAAAGTGTCTATCTTTGACTTCAAAAAATACACGCAAATGTATTGGGAGTGGTCATCTACCAAAAGAAAGAAGTAGAGTGAACCACTAAGAGAAGGGGTATTCATATGTCCACAAAGGTCCATGTGGATTAGGACTAAAGGGTTCCTAGCTCTTGTGGAAGCCTCCTTGGGAATGGGAGCCCTGTGTTGCTTGCCTTGGGTGCAAGCTTGGCAGACATCATTGACTTGCTTGATCTTGGGCAATCCTTTAACTATCTAAGAGGAGGAAATCCTTGGTAAGTATGTCATGTGACCATACCTTTGATGCCATAAAGTGGAAAGCAACTCCTTAGATAGAAAGCAAGAGAGTTTATAGAGCCATTTTTCTTCTACACCTTGTGCGATGATGTCTTTGGTTTTAGGTTCAATCACCTTAATTGAAGTGTTATCAAATAACACTTGTTTATCATGATCAGTGATGGCCTTGACTGATAATAAATTCATGCATAAGTTAGGGACAAATAAGACATTGGATAAGGATTTGCACTCCCCCTGGTCATTCATGATTTGTACTTTGCCTTTCCCTTTGATAGGTAGGCTCTTGTTGTTGCCTAGGAAAATTTTGCCAGTATGGTCCTCAATCTCTTGAAAAGAATTCGGATCCTTACACATGTGCGATGTCGTTCCACTTTCAAAGATCTATTCCTGAGAAGAACTTAAGTTACCAAGGCACTGGCCTCTATGGAAATGAATAGGTCCCCATTAGAATAGTGACACCTATGTTGTGATGTTTTTTATGGGTTCTTGGAACTAGAAGGCTTTGATGTATGCTTCTTCTTGTAGCAAAAGTTTTCCAAGTGCCCTATTTTTCCATAGAAATTACAAGTAAATTTCTTCGACGAGGTGTTGGAACCTTGCTTGGGTGCATTGCTAGTATTATGACTAGCATGTTTGCGCTTGTGAAAGGATCCCTTAGCCTTCATTGTTGTCTCTTGTGAGGAAGTTGACTTTGCTCGTGAATTATGGAGGAGCAAAAGTCGACAGACCTCTTCCCAAGTTAGAACTTGACCTCTATTATACAGAGTGGTTACAAATGTTTCATATGACCTAGGAAGCTTGTTGAGCAATCATAGGGCCATGTACTCACTGGAAATTAGTCGTCCACAAAGTGCTAACTTGTGTTGATAATCTTCAAATCGGGCTATCACTTTTTTGATAGTGTCTTGTGGATGCATAGTGAAATTGTGAAACTCGGCCTCTAGAGTATAAATCTTAGAAGGTGTTTTATCTTCATAGAGATTTGCGAGAGTATCTCATGCTTCTTTTGAAGTCTTACATGTAGTGATGTGACCCTTTGTCAATTCATCACATGCAAGGAGAAGTTGGCCTAATGCTCGCTTGTCTTTTACATTCCATATATTCCAAGTTCTTAGATCAGTTTCCTTATTGGGTTCTCATTCTGTTCCTTTGACTACCTCGTACAACAAGTTTGTATAGAGATAGGCCCTAATTGTATCCTTCCATAGGTTGTAATCTATGCCATTTAGCCTCTCATCTTTCAGCATGAATATTGGCATAAACGAGGGTAAATATAATTGACTTGAGGACATTGCATTTGAAATCATTGACATTATCATCGTTTGACTGAAGTCACCACATGTGCAAAGATAAAAAGAAATTGGTTCACAAAATTGAGTTTGGGTAGGGGTGGAGGGGCTTAGAGTAGCCCTACACTTGCACCAAAAATGAAGTAGACACCTTGGAGGGGGAGATTAGAATAGACCCCCAACTCACACACACACACACACACTCCCTCTCACAAAATGAAATGAGTGTAAGAGATTCAAAGTGAGTAGACCAAGAAATGGGCACACTCACATGGATTAGAATTGAGCTTGCCAAGAGCATGAAGTAGGCTCTACAAGCTTCTAACCAAGTACAAAGTGAGGGATACACCCTCCTTATATAAAGTTGGAGGAGGCTCTCCAAAGTAAATCATATTAGGGATAAATCCCCTTGAAGGAGAATGAATACAATGGTAGAAGCAAATGACAAGGTATCTATATACAATGAGATACAACTAAAATAATATGAAACGAAGTGTCTCCTATGAGGAATGATGGAAATTTGCAGAGATGAGAGGGTCTTTGCAGAAACTTGCTCTAGACTAGCCCATTTCTCACTTGGACATTCCAATAGACTTCTTAAGATTCCATTTTATACAATAATATGATCATAGTACCATGGAACATTGATCTCAAAAGTTTGGATCAAGATAGAAGACTTTCAAAGTTTGCACATGTAGAGAAAACTTTCTATTTATGAAAGAAGGCTCTTAGAGAAATGCTTAGAGCTCACAACCTCCTAGGGATTAAGGAAAACCCTTTTGCGAAGCCTAAAATTGGAAAATAAGTGAGCTAACATGAGTTATTTCATGAATTTAGAGTGATTATACTGCGAGCTAGATATTTAAGAAGTCAGGGGTGTGATCTTGACTTTTTAGGAAGCGAATGATATAGATATCAATTCATGGAGATATGGTCATGTCTTTGCATATACTACTAGATACACTCATATTATTCTTACGTTCATGATAGAATCAATAAAAATTTCAATGAGACCAACATGGAGAAGTCATATACCCCTATGTATATGTGGATGACATTATATTAACAAATAATGCTGCTAAAGGTATTAGAAGAATTTAACATCAAATGAAGGAAGAGTTCAAAATCAATGATCTAGGGAAGCTTACTTACTTCCTTAGATTGGAAGTAGTGTATATAGGTAATGGTATGTATTTTAATTGGAAGAAGTACATTAAAGATATGTTAGCAAAGTTTGAAATGGAGAATGTTAAGATTGTAGGTGTTGATATATTTAGGAAGTGATGTGTGTAAACACATTAGGACTATCCAGGCACTTTTTTCCCTCTTTAAGAGGTCCCCCCCCCAGCTTGTATATATGCCTATAGCCCTAACACGTTACTTATCTTTGCACATTCTAGTGATAATACATTTAGTATTGTGTAATGTGCTCCAAGTTTCTTCTTCTTCTTCTTCTTCCTTGTGCTTTTCACGTGCTTCCGTAGACCTCGAATTCCAACAATTGGTATTAGAGTAGGTCACTGCTTCATCTAGGGCATCGTCGACATCCCTCTGGTGAGAGTCTCAAAATCGCATGAAATTTGGTGAGCATACTCAAGGTGATTAGGAGATCAAAATGGCTTTGCTCTCTAGTGCCAAAATCACGATCTAAGGTCGTTTTGGCCTCCGAACGCACTATCATAGGTAGGCAATTTCATATTTTTGTGCCAAAGATATATACAAGTTTCAGTTCGCCAGTATAAGCATCTCAAAGTCTACTATAGGTTAGTAGAACTTCAGAAGGTAGTTTTGTTCAACTTTTTGAGATATAGTCATTTTTCTACATCAGGGTATTTTAGTCAATGGCCATGGCTGAAAGCAGTGATGTATTCTGTATGTTGGCTGTTGAGGATAAGTTGGATGGAACCAATTATCCATTATGGGTTTATATGATGCTTCATGTATTGGTTGCAAAAGGATTGTGGAATATTGTGCACAGTGTTGAAAAACATCCTGTTACACCTGCAAACATAGTTGCTGAAGGTGATGCAGACAACATTGAAGATGGTGATATTCTTCATGTTCCTATTCGTGTTGTAGTCCCTACTACACCTATTGTAGAGCAAATTTGTTGGGATGGCAAAGATGCTCAAGCACATGCATTGATAGCCTTGTCTATCAAACGTGCCATTATTCCTCACATTTGCTCTTGGAGAACAGATAAGGGTGCTTGGGATACACTTACCACTTTATACCAGGCAAGGAATGAGGCTCGTGTTGCTTACCTCCAAAAACTGATGGAGAGTGAGCACATGAATGAAGGAGATTCCATGGACATGTTTCAGACAAAGATCAAAGATTTGAAGGAACAATTGATTTCTACTGATGAATTCTTACCTAACAGTTCACTTGTGCATACTGTTCTGAATGGTCTTCCCGATTCATATGGAAGTTTTCCTTCTACTCTTCATTTGATGATGAAAGGCAATCCAAATGGCTTAACATTTGAGGAGTTTGTCTCTGTTCTATTATAGGAACATTAGCTAAGGCACAACAAGTCCATTATGCATGTTGCAGATCAAGCTTTCTTGGCTAGTCAGAAAGGCAAAGGTAAATGGAGCTCTTCTACTAGTAAGCAGAAATTTGCTAATTCTGCACAATCAAATAAAGATGACAAAGATGAGAAGAAAACAAAAAAGGATTTTTTTTTTTTTGCAAATATTGTAAAGGAAATTGATCATGTCACTCAAACAAGGTGTAGCCATGCACCTCAAATTGCTCTAGACTCATATCGATAAGAGTCGAGCTCACATCTGACTGATGCAAGAACTGATGAAGTTCTTACAAAGCTCCCACTTGCTCTATACTTGTGTCAATCATCAAATGATTCACAAGTCCAAGTGCAAATGCTCCAATAGCAACTGCAACATCTAGTCTCAAGCATAACAACTATTACATTAGAGTCACAAATGTTGAAAAAACTTGCACGATCTTGGCTAACCTAACCATGACAACCATCCCTATATCCAAGGAATCCCAAGCACCATCATCAAGACCAACATGTCCTAACATATCTATGTCAACATCTCGCTTGAGAAATACCAAGAATGATAGCATGATCACTGACTCATCAATATCTAAATCAATCATCCTCTCAACCAAGGATGTGTCTAGCTATGCATCTTGAGAGCTAATATGCTCTAGCATACACTCTGTATCATAAGATCTATCGTGCTCTACCACACCAAGTGTATCATCATGCTCCACATGAGCTAACTGTTGGTGCAGATCAATCACCAATTGAATGTTTGAAGACTAAAGAATGAAGGATGAGATTAGTTCATGAAGCTTGGAAGAAGGATAAATCCAGAGGATATGAGAAATGTACACATATGTACATTAGGATAGTCATAGTTCACTTAGGTCTTTGATTAGTCATAGACTTGTACAAATTTCTCTATAAATACCTTGAAAATGTCGAGGCGTGATATGAGAGCATATGGAAGAATAGATAGAAGTCAAGAAAAGTGAAGTTAGATGTCATGAGACATGAGAAAAGTTAGTTGAGTTTCCTCTCATCACTCAACTGTAACTTTCTGAGTAATTGAAGAAATATTGCGCCCGATCTTTTCGTGTCTGCTTCGTCTGTGTTTGATCATTTGTGAAATCCTTTTGAGGATATCTAATTTGATAGTTAATGAGTCTTTGACCTGAGTTTCAGAGTCTAATTGTAATCAGGCTAGGAGAATTGTCTGTAGGAACATTCATATGTGTTGAGTGTTCACAGTCTCCTGAAACAGGCGCAGATTTCGAGTTTAATCAAATGAGTAGTGCTCAGTGCACAGTGTAAAGTTTTACACATATGATAGCTCAAAATCTAAGTTGAGAGATAAGCTATCTACAGACAAAAGGATTTGATCAAACGGGTTTGACATTTGGAGAACCAAAGTTAAGAAGTTAGGGGTGTCAAGTCGACTTCTGAGAAGTACAGATTTAGACATAGCTGACTTGGTAAGTAGATTTCTCAAGATCTACTAAACCTTTTGAAGAAATTTAACTTGGAGGAGGTGCGCAATGTTTAGGCGACACTCCATATAAATTTTCATAGAAAACTTTACAGGTTTGATAAGTCAATGAGAAGAAATTGTGCAGCAGACTTTCTGTGTTTCATCTTCTTCACAGAATTTTTCAACTTTTGATAATTTGGAGATTGGACCTCTAATTTGGTAAAGGTTTTGACTTACTCTTGGTATAGAGGTGCTCTAATCACAAGAGTAGGTTGTTCTTTTGGAGATTAACACTCTCCATCAGTGGTATCAGAGCAGGAGACATCAAAATCAAGAAAAGGAGGATCCCGACTGCTGCAGATTCAAGAATTTCAACAATTGAAGAGCTAGAAGGTGAAAGTTTGAAGGCAAAGCTTGAGGAGGAGACCATACAACATCAAGAAGGACAAAAGGAGTCTAATTCGAAGTAAAGGTACACATATTGCTCATAAAGGTTGAAGTTTTCAATACACAGGAGGACACAAGATGGGAGATTCTCTACAGATAGAGAAATTGGAGAGGGAAAACTATCCTGCATGGTCAATGAGGATGGAAGCTCATCTTATGAGCAAAGATTTAATAGCCTACATCACAGGTGAAGAGGAGAAGCCAAGTTTCAGAGATCCTAGTGTTCCAACTAGGGAAGAGTTAGTAGATTTGAAAAATTGGATGAAGAAAGATGCTCAAGCTAGGAGCATTATATATATGGCAGTCAATGATTACTTGTTACCTCATATTCGAGGTCTTGAAAGTGCAACTGATATTTGGAATGCCTTGGAGGAGCATTTCCAGAATACTACAAAGTCAAGGAAGGCATCCTTATGGGCAGAGTTTACAACCTTCAAGAAGAAGGCTTCTCAATCTATTTCAGATTATGTAACAAGGATGAAAGACATTGCAGATGCATTAGGAGCTGTTGATGAAGACATTGAGGAGGATAAATTGGTAAGGCAAATTCTTACAGGCTTAAGAGGTGATGACAAATGGAAGCCATTTATTTTGTCTACAGAGTTATCACTTGATCATTTCACTCCTGATTTAAATCAGTTGCTAGGTCATATGCTAACATTTGAGCAGGATGTTAAAGGAGATAGTGACAAGAGTGCAGGTCATGCAATGTACTCAAAGGACAAGAAGAAGAATAGCAAAGGAAAGCAACAAGCAAATGAAGATGAAGGCACAACTAGTCAAGCCAACTTCCTAAGAGGAAGAGGAGGTGGCAAAGGTAGAGGAAGAGGCAGGAACAACAAAGATGGAGGCAAAGCTTGCTGGATTTGTGGTAAGACAAATCACCTAGCTAATGATTGTTGGCACAATACTCAGAGTAATAATGGATATAATCAGAACTATAACTCTAGAGGAAGAGGTGGCAGAAACCAAAGAAGTAATTTCAGAGGCAGAGGTAGTAGGGGTTACTTTGGAAGAAATGCAGGAAGAGGTTTCCAAAGTCAACAATACAACAACACCTACTACAATTATGCTTCAGATCAAAAGGAGGATTCAACATTAATAATGAATGCTACTTGTGAAAGTCAGAGTGAAGATCAGAGAGTCTTCTACATTGACTCAGGGTGTAGCAACCACTTGAGTGGTAATATATCTTTGATGACTGATTTGGAGAATAAGGTTTTTAATCATGTTGTTCAAACAGGTGACAACACAAAGCACAATGTGAAGTCAATTGGATCAGTGAAGGCTAAGGATGGTAGTACCTTATTGAGTAAGGTTTTGTATGTTCCTACAATTCCTAAAAATTTGATAAGTGTAGGACAAATTGTGGAAAAAGGTTATGAAGTAAGGTTCACTAATGATGGAGTATATGTGGAAGACCCTAGTCAAGGGTATAAACAGATTGTTTCAGGGAAGAAAGAAGGAAGACTATTTACATTGAAGATTCAAGGCAATATTGGTCATGCTATGTTCACATATGGAGGACATAAGATCTCTGAGTTAGATCTTTGGCATAAGAGGCTTGGACATTTCAATGAAAGAGGTATTAAAGACATGATTAACAATGGTTCAGTGCTTGGTTTGCCTAATGTTGCAGGTCAACATATGACATACAGATGTGAGGCATGTCAATTAGGTAAGGCTCATAAGTCTTCCTACTCCAAGCATGGTTTTATGTACTCAGAGAAGCTTGAGTTGGTACACACAAATGTGTGGGGACCATCAAAGGATTACAGTATAAATGGGTCAAGATATTATGTGATTTATGTTGATGATGCTACTAGATGGATCACTATTTATGTGATCAAAGATAAGTCAGAAATGTTTAATACATTTAAACACTATCATGCATATGCAGAAAGAATTACAGGACATAAGTTGAAGAGACTAAGGTCAGATGGAGGGGGAGAGTATTTCTCTAATGAGTTCAGTGATTACTTGTGGAATGCAGGTATAAAAAGGGAAGTTACTTGCAGGTACTCTCCTCAACAAAATGGTGTAGCAGAAAGGAGAAATAGAACACTTGTTGAGTTTGCAAGATCCATGATGAAGGAGAAAAATTGCCCTAATTATTTGTGGGCTGAGGCTGTAAATACAGCTACTTATTTGGTTAATAGATTACCATGTAAAGCCTTGCAGGGTATGACACCATATGAGGCTTGGTGGGGTAAAAAACCTACCTTGGATCATTGCAGAGTTTTTGGATGTGTGGCATATGCATATGTGCCATCATAATTAAGGCACAAGTTAGAGCCTAAAACTGAAAAATATGTTTTCATTGGTTATGATGACAAGCAAATGGGGTATAGATTGTGGAGACCATCTACAAAGCAATTCATGGTTTCTAAAGATGTGACATTTGATGAACAGAGCACTTGGTATGCAGGTACAATTAATATCAATACAGGTAATGAAGAAGAAGTGAGCCAAAGGAAAGGTAAATCAAAAGTTCAAATATTTGATGAACAAGAGAATAATGAAGTGCAGATTGAAGTGGAAGAAATACCAAGATTTGATCCTGAATATGAAGAACCAGAAACCTCAAGAAGTGGAGAGCTTAGGAGGTCTACAAGGAACAGATGGCAACCTACAAGGTATAGCTATGATACTTCATTTTTGGCCACAAAAGATTATGCTTATATGATGAATACAGATGAAGACCCTTCTACATATGAAGAGGCAAGAGGTAAGGAAAAATGGGAGAAAGCTATGCAGGAAGAATATGATGCATTGATGGAGAATCAAACATGGGATTTGGTTCCAAAACCAAATAGTCAGAAAATCATTGGATGCAAATGGGTTTACAAAACCAAGAGGTTTGCAGATGGAAGTGTGTCTAGATACAAAGCTAGACTTGTTGTCAAAGGGTTTGCTCAGACCTATGGTGTTGACTATGATGAGACTTATAGTCCTGTGGCAAAGATGACAACCATCAGGACACTTATAGCTATTGCTGCATGTAAAGGTTGGAAGTTATGTCAACTTGATGTGAAAAATGATTTTCTGAATGGTTATATTTCAGATGATGTGTTCATGGAGCAACCTCAAGGGTTCAAAGATAAAAGATATCCAGATCATGTGTGCAAGCTCAAGAGAGCTTTGTATGGCTTGAAGCAGGCCCCAAGGGCATGGAACTATAGACTTGTAAAGTTCTTGAAAGAACTTGGATTTCAGGTGTCTAAGGCAGATAGTAGCTTGCTTGTCAAAGCAAGTGATAATGGTTTCATATACATGTGCATATATGTTGATGATATAATCCTTACAGGTACAGATGAAGAAGGAATACAAAGACTCAAGAAGCAGATGGAAAAGGAATTCAAAATAAGTGACTTGGGAGACTTGTCATACTTCTTGGGCATGGAGATTACATATACTCAACATGGAGTATTTGTGACCCAAGAAAGGTATTTGAAGAACTTGTTAATCAAGTTTAAAATGGATGATTGCAGGGTAGCACCTACACCAATGGAGGTGAATCACAAATTGAGTAAGTTTGGTGGTGAAGAGTTCAAGGACATGAGACAATATCAGAGTCTGATTGGTAGTCTTATCTATGCTACTTTAACTAGACCTGATTTATCATATGCAGTAGGGGTTTTGTCTCAATTCATGCATTGTCCTAGGAAAGAACATTGGATTGCAGGTCAAAGAGTGTTGAGGTAGATTAAGGGTACACTCAATGAAGGTTTGTATTATGGGTTTACCTCAGATACAAATATCAAAATCTATAGTGATGCAGATTGGGCAGGTAATCCAGATGATAGAAGATCTACTTTTGGATACATGTGTTATGTGGGAGATAAACTTATCTCATGGTGTTCCAAGAAGCAACATACAGTTGCTTTGTCTTCTACAGAAGCAGAATACAAAGGCATGGTTGAAGCTGCAAAGGAAGTGATTTGGCTCAAGACCTTAATGAAGAGTCTTGACATTGTGCATGGGATACCAATTATATTTGGAGATAACATGAGTTCATTGTATTTAGCTGCTAATCCTGTTTTTCATGCCAGGACCAAACACATTGAGATACAGTATCACTTTCTAAGAGAGAAAGTGATGGACAAGGAGATTGAAGTCATACATACTTCAACTAAAGATCAAATAGCTGATATGCTTACAAAGAGCTTGGATGGACCAAAGCTACAGAAGTTTAAAGACATGGCAGGTATAAAAAAGAAAGGAGAAACCTCAATTGATGATTGAGGGGGAGCTGTTGGTGCAGATCAATCACCAATTGAATGTTTGAAGACTAAAGAATGAAGGATGAGATTAGTTCATGAAGCTTGGAAGAAGGATAAATCCAGAGGATATGAGAAATGTACACATATGTACATTAGGATAGTCATAGTTCACTTAGGTCTTTGATTAGTCATAGACTTGTACAAATTTCTCTATAAATACCTTGAAAATGTCGAGGCGTGATATGAGAGCATATGGAAGAATAGATAGAAGTCAAGAAAAGTGAAGTTAGATGTCATGAGACATGAGAAAAGTTAGTTGAGTTTCCTCTCATCACTCAACTGTAACTTTCTGAGTAATTGAAGAAATATTGCGCCCGATCTTTTCGTGTCTGCTTCGTCTGTGTTTGATCATTTGTGAAATCCTTTTGAGGATATCTAAGTTGATAGTTAATGAGTCTTTGACCTGAGTTTCAGAGTCTAATTGTAATCAGGCTAGGAGAATTGTCTGTAGGAACATTCATATGTGTTGAGTGTTCACAGTCTCCTGAAACAGGCGCAGATTTCGAGTTTAATCAAATGAGTAGTGCTCAGTGCACAGTGTAAAGTTTTACACATATGATAGCTCAAAATCTAAGTTGAGAGATAAGCTATCTACAGCCAAAAGGATTTGGTCAAACGGGTTCGACATTTGGAGAACCAAAGTTAAGAAGTTAAGGGTGTCAAGTCGACTTCTGAGAAGTACAGATTTAGACATAGCTGACTTGGTAAGTAGATTTCTCAAGATCTACTAAACCTTTTGAAGAACTTTAACTTGGAGGAGGTGCGCAATGTTTAGGCAACACTCCATATAAATTTTCATAGAAAACTTTACAGGTTTGATAAGTCAATGAGAAGAAATTGTGCAGCAGACTTTCTGTGTTTCATCTTCTTCACAGAATTTTTCAACTTTTGATAATTTGGAGATTGGACCTCTAATTTGGTAAAGGTTTTGACTTACTCTTGGTATAGAGGTGCTCTAATCACAAGAGTAGGTTGTTCTTTTGGAGATTAACACTCTCCATCACTAACTGCACAACATCAACACCAAGATCAAACTGATGATCAAACGCTAACTGAGTGTCATCACAATTCTCTACATGAACATCCACATCATGCTCTAAAGTATCTAGCTGATCATTCAAAGTGTGCTCCATAAGAGCATCCTTATGGTCAATAAAATCGTGCTTTATATAAGCATCATGAGCATCCAAAACATGCTTTACATGTGCATCCATTAGAGCATCTAAATCCTACCATACATGTGCATCATGAATGTCAATAGACCTATGTGTAGTTAGACAAAATGATACATGACGAGTCTCACACTGCACATAAGGCCAAACTCCCACTGAGATGAAATTTTCTCTCACATGAAGTACCTGTAGTGGATACATGTACCCAATCCTAGCATGTCTGACAAGCATAAGCTATCCCAACTACAATTGAAAATGATGCTCACCAAGGAATGCATGACATCTACTCTCTAGTAATTGATTAACTACAATCAAGCTCATAGGGAATGAAGGCACATATTGTACATGTTTGAGTATAAGTGATGCTCCACTAGGTAGCATAAGGCATACATCTCCTACACCCTCAATGTCATATGTCGTACCATCAGTCATGTGCACATATCCATGACTCTCACCTGAGAATCAACAAAACCACTCGCGATGTGGAGTAATATGAAAACCAACTAATGCATCAAGCAACCAAGTCATATGTGTGCTATCCAATAAACAAGAGGAATCCTGAGATGATCCATAAGTGAAAGTGATATCATCATCATTGGCATAATCAACTGCCATAGACTCTCCTAAAACCACTCCGTGACCTGCATCATGTGCATATCCCTAACATCATTGTCGCATGCACCTAAAGCAACATCGTCGAATATGGCCCTCACAACCGCAGTTCCAACATCGAGGCTATCGATATGATCTATGTCTCACATGAGTCAGTAGACTCGCACACATATCATGTATTCTCTACCATAATGCATTACTCATCTCCTCATACATAACAGACTCATATATAGAATCCACAAGCTATAATCGGATAGTGGAGCTAGCCAATGCATCCATATCCATCCATACATGGTCGGGCATGTCACTAGGCCTTTGTGCATCTCTATGCACATACATGTGTAACCTTGCACAAACCAATGTATAACACATATGATCTTTCCATCTCAAAAAGTCAGTGTGATCAAATCGAGAAGACATAATGCTAGCAATCCAAGAGACTAGAAATGTAAAAAGAGGCTAGAAACAATATTGTATCACCAATAGGATCACATATGCATAACTCACATCACATGTGAACTTTTTGTCACATAACCATGCATCTAGCATGCACATAAAACCATGAGCATAAACCTACTCACCAAGTCTCCAAACTGATCAAGTAGATGTGAAAGAATCCTAGGAAACATTTGACAGAGTACCCCTTGTAAATTGAGCAATCAAACAAGATAATTAGTAGCAAAAGAACAATGAGTAATATGTCAGCATGTATCACTCATCCAATCAAAGATAATGGCAAATACACATGCCAAAAAACTGATGGCAATGCATGCCAATACAATGGTGATACACCTCCCACTCAAGAATAAATCTTGCAAGATGATACAAAGCTATCACACAACCTATCACAAACAATTTATGACCAAGTCCAAGTGAATAGACATAAGCAATGATCCAAAGCTATCACTCAAGCATAAAGGATCTACTAGAGTACTCTTCTACCATAAAATCCAACAAAATTTTGGTAGCATCTTCTCTATAAAATGGAATCCAAACCAAAATAACCATGTGGGAATCACCATCCACATATGCCAAGAATCACACTGGCAAATAAGATATCAAATCAATGACCATATGCTAATAGAATGGCCAATAATAGCCAATCAAGATGACAAACGGATTGCAACTGAGGCTCCAATTTGGATCATGTACCTACAAAGAAAAACAAAGATACAAGTACCAATCAAGATCCAAAATCAACTCTCATAACATTATGTGCAACCGACAAGTAAATTCGAAACCTAGTGGCATAAGCAAGATATAGACCAGAATGCCACTATACATCCACTGATAATATCATGATCAAACTCATGATGACATAAACCTCAAACAAAGGCATACCACAATGTCATCTCACATGCCAAACATGTGACAAGATCATACTCTACTCTCATACAGAGGAGCTACCATAGTGATCATACATGGATAATGCCTTCAAGTCCTAAAAATAAGAGCTCGCACACCAAAAAATCTCTCTCAAAGAAGTTCCACAACAAAATGAACTTCCAAAAGTAAATAGGATTCTTGTGGTGAAAATATGTTTCTCTGCGTTTTGATGTTTTAGAGATGATAAATTATGAATTAGAATTAGAAAACTTCGAGAAGCCTTTCTTGGCTATGTAACGATATTTAGAACACCTCAATCGGAGGTGTGTACCTCAAGATATACACAAAACAAGCATCTATTGTCAATTTCACCTACACCTACACCACTCTTGCTCTATATTTTGTATTTGCAGAGATCCAACACTTAGAATCTTGTTGGACAATTCCTCTCCTATGCGCAATGGAAAGTGTAGAAGACCTTCTCATGATCAGACTTTTACCTATAGCTGAACCTTAGAATGAAAACTAGTATTAACTGAAGAAGACAATGAACTTGAAACTTTGGTTACTCAAATTAGACACCAATAGATTTCAAATGAGCTATCAAACACTCAATTTAGAGTAGTTTTGGCTTGGCAACTCTTTGCCTCAAAATAGGATGCCTATCCACTCAATTATGTTGAAAATTGGGCTTCACTAAAAACTTAATAACTCACAAAACATGAAAAATTTGACAAAATTCTTTTAGATAGAGGAAGTGCACAAGATAATCTTTCCAACGAATGTTTAAAGTCTAAAAATGGATACATATATTGAGAGACATGACTCTCACAATCATGCTATGTAGAAATGGTGAGCAATTGGACATAATCTATGAGACTGTAGAAAATGAAATGATTGAAACCAAATGAACTACCTACAAGGGGACTTCAGTGCATTCTTCCTCTGTACTTGAGTGTCCTTCCTTACCTCTTTTGTATTCAAGTGACCACGAGCTCTCATGATGACTTCGTGAGCTCTTCTCCATAACTCCTCTACAACTTTGATTAGCCACTCTTCACATTCATTTCAGTTTTTTGGATTGATTCTCTTTTGGCCTCCACTACTTGCTGAAGTAAATGCTTCCATTTTTCATTTTTGTATTTTCCTTCTATTTGAATAAAATCCCTTTTGCAAAATATATACAACCTTGCTGCTTTATTTTTTAACATTCCCCCTCAAGCTCACATGTGAACTTGACCCTTCAGCCATATCCTACAAATTGATTCCATCCTTGAACCTCTTTAGTTTAGAAGCATCTAAGGACTTTGTAAACATGTCTACAACCTGGTCATTAGTTCTAATGAACTTTATATCCACATCCTTGCTCAAAACTTTCTCTCGAACATAATGATAATGCACTTCTATGTGCTTACTTCGTGCATGAAACATTGGATTGTTTGTGAAGTGAATGCTTGACATGTTGTCACCATAAATTGGAATGGTCCCTACCTGCATATCAAGATCAACCAAGATCTTCTTAATCCACATAGATTTACAAGTTGCAAAGGCTAATCCTCTATATTCAGCTTTTGCTGATGATAGTGCAACAGTAGGTTGCTTCTTAGAGCTCCATGTGATAGGTTTGCTACCTATCATGAATAGATAACCTGAAGTGGATCTTCTATCTTCCTTTGAACTAGCCCAATCAACATCACTAAAGCCCTTCGTTTGCAACTCTTCATCATATCTATAAAACAACGCAGAAAGAACTCCAATGATATAAAACAAATATGGTCTTGTGATTATAGCATAGATCAGTGAACCTATAATACTCTTGTATGTAGTTACATCATGTAGATTCTCTCCATCATTTGAGCATAGCTTCATATTTGCGTCCATAGGTTGAGTGAGTGGTTTGCATTCACTCATTCCAAATCTGAAAAGAACATCCAACAAGTACTTTCTTTGCATCAAGTAGATACCATCTTTCCCATAGACTACCTCAATGCCTAAAAATATTTTAGCTCACCAAGATCTAAAATTTTAAACTCCTTATTGAGTTTTCTTTTTATCTCTTGTATTCCTGTAACATTACTTTTTGTTATGATGAGATCATCAACATATATGCAGATGTATACCTGCTTCCCATCTTCTTTCTTCATGTATAGAGAAGGATCTACACTATCCACACCTTGTGAGGTACTCAACCAATCTTTGGTTCCAAGCGCGTGGTGCTTTCTTCAACCTGTAAACAAAATCTGGATGCTTTTTATCTTCAAATCCAATTGTTTGACTCATGTATACCTCTTCTTGAAGTTCTCCATTGAGAAAAGCATTTTTTATGTCAAGTTACTACAATGGCCGTCTTCTTGCTGCACTCACTGCAATCAAGGTTCTAATTGTTTCCATCTTTGCAACGGGGTTAAAAGTCTCTTCATAGTTGATCCACTGAGTGTGCTTGAATCCTTTTGCTACTAGTCTATCTATATGCCTAGCTAGAGAACCATTAGCATTTCTCTTTACTTTAAACACCCATTTATTTGGAACCATCTTCATACCTTCAACCTTTGGAACTAACTCCCATGTGTAATTGTCCTTCAGAGTTTTTATCTCTTCTTGCATAGCTTGCTAGCATTCTTTTTGTGCACATGCTTCTTCATATGCATCTGGTTCTTTGTCTTTGAACACCTGTGTCATATGTGCAAAATTATTTGCAATAAAACTATCATCGCTCCGCCTTTCAATTGGATACCTTGCTCTTGAAGACCTCCTAACATTTCCTTTTGAATATTGCTTCTTCAACCAGTTCAACTTTACCTTGGTGTAATCACCTCTTCATACTCTTCTTCACTTGCATTTGAATGAATATTTTGGGTAGCATTTTCAGCTTCAAAGCTTTCATAACCTGATGTTGGTGATGAGGAATGATTCCTTAGTCTCCCCTTCCATGTTGAGCTTTCTCCGTGTGATGTAGAAGCTTCTGGACCTGACATTTGAGTGCCTTTTTGTTGAAATTCTTCTTGGACAGCACCTTCATCATCTTCATAATCTTCTTCAAGAATCTTCTCTATCCCTTTGTCTCCAAACCATGGTCTTAGCTCATCAAATACCACATTCATGAGACTCGTAACTCCTTTGTCACCAAATTGTAGCACCTATATCCTTTTTGCTCCAATGAATATACAATGAAAATACATTTTTCTGACTTTGGCTCCATCTTTGTCCTTAGTTCTTGAGGAATGTGAACATAACACACACATCCAAAAACTTTGTGATGTGTAATATCAGGTTTATTATCGGAATAAACCTCCTCAAGAGTTAAATTATGCACTCCAACTGTTGTGCACTTGTTCATCAAATAAACAACTGTACTAGCTGCTCAAGCCCAATAATTTAGTGGAACCTTCATCTCCTTGAGCATGCATCTTGCAACTTTTGTGATATGTCTATTTTTCCTTTCAGCGATTCCATTTTGTTGAGGCATGTATCTACATGTAAATTGTTGTTTGATGCCATTTTCATAAAGAAAATCTAAAAAATCTTTCGAGAAATATTCTCCTCCTCCATCAAACCTCAAGGACTTTATGTAACATCTTGTTTCCTTTTCTACCTGTGCTTTAAATCTCTTGAACATAGAGAACACATCTGATTTTTGTTTTATGCAGAACATCCATAATTTTCTTGAATGATCATCAATAAAGTGACAAAATATCTATTACTAGTAATCGATGGTTGTTGTGATGGTCCCCATACATCTGTGTGTATCAAGTCGAGGACATTCCTTGACACATAGTCGCTCTTCTTGAATGGTTGTCGGGTTTGCTTTCCTAGTTGGCATGCTTCACAAAACTCATGCAGTCCAACATCATTGAATCTTGGAAGATCTCTTACCACTTCATGGTTGCTCATATCCTTGAGTTTGGAAATGTTGATATGTCCAAACCTTTTGTGCCACAAATCGATTTCAGCAATCCTCTTGTTTCCAAACTGAATATACATCACCTTTCCAAGTGGTTGTTGAATGTCTAAAGTAAACATCCTACCTTCTTTCCTTCCTTGAGAAACGACCTTGAATCCTTCTTTTGGATTCTTTATAAAGCATCCTTTTTCATTGAAGATAACATGATATCCTTTCTCTACCATTTGTCCTACTGAAATCAAATTCTTTGCAATAGTAGGAACATGAAGAACATCAGTCAATACCTTATAATCTCCGAGCTTGATTTCTCCAACATGCTCAATTGTGTGTTGAGTTTCATCACCGGTCTCTACACATCCTTTTCCACTTGGAGCTTGTAAATTTGTGAATATATCTCATTGGCATGTCATTGTTGGAAAACAATGTCTCATTGGTCCATATTGCTCAGAGTATAACATGTTGAGTAGGTAGTCCTTTAGTAGTACTAAAGGACTACCTACTCAACATGTTATACTCTGAGCAATATGGACCAATGAGACATTGTTTTCCAACAATATGCTTTATTCTATCAAGAACACTACTATATAAGAACATGTTTGGCTCAAGACTACTAAAGGACTACCTACTCAACCTGTTATACTCTGAGCAATATGGACCAATGAGACATTGTTTTCCAACAATCCCCCCTTCAATGTCACAATGGTACAAAATGAACTAAACATGTAACTTCATTCATCTACAGATTGTCATAAGGTTCAAACTTGTGCTCCCCAAATTGACCTTCAAATCTTTTCTTCAAAAGTCAAATTCAGTGATCATGAAGTATACCATGTTTATTTTGTCTCTTAATCTTAGCACTAGAGGAAGAGAAAAATTCATTCAAAGAAGTTAAGAATGCTTGCTACTTCAAGATGAAGAGAACAAAAGGTATGGAAGAGAAGTTTGAAGATGCTGACATCATCATCGGATGGAAGAAAGATGCAAAAGAAGAAAGTCCAACATTTCCAAAAGAAAAGTAAGACTTCCTTTTCTCTCATATTTTCCATATACTTTTTCTACTTTATCCTCTACACCCAAAGACAAGTCCAGGAGAACATCTTGTGTGAAGATAGTTTAAAGAAGAAGCAATTTCTTGTTTTGCATTATACTTGGTCATGATTTAGTAGATTTGACAAAGAATTGCATTGAGAGAAAGAAAAGCAGCGGATTTTGAAAACGACTTGTATGTTTTGACTCATATGTATGAGTTATATATAAGTTGAAGTTTTTGAGCAGGCAACTTATATGTTTCCCTCAAAGAATTCATGGAGTGTCAACTCAGAGCTACTTGGTATATGACAAGTTGCAGAGAAGTATATTTATTCTTTGTCTAACTCTTAAGGTAAAAGAGTATTTGTAAAAGATGTTGGAGACTTGGAGAGAGGTTTTATGTTTGGAAAGGTTACCTCATATTCAGTATTTTCAGAAAACTTCAAAAAATTTAGATTTTTTAATATACTAGTCAGTTGAAGAATCTACTTTCTATGATTGTTGATTTTTGGATACATGCTTGTATTTGAAAAGGTGTTCCATTAAATCCTATCACTTGATTGAGAAGTGGAGTTAGCCAAAAGAAAATCAAGCAGGTACTATCACATTTCACCCGGGTAAAATATGAAGATATGAAGTATCAACTTGCAACTTTTGGAGTTCTCAAGGTGAGAAGTTTTGTCCACTTATGTTTCAAGTAGAAGTTGCAAATGTTGAGAAGGATTTGGTTAAAGAAAAGTTCTACAACTTTATGTGAGAAGCATGGACACTTAGAAACATTCAGGTAACAAATCAAACATTCAGTCATGAAGGTTTGATGAGAGCAGATTCTACACTGGTATTTTTGTTGGAGAGATCATTGATCTTGGATGATCTCATATGATCTTGTAAGATCTTGATAGATCTTCTATGATCTTATATGATCTTGGATGATCTTGAAGGTCTTGAAGATCTTGAGTATTTATGAGTCAGTTGTCTATCCTTTGTTTGTAAGGTTCTTAGCATTGGAAGAAGTAAGTCAAAGATTTAGGTTCTATCAAATTTGTGTTGCAGAGAGATATAGAATGTGTAACTATTCTTATTACTCCCTCTACAACCAAAAGCATGGGGCGACGTGGCTAAGTCGTTGTCCTCCATTCAACCCACATGGGTTCAAATCCTGGCAGAAGCAGCACGACGCGAAGGAAGTTTTTGGCATGCTTTTCTCATATAAAACACCAACGGACGCAAACTGACAGACGAATTGTGATGACTAAGCATTTTGTAGATCATAAATTATGCTTTTGTTTTATTGGAGGAGCTTTTGGAGGGTATGTAATACTATATAAGAACATGCTTGGATCATTGTCTAATATCCTACACCAATTGGCAACACCAGTTCTTGGTCCCTCAATAGAGGTGGTGCTCTTTAGAACATGGGGCAGCCATGTTGCTATCTTGGAATATGTTGAGGAGCAGCTATGGAGTTCTTCTTGGAGGAGAAGAGTGTGCTCACACTCTCGCTTATGGAGAAGACTTACCTATCAACGGCTTGGTGGTGTGGATCATCCATCTACATGATGTATTTGAAGATTGTCTTCTACATGAAGATTTCGGTATACTTCAAAGACATTGGATGGAGGTTAACATAAGATTTGCATCTTATGTTAAGAATTCAGGTACATATTCTCTTTATGCA
Organism: Ceratopteris richardii; assembly: GCA_020310875.1. Classification (NCBI taxonomy): domain Eukaryota; kingdom Viridiplantae; phylum Streptophyta; class Polypodiopsida; order Polypodiales; family Pteridaceae; genus Ceratopteris; species Ceratopteris richardii. The sequence goes on from CM035408.1 coordinate 226,911,342, forward strand.
CACAGGTACTACTTGGAGTTTATGCAAGCAGTGGCATCCATATCAAGAGGAATCGAATAGCTTGTTGTGATTTCCCTTTTGATTCCTCTATCCTGCAAGAATGCATCAAATTCATTTGAGAAGTACTCACCTCCTCCATCTGACCTTAGTCTCTTTAAGCTTCTTCCTATTTGGTTTTCCACAATTGCAAGATACTTCTTAAAGCAACTGAACACTTCATCTTTGTGCTTCATAAAATATAAGATAGTCCACCTACTGATATCATCAATGAAAGATACATAATACCTTGAGCCTAAAATAGAAGGATCCTTGCTTGGTCCCCACACATCTGTGTGGACAAGCTCCAAGTAATCCTCATGCATGTAGCCTTTCTTTGAGAAGGGTAACCTGTGAGACTTTCCAAACTGACATGCACCACATTTTTAGATCATGTGTTGTTTGGATACATTAGGTATCCCAAGCACACATTGATCTCTACATATTTGTTTCAAAGTTCTATCACCAATATACCCTAATATTTTATGCCAAATCTCAAGCTCTGACAATGTTTGATCTTTGTAGTTATAAAGTGCAATATTCCTTGTATCTTCAAGTTCAAATGTAAATAGTCTACCTGTCTTTTCTCCCTTGGCAATTCTCTTGAATCCATGTTGGGGATCTTCCATAAATGCTCCATATTTGTTGAACCTAACCTACAAACCCTTTTCCACAATCTGTCCAACATTCATCAAGTTCTTGGTGATTGTAGGTACATATAGAACCTGTTGGAACTGAAGGACTCACCAGGCAAGGAAGCTTACGAAGGGAGTCAGAGAGAAGAGAAAGTACAAGCAGACAGAGCAGTCAAGGACGATCTGGAAAGTAGGCCAATATTTTTTTCAGGACACTTACACATATAAGAGAGGTGGACACACAAGGAGAAGGAGCAAGTAGGGAGCTTCAGGAAGTGTATGTCGAAATGTTATAAGAAATCCCTACAAAAATAGTGATTTTCATCACTAAAAACCATTGTAAATACCATTTCACATTTTTGTAGCTCCATTTTGTGCAAGCCAAGGAGTCCTTGAGCTTGAGGAGCTTTAGAAGTATCTACCTGTCAGTTTTCACATTTTTTAGACTTCGTTTGAACCTCCAAATAGGGTAGAGAACCTAATTTTTAACTAGGCCGGACACTAGGTCTGGACAAGGCCAAAACCTAGTCAAAAACTATAAATAGAGCTAGAGAGCTCATTTTTGAGGTTAGCTTGTAATTGAGATGAACTTGTAAGAGCTCTTTGAAAGTAATCTAAGAACTCCATTGCTTCTCACTCTTTGTCTTACCGTGTGTGCGCGTGTGTGTGTATGTGTGTGCATGTTGGTGTGCTTCTCACTCATGCACTTGTGCCTTCACTTGCTCGAGGTCTTCATACCATCCTCATGTCTTCCCGGATTGACATTAAAGGAGGTGCTACTCATCACTGAGCTACACCAAATTTTGGTGTCGTTGCCGGGGATCGAGCTTTGAGGACGAGCGTGTGATGGTAAGACGTAGATTTGAGATGTTGGCGTTGTAGGTAATCTCTTTACTTTTCTTATTTTTCTCTTTCTTACCTCACCATCATCATCACCATCATCATCACCACCTCCACCTCCATCATCGCGAAAATTTTCAGTTTTGTATTATATCACCTTCTCCACCTCATTTCCATCATTCCACTTGTGAGAGAGAGCGAGAGAGCGATATTGTGTGCGTTGTTTTTGCTTGTTTCTAGAGATTTCTTGCAGGTACTGGCAGCATCATCATCTCCAGCACTCCGCGCAGGTACGAAACGTCACGAAGCTGTCTCTGTGTCACCGGCCTCTATCGATCGCGATCGACAGAAAAATCGCCCATTTGGTAAAACAAAGTGCACCACCATAATCCACATGTTGAGCACATTGTAAATCACTAAAAACAGTTAAAAAATTCCGTGTTTCTCTGTCAATTGCGACCGACACCATCGATCGCGATCGACAGCCACGATCGACAGACCCTGTCAATCGCGACCGACTGACCTGTCGATCGGGACCGACAGACCCCACGACCGACTGACTGCCACGTAGGACCCTGTCAATCGCGATCGACACCGTCGATCGCGATCGACACCGTCGATCGCGATCGACAACCACGACAAACACCTTTGTCAGTCGCGATTGACACCGTCGATCGCGACCGACTGAATTTCAATGATTGATTGATTTTTTCGCGCAGCCACGTGTCCATCGCGACAGACACAGCCCCGATCGACTAAATTCACGGCGAAAAACCCGAAAAAAGTGTCGATCGTGATTGACACCATCGATCGCGATTGACAAGACTCACGACCGACTCTGTCGATCGCGATTGACACTGTCAATCGCGACTGACGTGTCGATCGCGACCGATAGGCCCCGACAGACACCTCTGTCAATCGCGATTGACAGGCTTTTTGGCCAAAAAAATTAGGGTTAATATTTCCAAGTCTTTGGGGGAATTTTGGGCATAATTAGAGAGTCATTAGTGATTTGTGAGGTCCCTACACATGTGTTTTTGAGAAAAATCCTATGATCTGTTAGCCTGTTTGAACCCTGTTTTAGCACCAGAACCCTGAACTGGCATAACTTTCTCATACGAAATCCAATTGCTGTGATTCTTGTCTTGTTGGAAAACTAAAGGATCCTTGAGATTGTTTTCCATAAAGGCAAAAGGTAAGTTGGTCTGTGAACTATATGCATGAAAGTGATCTGTCTGTCCTTTGGATTTAAGTCTTGAGCTAATCTTGGGACTGATACAGGTCTATTGAGAGCAATTGAGAGCATCCAAGCAAGGGCTTTTTGCAAGCTTGAGAATCAGGTTCTCAAGCACTAAAGAACAAGGGATCAACAAGAAAGGTCGGAATATCCTCAACTCCCTTTGTCAATTCCTAGCTTAGGCTAAGAACGACTAGTGATAGGAGTAGGCCAGGACGGCGATAGGCATTTATCAAGTGAAGACTACCTAAATACTCAAGTTCAAGCTAACGACATAATCCTTGTACGGTCGAGAACTTCAAAGGAAAAGAGCTTAACATGGAACGATCAACTTCAAGTGCAGAAATACACTCAAGTATACCTGACGACGTGATATCAGACAAGAACATAAACACGATAATCAACTAAAAAAGGAATCAAGTAAGTGATACAAAAGAACTCAGCAACAAGGTTGTACTTTGGGCAAAAATTGGGCTACTGAAATAGGCATATGAACCTTAGATCAGGACGGCATCTAGTAAGGGATAGACAAAGCCTTAGGTCTTCAGAGGCTAGTGTCAATCATACTACTAGGTCTTGGGCCCAGCAGTTGAGCCACCACTCGCATTACCCTAGCATGAGACTAGTGAATCAGAGATGTCTCAAGGGATGGACAGACCTACAGGAAGTTCAGGTATGCCATATCTGTATAAGGTGGAAGGCCCCTACAAGACGCAGTTGGAATACATTAGGACCAACCGATTAGGTGCTAGCATCTATGAGGACGGCCTAGGAAGATCCGTGATCCATATTAAAAACCCTGACCAATCCATTGGACTAGAGCACCCAGCTCTCAAGTTTGAAAACGGAGCATACCTAGACAAGGAAGGGACAATATATGTAGTCATCAGTCACCCAGATAGGACAGATGAATTTGGGAATGTGATCTCAGAGGCGGATTTAGGTGACCTGGAGCAAGGAAACATGGGTGTAGAACCTAGAACCCCCCGAGGCAAATCTGTTCTTACTAGAATCCTCAATCCCGAGTGGGTTCCCCAGGACAACAAGAGCATAGATCTGCTTCTGAACCGAGAGATTGACGAAGCCTTTTGGAGGTATAAATCTGATCGGCCAATTGATATAGGAACAATCATGATCTATGAGTTTAAATATCCAGATAGCCCAGGCAGAGTGACCTACCTAGATCATGCTTTAGAGAGGATCTTTGTGGTTACAGAACATGATAGACATGCTTACACTTGGAAGGGTGAATTCGTCTTCTCCCAACCAAGATCGAACGTGTCCTATGGTCACCCTGGAGCTGGAACATCCCAAGCTCATGGAACTCAAAGAGACAGAAGTAGAGATAGGCCAGAAGTAAGCTTTGCCAACCCAGGGGGCAGAGAACGAACGAGGAAACCCCAAGTAAATCCTAGTAGCCAATACTGCACCATAGAGCGAAGATACACAAATCACTCAGCACAAGACTACCCATACAATAAGCAAGCGGTTAGGCAAACCTACCCTCAGCCATACCCTCAACAAGGCAGATACCAAAATCAGTACCCCCAACAACAGTATACTAGACCTCAGCAAAATTACCAACCACAATATCAGACCCAACTGAGACCCCAGCCAGTGCTAGCACAACAATCACCTACTCCTACTAATGTGATTCCTGTAAAGTATGCTGCTACAGAAGAAAACCTGAATAGAGCTATAGTCCCAGTAACACCATTAATTTTAGAGAGTGATCCCAGTGATCGCATCTTTGATTCTACACATGTTGATAGCCCCCAGGCTTACTACATGCAGTCTCCTGAACATGGTGAGTCTTACTACAGTGAGGAACCGAGTGAACCTAATTGGGAGTCAGAGTATGCTAATGTCATGTATGCAAACCCCAACCCTAGACCCCAACCTAGGCAGGTAAGACCCCCATTCCCTAGAGGACCGTGCTACAGATGTCAGGGAGATCACCTCATTCGTGATTGCCCCTTACCTCCACCTACACAACCCCAGTCAGTGACAATTCAAGGCTTTTGCCAAGAGTGTGGAAAGGAGCATCTCTTACGAGACTGCCCTAAGAATCCTAATAATATACCAAAGATTACTCCTATCAATGTTGTAGGGTTAGTGGTAGATTCCACAGGAAGTGTCACTTCCACTGCGCCAATACAAGTGGTCATGAGAGCTCAAGCCTTATAGTAGAACCCAGGTGTAGGCCAGGAAAAGAGCCCAGATGTTAGTGAAACAGAGAGCATGACAAAGAAAAGGACCAGAGCTTGGAAAGATAGTCGTGAAAGAATGAAAAGACAATGGGCAAAGAAAATGAGTGAACTTGAGGAAAGCCTAAGAGAAACCAAAGCTAGGATAACCGAACTCACATCTCAAACTCCCCCTCACACTACCCCACCACCACCATTCCCATCTCCATCCGACCCGCCACCTTCCAACCCACCTCATACGATTCCACCACCCCCTAGAGTAGGATCTGTCCTAACAGATCCCACTCCCGAGGACCTAAACATGATGCTTAAAGCCTATCAGGCCAGAATCCAAGAAGGGCCAAACGTAACTGATTATGAAAAGTGTTATCCTAGAGCAGAACTAGAGCTAGAACGAACCAAGATTTGTGCTAAGATGGTGGAATTGGCTCAAACCATGTTTGAAGCCAGTTGCCTATTTAACATCTCTAGTTCAGCGAAGACACAGTTACACTTTGATGGACTGCTAGAAAGAATAGAGAAGTTGATTGCACAATCAGAAAAGGAACCCGCCTCTCAACATAAGGACAAGGCAAGTGAAGGAGCAAGTCTTCCTGCCCAGGAAGCCTATGTGCCGGAAGTATATGTGCCTAACTCTACGGAGCCAGACACATCATCCTCCATGAATCGGTTCACACCAGAATTCCTACGAGAGATTCAAGAAGACAAATGGGCTAAGGAAAGCGAAGTCCCTCCTCCCATTGAACTTGTCGATGATGCACACGACCAATTCCCACAAGACATCCCATCCATTTATGAGGAGCAAGAGAGCACCCAATCCCAAGAAAGATTAGACTTTGAGTCTAACTCTCTACAAGAATTACCCCACTTCACAGGTCCTTGGGAAGCTAAGTCCACGTGCATGAGAGCACCCACGGTCATGGTACGAAATGAGGACTCAGTCATACCTAGGAACACAGAGGTAGTGAAAAACACTAAAGTACAGTGCAACCTCACCTTAGAAGAGCTACTCAAAGTAAGGCCAGAGCTATGGAAACATGTAGCCAAACAAGTACCAGAAATAGCAAAACCTCGTTCCCAGGTAGAATCCCAGAGAACGGTGCCAGAAATACCATTGGACAAGATAGGAGACATGAGTGAGGGCGAAGAGGGAAACACATATCTTCCTATCACCCATCAAGGATACACCACCAAGGCCATTCTAGACTCAGGCGCAGGAGTTGCAATTGCTACCACTTCCCTATGGAAGCGTTGGGGCAAGCTAGCACTCAGACCCACAAGGATGAAATTGCAAATGGCCGATGGTCACATAGAGAGACCCTTAGGCTTGCTAGAAGGAATAACTCTCACCACTTGTGGTGTTGAGTTTGAGCACACTTTCACCATATGTGACTTTAGCAAGAACCATGCCTATGAGATGATTTTGGGAAGACCATTTATGCGACAGTTGCAAGTGGTACAGGATTGGGGAACCAATTCTTTGTACCTGCAACACTTAGGTGTTACGACCAAAGTGAATCTCAAAGATTACTCTCATAGAGATGTCCCTCCTATCCAATGGAATCCCATCCATAGAGCCAAAGATGATACAGAGTCGGTGCACTCCATAGGATCAGGATCCTCATGGATGCATGAAGACACCCACTTATGGATGTGCAAAGTAGCAGTAGAAGAAGAGAAGAGAGAAGAAGCCAGAGAGATAGGTGCAAAAGAAACACATAGATCAATTCAAGACCCAGCCTATGCACCTGTAGTTTTTCCTGACGAAGAATTTGAACCCCACGGCTGGGCAGAAATCCTAGCAACAATGGATGTAGCCATCAATGAAGAACAATGGACACCTCACTGTGATGAGGATGGCTATGACATTTCAGTTTTCTCCATAGAGCCAATCATGGGAGAGGCAGTGTTAGAAGAATGCGAACCTAGCCCTGATGCATTTGAGGATGCAAGTGACTCCGATCTAGAGTCAATCATTATGGACCCACCTTTTGCATCAGATGAAGAATACTTCTATGAAGTAGAATTTCAACCCCAGAGGCACGGAGAGCTTACAAATGATGTAAGGCTAACCACACATGTGACCCCGAAGGAAGAAGGAAAGAAAAGAAAGAAGAGAGAAGTCACACCAGAAGAGGAAGAATCTTTGTTTGAGGTCCCTGAAAATTTTAAGAAATATGAGATAGATGACAGGAGAGTCATGATCAGAATGCCTAAACGAGAGGCGCAATCAGGGGAGGCCTATGATAACAAAGAAACCACCAAGAAAATTGTGGTAGCTCTAGAAGAAGGAGAGGAGAGATGCACGTACATAGGCCATGACCTGACAGAAGAGGAAGAGCAAGAGCTAATAGCCTTGCTAAGAGAATACAGAGATGTATTCGCTTGGAGTTACAAGGATTTGAAAGGAGTGGACCCTGACATATGCTCACACACTATCCCCATGACCTCAGATGCCAAACCCTCTAAGCAAAAGCCATACACATATAATGATAATTATGCTGCTAAGATCAAAGAGGAGATAGATAGACTGGTTGAAGCTGGATTCATCTACGAAATTGAGCACACTGAGTGGGTATCCCCCATCGTAGTGGTGCCCAAGAAAAATGGAAAGCTGCGTGTATGCATTAACTTAAAGAAGGTCAATGCAGCCACGATTCGAGATAACTATCCGCTTCCTATCACAGAGCATCTCTTAGAAAGAGTAGCAGGCAAGGAAGTGTACAACTTCCTTGATGGATTTTCAGGCTACAATCAAGTAGCCATAGCTCCAGAAGATCAGCATAAGACGGCTTTTGCCACCGAATGGGGCATTTTTGCCTTTAGAGTAATGCCATTTGGGCTTACCAATGCACCAGCTACCTTCCAGAGGCTGATGTGCCATGTATTTAAGGAGTTCCTGAGGAAGAATTTAGAAGTCTATGTTGATGATCTTTGTGCTCATTCCAACATTAGACAAACCCATATCCCTGAACTCAGACAAATCTTTGACAAATGTAGAGAATATCAAGTCTGCCTAAACCCAAAAAAGTACGTTTTCATGGTCACGCAAGGCAAGATTCTAGGACACATAGTGTCAAAGAATGGCATATCCACTGATGAAGAGAAAGTGAGGGCCATAGCCGAGTTACCTAGGCCAAAGAATGTCAAGGAAGTACAAGCTTTCATGGGGCATTGTGGGTATTATCGACGGTTTATACACATGTATGCCATCATAGCAAAGCCTCTGTACGGACTTTTGACCAACTTTGAGTGGACGGATGAATGTGAGCATTCCTTCAATGAGCTTAAACGGCGATTATGTTCAGCACCAATCTTGACCACACCAGATTGGAACAAGCCATTCCATGTTCACGTGGATGCATCCAATTATGCTATTGGGTGTGTACTCGCACAACCTACGGGTGAAGGTAATATGGATCTTCCAATTGCCTATGCTAGTAGACAATTGAATGCAGCTGAACGAAATTATACCACTACTGAGAGAGAAGCACTAGGCATGGTATATGCGGTTAAAAAGTTTAGACATTATCTGCTTGCAAATAAGTTTAAATTTTTTACTGATCATCAGGCATTGTTGTACTTGGTAAACAAACCATGCAATACAGGAAGATTAGTAAGATGGTTTCTCTTACTAATGGAATATGATTTCGAGGTTGTGGTAAGGAAAGGGAAGACTCACTTGAGAGCAGACCATCTCTCTAGGCTCACATCTGGAGAAGCCCCACAAGGAGTATCGGATGATCTTCCTGATGCTTACTTGTTTAATTTGGAAGTGGTGCCACAGTGGGCTAAGCCACTAGTACTAGTATTGACATACGGGCCTAACCATCCAGTAATAAACACACAGGATAGAGAGGTAGTAAAAGCCCAAAAGTATCACATCATGGTAGGAAGTATGTACAAGCACACAGACCAAGGGATCTTGGCTTGTTGTGTGGAAGAGGATGAGTATGCTAAATGGTTGCAATTAGCACATGTAGGTGCATTAGAGCAACACTACTCAAAGCAACGGACCTTACAGACACTAAGGAGACTCGGAGTGCATTGGCCGACGATGGAGGCTGATGTCCAAAAGTTGTGCAAGGAATGCCCAATCTGCTGCACTAAACCACCTGTGGAACATGCCACTCTTTATCAAGTGTCTATAGTGCCAGATTGGAGTGAACCACTAGTATCCTTCCTGAGGACGAAAACATTCCCTCCAGACATGACTTTGGTTAGGAAAAGGAGTTTAGAACAAGAAGCCCAGGATTACTCACTCATTGGTGATAATCTATACAAGCGTGGTAAAGATGGTTACCTGAGACTATGTGTCCATGAAAGTGAATATCTAAAGATCTTGGAAACTGCTCACCAAGGTGTAGCGGGAGGACACTTTGGACCAGATCGGGTGATCAAGGCAATACTATTTGCGGGCTTCTGGTGGCCGACCATTCACATGGATGCACATACCTATGTGAAACGATGTGATGTCTGTCAGCGAACTCAGTATCCTATACGCAAAGATGAGATGCCACTGAAACCTATGATGGGTGGACGTGCATTCTCTAAGTGGGGAATAGACTTTGTAGGTCCTATTAATCCCCCTGCTAAGGGTTCACATGCTGAATATATCATTGTTGCCACGGACTATCTAACCAAGTGGGTAGAAGTAAAAGCCACAACAAAGAACGATGCTCAAACAACAGCTAAGTTTTTATTCGAAAATGTGTTCACCAGATACGGGTTACCTATTGAGCTAGTTAGTGACAGAGGCACTCACTTCTTGAATGAAGTTATTGAAAATCTGCTCCAAGAATTCTTGGTAGTACATAAGAAGTCTGCCCCCTATCACCCTCAAGCTAATGGCCAGGCTGAGAGCACCAATAAGATCGTATGCAATGTACTGACGAAATTAGTGAACAATAAACGCTCTGATTGGGACAAATAGCTACACCATGTTGTTTGGGCATACCGAGTCGCCTACAAAACGGTACTCCAAGCCACCCCCTTTCAGATGGTATTTGGCCAAAATGCAGTGCTACCGTTGGACTTCTTAATACCTACACTGAAAGTAGCACAAGAGCATGAATGGAAGGGTCATGAACTCTCCTCTAGACTTTTTGACCTTGAAAGATTAGGAGAAACAAGACTTAGGGCGGCTGCAAGGATATATGCAGCTAAGAAACGACAGAAGGCATACTTTGATGCCCACGTTAAGGATAAAGGTTTGAAGGCAGGCGACCTAGTACTAGTCTACACTTTGAAACAACATGCGAGAAAACTAGAGAAAAGAGGCTATGGACCCATGATTATTAACAGAATCTCAACAAGTGGAGCAGTGCAACTAGCCACATTAGAAGGCGACGTTCTTCCAAGCTACATAAGCGGGTGCAGGGTCAAGTTATATTAGGAACCTCTGACGGAAGAGATGCTAAGTCTACTCAACACTGCTAAGAAACGCAAAGAAGAAGAAAAGCGAATTCGAGAAGAAGCCCAAGCAGAAGCATTGGAACGCATCCGGAGAATGAAGTTGAGAAGACAGAATAGGGAGCAACCTAGGACGGATGCCTATGCAGATCAAGGATATCATGCGGCTATGTGTGAAGTTTTAGGTATCAGCGCTCAAAGGATAATTGATTGACGTCCTTTTATAACCTTAGAGATAGGACAAAGAAAGGGTGCAAGGACTGTAAGAGCCTTGATTGACTCAGGTGCAGCCACTAGTGCTGTTAAATTGTCTTACTGTCAAGAGTTGAAATTAACTGTAAATCCTATAGAAGCATATCTTATAGGATTGGGAGGTGTGGAAACCCCTTGCATGGGCGAGGTGGAACTTCCCATCTCCATTCAAGACGAAGTAATGACAGTTAAAGTGCTAGTGTGTCAAGATGAGGACCTCATTGAGCCCCTTGTCTTGGGCCAGGACTAGATCTATGATCATGCAGTCAACCTAAACCTAAGAAGTGGACTTCTTCATGTATGGGTAAATCATAGCCGAATTACAGTTGAATTGGAAAAGGAGCCACTCAAGGAACTAGGTAAAGCACAAACTCCTGGTCCTTCCAGGGGTGCACATGAAGTTGACAATGCTATTCTTGTCCAAAACTGTATGATGCAGAAAGAGGCTTGTCTCAACAACGGAGTCAAGGAGAAGACGGCACTCCCTTCTTTTCCAAAGGCCAGAGAGATGCGGCATCCAAAGGCAGATCAAATATAGAGGAAGCATAGCACTACCTACACTGGAGGCCAACAACACGTGCGAAGAAGAATATCTCAGCCGGTGAAACAAGTGTGGGTGCTGAAAGGCGAACACCCTGGTGCGACCATGCCAAACTCACGGCCGAAACCTCTTATTAGTAATCAACAGCACGATACTAATAAGAAGCCTTTCATAAGTTCTTCTGCGAAAGTAAAGTCTATTTGAGTACCCAAGAAGTCAATGAAGGCCAGCCCACAATCACGACAAATCTGGGTGCCTAAGGCTTGCTTGCGGGCTCAAATAGCTACACCAAAGCCACACCCGGTACAACATGTTTCACGCACTCGAACATCTGAGACCCAGTCTTACACATCACGCACGGACACATATTTTTCCATGCGCAAAAGTAGAATCACTCGTAAATGGGTCCCTAAAAAGCCCCATTCTCAAGTAGATACCCCTATCCAACTCTTCAAAGTATCCACAAAATCAATATCAAAACCCATCCACTGTGTTTGGCAACCTAAAACTTGTAATAAACCCCCAGACCCCAGTTGTAAATCCATGCCCACCTACTAACTATGTCACTCTCACACCACATCATTCCACCTAGCTCCTAGGTCTAACCAATCCCTAACTACACACACAAGCACCGAGCACTTACTAACCCACTAATCTCTCCCGAACCTCATGTTAATGTTGTAATGGGGACAAAAACGGTTCTATCTTGTCCTTTACAATGTTAACACATGTTTCTATATTCTCATAGAATCACGAGGCAAGCAGTAACATGGCTGATACGGCAGGAACTAGCTCCTAGGTAGGCACCAGCCCCCAAGTCGTGGACATTGAAAGTCTTCCCGTTGAGGAGGAATTGAAGGAACGCCCAGTGGCATTGAGGGCATTACATGCAATACCGGTCCAGAATCCTCCACAGGGGCACACAATGCCGGTCAGCAAAAACTCACATTGGTTTAGTGATGTGGCAGGACCCCTAGGTGAAGGCACTTATATGTGGGAGGCCAAGATAGAATTCAATGGGCGCTGGGGCAGATATCACTTTTTCACTAGGGAATTTGAGAGACTGCAGAATAATGAAGGACTGAAACCTATATGGAAGAAGGAAGGACTCTACGAGTACTTCAAATTCCAATTGCCAAAGCCGGATTTTCTAAGATGCTCTTATTTGATCAGCACCCTCACTCCGAGCAAAGACAAAAAGGGATACAGCTCCTTTGTCCTCCCATCTCTCACAACGGGCAATGAGCTCAAGCGTTTCAGATTAACTATCAACTTGGTAAGGGAAGCTCTAGACATGAAAGGTATGCACATTCCTACGGAGAAAGAGACTATGGTCCCCGACAATATGAAGAACAGGAATCTGACAAAGTTAAAAGACATGGTGGCAATGACGCCTACAATTGCCATTCACTTTTGAATGGTCATGCAACATTTTGCATTTCCCGCTCAAGAGAGATTCACAATGCCACCTAAGAAAATATGGTTTAGTCTATATTTGGCTGATGCCTTTGATCTGACAATCAATATGCCCCATTGGATTATCGACCAAATCCACTTGGCTCATCAAAGGTGGTGTAAGAAACAAAAGTCTGTACTGTATGGATGCTGTGCTCTTACCAGGATTGTGTATAGATGTCTCGCGTATGATGTGCCAGCGCAAAGGGCACTCATTTGGACCAGGGTACAGGAGTTTCAGTGCAGATTATCCTCCGCAGGGCCACCCTCCAAGAAAATGAGAGGTGCCGTTCAGATGCCATGTGCACAACCCCGCGGTGCGACATTGACACCAGAGAACACCCCACGACTTCCAAGGCGGGTGCAACCCTTCACAATTAGATTACCAAGACACAGCACTGATGGACCAAATCTAGTGTTTCCACCTGTACCAACCGACCTAGAGTTCCCTCACGGATTCACTTTAGAAGACCTAACTGATGAGGAGGTAGCCAGAATCATCGAGGCTGTTAACACGGAAGTCAAGGCAGAGCAAGCTAGTGGACAACAAACTGCTACAGACCAACCCCATCCCAGACAACCAGATGTCGTCAATGTGGAGGGTGAAGAAGAAGAAGAACAAGAGGAGGAACATGATGGACAATCCGAGGAAGAAGAGCAGGAATATGATCAGGAAGCTCTGCAGGTACTTGAAGGTGCCCCAGCTTATACGAAGGCATTGAAAAAGCTCTATGATACCATGAACAGAGTTCAAGAGCAACATAGACTATCCCTAGCAGCAGGTAAGACCCTCATGAATCAAATCATTGAGGAGGAAGGTGTAGACGAGCAATACCGCACCACTCTGGACATGATATCGGAGGCTTTAGGAGTACCTGAGATGGTGCATACCGCCCTTGCACAAGCACGAAGAACGGAGCGAAGATACGGCAGACATCCCCCTCAATCAGGAAAGCAGATGAATGTACTGGTATCAGAACCACAAGGCACATCCACAACCACGGGCACCGCACACACTGTCCACGATACTGAGGAAACCCATGTATCAAGTGCACCTCCGTCACCCCCGTTGCCACCCCTGCCTCTATCTCCACCACATTCACCTCCCACAACCAGTGTAACCACTACTGTCACCGCCTCCGAGTCCACTACCCATACCGAAGCACAGACCGTCAGTCAACCCACACAAACCACACACCCTATCTCCACCTCTTTTGTCTATACGACCATTGAAACAGTAATTCTAACCGCAGCCACAAAAAATCTCATTCCCCCAATCACACTTCCGGGCAGTTCGTATTCACAATTGCACGCACCACTATACACTTTCACCACTATCACCGCACCCACAATTCCACTATTCACAATCACTCCCACTACTGCATCCACCGTTGATCTTATGGACATCTCACCCACCTCTGCACCTCTCCCTCCCCCCATACACCCACCATCTCCCATTCCCCCACCTCCCACTTCACCATTTTCCAGCACCGCATCCACACTTCCATTTCCCTTCCCCTTTCCCTTCCCTCCTGCATTCAACACCCTTCCTGCATCCACCCCCATTAATAATGTATTTAATAATATGTATCAGTGTATGTCGCAACTACAACAGCACTACCAGCATCTTGATGACCAACATACGCGACTCTTTCGAAGTCATGAGGAACTTCAACTACACTTCATTGATCTCGAAAGGGAAAAGCGGCTACTACAACAACAGCATACCACCTTACAGGAACAACACGAACAGTTAGTAGCCAACCCACCCCAGTCAGATGTAGAAGAAAAGAAACAAATGGATGATTTGCTGCACTCCCAGATAACGGAGAATCTCAAGCTCAGACGCAACCTGGCTCTCCTACAAAAACACATGTCTACAGCACTCAAAGAGAATAAACGGCTGCAGAAACAGAATGAAGAAAACTTGGAAGCAGCAATGGAGGGTTCCCCGTAAGAAATCAACCCAGAGAAATTCAAGGCCATTCCCTTAGAGAATATGCAAATTGTGTTAGAAACCCATGCAGATCTCCTGGAAGCCCATGCAGCATTAGAAAGAGAAAGAGATGACCTATTAAAGCAGCTGGCAACCCAGCATGAGTCACCTAGCAAAGTCACAACCGCAGTTGACACATCTGAAGAAGTCAAAAAACTCAAAGTAGAACTAGAAGAGTTACGGAGTAAAGTCATGCAATACGAGCGTCAACCTTCGCCTCTTGTAGAGCCCGAGCCTGAAGACCTTGTGCCAATTGAAATAGAGGAAACTTTCGAAGACCCATACATTCCCATGCCAGCACCAGGGGGCAAGCAAACAGAAGAGGGTATGGACACCATCGAGATCGAGGCTCCTGAATGGATGCAGAGGTTGGAGAAAGTGGCCACAACCCATGATGACAGAGTGGCAGTTCAGATAGCATCTATGTCATGTTTGGAGGAGGTAGTTATAAAATCGGAGTACTTTCAAAACCTCTCCCATCATAGGTGGATCGGCACATCCGACGATTTGTATGTTCCTTTCTGTATCCTAATGGCGGATTACAATGCGGAAATCAAGAGCCACACATCAAAAGAACCAACCTCGGCTACACAGTTTGCACCGGACGACATCCCAGCAAGTGCGAAGCAGGGCAATATACATCAACTGACGTGGAGGATTCGTCTACTGGAAACCTACCCAGAGATGGTAAGAACATGGAATAACATGCCTTTGTACATCAAATACAACCCATGCTATTGCCCTGTATTTTGAAGAAGGTCATGGCCAGAATACACAAAAACTGTGCTGACAACCAAAGGATGCGAGAAATGGTTCAATTATGTCTACTTAGCACCACCCAAAGGCCAACCTACCATAGGATGTATGATCTCGACGATTCGGCATTGGGGGGTCAGGTTTAAAAATGTACCAGACGTCATGGCCCAAATGTGCTTGAAAATTTTTGAACTCATGTTGGTCACCTTCAAGACTTTCAAGAATGTCAAGGAACCTCATCTGTCAACCCTTGGATTTAATGAAGGAAATCAGGACCTCGTCTACGACATGAGCGCAACCCCATCTATTAATGTTGTATATGCATGGCACGCGCGTATCAAGTATCTACCAGCCTGCTTCAAACAGACATTTGAAGAAATGTTTGTCACGGGATTCTGGGAATATCACTCAGAGATATTCATTCCCCGACCATCACATTTATTGCAGTTATTTGCAGTGGAACAAGCTCTCCATTCAGAAAAGTTATGTATACCACATCCAGAGGTTCACGGGCCAGTAGATTGGGACGCTCTACTCACAGACTTGGCCAAAGGGTTGCCGATTGCAGAACATCATTTAGCACAAGATGTTGTTGAGTACTACATCCAACGACACACCCAACAAGGGTCTGTCAGGGATGACAGACGCGAGAGAGGGGGGGTGTTGGAACTGAAGGACTCACCAGGCAAGGAAGCTTACGAAGGGAGTCAGAGAGAAGAGAAAGTACAAGCAGACAGAGCAGTCAACGACGATCTGGCAAGTAGGCCAATATTTTTTTTCAGGACACTTACACATATAAGAGAGGTGGACACACAAGGAGAAGGAGCAAGTAGGGAGCTTCAGGAAGTGTATGTCGAAATGTTATAAGAAATCCCTACAAAAATAGTGATTTTCATCACTAAAAACCATTGTAAATACCATTTCACATTTTTGTAGCTCCATTTTGTGCAAGCCAAGGAGTCCTTGAGCTTGAGGAGCTTTAGAAGTATCTACCTGTCAGTTTTCACATTTTTTAGACTTCGTTTGAACCTCCAAATAGGGTAGAGAACCTAATTTTTAACTAGGCCGGACACTAGGTCTGGACAAGGCCAAAACCTAGTCAAAAACTATAAATAGAGCTAGAGAGCTCATTTTTGAGGTTAGCTTGTAATTGAGATGAACTTGTAAGAGCTTTATTTGAAAGTAATCTAAGAACTCCATTGCTTCTCACTCTTTGTCTTACCGTGTGTGCGCGTGTGTGTGTATGTGTGTGCATGTTGGTGTGCTTCTCACTCATGCACTTGTGCCTTCACTTGCTCGAGGTCTTCATACCATCCTCATGTCTTCCCGGATTGACATTAAAGGAGGTGCTACTCATCACTGAGCTACAGAACCCTACTCAACAGATTTCTATTTCCATCAGAAGTTTTAACATTTCCTACCTTGACCACTGAGTGCTTGGTGTCATCACCTCTTTGAACTTGGTGCTTTCCCTTAGGTTTCTCAAGGTCAGAGAGAAGGGCTACATTGCTTGCCACATGGATTGATCATCTTGGGTCAATATAGAAGAGATAGTCATCATTCATACCTTGTTTTGAAGTCATGTTCATAATCAGACGTGAATCCTCTTGATCCTCTGTGTAATTGTTGTAGTCTTTCCTTGACTTGTAGCCTCCTTGGTAGTTGTTATTGTAATTGTTGTTGTGGTTGGTATTGTAGCCTTGATGATGGTTGAACCTTCCTCTTGATTGTGTATAGCCACCTCTTTGGAAACCTCTACCTCTATGATTCTTGAAGTTCTTGTAACGCTCATCTGTGGTGTGATTTGATAAACCACAAATATTACACAGGGAAGAATTGAAAGGTCTCCCCCTACCTTGCTTACCTCCTCTACCCATACCTCTTGAGTTCCTACCTCTTCTTGCATAATTAGCTTGAGATGTAGTACCTTCATCCTCCATCTTTTTACTTTTCCCTTTCTCCTGAGACTTGCCTTTATCTATGTATAGGGCAGAAACGTTATTACCTCTTGATGAATCTCCATTTTTGTTGAGCTTGGCTTCATGGGTAAAGAGTTGCCTCATGAGTGTGGTGAGATCTGGAATCTGCATGTTCATGTATAAGTCCATAGCAGTTGTGAAACTCTCCCATTTATCATATGCCTTGATGCCATTGATCACTATTCACAATTTGCTCCTCTTCAATCTCCTCTCCTATGCTTGCCAGTTGGTCTGCCACATCCTTGACTTTGGTCACATATTTTGAAACACTTTGTTTGGATTGCTTCCTTTGAGTGGTAAACTCAATCCACAATTGGTTCTTCCTAGCCCTTGTGTTGGAAGAAAAATATGAAGACAATATATCCCAAGTCTCTTGGGATGTCTTAGAGTTCCTAATGTGTGGAAGAATAGAGTCAGAGATAGAGTTAAGTAAGTATGACCTTGCTAATGCATCTTTGGTACACCATGAGTTGAGTCTTTCAAGCTCCTCTCTTGTAGGTCGTCCTTTGCTTCTGAAAATTTGCATCTCCTCATCTCCTGATATGTATCCATAGAGACTCCTTCCTTGCAAGTATGTATTCATCCTCAAGGAACATGCTTCGTAGTTGTTCCTATCCAATTTATCAATAAAAGAAGGAAAAACATTTCCCATTTTACCTCAAATTGCTCTGATACCACTGTTGGGAAAGATGGATGGACACCTCAAGAAATGAGTTGGTACTACTAATCTCTGCTTTGTACCAGACCTATGTTACTTTAGAGTTGAGTTGTAGGCCCTTTTATCTTTCCAATGGCACTAAATAAGTGCGTATGTACTTTGGAGATGATGCTTCAAACAATAGGATCAAACCACATAAGTTTGCATCTAGCTTATGACCAAAGAGTTGCTATTTTGCGGTGCTCTAGGTTTGTGCATGAATTGACTTAAGACACTTACTCCATAAGCAATATCAATCCTTGTCAATGTAGCATTATTTAGGCTACCTACTATGCTTTGATATCGTGCAATGTCTTCAAGCAAATCACCTTCATGAGCACTTAACTTTTGGTTTACCTCCATAGGAATGTTAGCTACTTGGGCATTCTCCAAGTGGAACTTCTTCAACATGTCTTGCACATACATTCTTTGAGTAATATCAATTCCAGTACTTGTATAGAATAATTCAAGTCCAAGAAAATGCTTTAGTGATCCTAGATCACTGATTTTGAACTCCTGCATCATTTGATTCTTGATGTGTTTGATGCCATTGGCATCTTACCTGTAATTATGATATCATCAACATACACACATAGGTGTATCATCTCTAACTTACTTCTCTTGACAAAAAGAGAAGTGTCTGCTTTGCTTATGATGAATCCTTGATCTTGAAGGTATGTCGCCAACCTATGGTTCCATGCCATACATGCTTGCTTCAACCCATACAAAGCATTGTTCAATTTGCATACATAATTTACCTTGCTTGGGTCTTCATAACCAGGAGCTTGAACCATGTAAACCTCCTCTGAAATCCAGCCATTAAGAAAAGAATTTTTTACATCCAATTGGTACATATTCCAATTCCTTGATGCAGTCACACTTACCAATATCCTAATGCTTGGCATTTTGGCCACAGGTGAGAAAGTCTCCTCATAATCAATTCCTTGGGTTTGTGCAAAACCCTTGGCCACAAGTCTAGCTTTATACATGTTTATAGATCCATCTAAGTTTCTCTTGACTTTGTAAATCCATCTAGAACCAATTACCTTCATAGATTCCTTCTTTGGCACTAGCTCCCAAGTATCATTCTCCTTGAGTGCTTCTATTTCCTCATCCATAGCTTCCTTCCATTCTACCTTGGTCTTTGCCTCTTCATATGATGATGGCTCTTCAAGTGATAAATCTTTAGCAAGATAAATAGAATACTTGGTAACTAAAGAAGTGTCATACCCATATCTGATTGGCTTCTTGCTCTCCCTTTGTGATCTTCTGATTGCTTGGTTAGGTGATTCATGTATGTCCTCCAACTTCTTCACCTTGACTTTGCCTTTTGATTTCCATGTCTTGAATTCTTCTAGGTTGATGATGTCATCATCGTCTGATTTGATATCTTCAATCGAGTTTGGCTCTTCCTTAGCGAGTCTTGGAAACTCCTCGTTCAAGTCATATGGCAGCTTGGCCTTCCTGCGTTCACTTTCAAACCAAGAATCATTCTCATCAAACACAACATCTCTACTGACCATAAAATTTTTGTTGGATGGATTATAAATTTGTACCCTTTCTTATTTAAATCATACCCTATGAAGATGCACTTTTTTTCCTTAGGGTCTAGCTTACCTCTAGTTTGAGATGGAATATGCACATATGCAACACATCCAAAGATCATGCAATGATCAAGTGATGGCCTTCTACCATGCCATGCTTCATATGGGGTCATCCCATCAAGTGATTTGGATGGCAACCTATTAACAAGATAAGTGGCAGTAGATACACTCTCTGCCCACAAATAATTAGGTGACTTTTTCTCATTTAGCATTGACCTAGCTGTTTTGATAATCAACCTATTTCTCCTCTCTGCCACCCCATTTTGCTCAGGGATACCTTGTTGTGATTTCCCTTTTGATTCCTCTATCCTGCAAGAATGCATCAAATTTATTTGAGAAGTACTCACCTCCTCCATCTGACCTTAATCTCTTTAGGCTTCTTCTTGTTTGGTTTTCCACAAGTGCAAGATACTTCTTAAAGCAATGAACACTTCATCTTTGTGTTTCATAAAATATAAGATAGCCCACCTATTGAAATCATCAATGAAAGATACATAATACCTTGAGCCTAAAATAGAAGGATCCTTTCTTGGTCCCCACACATCTGTGTGGACAAGCTCCAAGTAATCCTCATGCATGTAGCCTTTCTTTGAGAAGGGTAACCTGTGAGACTTTCCAAACTGATATGCACCACATTTATAGATCATGTGTTGTTTAGATACATTAGGTATCCCAAGCACACATTGATCTCTACATATTTGTTTCAAAGTTCTCTCACCAATATGCCCTAATGGTTTATGCCAAATCTCAAGCTCTGACAATGTTTGATCTTTGTAGTTATAAAGTGCAATATTCCTTGTATCTTCAAGTTTAAATGTAAATAGTCTACCTGTCTTTTCTCCCTTGGCAATTCTCTTGAATCCATGTTGGGGATCTTCCACAAATGCTCCATATTTGTTGAACCTAACCTGCAAACCATTTTCCACAATCTGTCCAACACTCATCAAGTTCTTGGTGATTGTAGGTACATATAGAACACTACTCACCTGTTTGAACTTGGTGCTTTCCCTTAGGTTCCTCAAGGTCAGAGAGAAGGGCTACATTTCTTGCCACATGGTTTGAGCATCTTGAGTCAATATAGAAGGGATGGTCATCATTCATACCTTGTTTTGAAGTCATGCTCATAATCAGAAGGGAATCCTTTTGATCCTCTATGTAATTGTTGTAGTCTTTCCTTGACTTGTAGCCTCCTTGGTAGTTGTTATTGTACTTTTTTTTGTAGTTGGTATTGTAGCCTTAATGATGGTTGAACCTTCCTCTTGATTGTGTACAACCACCTCTTTGGAAACCTCTACCTCTCTTATTCTTGAAGTTCCTGTAACACTCATCTGTGGTGTGATTTTATAAACCACAAATATTACATCGGGAAGAGTTCAAAGGTCTCCCCCTACCTTGCTTACCTCCTTTGCCCCTACCTCTTGAGTTCCTACCTTTCCTGCATAATTGGCTTGAGATGTAGTATCTTCATCTTCCATCTTGTTACTTTTCCCTTTCTCCTTAGACCTACCTTTATCTGTGTATAGGGCAGAAGAGTTATTATCTCTTGATGAATCTCCATTTTTGTTGAGCTTGGCTTCATGGTTAAAGAGTTTCCCCATGAGTGTGGTGAGATATGGAATCTACATGTCCATTTATAAGTCCATAGAAGTTGTGAAGCTCTCCCATTTATCATATGCCTTGATGCCATTGATCACTTGCCTTAAAATTTGCTTCTCTTCGATCTCCTCTCCTATGCTTGCCAATTAGTCAGCTACATCCTTGACTTTGGTCACATATTCTGAAAGACTTTGTTTGGGTTGCTTCCTTTGAGTGGTAAACTCAATCCACAATTGGTTCTTCCTAGCCCTTGTGTTGGAAGAAAAATATGAAGACAAGTATCCCAAGTCTCTTGGGATGACTTACATGACCTAGTGTGTGGCAGAAGAAAGTCAGAGATAGAGTTAAGTAAGTATGACCTTGCTAATGCATTTTTGGCACACCATGAGTTGAGTCTTTCAAGCTCCTCTCTTGTAGGTTGACCTTTACTTCTGAAAATGGGCATCTCCTTATCTCTTGATATGTATCCATAGAGACTCCTTCCTTGCAAGTATGTCTTCATCCTCAAGAACCATGCTTGGTAGTTGTTCCTGTCCAATTTATGAATAAAGGAAGGACAACCATTTCCCATTTTACCTCAAATTGCTCTGATACCACTATTGGGAAAGATGGATGGACACCTCAAGAAATGAGTTGGTATTGCTAATCCCTGCTTTTTACTAGTCCTATTTTACTTTAGAGTTGAGTTGTAGACCCTTTTATCTTTCC